>JASVEC010000001.1:0-1257959 GCA_030770535.1 Batkoa obscura | reverse complement strand
AATGTTATTAGAATCAATGTATAAAGTTAATCTGTTTTGTACAAAGTCCATAGTAACCATTTGTCCAGGTTTAACAATACGGTATGGGTTAGGTAAATTAGATTCGTACACCTATAGAATGTATTAATATTAAAGCAATATAATCTAAAACTAATCTTACAACATTTGATCCGTAAGAAGTATTAGTACCTCCATTCAAAATCAATTGTTTTCCAACATAAGATTTTACATTATTCGTATTTCCATTGTTATAATTGTTTGTGTTTCCACCGTTATAGTTAGTGGCAGGTGGTAGGTTTACAATTGGAATTGGTATAGGGAAATAACGTAAATAACCTTGATTAGTATAACTTGGAGTGCCATAACCTAAACCAAAAGGGGCATTTGAGCTTGAGTCGTCACCGTTACAAACAAGAAATGATAAGCCAAAGATAAAAAGCTAAAAGAAAGATCAATAATCATTAGTTAAGCTACATATTATTACTTACTTGGATTAATAAATTAGAGTACATAGTTTTAAATTTGAATTAATTTATCTTTTTCTTTGACTTTGATTTTTACGCTTTTTATAGTTTATTTTTTGACTATTTTTTGACTAAGTCTTAGTTTAACTTTCCCCTTAAATGTTTAAATTTTGTCGCTATTTTTGAAACCCACCCTAATGTAACTTATGAGGGTTTTTCAAAAGCTTCTGAACATTTTTTGAACTTGAATAAAGATCTACCATAACCCAGAATGTTTAAATAAATACAAATAATTTGACTGAATTTTCAAAATTCAAGTTTGATTTTTAGTCTTAATTTAGCATGTTTTGACAGATGCAAAGTTGTTTTTTCAATGATGTTCAAAAAATGTTCAAGAGCTTTTGAAAGATCCTTATAGCTTTAAAGTCTACCCCCTAAAAGTTGGGTAAAAAATCAATATTTAAAATAGTGTAACATTGATAGTTTTACTTTAAAAATTCCCACAGTCATTTAATAAGTAAATAAAAAGGGTTAAAAAATAACATGGATTTGAAGACATGAGTCAGTATGAGCACGGGAACCATTTGCCTAATTACTAGCAGCTATCAAAAAATGGTTCTTATACTCATACTGGTTCATGTCTTCAAATCCACGTTAGCCATACTTCATATTTTTTATAACTACACTGCTTGATAAAGTACCTCACATACTTTAAAAAGGTGGTTTGAATTTTAATATTTTTAAAATTATAACAAAATAACAAAAAATATCTTTTTTACCATTGTATTATAACATATTGAAAAGCTAGTTGTTCGAATATTTTTATTTAGAACTTATACTTATTGTAAAAAAATTTATTTGATTTTTATAGCTTCTGAAATTTTTATTAGTAAATTATCCAACTTTTATATTGAACAAATAATAGGCAAAAAAATGAAATAGAAAAGACATATCAGTTGGTTTTTTGTTAAGAACTTCCTTTTAGACAACATGAATAATGAGTCTGATGTTTTTTTCTAAAGAGAATAATGCTTTTGTTAGTAATGTGCCATATACTGCTTATTTCCTTTACAAGCGTTTCAATACATGTTATTTACTTACTTTGATCCATCAGCATTCCAAAAGTACTAGTTGGTTGTTATGAAAAAATCTATTGCATGTTAGAAACATCAAGTATTAAAATTTTGCTTTCTAAATAATTAAAAAAATCAAGAAAACACACTAAAGAATTGACAGGACCCTGTAAGTTGAATGATATTAAGTATTAGGATACAAAAAACAAAATTCTTTATTAAAATGGTCTAAATCATCATGTAATGTAGTGATTCTTAAAATAAAAACAAGAGATGAAAAAATCAAATGTTCGCTAATTTTATTATTTTTTTATTTAAATAAATTATACTATTAGTTATAGCCAGCGCTAGTTATAATGTTATTAGAATCAATGTATAAAGTTAATCTGTTTTGTACAAAGTCCATAGTAACCATTTGTCCAGGTTTAACAATACGGTATGGGTTAGGTAAATTAGATTCGTACACCTATAGAATGTATTAATATTAAAGCAATATAATCTAAAACTAATCTTACAACATTTGATCCGTAAGAAGTATTAGTACCTCCATTCAAAATCAATTGTTTTCCAACATAAGATTTTACATTATTCGTATTTCCATTGTTATAATTGTTTGTGTTTCCACCGTTATAGTTAGTGGCAGGTGGTAGGTTTACAATTGGAATTGGTATAGGGAAATAACGTAAATAACCTTGATTAGTATAACTTGGAGTGCCATAACCTAAACCAAAAGGGGCATTTGAGCTTGAGTCGTCACCGTTACAAACAAGAAATGATAAGCCAAAGATAAAAAGCTAAAAGAAAGATCAATAATCATTAGTTAAGCTACATATTATTACTTACTTGGATTAATAAATTAGAGTACATAGTTTTAAATTTGAATTAATTTATCTTTTTCTTTGACTTTGATTTTTACGCTTTTTATAGTTTATTTTTTGACTATTTTTTGACTAAGTCTTAGTTTAACTTTCCCCTTAAATGTTTAAATTTTGTCGCCATTTTTGAAACCCACCCTAAATTTTTTCTTAATTCTAGGGTCTACCCCATAAAAAGTTGGGTAAGAAAATAAAATTCGAAAATTACTAAGTAATAAAAAATTGTGTAGGCTTATTTTATAAAAATATTAATAGAGGTTTATCATCATATTGTATAGGTGGGTGATGCCTCTAAAATAAGCTTAGCTTTTAAGTTTATTTAAATGAACTAGAGTAGGCTATATTTTTAGGCGAAATATTTTATTTTAAGCAACTTTCAATCCTGCTCAATTCAAAGGTTGAACATTTTGTTTGTTTAGCTTGAAATTGAAAAAATAAATGGGCAAATTTAAAATTTTATTTAATTTTGAAATATCCTTCCAATTTGATTTGGATTTAAACTTTGCATAATTTGTATAGGAATATTTGTTTCTTATTTTATCCATTTTCTGTCAGGGTAAAATTAGAAAGGTAACTAGCTGAGTTTTAAAGTAAAAACACCATTAGTTTTCTTAAAGTTCAGTAAAAAGTCGGCTATTTTGATAATATTATGCACAATTTACAATTTCTGTACCAAATTAAAACTGAAAAAAATCTAAACATTAGACTTAAACTAACTCATGAAAAGAATTACTAAACAATAAAATAAAATTCCAAAGAGCGTTTTTATGCTCACAAAATATGATGAAAACCCCTAATGTATGAGTTTAATCCCTGTAAAAGATCGTTTTTGAAAAGAAATTCAAACTTGTTTTATTTTGGCATATAAATAGAAAAACTTAGCTATTAATTTTAACTTTATAAAATAATTTTTATGAAAATAAAAGTTTTAGAGTAAAACAACTCTGTTTGAATAAATTCTTGCCAGAAAGCACCTTATTTTGAAAATAGTCATGTTTTTTACTAGGGCAATAAGCTATTAAATTAATCTATCAACTAAAGTTGGATGACTTCTGTTAATAATAGAGTTATAGCATTCAGTAAAATAAATTTGATTTAAGAGGAGTTTTAACTAAACCGGATGAAAGAAAGCATGAGCATTGAGGTAGTTATTACTAAACGCTAAAAGCGGACTTCAAAAAAAAGACAATGGAGTAACTAAATTTGGTAAAATAATTAATTAAAAATGAAGTTATAAAAAATAGTTTATTAATAAGTTATAATAATAGATTTATCTACAATTCTTGAAAATTTAGGTGCAAATTGATTGGCCTGAGGACTACACCTTTAGAAGTAATGATATCATCGGAATGAATTGAGTTTGATGGTAGTGTGATTTTGAACTTAGATAGGATGCACATCATCAGTATTTTTTGCTCAATAATTGAAAGGTTTTGTCCAATACATATTCTAGAACCTCCGCCGAAACCATACCAGTCTTTCATTTTAGCTTTGTTAATTTGGTTATCTTGTAAGAATCGGTCTGGTAAGAATTTACTGGGCTCTTCCCATATATTAGGATCATTCATTATGGAATAAGACTGTAAAATTATATTCGTACCTTTTGGTAAATAGGTACCGTCATTACATGAATAATCATTAATAAGCTTACGACGAATTTGCGGCAAAGTTGGTGTTACTCTCATACTCTCATAAATAATAGCTTCAACATAGTTCATCTCTTTGACCATATCCATTGTCGGGTACTTTGAATCACCATTAAAATGCTCAAGTATTTCTTTACGTGCTTTATTTTGAATATGTTGATTCTTTGCTAAGTGGTATAAAGTAAAGCTAAGGGTATTTGCAGTAGTATCATGTCCAGCGGCAAACATCACAACGATATTGTTAATAAGCTCATCATCAGTCAATCTTTTATGAACTTCTTCTTGCATAGTTGCTTCGATCATTAAACTTAACATGTCAACTTTATCATCCTCCTCCTGTTTATTTGGGTTATTTGACATTTGTAGTTTTTTGAATTTAATAAGGTATTGAACTAAACCACGGAATTTATGAACCGCTTCTCTCTCCCTTATTCGTGATTCTAAATTGAGTTTTTCTAATATTGGGAAAAAAAAGTAAATATCTTTAGATACCCCCGCTGCTGCTAAGTTATAAGCTTTGGAATATTCACCTTCTTCAATATCTAAACAATTCAAATCGAAACCCATGATGGTGTTACCTAGTATATCTAATGTAGTCTTAGATATCAAATCATGAACGTCAACGGATTTATTTCTACTCTTTTTTAAATGAATCATTAGTCTTTTGACTGATTTTTCGTATTTGTTGACATTAATTTCTTTATGAAAGCAAGAGTTAATAATACGTCTATGTCTTTTCCAAGATTCTGTATGGCTATATAGTACATTTTCGCCCATATAATCCACAACTAATAAATCTTTAGATATTTCTGAAAACAATAATTTTTCAACTTGGTTATAATTCTTAAAGATATTACTAATATCGGTGCTGTCACTTATTACAACCCACCATTTGCCTAAATACCAACTTAACATAGGAGACTTAGAGTCAAATAAATAAGGCCAATAATTCAGTCTCATTGCTTTTAAGCTTGGGTATTTTATAAAATTAAATAGGGAAGTAAAGAAGCCGTTGCCTCTAGATAAATGTTGGATTTGGGCATCTGGTTTAGATTTTACTTTGATGTAATAGAATAAAGCGAATGTGAAAAGAATAAAATAAGTTAGTAACATTGTAGGTAAACAGATAGATAAATAATGATATCGAAATACAAAATAAAGTTCGTAATTTTGTAATTTTATAAGATTAACATTAATAAATTGCTTTGCCTTAGCTTTATATACTTCCTTGCCTCAAACAAATTATCAAATCATTTTCTATTTATGTACATTAACGGTCAATGTCCACCCCTATTAAACTTGAAATCAGTCATTTATGTTTTAATTTATTTATTCTTTAAGGATTACAAATAAAATCCTACAATACCACCAACTTATCTTTCATTAAGCCTTTTAGCCATTCATTTAAGAGTAGAGCTTAGGCAAAAATTTGGAGAAAATATAAGGACCAAGCTTTAAAAAATATTTTTAGCCATATTTTTAATTCTAAAAATCAGTGTTAAGGATATCGCATTAGAATTGAAACAGTTGTAACTTTGAGTCGAGATTATCGATTGTGAAGCTCAAAAATCCTATTTTTGTATTTTATCATAAATTTGCGAAATTAATTTTTTAATTTTTCGCAAGTTTCGTAATAGCGAAAAAATACATGAATCGGAATTGAGTTGCTCTTTATTATATTATTCCATGTGATGTTATATTTTTTTGATATTGGTGTCTTAAGATAAATTAGAGTTGCAGTAATGAGTTTTTTGCCATTTATGTATTTCATTTTATATCAGTATAACATTTGCCTAATTATTAATAAAATAGTAGCAGACTATCTTATTTTTTGCTAGCATTTAGTTACTGTCTATCTATCTATACTTTTTGATATATCAGTGTTTAATTATAATACTATTGAAAATCCCAATTTATTTATCAGCGTCATTTTAATTAATAACATTACTAAAAACGCATCTATTGTTTATTTTGGAATGTTACATTCTGATATCGTTCACTTATTATAAACACTGGATGGATATAATACAAGTTCAATTATTTCCATTATTCATAACTCTTAAATTAAAATATTTAATTAATATTTATTATCATTGTTTTTATTAATATTTAGATTATTTACTTTTATAATTGTTTAAATTAACTCGCCTTTTTAGCTCACATCTCCATGTGATCCTACTTTTCGTCTTATTAAAACTTGAATTTATTAGCTTTGAATGAGTAAATTAGAATCTTTTTTCAATCAATTTATAGTATCTATTTGTTAATATAAGTTTAAAAGTTTGATTTAAATTAAGAATAAAATTTTCCAATTTCACTTTTCATCCATTTCCTATATAGCGTAAAACTCTAAAAAACTAAGCAAAGTCAGACAAAAAACGTTACATGAGTTATTTTAAAATTAAGCAAAATGCAAAAAAATTTGTATACTTGGTGTTTTGCAATTTTTGCTAAAAATCAGAATTGGACAAAATTTGAACCGAGCTTTTAAACTAACCCATATTATCGAGCTTCAATTTACCCTTTAGTTCAATTGTCTATATTAAGATATTTTTATTTATCCTAAATTTATTTTATTATTGTAATTCACCATTTTTGTTTATTTACTTTTAGCCTATCTACTAAAAAAGAAATCGATTTATTTATATGTGAACGCCTTACCTCTTTAACTACATGTCTACTTTCTAAACCTGATAGTTAAAAAATAATATTTAAATTAACAGAAATAAGATCATACCCATTTAGATAATGTTAAAATTTCTAATTCTATCTCCTCTTTATTTTTTTAGTACAAACCTTGATGTTTTTAATTTTTGTTTAAACACTTTTATATTTTGCTTTGAAGGTCGAAAAGTTAATAATTCAACTATCAGTAAGGGTTAAAGCCAAAACCATAATTTATTAATATTATGTTTGTACATTAGATTATTATTACATGACCAAAAATATTGTTCTTTAATTGAACATTATTAAAGCGTTACTGTTTTATAAATGGTATTACTTTGATTAAATCAAAAAAATTCATTCTTTCGAAGTTCTTTTAGCGAGTTTGTTAAACATATAAAGTTCAAATGCAACTAAAAATAGTTAAAATAACTTGTAAAGAGCGCAAGTATATAATTTGGGGTATCGCTTTAACATAACAAATAACAAATTTTGTTAAAATGATTTCATTTTATAACACTAGGGGATAATAATAAGCAAGTTTGATAACTTGCTTATTATTATTTAATATATTTATTAATTAGTTATAAAATCTGTATAGATATGACAAACAGAACAACTATCAAAATGTTTCTTCAACCTTGAAAGAGCCTATATGTCCTCAAACATTTTTCTTTATGGAAGAAAATGGGGTAGATAAGTGTTAAAAAAGGGATAATGTAGATAGAGTTCGTGAAGTAATAAGATTTCATTTTATCACGCTTTAAAAGGCAAAGCGCAAATGTCTAAAAATACATACCTTCTATAACCATAACTATGCATTTTATTTTAATATCAATAATCATAACCGCATTACAATTATTATTAAAATTGTTCAAGCAGTTTAACCGAAATTTTGTTAAATGATTTTTTTTAATATAACTACTTTTAATTTCCAATATATTATCACATTTTATTAATGTTGACTTTTAGGTTTAAAATAAAATCTCTATAATCTTTTTACCCTATTTTTATTTGATTTGTATTACCAAACATATATAAAGATGTTGTTCAATAATAAATCTATTAACTCAAAATAAAAATAAGCATTTTTTTGGTTTGAGTTATAAAATTGGTTCATTTATGATACTTATTTAAAAAAACTATTAATTATGTTTATAAAGGATTTATTACTAATTTTGGTAAGTAATTAAATATTTAATTAAAGTAGAAAAAACATAAGCTCGTAAATGACTATTTCGTATATTTTTGAAATAATGGCTTTCTAAATATTTCTGTGTAAAAATAAACTCAAAACTTAATAAATTGAAAAAAAATTCAACAAAATAGCAGTTTTTTATTTTATTAACAACACTTGTCATTTTACTTTAAATCAAAATTTATTTTTTGTTTTTTATTATTTTTAAAAAAAAAATCATTTATTTATTAACAAAAAATAAAAACTGGAATACATAATCAACACTAGTGAAAATCTATATTAACTTTTATAAAAGTAGTATGTATTTATATACAATTACAATACTTAACCAAAAGCTATTAATCAATCAAAAAATAAAACAATTTTATAAATATCAAATATTTCATAAAATATTAAGTAAATGAAAGCAAAAATTCAAAGCCTTTGTTTTATAAATGAGCGTTTATAGTAAAATAGTATCTGTTATACATGGGGATGTATTTTTATGTTTAAGAATTTTACTAACAATCTTTCCGCTCAAATAGCGTTTAAGAAATGGAAAAAGTAATGAAACCAAAATAAACATCGCCATATTGTATTTAATAGTTTAATAAATTGTTTTGAGTTATCACATTAAATTGTTTTTTAAATTTAAAAGAACAAACCCCCTAAGTGTTTTATTTACAAATACAAAAAATCAAAAATTAACATAAAGTAGTTATGGTAGATGAGGAAGATGAAATAGTAAAAATGAAATTCGATTATTTTTCATTTTGTATTTTATCTTAGTTATTTATACTTTTTATTCTGAAATTAAATATTTAAGTGATGTTTTACTATCTCTGTTAATATTAGTTTTTGTAGCATATTATTGTCTAACTATAGGATTAATTAAAATAAAAGATAAGAGTAAGATTTATTAAATAAATTTAAATTTTTTTTATTCTTTTTTGATATTCCAACGGTACATTTAACTAAATTTACCTCTGTTGTAGTTAAGTGTAATTTTAAATTAAGTTTTAGTTCCAATTTTTATATGGGGATATGTTTTTTTGTTTAATGATTTTTCTTCTCAAATTGCATTTAAAAAATGGAAAAATAATATAATCAAAAAAAAACACTCCCGTATTTTTGTTAGGTCTTTTTTTAAAGTATGGAGTCGCTACAATTGTAATCCTTTTTCTGATAGTAAAACAAAGAGAAGACTTTGATGATTTTAAAAAACTTGCCGAAACTTCTCCACAGTTAGGTGCTATTTTTTATATTACATGTGCCATTTTTGTAGGAGGAAATGACATGTTATATTATTATATGTTATCATTATTTGCCTATGGTACCACTATAACGGTTGTACAACTTATAGGGTCAAAGCAGGTCTCTTCTCTTAATTCAACTCCAAACATAAGCTTATATCGAGTTAAATTAATCAGCTTATTTCTTTTATTTATGGTTGGTCTTCCTGCTTTATTTCTATCATTAATACCACGATTAGGTTCAATAAACGACTTAGTATCATAAATAGTTTCAAGTTTGATTACACATTTGAATTTTTATACATAAACTCTTTCATAAAGGTGTCTTTCATATTCTATACTATATAACAAAATTAAATTGATATTTTACTTTTATATTTTACTAGTAACAAAACCAAATTCAGATCTTAAGTATTTATTAGTAAAGCGTTTTTAACTATTATTAGTAAATATTAATTAACTTATTCTAATATATAATTTATGAATATATTTTTAACTTATTAACTTAATTGGTTTTTCCTCATTTTAAGTTAAAAAGTGAACAAGTAGCTGAAGCAAAAAAGTTATTCCTATACAATTTTTAATAGAAGACCTCTATTTGTTACCAACAATAATGTCATTATGAATAATAATAGATAAAAATCTTGATATCAGACTATAATCTTGGTAATAAATTTTATAGCTTAAATGAAATTTACTAAAGTGGCATAGTTGTTTTAAAAAAGCAAAATCGATCAAGCAACATCTCAAATACCATCCAAGTTTAAGGTTTTAACCAATTAAATCATAACATTTTATAAAGTTCAGTACTAAAAATTTACGTGGCGAAAAAATAAAAACAGTTTATTAAAGAAGCTTTATTTTATTTCACGATTAAAATAAAAAGAGAGAGATTTAATCAATAAGGATTGAATTGAAAATGCTTTTATTGAGATTAAATAGATGGGCACTTAGATGTCTGTGTATTCTGTTGTTAAGTCTTAGCGTTATTGCTTCGAAGGTATCTTATTTTTTTAGACTTATTGAGAAATTTTGATTGAAGTTTAAATTTTTTTTATGATTTAATAAATGAAATTGAAACTCACTTTTATACTAGAACAATAATCAGAATGAAAATCAAGATCAACTTGAGGACAGTGTAAAATCAGGAGATATGTTATATAAAGAGGCATTAAAGATGTTGAACCAGCGTAACTTGGAAAGGAAGCATAGTTTTGACCCAGCAGTCAATAATGAAGAGATTGAGCCTTCAGAGTCTGGAATATTAAGTTTGTCAGTTAATCTTATTCAAAATGCTATTCGCTCTGCTTTCAATAAGGATGAAAATAAAGAAAATGATAGCCAAAAAAAAGTAGAAGACGAAATTAAAGACCCATTTCTTAAAAAGGTTACTACAAAGCTGATAGAGGCTTATGAATTAGACCACCCTGATAGTATCTATATGCTCGGGGCTATGAATTTAGTAGTTTTATTTATTCGCTTTTTTATTGTATATTAAAGTTTGATAGTTCTCTTCTTATTCTCATCCCAGGAATATTACAAAAGCTGTCAATTATTTTAAAAAGCTATCGGATTTGAATGGAAACCATAAAGCACAACATTTACTTGGTATTATTTATTCTACTGGAATTGGAGGTATTGAAAAAGACCTTGGATTGGTAAGTAATTTATTCAACTTAAAATGAACCGTTTGATCCTTGATTAGTCAATGCTATATCATACCTTTTCTGCTAGGTCCGACAATCCTGGCTCTAGGTTAGTATTAGGGTATCGTTATTTCAATGGTATCTCTGCACCAAAGTCATGTAATGTTGCTTTAGAATACTATAAAAGTGCGGCAGCAGAAGGTAATACGTTTTTTTTTCAAAATATAGATATATAATTATTTGAAAAAGCGGTCCAAAAATTTCTTTCTGGGCCTCCAGGTGGAAAATCATTCCCACCCAGACCTGTTCGTTTATCAGATTTCGAAGGGGGTGTTTTTGGTAATAAATTGGAAGACCTTAGTAACAAAGGAAGAGAAGCTCAACAACAAGGGTTTAATGAAGTCATTGAGTACAATGTTTTTCTTTCCTCTTCTGGTAAATTACAAGCCACCTACTATCTTGCTTCTGTTTACTATTATGGGAATAAAATCGTGGAACGTAACGTTGCAAACGCTAGAAAATATTTAAATCAAGTCATGGACTATATCCCTTCCCTTGGACCTGAGGAAGCTTGGACTGACGAACAAAAGAAGGATATTGGTAGTGCCTATGCCTTGCTTGGATTAATGTATCTCCGGGGTGAAGGTGTGGCTGTTTCTAAAGGTACGGCAAAGAAACATTTTGAAAAAGGAAGGAAATTGGTAAGTGATTTTAATCCGAGTAAATGAGTATAAGGAATAATCTTATTTAGAAAAACCCAACGGCAACTTATTGGACTGCAAAATTATTACTTGAAAACAAAAATGACAAAAAAGTAATTTAATTATTTTAATAGTATATCTAATATTTAATAACTTTAAACAGGCCTATGATACTGGATTAGCTTATTTGACTAGTGCAGCATTAGTCTTAGGGGATAGTGAAGCCCTTGTAGAGCTTGGTTTAGTTGAAATGGAAAATGAGAAGCATGAAAAAGCCTTTAGGTATTTTTTAGAAGCTGCAAAGCAAAAAAATTTCCTTGGTAGTTATCATTTAGCAAACTATTACGCTAACGAATTATTTTCTCTGCATTCATGTACATTAGCAGTACCTTTATTCAAATCCGTAGCTGAAAGAGGGGTATGGGATCTTGATCATATGAGTATGGGTTATCACCATTATAAAAGAGGAGAAATAGAAACGGCACTTATTCATTATATAATTGCCGCAGAGTCAGGTATAGAAATAGCTCAAGAAAATGTAGCATGGATTATTGATCAAGGTAAATTCTTTCAATATATAAGTATATAATGTTTATTTATATTTTTAGCCAAATATAAATTAGTAAACATAAATAGTGAAAATAATGACAAGAATAAAATACAAGGTTCAGCAATACAGCCTAATTATGAATTAGCCTTAACTTATTGGACACGATCAGCTAATCAAGGTAATCCAGATAGTAGAGTAAAACAAGGGGATTACTATTTTTATGGATGGGGATTAAGTAACCCAGATTATGCTAAAGCAGCTGTCTGTTATCAAAATGCAGCTGAAAAACATTATGATGCTTTAGCAATGTGGAATATTGGGTGGATGTATGAATATGGAATAGGTCTACCAAAGGTAATAAACTAATCTATACTAATATTAACATAACAATAATTTATTTTAAAGGATTTCCACCTTGCTAAAAGATGGTATGATCAATCTCTTGTTAGCAACTCTAAAGCAGTCTTACCGGTTAATTTATCATTATTTAAATTGAGGATTAAAAATATATTAGAGAAGCTTAAGAATTTTTTTAATGGGGACGCAAAATTAAATCTAAGAGAAATATTATTATCAACAGGAGCAAATAATTATAATGCAAAACAAGAACAGATACAGGATCCTAAAGAAAACAATATGAATGAGAACGCAAATGATGAAAACCAGAACCAAATATGGAGTGAGCTTCATCATGATTATGAAACTGAAAACCATATGGATATCAATTCAAAATCAAAGCCAGAGAACTATATAATACTTATCTTATGTTTATTTGTTGGCTGGCTTGTTTATATTAGACAATTTGGGATGGGAAACAATAATAATCGTAATTTAGCTAGGGAACAGGTGGAAGAGGAATTGGCAGAAGATGAAGCTAACGAAGCAAATAATGTTAATAATAATAACCAACATCCACAACTTAATGCTGATCCAGCTACAGGACAAGCTTAATAAACAAGCCTAATAGTTGTACTATTCAAAGTTGTTAAGTTTTAAAGGTAGAAGGGTAAATTAAGTCCGTCTTTATGAGTTATGATCACTAGAGATTCGTCCTTTTTTTAAAATTATTATTATTAATAAATTAAAGTTCTTAGTAAAAATTTATAATAAATAATTCAACCTGCTATTTATTTCGTAAAGTATTTTTATTTTATTAATGACATACTTTGATTTATTAATGCATTTTTTTAAATAAGATAGAATTTAGTATTTTTTATCCTTTTACCTTTTTCAAATTTAAATTCAAATGAATAACAATCAACACGAAATGAATAATATCAACTCAACAGAAGAAGAACAAGCTGTTATGAATTTACTCAATGAAGCTCAAGATCAATCAAAAGAAATACAAGACCAACTAGGAGGTAATTTAAATTTAACTTTTTGCATCATGAACTACTATAAATATATAAAAAGATATTTTAGATAAGATGGGAGGAAGTATGCAAACATTCTGTACTACTTTATTTCAATTTCTCCAACAGCAGAATTCAGAGTATGAAAAGGAACTAAACAATAACCTTACGAAAATTAAAGAATTGACACATGAAAAGGGTAAGTTTAGACTACCATATTAAACTGAAAGTAAAATTTTATCAAACTAGAAATAGTCCAAAATAAAATTGATGCCCTTATTCAGTTTATGGAACAAAACATTGACCACATCTTTAAGTTTTAAGTGTTCACTGTTCCTGGTTTATGCATATTAAATAAGGCTGTTAAATTAAATTATTTAAGCTGATGTGCTTTTTGTTTCGACTATTGATTTTTATTATTTTTAAAATCATAAATATAAGTTGTAGCAATTTTTATTATAGAACCTTTTTCATATTCATTATGTTTTGTACATCTTAATAATATTCAATTTTTAACTAAAATCATTACTATTTTTGCATATCAAAACTGCTAAAGTTACAAAAATGGTAAATAAGAATGAAACTACTCAAATGATGATTTTGTTTTCTTTTTAAGAAATGACTGACAAGAAAAAAGCAAAGCTCAGCAAAAATCATCAAAGCAACCAAAAGCCCAGTGTCACCCTATCAAAAACTTCAGCACAAACAAGTATCCATACAACTCCTAGTGATATCATCAATAATCATTTCTATGTCAAAAGAAATTACTTACCAGGTTCAATTAAACGAGTTAAACTTGAAAATTTTGTAACGTATGATTTTTGTGAGTTTACACCGGGCCCAAACATGAACATGGTGATCGGACCAAATGGTACAGGAAAATCAACAATTGTCTGTGCTATTGCCCTAGGACTTGGTGGAGTACCTAGCGTAAGTTATTTTCGCTTTTTATTAAATAAGTACAAAATAGATTTAAAAGGTAGGTTTTAGGCAGAGCTAAGGATATATCGGAGTTTGTTAAGCATGGATATGAACATGCTAGTATTGAGATTGAGTTACAGGATAAAAAAGACGTTAGTCAGCCGTTAATTATTAAAAGACTTATACAAAAGGGTACTAATTCAACGAGCTGGGAGTTAAATGGTGGGTTTCAAAATATTGAAATGTCATTTTAAATCATTAAATATTCAATAGGGGAAACTGCTCGACTTAGAGATATCATAAAAAAAATCAAAGAGTTTAATATTCAAGTTGATAATCTATGGTAATTAAATAATAGGAAATTGCAATATGAGTTTAATGAATTTTTAGTCAGTTCCTTCCACAAGATAAAGTGGCCGAATTTGCACAGGTAATTGGTTTTATTTAGTTAATTATTTAAAGATTAATAGCTATAAAAGATGTCACCATATGATTTGCTGTTAGCAACTCAAAAAGCAGCTGGGGAATCACAGATGCACGAATGGCATCAAAGATTAATAGAGCATGATAAAGAAATGAAATCTCATAACTCAGTAATCTATTTTTTAGACAAGTTAAGCCTTGATTAATTTTTTAGAATTTACAAGCTGATTTAGATAAAATGAAAAGCTTGGAATTAAGGCTAGAAAGCTCAAAAATAGAAGCTGAGAGATTTAAAGAAAGGGATAGTAATTTAAAGAAGGTATTTGTTTGTATTTAAATGAAATGACAACAATTTAATTGCATATTAGATAAAATTGTATAAAACAAAGATGATATTTTTAAATTATGAAGAGCTCAAAGAACAGTTCAATGGGATTAGAATAAAAAGAGAAAAAATCAAAAATAAATATGATAAAATCATTAATGCCATAGAACCCCTATTGGTGATCAAAAAGTAAATTAAACTATTACTTAAATTTCAAATTAAATTAATATGATCTTTTAGAAAAGAATCAGATAAGTTGACTGTATTAGAAAATGATGCATACACTTTAATGGATAAGCGGAAATCTCAATTTCATAAAGTTGATAAAATGATGACTAATATGACAACAAAGGTAAGATAAATTTATTGTAAGGCTATAAATATCGTACTTAACCAATACTATAGCCTGAATCTTTGAAAACCACTATAACAAGGATCAACACATTGAAAAAATCAGAAAGAGACCATGGTGCTACTGTCAGAACAAAAGAGATGGAATTAAACCAACTTAAAGAAAGTATTAATAATGACCCTCCTCCAATAACTGATTTTACGGAGATTGATGCCAAAATAGTAATCGTTTTAGTTTATATATTGAATAATAATAATAATAATAATAATAATAATAAATAGGATGAATCTTCTAGAGAAAGTGAAGTAACCCAAGATAGGATGAGTCTTATCAGAGTTGAACAAGAGAAAATAAATACAGAAACCCATGGGTTAAATGTGAATTTAAAAAGACTTGATGCGAAATTAAAAGAATTGGAGGATGTCAAACTTCAACGAAAGGAAAAGCTTAGAGCATTTAACCAAGACGCAGTAAGAGCTATGGATTGGCTAAAACATAATCGTGTACTTTTTAAATATAATGTATTCGATCCCATCAGTTTAGAGGTAAATTTGCGCAATCAAACATAGATGTAAATAATTATTCTATTTTAGATTGAAGTAAAAGATAAAAGGTATGCCCAAGCTGTGGAGAATTGTATTAACGCAAATGCATTAAAAGTAATTTTTATAATAACATAGTAATAATAATATAAATTAAGATAAAAAGACATTCGTATGTCAAAGTGCAGAGGATTATAAACTATGTAGTAGTGAAATGATTGATAAAAATAAGTTTCGAGTCAATATAATTTGTATTGATCAAACTGTTGAAGATTTTAAACATCCTTTTCCAGTTGAAAAAGTAATTCATCATTATTACGTATACTTATATAATACCAATATTAATATCAATATTATTTTTCAGATAAGGGAATTTGGATTTGCAGATTATGCATTGAATCTCGTTGAAGGACCAAAACCCGTCTTAGCTGCATTATGCAAAATGTGTAATTTTCATGGCACAGTAAGTTTCATTCAAAACAATTTGATTTTATCTTTAATGAAAATTAGCCAATTAGTTTAAAAAGTGTGGACAATGAAAAGGTTGAAAGATCTCGACGCATTAGCAAATATGTTGCAGGACAGACACTGTATACAATAACTGTAGCTGATTATGGTGATAGAAACGTATCATCTCTTACTCAAAGGCTGAAAGTACCACGGTTTGTGGGAGTAGGTGTGGACCCTACTGTTAAAAAGAAAATGATTGATGATCAATATGTCATTCGAAAAGAACTTGAAAAATTTGAAAAAAGCCAAAAAGAATTGAATGAAAAACTGGATAGCTTAAAAAGGATTTTGATTAGGCAAAGAGAAGCCAAGGAAGAGTTGATGAAAAAAAGAGCAGATATAAAGAATGAAAATTTAAAGTATGCTAGGAGAAGAGCACTTTATGGTAAATTAAGGGAGTATACTTATATATTGAATGTTATAGTAAATGATTTGAATAGAAACGAACGAACGAGACCTGGTATCCCTAAAAGAAAAAAATTATCAGGATCAAATTAATAAAGCACAAGAAAGAAAGTCAAGATTACAAAAGGAATATTTGCGTGATTGTAAAGAATTAAAGGTAGGTTAAAAATTGTACAATGAATAATAACTGCTTATCATTGAATAATTAGGAAGCAATCATCACATTGAGAAAAACAAATGAGTTAGTTGTAAAAAAGAAACTTGAAATTGAAGAGATGAAATCTAAGGTCCAGTACATTGAGAATTCTTTGATGGTGATAGAAGACTTTAAAATGAAAGAAAAATATAATTTAATGGGGATAAATGAAGAGTTTAATAATAAGAAAAAGGAAGCACATCAAGAACTAGCAAAAGCAAAAGCAGCGTTAAGTGTGATGCCAGAAGAAGATAAAACACAACTTAAAGAGTTATGTTCAGCAAAAAGCCTCGACCAGTTAAATGATGAGCTTTTAGATCTTGAAGCAGCAGTTAACGCTACTACCAATGCAGATAGTAAAGCCTTTGAGACCTTTAAGTTGAGGGAAAAGGAAGTTGAGGCTTTAAAAGCAAGGATTGCGGATAAAGAAAGCGGTAAAGAAAAGCTGGAAGAAGAGATTAGCGAAATTAGAGAAACTTGGATACCAAAGATTGAAGAGTTGGTAGCTAAAATTTCTGAAAAATTTTCTATAGCGTTTGAAAGTAAACTTACAAAGTAGCTTTATTTAAATAAGTGTTGAATATTTGTATAGATATTGGCTGTTCTGGTGAAGTGGCGCTAAAAAAGGGAGAAGAGTATGATAAGTGGGGTATTGATATTATGGTCAAATTTCGGGCCAATGAAAAACTTCAAGCACTTACTGGGTTCCGTCAGTCTGGAGGGGTTTGTAGTTATTTTTAAGTTAAAGTTTTGTATTTATTTTTAATCTAGGAGAAATCTGTATCCACAATTATGTTCTTGATGGCCATCCAAGAGCTCGCCAAATCCCCATTTCGAGTAGTAGATGAGATTAATCAAGGAATGGACCCTAGGAATGAAAGATTGATTCATAAACAATTGATTGAAACAGCGTGTAAACCTAATACAGCACAGTAATTGTTATTATTATTATTATATTAAGTTATTTAATTTGTTATCATTATTTAGGTATTTTTTAATTACGCCCAAATTGTTGCCTAACTTAGTTTATCATCAGAATATGAAAGTGCTCTGTATTTATAACGGAGAATGGCAACCAAAAAGGTTTTTAATGACTAACTATTTATCCAGCTTAAGAAGAGAAAATGGGGTCTTGAAGAGAGCCATTGCTGGTACCCAAGATTAAATTAAAACATAACTTTATTAACTACCTGGGCATGTTTACTGTGATTATAATTAATTTAACTAATTAGCTAAGTTTTAGTTTAAAATATAGAAAAATAAAAAAGGAAAAAGATATTCAAAATATTCTAAAGTTAATATATAATTAAATGTTATTTTATTTTAATCTATTTATTAGTACAATATCAAAATACTACTAAGTTAGATTTTAAGTGAGATTAATTTGTTATAATAAAACTAATGAAGATAAAGCTAATAAAGCCAAGGAAGGGACTCCAAGGTTAGCATTATCAGTGAAATTGTTATCCAAATCCATTGGTTGATAAAATACAAGATTTCTAGAGGTAGATCTAATTTTTTTACCTGGATTTAAAGTGTTGTATTTAGTTTCTGAATCATAGATATAAACCATAACCATATTTTCAGATCCTGCTTTGAGGAAAATACCATTCTCATTATCTTCAGGGACATAATCTTTAACTTTCCATTCGAATTCTTTATCGGTACCAGAAATGGTAGCAATATCATACTTGGCGTCACCCCCAGCTCTCTTTTGAACAAGGGAAACATTAAGTTTCTTTGGATTTTCATATGGAGTATTTGAAAAGACCCATTTAAACTTAATGTTTTTTCCTAATGGTACACGAGCACCTTTAACATCATCATTATATCTAGGTTCCATCATAATGATCGTTGCTCTTGCTGATGGTTTATCAGTTGCTTTTGGATCACTGCTTGATTTAGAACTATCACTCTTTGAGCTTTTATCGCTATCGGATTTATCTGAAGTTTCACTTGCTTTATCGTCCTTTGTTTTAGTACTATCTTTACCATCGGATTTAGAATCAGTTTCTTTATCTTTGATGTCAGTAGCCTTAGATTTATCATCTGTTTTAGTTTCGGTAGCTTTAAGATCATCAGTTTTAGAACCTGGGTCGTCGGCTTTTGAAGCACTTTTTGATTCAGAACCTTTAGAAAATTATTACTTATTTAGTTAAATATAGTTTATATTGTTTAAATTACCTGAGCTTTGAGCAACAATGGCTAAAACAATAAAAAATAAGAATACTAATTTAGTGTATAACATATTAAATATTAGTAAAATATAAAGAAAAAGTAATAAAAGAAATTTCAAAATTTACGTTTTATAAACAGATCTTTTAAAGAATTAAGCTTACAATCTAAAAATAAACCCTTAGCTACTACTATTTTTAGATAACTTGGCAATTAAATGAGGTCATTTTAGAGCTTTTAACCAATTATGTTTTATCCGCAAATTAACCCGGTGAACCACTTTATCCAAGTTCTGCACAGATTATTCATGCTTGGAGTTAATGTTCAAGATTCTTTATACACGTTTAAGATGAATGTAAGTTGACTAGCAGTAATTTTTATAACAAATAATTAATTTTACACTAATTTGAAGCTTGACATTTGAACTTTACTCTTAAATAAATAGTAATTATATCGCATTTGAGCTTAAACAAATTAAACAGATTGGTATTAAGGAGTTCAAGTTCATTATTGTAAATTAAGCCCTTTAACTGATTTCAGGATTTTAATTGATAAGCGAAAACTAAGGAGGAATGATTATGTTACTGTATTGTATTAAAAAGTGATAGTAGAACAATAGTACTATAGCTAGATTAAATATGCGAATTTCTTAATTGTTCATTCATTAATTTCAATTTTAGTTGTGAGTTTATGAGTTTTAATTTAGTATGTTCAAGTTATTAGTCCTAAAATTAATTGATTTTAAACATCATTTAGAGTAATTAATATTAGTAATTTCTTTTTAAAAAAATCGTTTTCAAAGTTGGTTTTTATGACAGGACTAATATTAATTGCTCTAAATGATGCTTAGATTCCATTTGTTTTATCATATGAGGATGTATTTTTGTGTTTAAGAATTTTACTAACAATTTTTCCGCCCAAATAGTGCTTAAAAGATGGAAAAAGTGAAGCCAAAAAAAACACCCCCATATGTTTATTTTGATTTTTGTATTTTTTAAAAATTAATATAATAAAGTGCTAATATTATTTTATTAACTAATCTACATTTCGTTTTATTATAATAAACTATGAAGATTATTTCATTTTATTATTATAGTTTTATTACTGGAACTAGCTTATGTTAAATCAAAATTCTATTTTTCATTTGTTTAAAACATTTTGTCTTTTTCATTTTATTCTTTTTGATATAGAATTTATTTGATCGAATCTTAACAAAATTGATTTCACTGAAATTTGTGAACTCTTAAACCAAAAAGCAATGTTCCATTTATTTAAAAAATAAGTGGAATTTTCTTTTGTGTTACTATTATACTAGCTTAAGTGTAATTTCTCCCATATAATTTGAATGCTAATAAATTGAATGTTGACATAGTATTAGCAAAATCGTATTTCATAGTAACATTTAATTTATGAAGCCATCAAATTATGTGGGAAGAATCTCATTTAAACTATTTAATAGCAGAATAGAACAATAGTATACCCATCATCTAATGATTGGCTTTGAAAATTAAAATGGTTTTATTTAAAGCAAAAAAACCAAATTTGTATTCAGTCTTATTTTATAAGCTTATTCTAAAAGGATTTATTTATTATATTTATTATAGAAATTAATATTTTATTTTATTTAAAAAACTTATGATTCATGGAGGTGAAAGCTATGAAAACATTGATTTATAACTGTCATTAAATTATATATAAAAAATCCCAACATGTTTTTTCATTGTAACTTATTTTTAGTAATACTAAAAAAATTTGTCCGAAAGTGCAAATTTAACTCCATTATTTCAAAAGCTCCATTCTAAGCATAATGTTAAAAATAGAATATTTTTAAAAGAGCCACACTTTTTCAATTTTTCATGATTTACTTTAAATCAATGGATAAAACTTCTCTCCACCAATAATAGTCCGTTATTGACTTTGGTTTCTCTTTGTTAAATTTAAATATTTCCTTAACAGTAGTAAGCAATATTGAAATAGCAGTTAATTGGTTCAATATCATTTTTTGAAAAAAGTTATATTTTGAATAGGAATGCTAATGAGTGGGGAGGTTCAAGAAAATAACCAATTAAATACTATAAATCCAAAATTGATTGGCTATTTAAGAATTTAATTCCAACCACCTAAATTTAGATTAAAGTTTTCTAGGCATGAGTAGCGGTAACCCTTAAAATAATACAACACTAATTAATAAATTTTTTAAAATATTTAATAATTTCTCCTTTATAAAAAAAAGAAACTAAATAATTAATTATCTTTTTTTATAACAATCTTTATCATTTTATTCTATATTTTTTTTGCTAGTTTATTTTATTTTTTATAAAACTTATTAGCAATTAACCTTATCAATTGTATATAAACAAAAAGATTTTTATTATAAAAAGATAACAAGTTAATTCAATACCATCTCATTTGTTTTTATATTATCTTTCATTGTATCTTATCTTATCTATACCCTTAGACCATTCAATCAACTTTAATGAGTTCTGAATTTGTACAACGAGGACGCACCTTACGAAGGGGAAAAACGCTTAATCGACCTGATCGGTTTGCAGCCCCCACTCCTATGTTAGGAGAAAAAGATAAAGGACGTTTTGATGGTTGGGTTGTCTTTTCGCAAATAGTGACTTTCTGGGCCCCTAGTTTTATATTAAGAAGATTAGGATTTCCAACTCCGGATGTAATCCAAGCTTGGAGAGAAAAAGTGACCCTTTGTTTTATTATTATGTTGATTTGTGGCTTGGTTGTGTTTTTAACTTTCTTTTTACCTAAAGTATTCTGTGATGATGCTACTAGAAAACAATTAGGTTCTCAACAAAATTATAAATTATCTTCAGTTCATCCACAGAATGGAAATGGCCCTACTTGTAAGCTTTTTTATTGTTATTTGTTATTTTTTTAAATATTAACAATCAATTTAGATCCCGGTTTTTATATTATTAATAAATTTATCTATAATGCACCTGATGCTAAATTCCCACCTGAATTTCCAAAGTTTGAAAATGAAATCCAATTTCCAGATATTACTTCTTATTTTAAACCTATGGAAAATCAATTTAGTGAATGTGATAGTATTCAAGATAAATTGAGTGGAAAGACGTATAATGCAGTTAGTAATTATAAATATTGTGCAACGAATAATGGATTAAAGGGATGTTTATTTGATTCCATTGACCAAGTAGCAGAGAATTTTAATTTACAAAGATATCAAGTGGATGGTCAAGACGTTGTGGCTGGTTTTTCTTGGAATGATATTTATAAAAATATTGTTGTTGTTGATGGGGCCGTTTTAGATTTTGGTGCATACTTACAAATTTATGAGGGAGATCAATATTATGATGATTTAGATATGGCTATTAAACAAGCAGTGAAATTAGCTAATAGTGTAGATGCTACTAAATTTTTTTTTAGAGATCCAGATATTAAAAAAACAATTCCTTGTTTAAAACAAAAATTTGGTACGGGTTATTTACAAAAAGCCCAAGTGGGTTGTTTTGCTGTTGATATGTTTATGACCGTTTCTTTAATTGTTATTCTTTCAATCATCATTACTCGTTTTGCTATGGCTTTTGTATTTCATTGGTTTATTTCTTATCGATTATCCAGAAGACCTTATAATAATTCTCGTCGTCCCTTAATTACTAATAATCAAGCACCATGGGGTGTAAAAGAAGCACCACGTAGAATATCTGATGATCCTAATGAATTGTTTAACATTATGTTAGTTACTTGTTATTCTGAAGGTGAAGCCTCAATGCGTACAACTATTGAATCTTTAGCTGGTACCGATTATTCAGATGATAAAAAATTGTTATTTATTGTAGCGGATGGTATCATTGTTGGTTCTGGAAATGATAAATCTACACCGGATATTTGTTTAGATTTAATTGAATTAGATCCTAATTTTACGGATCCTGAACCACAAAGTTATATTGCTGTTGCAGCAGGTCATAAACAACATAATAGGGCTAAAGTTTATGCTGGTCATTTTAATTATAAATCTCATCGTGTACCTACTTTAGTTATTATTAAATGTGGTAATGCTGAAGAAGATGGTAAACCAAAAGCAGGAAATAGGGGTAAAAGAGATTCTCAATTAATATTAATGAACTTTTTTTCAAGAGTAATTTATAATGAACGTATGACTCCTTTAGATTATGATCTATTTCGAAAAATCCATCATTTAATGGGAGTCACACCTGATAATTTTGAAACAGTATTAATGGTAGATGCTGATACTAAAGTTTATCCTGATTCACTAAAATTATTAACTTATTGTTTAATTAATGATCCATTAATTATGGGGTTATGTGGAGAAACTAAAATAGCCAATAAAAGAGATTCTTGGGTTACTGGTATTCAAGTATTTGAATATTATATATCTCATCATCTTGGTAAAGGTTTTGAATCTGTATTTGGTGGTGTAACTTGTTTACCAGGTTGTTTTTGTATGTATCGATTAAAAGCACCTAAAGGTGATTCTGATTGGGTACCTATTATAACTAAACCTGAAATTGTACAAGAATATTCTCAAAATGTAGTAGAAACATTACATCAAAAGAATTTATTATTATTAGGTGAAGATCGATTTTTAACTACTTTAATGTTACGTAATTTCCCAAATCGTAAAATGATGTTTGTTCCACAAGCTATTTGTAAAACTGTTGTTCCTGATGAATTTAGTGTTTTATTATCTCAACGTAGAAGATGGATTAATTCAACTATTCACAATTTATTAGAATTAGTTTTGGTTAGGAATTTATGTGGTACCTTTTGTTTTTCAATGCAATTTGTTATTTTTATGGAGTTAATTGGTACTGTTGTATTACCTGTAGCAATTGTTATGACTTTTGTATTAATAGGAACCATAGCTACATCAACAATTAATAGTTTAGCTGGTTCATTACCATTAGTTATGTTATTATTAGTATTATTTTCACCAGCTTTATTAATTTTAATTACTTCTCGTAAACTCATTTATGTTTTATGGATGTTTGTTTATCTCTTAGCTTTACCTGTATGGAATTTTATATTACCAGTTTATTCTTACTGGCATTTTGATGATTTCTCTTGGGGAGCTACTCGTGTTGTACAAGGTGAAGGTAAAGGGGGAGATCATAGTGCTAAAGAAGGTGATTTTGATGCTAGTAAAGTATCTTTACGTCGATGGGAAGATTATGAACGTCGTCGTCGTCGTTCCGTTCGTCGTCGTGAAAGAGCAGCTAAAGAAGAAAAAGAAACAGAAGATACTTATTATAATCAAAACTCCGATGATGAATTAATGGATCGTCCAGAACCTTATTATTATTATGATGATAATGAAAGTAATAGTGGAAGATCGCATTCTCCTGATATTGGACCTCAACAAACTAATTATCAATATGGGTCTGGGGTTGGTTCCGCTATTGGTAATTCTTATTCAAATGATTCTAATAATAATGAATTTGAACAACATTCCCCAACTCATATGCCTCAACCACCTAAATATCCGGAACAGTCAGATGATCATAGTCGTGATAGACCAATGGGACCAAGACCTTTTCAATAAGTAGGTGAAAGTATTCATTTAGATAGTTTAATATATTAGTATCTATTATTTTATAAAATATTTTGTAATAATTTTTATATAATTTTTAAATTTTCTATTATTGAATTTTGTAAAATTTAATTTAAAAAAGAAAGGTTAATATTATTGTTTACTTTTTAATTATTATTAGAATATGAAATATTTTATTTATATTATATAGATTATAATATTAATTTTATTTTATAATTTTTTATCTACTTTTTTTTAACTCTTATCTGTCAACTCAGCATATGGGGATGTATTTTTTTGTTTAAGAATTCTACTAACAATTTTTTCGCTCAAATAGCGCCTAAAAGATGGAAAAAGTGATGAAGCCAAAAAAACATCCCCATCATATATAAATATGTTTTAGCAATAAAATTTTAATGAGTTAACTAATTGGTTAGAATCCTACGGCTTCTAATATTAGTGGGATAAGTGTATTTTAAATTAAGTTTTGAAAAAAAAAAAAAAGTACAATAAATTTTTAAAACAATAAAAGTAAATAACTTTAATAAAACATGTAACTGAATTAATTTATTTTTTTTCTTCTACAAATCTGATTCCTTTATATAACTATTACTTTCAATTATCGGATATCTCCTTAACTTCCATTTAATTAATAGCCAACATTCATTTTTCATTAACCAAAAATCTTTTCTAATATCCATTTTCATAATCAATTCCCTTGTATTTTTTATCAAAGGTATTCTATAATCTCTCATTTTATTTAATAAATAATTACATTCTATAAATTGATGATTCATTAATAAAGATTGAAAACAATTATTATATATTTCAATATATAATATTCTATTTTTATTATTATTCTCTTTATTATTCTCCTTACATATCCTAAACAATAAAGGTACAAATAAATTTGCTAACCTTTTAGGTTGTTTTAATAATATATAATTACTTAACTCATTAATTTGTATTTTATTAAATATATATTTTCTTTCTAACATTAAATTAAGTAATATTATTAATTGTTTCGGATGTCTTAATACTTTATTACCATCAATACTTCTAACCCATAAATTATATAATATTGTTAGTTGTAAGTCCGAAATATGTTGATATAAGCCTTCTTGTATTATTAATTCTAATAATTGAATTTGTTGAAAATAAGTAGTGTCTTTTAATTTTTTAGTAAATAATACTAACAATTGAACTTGTTGTTTAGTTAATTGAGGAGTATAACTATACGACATTAAGTCTTTTGTTATATTTTGAGTCATTATTGTCCTATGCTCTATTATTATTCTTTTGTCTGACTTTAATTCTTGATGCAACCGTATTCCTTTTTCTGTATTTTGTGTTAAAACATCTTTCGTTGTATGATTATCTTTTAATACTGAGATGGTAGTATGTTTTCTTGTAATAATATTGAATTTGAAATAAACTCTTGGAAAATAAGTTATTGAATTAAACGAATGATTATAAATCAAGCTCCTTATATTTAAAGAGAGTGAATGATTTGCGATGGATTTAACTATTATGTTCATGAAACATTACTTAAGCTTTTGGTTTCCATTTCCCTTTACTTTGCTAATTTTTTTTGAAAAAAATTGCAAATTAAAAAGAGCCAATAATAACTAACATGTTTTTTTTTTCTATAAATTTTTCTTTAAATAAATTTTGAATTACGAATCAAATGAAACCTTGACTTGTCATGATCAATTTAGCCAAAATTCAAATTATAAAATTAAAAATCAAAAACTTAAATCTTATTTTTTATTTTTCTTATTATTTTAATAGCATTTGATATTTTATAACTTGTCACAAATTTAACATAAGAACACTCTTAAACCCACAATTGATCAAACTTATCCTCTTATTAAAAACCAAAGAATGAAATTTGTCTTAAATCTTCTCAAAACTCAACTTATCACCCGTCATTATAGTACAAATACCTTAAGCATTCATCAACTTAAAGAAGCATATCAAAAGATAAAATCCCAACATTTTCAACCCAAAACGAATCTACCCCATAAAAACTTTCTAAATACCCCCACGGAACTTAATCCCAATGGAGTGTTTTGTCATAATGAAGTAAATTTAGATTTTATACAAACTTATGGATTTGATTATGATTATACATTAGCTAATTATACTCAAGAATTACCTAAGAAAATATTCACAATGTTAAGAGATATGTTGGTTCTTAGAATGGGTTATCCAAAAGCATTATTACAATTTAACTATGATCCTAGTTTTGCTGTACGTGGTTTACATTATGATGTTAAAACAGGGTATTTGATGAAAGTAGATGCTTATCATAATATTCAACTTAATACAGTTTATTTTGGTAAACAGCCTATAAAAAATGTTAATACTATTATTGAATTACATAATGGTACTCATATTTCACCAAAATATATGTTGGAAAATTTAACTCAATTAAATGATATGTTTTCATTGCCAGAGATTTGTTTATTGGCTGATATTATTGATTATTTTAATGAAAAACAAATTCAATTTCATCCAAGACATTTATATGATGATGTAAGAGCAATGGGAGAAGCCATTCATTCTTCAGCTTATAATCATCCGTTTGGAGTCGGATTATTACATTTAGAAATCTTAAAGCAAGTCCCTAAATATTTAGAGCCATCAAATAAGTTAGTAAATTATTTACAAAATTTGAGAAAAGGTAAAAAAGAGTTATTTTTATTAACAAATTCAGGTTATTTATTTGTGTAAGTTTTTTATGTTTTTTATATTTTATATTATAATTGTTAATAAATTATTAATATAGAAATAAAGGCATGGAATATTTAACATCAAGTAAAGATTGGAGGGATTTATTTGATGTTGTAGTAGTTAGTAGTAAAAAGCCAAGTTTTTATACCTCTCATAGACCTTTTAGAAGAGTAAAAACAAATGGAGATCGAGCTAATCAAGTAATTTATTTTATGTCATTCCTTTATCTTTATTTTTAATATTAATTTTTATTTTCTTTTATTCATTTAGACTTTAGAAAACAGTATTGAATTAGATATGGAAGCTGTTTCTAAATTTCAACGAGGTCAAGTATATCAAGGAGGAAATTTAAAAGAGTTTTCTAAATTAACTGGTTGGCGTGGACAGAAAGTGATGTATATAGGGGATCATATTTACTCAGATTTAGTTGACCCTACCCTTCAACAAGGCTGGCGTACTGGAGCAATTATTGATGAATTAGAAACTGAAATGGAATGTGCAGCTACACCACAAGCTAGATCCAGATTATCTTATTTATTACATTTAGAACAATTATTATTATTAGCTAGTAATAATGGAGATCAAAGTAAGGAATTGGGAGATTTAGTACAACAATGGAGATTAGAAAGGAAGCAGTATAGGAATACTTTGAAGCAAGTGTATAATTTACAATTTGGTAGTTTGTTTCGAACTCATCATAATCCAACATATTTTGCAAAAAAAGTCCGAACATTTGCAGATTTGTAAGTAATTTATTTCACTATGTATTATTATTATTTTATTTTTATTTTTAACTTTATTTGTTGTATTGTCATTAATAATCTTTTCTTTTTTATTTAGATATACTTCCAAGTTAGAAAACTTAAATGATTATCCATTGAATTATACTTTTTATCCACAACGTGATCAATTGCCTCATGAATTACCCAATTTTATTAATCAGGAATTATATTTTTGAGATGTGTTTTAATTGATATATCTTCTCATATTCTAATTAAAATTAAAATGCTATTTGTATTAATGAAGAATGAATATTCTAATTTTTAGTATTAATGATATGTTTGATTGATTTTAATTGATGTATTTGTCTTTTGTATATAGTAGTAAAAGGAAGGTATCAAATCACTTGAATAGCTATATAATAAGTTTCTAAATAACAAACAATAAAAGATTAATACAGCAAATAAAATAAATTTAAACAAATAATTAGTTATAGTTTTAGGGTATTTAATTTCCCATATGTTTATTAGGTTGAAAAACCCTAGTATTATTATTTCTCATATTCATATCCTGATTTTTAGGTAAAGTATTACGTTCCAAATCCTTTTGTTTTTGACCTTGTTCAGCCCTCTTTAATTTTTCTTCTTTCAATTTTTCTTCTTTAGCATTTTCAATCTGTTCTTCTTGATCATGTGAAAAATCTTCATTATTAGTGAGCGCTTGTTTTTCAGCACGTGATAAATTACCAGGAAGTGGATCACTAGTTAATTGAAAATAGGTTAGTTTCTTGATACGAAGAGATAGTTGAAACTGAAACTTATGATTATAGATTATATATTATATATAATAAACTACTTACGCTTTAACATTCACATGGGGATTAGCTTGAGGTACTCTCATACCACCTACTTTAACTAAAAAGGTAGTTGTTAATAAGCCATTATATACTATCTACTTATTAAAGTTGAACTTACCAGCAGGAGCATGGCCAGCTTTTAAAGCTTGAGGGGAAGTTTCATTAGTAACATTGGTTTTTTCAGTAGTTGGCATAGTTTCTTTCTTTTTTATAATTTACAATATTTTTATAAAGTTTTAATGTTGGGGGTTGGAGGAGGTTTTTATACTTTTAGTTATTAGAAATAAAATCAAATAAACGTCATCTAAAACCTAAGTGTTATTCTGCTTGATTTAGGTCGCAGTCACTTATTAAACTTGGAATTTGAAATAAGTTTATTTATGGTTAAATAAACTCTTTTTATTAGTATAAATGTTATTATACGATGATAAAAGAAATATCAAGCTAATATTTAGCTGTTAAATATTTTTATTAGAATACAAAATCCATTTTTACGACAATAATAAAAAGAAAATAGTTGGTTTAAATTTCTATAGAATTGAATGTTTTAAAAAAGAATAGTCAAGTTTCATAATTTTTAAAAATTAACAAATGACTTTAAAATTTGGGCAATTATGTTTATTGAAGTCATATTTTATTATTTTGTTTCAATTCTTCTATTAGAAAAACTTGAAATTAATCTCTAAAAGATGCTTCTATTGATTTAAATAGTTGTTGGAATAGTATCATTATTATATTAAATCTCCCCTCTTATTTTTAAACTGTAGAAATTATTAATATATTTTATTATTGTTAAATGGCGCAGTATATTAAATGGAAAAGTGAACTAATAATTTATCATATGATTGAAAATAGACTAATAAAATTTGCCCAATGACAGCGAATTTAAAACGGCTTCATTCATTCCAATGGGCAATTATTTTTCCTATTATTCCAAACTATTATATTATTTAATTGGTTTTAACAAAATTGTTGGATTTTAAAAAATAGTAAATTTGTGTTCACTTTGGGGATGTATTTTTATGTTCAAGAATTTTATTAACAATTTTTTCGCTCAAATAGTGCTTAAAAGATGGAAAAAGTGATGAAGCCAAAAAAAATACCCTCATCTATTGTCCATTTATACTTTATTATTCTTATTGAAGAACGTTAACTTTTTTTAACTGGTATGGATTGTCTTTTTGTTGCGATATTTTATTCACTTTTTATGACTTAAAATATTGACAAAACTCTTCGTTTATTTTCTATATAAAAAACATGCCCCTATCTAGCGTTTAGGCTGAAACGGACCTATTTTTAAAAAACATGAAAATTTGGTTAAAATATTGTATATTTTTTGATTTTGATTATTTAATATTATTTAATCAATCTATAGTTAATAAATTATAAATAAATAAATAAATAAATATCTTCAAAACTTTAATTTTTATTTAAATTTTATATATCTTTGTATAAATACAGTTAAAATAAAAAAGTAGATTTAAAATCATATAAACATATCCAAATATTTAATAATATAAATTATACTAGAATAGAAACTCAAAAAAGGATACAATACAACTCCTTTACTAATTAAACTTATTAAAAATCAATTTATTTTCGTTTTGATCTTATCTATTCTTCGTATAAATCTGCCATGTCTTCATGAAGTTCAAACATAGCTTCGGATATTTCTTTTCTTAGCTCTTCCACTCTAAAATTAAATATAACAATATTAGGTAAAAAACAATCAACAATTGATAATCCACTTACTTTTCATTTAACCTTATTTTATCTTCAGAATAATCTCTGCCTTCAGTAGCGTCTAAAACAGTAGCGGTTTGTAATTCAGCTGTCTATTGATTGTAAATATATTAATTTACTTAATAATAATAAAAACAATCAAGTATATAAATCAAACTCACTGTTTCTAACAATGACTTTTCCAACTTTAAAATATTCTCTAGTTTATCCGCTAAGTCCGGTCGTTTATAGCTAGCTTCATCTTTCAAGTTATTGATCAAAGCTAAACAATGATGAGTAAATTTTTTTTGCTCTTCTTTAAGTACTTCATTTTTGGATTTATATTCTTCAACCGAGATTTTGTTCTCGGTGTACGATTTAAAATAACTATATATAATTATTATTATTATTATTCCTTTTTCCTTACTATTGAGTTTCAACTTACTTATTTAACGATTTAAACCACTCAACACGTAACCCTTGAAGTTCAGTAAATGTTAATAATATCTCTAATACTGATATATCTTTTGGATCAAATTTTATAGCTTCTCGTTCTTTACTTGGCTGTGATATAGTTATCTCTTCAACTGTTTCAATTCCTTTGATTTCGTCAGACATTTAAAAAAAGTGATTAAGTTGAAGTTTTGAATTTGAGTTTAATAAATTAAATTTTGCATTTAAAAATGAGCAATAATATCACTACTTTTATTAAATTTGTTATACAAAAAATTGAATTATATATTAAAAAAACAATAAAATGAAAATAACATATTATAATTTTAATTTAAAGAATTCTATTAATAAAATCTATAAAAGAGGAAAAGCGAACGCTATCAGCTTATAACTCTTGATCCTTTTTTAAAGTAATAAAAGCCTTATATTCCTGCTCCAAAGCGAAATAAAGCTCTTTAGAAAGGGTTTGTTTAGCTTTTAAAAGGAGAGTGGAAGCATGATGGGAAGGAGCAGCATGATTTAAAAATGCTAAATAATCTAACCAAAGTTCAATATCATTTGAATCTAATCGTAATAATTTTTCATAAAGTATCTTTATCTTATCAAATTTACTATTGGCTACTTGTAATATTCTTTTATCAAATAAACTCTTAAAACTTTGATACATTTCTTCACTCTTTGGTCCTGATTTATCTCCATGAATATTTTGTTCATAATCTTTTAATTCAAGTTGAATCCATTCTTTATAAAAGACTACACTTAATGGAACCTTTTTAGAAATCCTATTAAATGTTTTTTAGCAAATAAATAAACTAGTTTTATATTTAATTTACCTCTCTGCTAATTCTCTAACATAATCTATTCCTTTTATATCAAATGCCCATTTCAGCATATTACTATGAATAAATTCTCGACATGATTTACGTTCTTCAGCTTCCACTTCATTGTTTGAATGAACAGACTCTATTTTATATAATGAATTCTATCACAATCATTAACATATTTAAATATCCATTTATATTTATCTTACCAAAAAGATTAATTCTTGCTTATTAAAATCTGGTTTAATACTTCCTTCATATTTATCAGACGTATTATTTTCAATTGATTTAAGCGTAATATTTATATACTTTTCCCATAAATTATTAGATATTGGATTGTAAATTATAGCCTCCGATAAGATAGTATTTATTTTATTAAGATCTAATACTATTAACAAAATTTAATAAATAAATAAAATGGTTACCTTTCTCTGGAATAGTTTGTAATTTAACTAACCAAAACTCAACAATATTAGGGTATTTCTTACATGCCTCGGTGGCTACTTGAGATACTAGAAAACAAAAAGTTAAATTAATGATTATATATTTACAGTTTACTTACAAAGCCTATCGCTTTTAATACAATCTTGAATAAAGTTTAAATATACAAAATAAAACTCTTTTGTCAACAAATAACTATCGTTTTGAGATTGAGTTAACCCCTCCTTTAATACTTTTTTTAATTTGAGGCTAAAGAAGGTTTTCTAAAAAAAGTCAGCTTGTTTTTGTGGATTATAATATTAATTTTACCAAATTAGCTTCCTTAATACTTTGATAGTAATTAAATAAAAATTGGACAAATAATGAAAGTAATAGTGGACTATTTTTAGCACTTAATGCTTGTTCATATTTTTCAATACATGCTGAAAGTTTATCAACGAATTCAGCAGAGTTTTCATTTAAATGAAGCATATCTCTCTTGAAAATGAGATCCTTAGCTCTATCATCATCCGCAAAATCAGTTAAAATGGAATTATAGATATAACTATGTAATTCTACAATTGGACTAAAACCGTCTAAAATATCTAAAAATCTAGCACGTAACTCGAAATCAATTGGAAACTTTTGTACTGTATTATTATAAATAATTTTTGGAATAGCACCTTGAAGTAATGGATCCTCCTTTTCTAAAGAAGCATTGATTTTTCCTTCCATTTCTAATCCTTCTTGATTTTCTTGATCTAAATTATCGACTTCAACAGAATGAGCTTCGGCTTTATCCTTTAATAAAATTTCTTTTCTTAACTTTAATTTTTCAATGAATTTTAATTCCAATCGAAAAAACTCCAAATACAATATTTTGTTATTTAAATTTAACCTAATTCCTCTTTGCATTAATACACGTGCTGCTTCCATATTTAAGTTTTTTGAAAACTCAAAATTGGCTGCTTGAATCCATAATATCTCTGCACCTGGCAATAACTTAATTGCTTTACCATAAGCTTTTGATACTACTTTACTCGAATTCTGGGATTCTGCAAAATCAATATATTGTAACCATAGTTTTAAATCCCCTTTAAATTTCAATAGTCCCCTTTCAAATAAATTGTAAATCCTTCGTACCCCAGCATAATCACTTAAAGTAGTTTTCTTATCTAGAAAAAATAAAATTAATAAAATTAATAAAGTACTATTATAAACTTACTTTTACTAAAACGAGATTTTCTTTTTACACGAAGTTTTTCTAAGTTCATTTCATACTCTATATACCGAATATAATCAGCTTTTTTAGCTATCCTTCTAGATACGGAATATTCTAAACTGGTTCTCTTTTTTACTATTTGAGCAATCTCTTTTTCATTAAATAAACTTTTGGATTTAAGATCTTCTAATTCTGGAAGCATAGCTTCCAATCTCTCTTGTACTTTTTCGGCCATCTTGTTTGTTGAACTTTTAAAAGAGATTGTTTAATAAAAGCTCTCTTTTTTGTTTAATTTTCGAATTGATGCAAATCAACCAATCATAGTTCCACTTTTTTTTACCCAAAATTTCGAATTGGTATAGCGTATATCTGGGTAAGTGATGGTATTAGTACTCAAAGAGATTGCCTAAATTACAATAATCTTTTAATATTAATAAAAAAAAGGTAATAGGAGATTCTCCAAATCTTTTATACTTTGTCATCTAACTAAAGATAGGTGAATAATAATAAATCAAAATTAAGAATTACACACGATTCCTTCTTTTAAATATTTGTGCACTTTTTAAGCTTAAAATGAAAAAAGGTACTAGCTAAATGGTCTAAAAAGCATGTCCATATGGGGGTGTTTTTTTTTTGTTTTGTCACTTTTTCCGTTTCTTAAGTACTATTTGAGTGGAAAAATTGCTAGTAAAATTCTTAAACAAAAAAATACATCCCTATATGTTACATATTAAATAGAATCAGGTTACAATCACTAATAATAGACAAAGCTTAATAAACTAACAATCAAGACTCAAGTTTAATTTTGTTATTAGTAAAAACTTAAATATAGAAAATCAATAATTTATTTTTTAATACAATATAATAATAGAAAGATGACTTGTGATATATCATATAATTTAAAATGATAAACATGAAACTAGAATTGAAGCTATTCATAATCTAACTCATCCATTGAATCTAATTGTGATATTAATGATAGAAATATATCAAGAAGACCAACCATAAGTAAAAGAAATGAGCTGACTACTTTAGCTCGATATAAGCTTACGTTTGGAGTTAAATTAAGGGAAGAGATATACTTTGAGCCTACAATTTTTACAACCATTACACACTGGTACTATATATAAATAATGACAGTATATGGGAATGTTTTTTACCTATTACTCTTTTTTGCTATTTTTAAAATTTAGAAATTGATTAACCAGTACGCTGTTTAAGTTCGAATGTGCGTTAGCAAATGATGAATTTTATAACTAATTATTTTCTCTACCATGCTAATTGAGGCTTGTTAGTTCAATGTTTATTTTATAATGAACAGTTAGCCAGCACAACATCCAAGCTTAAACAGCGTACTGGTTAATCAATTTCTAAATTTTAAAAAATATCAAAAAAGGACAATTGGTAAAAAACATATTTATATAACAACATAGTATTTCATTTTCCCCTACAATAACAACACATGCAATATAACAAGTGGTATCTAATTGTAAAGAAGTTTTCACAAGTTTTTAAAACATCAAAATCTTCTCTCTGTCTACTATTAGAAAAATAATTACAACTATAGTGACTCCAATGATACACACTTTATAAAGATCTCCAATTCCATACTCTAAAAGAAGATCTAACAAAAATGTATATATATTTAGATTAAAACTTAATTTAAAATTATACTTAGCTACAACAGAGGCAAGTTGGTTAAACGTATTATTGGAATGTTAAAAATAAAAATAAACCTTTTAAATTTATTTTGTGAAGTTTATTATTATATTTTTTAGTACATGTTAAATATATCAAAGGGCACTTAAGTGCTCTGTTGGTTATTAAAAGCTTATTTTTAAAGCATATGCTATTTTTCAAAAAAGGATTTTTTTATTTTACTTCAATTAATTCTATAGTTAACAATAATATATTACAAAAACTGATACTAATAGAAATAGTAACCTCTCATTAAAATGCTTATTTTTATTATAAAGCGCCATATGGGGATGTATTTTTTTGTTTAAGAATTTTACTGATAGTCTTTCCACTCAAATAACGCTTAAAAAATGGAAAAAGTGATAAAATCAAAAAAACACCCCCATACTTAAATCTGAATTTAAAAGTATAAATAACTTAAAACGTAGTATAATTTTATACTTTGAAATCGTCTATTAAATAATTAAATATGTTCGAACTTTGAATTTTTCTTTAAAATAATTAAACATGGTAGAAGATATGGTATAATATAATAATTGATCTAATTTAATCAGAAAGATACCGATTAAACTATAAAATTAGCGTTTTTATATAAGCTAAATAAAATGAATAAATATTTTTCAAAACTATTTGATTACCTTTATTACTTTAATGCTTCAAGCTAGGCTATTATTAATATTAATATTAGTTAATCAAACATTTAGTTTTCAATATAGTTCAAATCAAATATCTTAGTGCTGACAATGTAATATAGTCTTTAACTATTTTTCATTTTATTTTATTTAATGACACATGGGGGTATTTTTTTTGGTTTCATTATTTTTTCCATTTTTTAAGCACTATTTGAGCGGAAAGATTGTTAGTAAAATTCTTAAACAAAAAAATACACCCCCATATATTCATTAGATTTATAGTATCTTTGGTTATTTTTTTGCAATTAAAATACAAAATTTGGATTTTCAATATATATGTGTTATTTTTTATTTTAACTAGTAATATCTAAATAATCTAGAAAGTTATTCTTAAATATTTATTTTACTGCTTTTATATTATTTCATGTATGTAAAATATTGCATTAAATTTGTTTAACAAGATAACGTTCTAAAATTGCTACCTTATTCTGATTATATTCTTATTGAATGTTCCTATTTTAGACTACTAAAATAACAGAGACTACCGTTTCTTTGGTAACTAACAATTATGTTCTGCTTTTAATATATTATATTGGGCTTTAGTTGACTTTTTAGCTTACTTTTGAAGTGATGCTATGGAGTAATTTTGAAAATGCAATAATTCCTCCGAGTTAAATAATGTTTGAATTTAAGTGGTTCCAAACATATTTAACTATATTACATGCTAAAAACAATGATCAAATATTAATATATGTACATATTGATCATATACTATTATTAATTAATTGAATTTGTATTAATTGAATATCATTTATTAAAAAATCTTGAATGTTTTATTAATGTTATATTGTAGTAGTTTAATTTATTAATATAATTTTTATGTTGGATAAATTAATACTAATGTACATTTAATAAATTAAATACTACTGAAATTTCCTTTTTTAACTTAAAGATAACAAATTCAATCTTCTAATTGAGCATCTGATTTTGCGTACAAAACAAACCGGTTCTTAAAAAATTAATTAAGTAAAAATAGAAAGTGCCATTGAAAAGGAGGGAAAAAATATATAAACTAAAAATTGAAATCGAAATAAAATAGCTTTTTTGCTTTTTCACCTCTCCATTTTCAAAATATTTATTTTTTTATTCTAAATATAATACCAACTAATAATACTTACATATAATGTCTTTCGCTTGTTTTAACTATACAAATAATATCTTTGCAGTCGACGCTAATAAAGATAATTACCTCTTAGAAGGATTATCGTTTAATCAAGAGGCTTCTAAATGGATTAAGTCGGAACCAAAAGAGCATTTCCCAACCCCTCTATTAAGTAGCAGCGATTCTTTATCTGATTTGGACATTGATACGTTTACTTTTGATGGGTCTTCCCATTTACGTTTAGACGGATATAATGATGACTTAAAGAAAGAATCAAACCAAATTAATGCTGAAGCTAAACTGATAGTAGAGTTTAAGCGTAGAGTAAGTCCATATCTAAGTGTCCACATTGAGGACAGTGCTATTTATAAAATATATTCAAGCCACCCTTCATTATCTGAAACCTTTTTATTTTTTGCCATTTGTGCAAGTGCCTCAATTATAGGCAATACCTATGGTCCAAAATCAGAAATAAGTATAAATTATTACTCAAAAGCACTGGAGTTAATGGAAAGTATACCGAAGAAATCAAGAGATGAGTCTTATTTTAATGGTATATTCGTTATGCAATATTTGGGTGAATACTTATTAAGGACCCTATAAAAAAATTTATATTTGTACTTTGTTTAATAAATTATTTTAATATTAATCATTCATTACTTCCATGTCTTTAGTTTTGTAGAATCTTACCCACGTGGAATCTGATATTGTTTTGACTTTGTATTTCATTCATTTCTTGACCATTGTACACGCTATAATCAATATTCAAATTTAATATTTTATCATTTTAATATTCTTTAAGTTTTCGAAGTATTATTTCCAAGAATTATATAAAATAGAGTAAGGTTCTTCCGATATAACCCAATGATTTGTGTTGAACTTCCATTTACTTTTGTTAATTTGATGAAGTTGGATTAACCATAACCAGTTTAAAAATAACATCCTGGTCACTTGACAATATTATTCCTGGTAAAAAAAACTTTTATGACTTTATTCGGTTGATTATTTTTTAATTCGACATCCAATTCCATTACTACCATTCTAAAATTAGCAAAACGGCTCTATTATTTGTGATCTCAATAATAATTTATAACATCTTGCATAAACTTGTAGCTATGAATAAGTTAACAAAACTTACAATTATTTATAGAATATAAATTTTTGTTTTGTAAATGTCAAGAGAGCTAAAAAGAGTCTATTGTACATATACTACCGAATAACTAAATACAAAGAGAATTCGCTATATCATTTAACTTTGACTTAACACTAGATTAAAACTTAATAAAACAACAGTTTGGTTTTGAACTGTATACACCGATTGTCTCCAGAAAATTTATGTTATTTATAATTTATTCATTATTAAAATTTACTTAAAATTAGCATTATAAACTGGGGCATATTATCAGATTTTATGGATTCAATATAAATAATGGTGCATTAAAACTCTTTTTAAGTATGCTTACACTTTAATTTAAAAGCAATTGCTGTTTCAATGGAAACCCTTTTAAAAAATTTAATATGTTTAACATACATATTATACACCCTTAAATTGATTAAGTGGAGTGAGAATTTTATCTTCAAACATAAAAGTACCCATGGCTTAGATTTTTACTTGGCGCTATTATTCTATTCTATTCATGTAAATTTCCGCTTTTTGCACCGTTTGTCTATGTTACGACGCATTTATCTTTTCAACAATATAAATTTAAACAAGAAATATTTTAAAGTTTTATTTATTATTTTTCTTTCTTAAGCATTAAGGCAGATATGAAAATTTTGGTAAAAGAAAATTGAATAATACTGTAGAAATAAAATTATAATCTTATTTTTACAGTATTTTTTAACACATCGCGGCTATAGTAAAAAAAGATTTAAACAAATTGATGTGGGGAAATTGAATATAATTTTATACAAAAGTGATCAAAATTCAAAATATCATAGCGGAAATTCTTCTTTTTCACTTCAGTTTGTTCAAAAAAATTCCTTGCAATAATCATAATGTGTTAAAAATACCGTATATAAAAACAAGAGTTATATATTCCAAAACTGTGAATGGCATCTACCATAATTAACATCCAACAGTTATAAAAGTACACTCAACTTAAGACAAGAAGTCAGTATTTAAGTCTTAATATCATAAGTTTAAAGATTTTTGTAAAATAACATTTATATGTATAAAAAACCTAGGCTTACAATATTCCAAAAATACAATTACTAAAGTGGGAAATGGATGTTTCAAGTTTGTCTCAGCATCAATCAGTAGAAAATTTGCACTAAATAACTATTATCAAATTTAATTAAGAATTTTTAACATATTTAAATGATAGCATAGTTTATTAAACTATCTTTAAACTTATTTTTATACCAAGTCTGGTATAAAAGTTTTAATTAGCTAGTTTTAATATAATATTATTTGACCAAAATTATGAATACTAATGTTTTCTTTTTTTGCTCTAATTCAAAGGTTTTATTTCAATAAGCTTTTGTGTTTATAAATTTTAATTTGGTGCTAATTCCTTAGTAGAATTTATTATACAATTAAAAAGTGCCTTTGCTTACAAACTCTAGTGCAAACCTATTCAAACTTATCAAATTTTAAATTTTTTTTGCAGCTTTGAAAAACAAATTTGCTGAAATAAACCTGCAACATCCACTTTCCCACTTTAGTGACTGTAAGTAGCTAACAAATAATTCTATCAAATAAAAAGAAACTTTATGCATCATTGGCCAAATTTTAACTTAACATGAAAGGAAATGGTATCAACAAACTTAACTAATAACGGTAACAAAAGTTGTTCGGAAAATAAAAAACAATATAAACTATATAAAACATAGCAATAATGAGGATTGAAATAGTTTGAATCTTTTTTTATTATATTTAGATCACAAGCTAATTATCACCAACAATGAAGTTTAATATTAATGGTTTAAATGAATGTAGCTGTAAACTAAGTGATGAAAAGTGTAAAGAGTGCGCTATAAATGTGGACAATTCATTTAGCAACAACAATAAAGTAAGCGATATAAATGCTAAGGATTTAAATGATCAACCCATATTCCCATATACAAGGCCTAGAAGTAATGTAACAAGACTTCGCGCTAGCTATTGGTCCGAGTTTCTTACATCTAACAACAGGACAGAGCGTAGGCTATTTTTATGCTTAAAATCTCTCATTTTGGCTCAAACAGTGGGCATTATTTTCTTTGTTTTAAATATTTTATTAACTTATTTAACTTATTTAGGCGGTTAACTTGGCATTATTCATCATACATTTAGTCAAACAAACATATATATCAAGCATAGCTATTGCTATTTTATTTATTCCAAAAACTATTTTTGGCACTTTATCATCAAATAGTAATGGTAGAAAATATTTAGGAATTGTAATATTAATTAATAACCAGTAGTTTAGTTTACTAATCTCACTTTAATAGCTTGCTTTCTTGATTATACTATGGGAATCATGGACTGCCTTTCATGTTACTTTATTAGTCTATCAATCCCGTGATGAAACGTTGAAAATTTTAGTCGATGGTGTAATCGAAGATAAACCTCTTTTAATATCGATTTTGTTATTATATGGAATTCATTTAATATTTTCAATTATATTAATTTCATTAATTTTAATATGGTATTTAAGCCCAGCATTTAATAACTCTAGTTGGGATTTAAATCCTTCAGCGTTCAATAGTAGGGAAACTGAAAGGGAGAGTGAAAAGCTGAATAAGCTCAAGTTAGCTTCAGCCACAACCCCAAAGTCAGTTATTGATACTAATGATAGTGGTAATAATATTTACTTGAAGCCAAATATGGATATCGAAACAAGTATTAATAAAACAAACGAAAAAATGAGGCCAGAATCCGATGTTCCAACCATACTTTTAGATCAAAGGCTAAATTTATTGAACCCAAAAAGTTTAGAGGCAAGTCCACTTAATTCGAACTTAAAGGATTTAGCAAACAACATAGATCCTTATTTAAATAATTTAAAGTACCAAATTAAGCTACAATTATTAAAAAGATATTCAGAGCCATTCGAAAAAGGCCTAGATTCAGACGTTAAGAATTCTAGGTGGTCTGCTAATCCAGGTGAATTTAATAAGGAAGAATTTGAGCATTCAGCATAATCCAACTCTATCATTTAATATCAATATGACAAATCCAATTTATTTTGATTTATGTTAGTATTTTCTAATAAAAACAATTAATTATTTAGTAAATGAACTTATATTTAATATTTAATGATATTATAAAAATGTAATTATATAAATATACAATATTTTTGTATAGAAAAATAAAATCATCATTTAAAATTAATAATAGATATATGTAAAGCTTTATCATAAGCTGTTGCTATAATAAAACCACATTTAAAGCTTTTCTCAAAAAAAACTCATTGATATGTACGGTGCAATACTATACCTCTGCAATCCAATATAAAATAAGCCATTTTGATTCTATTTTTAAATAAGTTGTTATAATATATTAAGAAATGTTCGCCAGCCATCAAAGCATATTTTAAGGTGACATGTAATAATAAAGCTGTAATTTAATATTTCCAAAATAATATAAAATACCAATATTAATTTATATTTATATATTTGAAGAAATGCTGAATCTTATTGAGTAAATGCCTATTAGTTTGAATAGGATGATTAAAGAGGATTGGGCATTTAAAAAGAACTATACAACTTTAACAATAATATTGAGACCTCTAATGGCCTAAAAAGATTCTTTATCCTAGACAACAAGGTATTTGTAAATTAATATTTTTTTTAAAAATGTAAAAATCATCTTGATTTTTAAAAAAATATAAAAGTTATATAAAAATATTTAAGAAGCATGTGATGTGAAAGCGGATCAACTTTTTTGTGAAATTTTATTCCCAAAAGCTCAAGAAATTTAAGATTAAATATAAATGTCGAAAGGTAGCCCAGACCTTTTGTAGATAGAAATATTTATATATTATAGTGGTGCAATCAAATCACTTTCAACCGAAGTATAATAGCATTTGGATTTCTATGTGAGCCATAAAGCTGATATTAAAACTAGTAAAACATAATATATATATTAGTTAAAAGTACAATTCTTAATTTCTATTTAAAATTAAGTAACTTTTTTATGACATTAAATTATATTTCCGTAGATTGGACAAATTTATCAACAAACCTCAGGTTATTCCTAAATCTTTATCAGGTAGTTTAGCATCTTTATAAAGTATAATTTAGCTATTTTATGTTATTTTTAAATACTATCATTAGATGTAACGAAGATAGCTTATAGTGGAAAGAACATAATAACTATCCACTGAGTAATTCTTTGTAATCATCTTCTAAGGGTTTAATATAATACAACAGTTATTTTACCAAGTCTAAGCATGTATATTAAGGAAAATTGTAAAAATTAATGTGGAGAATTAATAACGAAATCACTGTATGTGGAATAATCAAAGTATTTATTCCATAGAAATAAGTGAGTTAAAAGTTTCTAAATAGGTACAGTAAATGCTTGGTCAATATAATTTAAATCATTTAATAAGATAGTTTGGTATAGATAACTAGGTCATAAACAAGTTTTTAAGCTTAGCAGTAATATTATTAATGTGATTATATTGTTTTTAAATTACTCTATATTTTATCAAACCAATCTAAAATCTTTTTAGGCCATTAAACGCCCATGTACTAATTTTAAAATTTTTTTAAAGCAATTATCACTTTGACAAATATCGATTATAATACTAATTACAATATCAATTATAATATCCAATACTACAATAACTTTGTTATTGCTATATTTAAATCAACCCCACTTTTAAAAATTATACTTATAAAACTTCATTTCTATACTAAACAAAATAACAAAGCCAGTATTAAAAAATTAAGGTAATTTATTATAAAATAAATCTAAATCGGAAACGATGGGAGGGAAGGGGACAAGCGAACGAGAGTAAATCTTATGATTTTATAAATAATTTTTAATACAATTTGTTAACAATGCTGATATCTAAGTAGATTTTTATAAATTCCATGAGGCCGCATGAAAAATAATAAATAGAGTCCCTTGATTCATGCTTAATTGTTGACATTAATTCAATTGCTGATGAATAATAATACGTGAACATAGGTCCTTTTATATCTTCTGTTTTAAGCATTATCGACATTGAGCAAATTGAAAAAAATAAAAAGGATTCGGTAGGCGTAGGTGTACCGCATTGTAGCCTATTAATGATATCATAAGTTATTGCATCTTCGTATACATGATTAATATTGGTCATATAATATTCGAGTAAATCGTATTCTGATAATCCTGTTGCTTGTTCACTGTTGAAGGAAGTGACTGAACCTGGAGAATCTGGTAGCATTGAAACTGACTCGGACGCTTCAAAAGCTCCTTGAGTGCTTAATATATCTTGACTATGAAGATAGTAGCTGTTATTACTAGTTGAATGGGATGGATAAGGAATGATAGGTGGATAAGTTGTGGTGATACTTAAATGAGATCCTTTTTTTGATTTGTTTTTTCTGGTACTAGCAAATTTATTGTGAGATTTAGCGTTACCAAACTTAGTGTTAGCAGATTTGTTATTAGGGGATTTATTTAAAACTTTAGTCTCGTAAGGAATGAAAACAGTGTTATTGTACTCTTCAGTTAAGGTCATTATGTATATTATGGTACTAAACACTAGATAATAATAAAACAAACAATAAGTTTAAATTTAATTTTTGTCTTTTCTTGCCTATTTATATCTCTTTTTTTTTGTTATCAAAGCTTATTTTTCATTAGTGTAGGATTTGATGTAATAAAATGAAAACGACGGGCCTTAAATTGTAATTGGAAGTTACCAAACTTAATAAATTTTTATTTAGACTAAAAATGTACAAAAATATTAAAATATTTAGAATGTAGTACAAATTATTATTATGAATAGGTCAGTCAATTAATAAGTATATCAAATGATTATAAAAATAATTGGTTGAAAATATTTTCAAGCTCTAAAATAGCATCTCATTGGCTATTTTATTGTTAGTATTAAAACCTGTTTATTTTTTATTTAAATATAGACAGTGTTATTACTATATTTCAATGCGTAACTTATTAACTTTAGACGTTGGGAATTAAAAATTCTACAAGATAATGTGGAAATTAGAAACCCAGGTTTATAATTGATTCACAGTAAAAAGTATTTATAAAATTAGGTACAAACAGGTAAAATCTACAAATTTATTACAAAGATAGAAGTTTATTATAAATATAATATCATTTACTTTGATAAACTTTTAGAAATCGATAAATCACTGCCTTACCACATGGGGTTTTGTACTTTTTAAATTTTTAAAAAAAATAATATTTGGAATATCACTATGCTCAATAACAGGTTTTTTATGACTTTATCTCGCTCAAATTTACTCGGAATTAATTATTTTTTAAAAAAGATACTATCCTATAAAAAACTAGAGCAATTATTAGCTATTTTTACTTCCATATAAATTTTATCGCTGTTTTTTTTTATTTTTTTTTCTTTAATTTAGTTAAATTACCTAATGCTTTATAATTATATTGATACTTATAATAAATAGATTAACAGTACTTTTTGTAAAAATTTAAAGGATTTTTATTAAATAAAAATAGACTAATATGTTATGTTTATGGCTGGTTATTTAGTATATAAAATAAAAGTGAAATATTGTAATTAGAGATTTACCAATTATTCCAAGCAACCTATTTAATGACATTAGTACTCAATCCAAGTTCGTTAAAGATAATTAGCTGAGCTTAAAGTGGGAAGGAATTATGCTGGGTATTATAAGCCATAAAATGCTATTGAGAGAAGCCGAAATATGGGTTTCTAAGTGCAGGGCCTTTGGCTGCTTAATTCCTTTCAACGCTTAGTTGCTGAATAACTGATTTAAAGAATATATTGAAGGCCCATTTAATAAATTTTATATTAGCAAACAGTTGAGCTTTAAGATATATTATTACACTAAATACCACGTGCTTTTTGTGTAATCTTTTTCCGCTCAATTAGCTTGTTAAGGGAATTGAGCGCAAATTTTTTGGCTTTTTTACATCCCAAATTTGTCAAAGCATTTAAAATTATGGATAAGAATTATAGTCTATAAAAAGTAGACTATAACTCAAACGCGGTAATATTCAAAGATATAAATTAGAGGAAATTCTTTCTAAATTGAATATTACAATTATCAAACATGTTTAATTGTGGAAAATCAAAACAGAAATATGTAGACCTCTTTAAAGCCTTTAGGAATTGTACTCGAAATTATCTTATTAAGATATATTTGAACTTTTAAACTATTCAACACAATAAAAAAGAAAATGATAATAATACTACAAACAAAATAAAGCCAGTCGTTATTAAAGAAACTAATTTTTTAAATAGTTATACTTGTTATGCATATATGAAATCGGTATCTTACTAAAAAAGTAAGGACTATTCCTACTTTTAATTTATAAATATGGAGGTGTTTTTTTTGGCTTCATCACTTTTTCCATTTTTCAAGGGCTATTTGAGTGGAAAAGCTATCAGTAAAATTCTTACAAAAAAATATATCCCCATATATTCTTTAAGAATAAAACATCTTTAAATGTGAATGAGGTATAAAAACAAGAAAACTATTTTTAGAACGAAGGATATATCTGAATTTTATCTCATTACCTAAAGTTTGTCATGAATTTCACAATCATTAAATTGTCTATTTTACACCTACTATAAATATTCACTATATAAAGTGAAATCTTCCTTTTAAAGTAAAGCTCTTTTAATGGCAAGTATATTTAACCCAGCTTCTATGTATTTAGTAGCAATTTTCAAAAATATGGGGGTGTTTTTTTTGGCTTCATCATTTTTTCCATCTTTTAAGCGCTATTTGAGCGGAAAAACTGTTAGTAAAATTTTTAAACCCAAAAATACATCCCCATTTTTTGTAAACGTTATAAATTAAAGTGTTATTTTGAAAACATTATAAACATTTACACAAAACTAAATAGCTATTTTTAATTTTACTATTACTCTGTATATTATTATTTAAGTTTAAATTGAATCAAATAAGCATATAAAGAATGGGGATGTCTCTTTTTCTTTAAGAGATTTACTGACGTATTTCCCGCTCGATAGTGCTTAAAAAATGAAAAAAGTGATGAAGCCAAAAAAACATCCCCTAATAATTCTATTTTATAACAAAATTCAATATATGAGGATATATTTTTATGTTTAAATTTTACTAATAATCTTTCCCCTCAAATTGCACAAAGAATAAAAAAAATACCCCTATACTATAATTAAAAGTGTTAATATTTAAATTGATTTTTTAAGTGATAGCTATTATAAAGCTTAGTATCTAATTGTAACGTATTTAAATAAACTTTATCGTATTTAGTTTTTAATACTTATAAATAATTTTGAAAAGAATGTTTTTTATAAAACTAAAATTAAAAATTCATTTAAACTTTTATACTTGTTTTAATAGTCTAATTATTATAAAACATTAATGTTCTTTAATTTAAAATGTTTATATTAGTTATAAAAAGATGGAAAAAGTGATAAAGCCAAAAAAAACACCACGATATATAGCATCATAATCTCAAGTAAAGCTGATATGGGGATGTATTTTTTTGTTTAAGAATTTTACTAACAATCTTTCCACTGAAATAACGCTTAAAAAATGAAAAAATAATGAAGCCAAGAAAAACACCCTCATATAATTAACAAACTTTAAGTTATAATTAAAACAAAATTTAACTTATAAATATAAAATATAATAAAAAGTTATATAAAATAGAAATAAATTATAAAAATCAGCTTTTATAGTATATATTACTTTATTAAACTATTTAAAACTATTAAAAATTTAAATCAACTTTTATAAAATTTAAATATTTTTTAATTTAAAAGGTTTATATTTATTTTTAAATCAAATTACTTATTATTAATTATTAACTTTATTTAAGACTATAATGTTATATATAATAACCGTTTTTATTTAAAAATGGAATAGTTTAATATATGGGGGTGTTTTTTTTGACCTCATCAGTTTTCCTACCCTTTAAGCGCTATTTGAGCGGAAAAATTGTTGGTAGAATTCTTAAACACAAATATATCCTCATATATTCAGCTTTTTATTTTGTTTTAAAAAAAATAAAAAAATAAAGCGTTATCAAGTTATTTTTATTTTTAACATATTTAATAAATTTACATTATAATTTAAATAGAGAGTTAATTTAAAATTGTTAAACGTTTAATAATAATAATAATAAGTTTCAAACAGTAACTTGTATTACTTCTTTATTTTTAGTGTAATTATTAGCATTTATGAAGAATCAATATCATTTTATAGCAAATACATCAAAAATAATGCAAATTAAGTCAAAGACTATTGAAATTTAATATTAAACTTTTTGCAAAATTTATAAGCTTAATACAGTTATTACAACTCTTACAATTTTTAATGTTAATTTTTATAGTTGAATTGTTTGTATAATCAACTTTTTAACTAATTTTCATATTTTAACCTAATTTTAACATAAATATTTCTCTTAAATAAGCAATTAGTTGGGTCTCAAAAGAGATGCAACAAGTATAATTTTGGAAGATTTAAGTTTTGATTAGTCATTTTATCTAGAATGACTAAGGTTGAATTTAAAGCATAGAAATAAAGGTTAATTTATTCTCACTATTAACTAGATATACATTTGATTGTTGAATAATTTATAATTATTAAGCAACAATAAAACTTTTATATATTATTTTAATATAATATTAGTATACGCATATCAATGTATGTTATAAATATAATCATAGCTCATCTTAAACAATACTTTAGTTTGACTAATTGCTAAAAGTAAATACCGCCTTATTTATAGTTTTTATTTGAGCACTTACCAAATACCAGTTAAAATAGCATTAACAGGTTTATATTTCATATTGTATATCAAAGTAATAGACACTTTATATTGATAACAGTATAATTATCAATGATAAAAAGCTTTATTTTTAGTTATTTAAAAGTGTTTAGCAATTTAAACTCTAAGATTGACTAAGCTTAGTATGCGTCATAATATGTCTGCTTCTGCTTATCTTGACTTATTAATCATAAATATTCATAGTTTCATAATCTATGACGTATTTGTTTGGCTACTGTTTTACCTTGTCCATTTCCCACCTTGCAGCTTGGATTTTGCTTGAATAATAAATTGAAATCGATTGATTTTTCTTAGTGGTTTTTTCGACACTGAGCACCTACCAATGCTTGTAGTGATTAGATAAAAATAGATAGGAACCATTTAACACCATACTTATTATACTTATTTTAGTAAATTAAGTCAAAAATTATGTCATTATACAATTCCGCAGTTGCTTAACTTGAAGTTTGAAATATCAGTTGTTCTTAACCAACCTACCATTCAAGAGATTAACCACTTAGTTTGTTTATTATTAATAAATAAATATAAGCCATTGGCTAAGCATTGCTAATGAAATGAGACATCATTAATAATAAAATCCAATCAGCAAGTCCTTACTACCAATCAAAATTACTTGATTCATATTGAACCAAATTATTTATTAATCAAGATACCATAGCCAATCAGTTGAGGATCCTATGGAAAGAGATTAAACTATTTAATACCAGCCATTAGGAAGATAAAGTCGATATTAACAATTGTAATTCCTCCTCCTCTTTTAAGTCAATCACCAATTTTCAAGAACTTACCACTTTAAGTTTATTACAATAAGTACTTAGCTAGTAAACCGCAGTTAACTACTAGGATTTAAAAAGAAAATTAACCTTCTCAAATAAAATATCTTCTCCTAGGTTCTCGCAGCATATTTTGCATAGAACCTAATACAAGCAACTTTCAACAAAGCAAGCTTTTAATTTTTTCACTTTAATTTATTTTTAGTATCAACTGCCCCCTGCGGCCCCAAACCAAGCGACTGTATTTTTTATAAGAGCCACCATGGCTTTTCTCCTTTGCTAAATTTTTTCAGTTTCTCCAGTATAATTTTTAAGAATCAGAACCTATTAAAGAACCAGGTTTATCTTGAGGATTTTCTTTTCGATTTATTAGATACAAAAAGCACTACACATTTACAAACACTTTACTTTAAGCCAACTAAACAAAAACAACACTTTCATTCTTTCCCTGACTGGTTAGACTTTTTCTATTTTCAACTCTATTCATCTGAGACTTCAGTAACCCCCGTACCCTTACTTAAGCCTATCTACATACACACCCCTCCTACTCGTAAGAGACGCAAGGCCGATTTTAGTTTTATATTATATTAATCTAGGCCCTAATTTTTCACAGGTGGTATCCGTTTTCATTCATTTCTTTATTGCATCTATTAGCTGCAAACAACAACTTTTTTGGCTGGTATTTTTTGTCCGTAAGTAACCCAGTGTTAATACCTCTAATTGATTGAAGAGTTTCCAAAGATTTATCTGGTTCAACTTTAACAACATCTTATAACTCTTCTTTTATAACAACAACAACAACAAATTAATAATATGTCAGCCATAGATTTTTCATTAAAAACAATAGCTAGCTCAGAAGCCTCTTTTGAGGTTCCTGAGCTCCATGCTTCAGATGCTTATTCTTCTAGTTCAAACTCACACCTGCCTTCACCAGATAATTATATCTCGCATGATAAACAAAACTACAATGTAGCAGGATCTAATACTCACGGATTACCCACCCCATCGTATCCTCAGCAGCTTAAGAATGATAAGACTCACCCTTATTCTCGTATTGCTATCAAGGATCTTATTAATCCTGCTCACACAACTTCTGTCGCAGCTCAGAACAGAGATAAAAAACGTCAAGCTGGAGCTTCAACTTTAGAGCGATCTATTAAGAAAGGTCTTCAAATTGCTCAACAGCAAAAATATTGCCGCGCACCAACTTCCGGCTCCAACTCTAACCAAATGGTTAGTTGTCTTATAGATCTTGCAGTGATGACCATCGAACAGGTCTGGGGTCTAACTTCAAAAGGCTCCTCCAAAGATGATCGCAAGTCACTCCATCATTATGTAACTGAAATCTTTAAACGTTCTCGTGTTACTAAGACTGTCGTCCAAGTAGCTTTAATGTATTGTCTTAAAGTTAAGGAAACTGTAGCTCTTACTCGCCAGGTTCTAATTACCAGAGTTGGCGAGAATGCTACCCAGAACGCGGCCTTTTGTGGTCGTAGAATGTTCTTAGCTTCCTTAATTTGCGCATCAAAGTATCTCCAAGACGCCAATTTTTCAAACAAAACATGGGCAAAGATCGTTGGACTTACCCCCATTGAGACATCCCTTACAGAGGCATCATTCCTTCGTTTAATGGACTATAAACTCTATGTTAAAGAAGTAGAGTTTTACCCATACGCCAAATGTATCCTTGATCATGCCTCATTGAATAGTCCAGTATCTTCTTCAGCCTATTTTTTGATTCAAGAGCTTTTTCCAAAGGAAAGTAAGAAACAACGTCAAAGCTAGTTGCTCTTTACTTGCTTTTTTAGCTCTATCAACAATTTATTTTTCTATCTTATCTAGTCTTTCTTTTTACTATTCGTCAAATATATCTTCAGAAATAATATAAGTTTCTATTATAGTTTGTTTTATTTAAATATTAAAATGTTTATATTTACTAAGGGTATTTCTATTTAATTTTGAATCATATTTCTATAAAAGTTATAAGTTTATAAGCAGGAAAATCAAAGATTCAAGTTCCTTTAAAAGCTAAATCGTACTTTATTAAAATAAAACATTTTTAACTAAACAACTCCATTTCAAATAAAGAACATTGCTTACCGTTGTATTATTAAAAAAATATCATCTTATGATGCATACATAAACAAAATTTAAGAAAATTCTTAAGTGGACTCACTATTTAATAGTTAAAAATCAATAGTCATCGCTCCTGATAAATCGAAAAAATCATCTTTTTTTGAAACTAGTTTATTAATTTTCCAACCAATAAGAATCTAAAAAAGATCAAATGAGTTGAAGATCTCAAATTTTAACTATATAGAAATAATCTTGTTATTTATACATATTTAATAACAACCTACTAGGATTCCAAAGTGCTAGCAACTAACTTTAAGAGATCCATCCCCCTTACATAATAATTACTTGGCTTCTTTGAAATGGATTGCCAAATTTCCCCATGTTTAGGATCTGCTTGTAAATATTTAGTTTCCAGTTGTTCAAGGTGCTCCTAAAACAAAACATTAATAATTTTCCTTGATTCATAGTACTTTTATTTACCTTGGTACCAAACTTGGTTTCAAATAAATAAAACCAAGTCCAGGCATCACCATAGTCTGGATTTAATTTAACTGCTCTTTGAAACCAGGTTCTTGCTTTATCGATTTTACGATCCGTTTGAAATAACTTAGCCATCGTTGTAAATATAATTGGGTCATTATCGCAAGCTTTAATAGCATCGGATACTCTAGATTTACGTTGTGGGCGTGGTTCCATCATGATAGCTTCACTCCATAACAATCCTGAGGATGGGCATTCCTGTAATGCTATAGTTTTCAATAAAGTTAGCAATTTATATAAATCAATAAATGTAAATACCTTTAGATATAAGTACTTTTGCCATTGAAGTATTATTAGCTCTTATTTCAACTCTTATTGCTTCTAACCATAATAAAGGTTCTTTTGGGTTAAGCTTACGTCCTCTTTCTAAAATTGAACGTGCTTTAATTAACAACTGTGCCTTTTCTTCTAACCTACCGGCTAAAATCCAGAGAGTGATTGAATTAACACAATATTTTAAACCTTGAGCATATATTTCTCTAGCTTTTGAAATGTTTCCATTGTCTTCTTCAATCTGTCCTCGAATCATCCATAATTTATCAAAGTTTGGGAATTTTTTATTCGCTTCTTCGAGCTGGTTAATCGCTTCTTCGATATTACCACATTGTCTTTCCAAGGCAATAGATTTCATCCAAACCTAAAGACATTCATAAGCTTTTGTCAGTAATTATGTAAACAATTAGCTTACCCTTTCAGTATCTGCATTCTCTCTTGCTTTAGTAAAGAAAGTTCTAGCGCGTTTAAACTCATGATTTTCAATTTCTAATTTAGCTGCAGCAAGGTAGATTTGTTCACTTTTAGGGTTAACATCATATGCTTTATTTAAAATGCTCTGCGCGCCACTAAGATCTCCCTATGATAGTTTAAACTTTAATATTTATTTAATTACTTATTTAACTAAACTTACATCTAACCATTTTTCTTTGGCGTGCATAAGCCATAAAATCTCCGAGTGTGGACAACTCTTAGTTCCAGCAGCTAATGTCTCATCTAATGATTTCCTATATTAAAGTTTAGTTTTTATTCAAATTAAATTAAATTAAAACTTACTTTGTACCATGCTCTTTTTCAAAATAAGCTGCTTGTATCCAAATATTATCTGATCCAGGGTATTCTTGAAGTGCATAGGCATAAACTGCTCTTGCAGTTTCAATGGCCCCACGCTCAGTAATAGCTTCTGCATCTTTAAGCCAGGTTTCTTCTTGATCTTCTTGATCAAGGTCAATACCAACGGTGGCTCGGATGATAGCCTGAGCTGTAGGAATAGCTTTGAGCTGTAATTCACATTTTTCAGCTTCACTAATCCATTCTTCTCTACTTAAAATAGCTCCATATTTTGGCAATGTTTTAAGACCAAGTTTGATAACTTTTTCAACTTTCTCAAGTTCTCCATGTTGTTCCATTAACTGAGCGGCTGCGATCCAAATTTCATGGCTGGTTGGTATAGCTTTACGTGCGGATTGTAAAACAGCTTGTGCTTTTTTATATGTTTCTAATTTAGCTAATGCTAGCCATAATTCTATGGAAGTTGGAATTAATTTTACAGCTTCAGCTAATAGCATCTTGGCATCTTCTGGATTTTCTTCTAATCGAATGGCAGATTGCCATAAAGTTAACGAGGTTGGGTTATGCTCTAATGCTAATTATTTTTTAATAAATAAAATAAGACTAAAAATTATTTGGTATTACCTCTTTGATATACTCTTTTTTTAGCTAATCTATCTTCTTCTAATTTAGCCGCCAATACCCATATTTTAACTGAATTTGGAAGATGACGGACTGCGTCTGCTAAGATACTTTTTGCAGCTTCTGGGGTCTATAAAAGTTATAATTAAAAAAAAAGCATAAATAGGAATTTAGTTTACATTTAATCTTGCTGCTTCTAACCAAATATCTTCTGATTCTGGGCATTGCTCAATACCTTTAGCAATGGTGATTCTAGCTTGAAGGAATTTGTTAGCTACTTCTTCTAATCTTGCTGCTGCAATCCATCCCGGGGCATGCTTCGGATTTGTTCCAGTTACAGATTTTAACAATAAACGTGCCTTTTTAATATCACTAAAGTAAATAGTTAATATATATATATAATAAGCGAAAATCAAATACCCAATTTCAGCATCACTTTTTATATTTAAGCTATTTAAATCAGTTAAATAACCGCGTGGGTCAATAGTACTCTTTCCACTAGCTGAGTCAAATGACATTTGGTCCAATTTTAATCCTAATACTTTATCCCTTGCTTGCCCAATTTCGACAAAATTAGTTAATGCTCCATTGCTATTATCGGGGTTATTTGGTGTCTCAAATCCACCGTATTTCTATGTTATTATTGCTTTGTTAAAAATTTTAACCTATATAAATATTTACCTGTTCAATAGGATCTAAAACTGTATTAAAACTAGCATTTTCCCTTGCTTTTTCAAGAATGGAATCTGGTACTGGAGCAAAACTAATAAAAATAAATAAAAATAAACACAACAAAAGCAAAAAAATTACCGTTCCTTGGCATTAATCTTTTTACGATTTTTACCAGAAATATTGGCAACATCTGGCAAACTAGCCCATTCTTCAGCCGATACTTCTGCTAATCCCCTTTTTAAATCTGCAAACTGTTGCTGTATCTTTGGCCTTTCTTTGCGATATTTTAACAACTCTTCTTTTTCTCTTTCTTCTCTGTTTTGTTTTAGTATCAAAATTTATTACTGTTACCAATATTATTATTATTTACCTTCTAACTTTTCTTCTTTCATCCATTTTTTTATCTATTAACTCATAAATCCTATCCGCTTCTTCATCATCTTGCTCATAAGGTATTCCTGAAAATAAACCTGTTTCATTATCTGGATCTTGGTATTTTTCAGAATCTTCTCCTTCTCCTTCATCTTGACTAAAAAAACTATCAATTTTTTTTCTTTATTTTGCATATTATTTACTTTGATATATCTACTGGTACGGCTTCTCTTGCAGGACCAATATCGGAACGTGTTGTAAACCCGGTGGCACTAATAAACTAGTTAAATATTTTTCTATTTTTAATAAATGGTATTTATTTACCCTCTTCCAAGACCAGCTACATAATTCGGGGGTGCCGGTTTTCCCATAAAATCTTTGGTGACTTGAAACATTCTAGGACCTTTCTTTTATTTCGATCTTTAAGCCTATTCTTTATAAAAAGTGTTTTTTTTATTGTTGATGAAATTTTATTATTGCTTAAAATTTATTGGGCATTTATTTTTTTATTTTTTTGCCCATTTAGTCTATTAGGCATTTAAACTAAATGTAATTTTTAAAGCAAGCTCGATATATGAAATTATAATAAAACACAAAATGAAAGCCTAGGGCATCACTGCTAATCATTAATAAAATAAGAAGATAAAAATAAAAACATGCTTTTAATTTTAATTTTAATTTTGTATTACATAAAATCGTCATCAATATCTTGATTAGAATCTTCGTTAGTTCTATATTCAGTAGTATCGTCTTCAAATATGCTTTTATAACTCTTTAATTCTTTTTGATTTTTAGCATACTCTTCTCTCTTTATTTTAACTTGTTCCTATAAATCATTAGTTTGAAAATGAGTATATCATAATTAACAAATTTACCATTCTTTCAAAATTAATTTTATCCTTTTTATTCTTTTTATTTATATAGTTCATCTTTTCCTGATATAAGTCTGGATATTCTTCTCTCTTTGTTTTGTTTAGTCGATTGATTATATGATTTTTTCTTTTTTCAACATATACTCTTTTTACCTTAAATTATTATTACTTTAGGAATACAATACAATGTACATTTATTATTACTATTTTGGGGTTATGAAATGAAACTTGCCCTACTGCCATATCCCCGCTCTTTTTCAAATTGCTCCATGGTGTATAAATGATTGTAATATTATCCTTTTTATTACCTGGTAATATATTGAAATATAGTAAATATCTAATAATAAAATTGATGAAATTATAATATACCTTCAATAGAATTAGCTTTTGTCAACTGTCCTAAATCTTCTAACAAGTTTTCAGGTATGTTTTCCCAGTTATAGGAACCATCTAATCTTAAATAAATATGTGCACTAGATAATTTGTCTACATGAAACCTTAATATTGTAAATTATAAAAATATTAATAATTATATGTTTATTTACCATACATCTTCTTCTATCCCATGTTTTATTAAGTCTTCGTCTATTTTTTATTATTATATACTAAGTTTAAAATTGAATTGCACATTACTTTCGTGTTTATCTTTGCCCATGAATATATTCCCATTAGGTGCAGTCACTAAAACTATTAATAAAATATCATAAATTGCTCCATATTTTTACCATCACTTGTAAAATAATAAACCATTTTTGTAGCTTTAAAAGTAAAAGAAAGAATATTTTTTAGAACAATACAAAATAATTCTTTTGTAAAGAATCTGATTTTATAGTGTTAAAGCTAAACTTGTTAAATTTAAACAGTTGATGTGGTAATAAAAATTGATACAAAATATGAATTAAAATAAAAATCAATATGTATATGTAAACAGAGTTCATTTATTCTTTGTTTAATGTATATTTAACCCAACAATCAAAAGAAGCTAGCGAATTAATCGTATAATTATTGAAAATAAAGAAAGGATTAAATAAAAAATATAAGATTTGTTTTAAAAATAGGAGTGAAATAGTTCGATTATTAAATAGATAAGGAGCTATCTTATCAATCAAATGCTCTTTATTTTTGTGTTTGTTATTAAATATTAAATTAATAATGCCTATGATTATCAATTTCATTTCTTTATTTAATATTTGATTATTAATTAAATAAGTACTTTTTATTTCCCTCTTAATGAACTTGTACAGATATTTATTTATATTATGCTTGTCATTGGCCTTACTATTATTATAATAAACAGTTAAATTAATGCCAATATTACCATTTATTATATTATTAACTTTATCCAATACATTATTGCTACTTGGAAAGTTTAAATTCAAAATATAAATTAATGTTCTATCTAAATAAGTTTTACTTTTCAAATTGTTAAAATAATTTAATGCCATTGGAGCATCACTAAATATTACTATATTATCGTTCGAGAATAGCTTTAGTATATCTATTGTTATAAAATATACCGTTTCTTTTTTGGCATTAATGTTATATATCACTTTATGGGTTGTTCTTTTACATATCCCACATTCTACTTTATAATTTATCCATTCAATTATACATTTAAAACAATATTGATGGTAACAAGGCGTTAAATAAACTTTGTTTTCATAACTTTGTAAACATATACTACATACTATCCCTAACTCCTCATTTCTTCGTTTCTTGTTTTCACTTTCGTTATCGTTATCGTCTTCATCCATTTCATAATAAAGAATTAGATTTGCTTTTTCATCTTTCTTATTTTCAACCCTATCTTCTTCAATTTTATCCATAATTTATAATATAACCACTTGAAATCAAAAATATGAAAAATAAAAACATCAAATTTATAAAAAAGATAAACCAATAAGAAACTTCTAAATTTACTTATTCTTTTTTTAATTTTGCAGCATACTCTCTAAAATAATACTCACAATCATTTACACTTTTAATATTTTTATATCGTGTGTCATTTTCAATTAATGATTTTGTCTAAAAATAAATAAATATATTGAAATAAACAAATAAAGACTATTACTTTTTTCCAACTTGAGTTGTATCTTAAATCTTTCATTTCTTTTAACATGCTTATAAACTCTTGTCTATATTTTTCTTTCTCCTTCCTCTTTTCTATTTAAAGATTACAACTGCTATCAACTAAATATGTATACTGTCTTATTACCTTCTTTTTCTTTCTTTTTAGTATTAATGAGACCCTGAACATGTTCTGAAAATATAGCTTCTCTTTCTTTATAATTTAATTTTTTACTTATTGGATGATTAAAATATTTCTTATTAAACACATTCCAATCACTTTTATAAGTAGTATTTTCTTTAACCAACTGCCTATAATTTCCCATGTTCATCTATTTATTATTTATTTATTATTATTGTTATCAGTTAAATATAAAATATAACTTACTTTTTTATCTTCTATTTTTTTATCCGATTTCAATTCTGGAAGTTCACTTATTTTTTTACAATAGTTTTCAAATACACTTTGACATAACCTTTCATTATCAATAACTAAAATTCAATTAATGTGCTTTAATATTTATGATAAAATACTTTTAAAAGCTTTTTCCTCTTTTAATCTAGGCAATAATAAATCCCAAGTGTCCATTTCAGTAACTTGTAGATCTTTAAGTAAATCCTTTTTATGTATGATTAATTGACTATTATTACATATATATTATTCGACATACCTCAAATTGTAATACGTTTTGATGTAACAATACCTCTGGTGGTAAATCATAATCATTGTTATGATTATTATAGTCCGATAAATCACCCATTCCCATCATTTGTAACTGGTAAGCAACATCATCTTCATCCATTCTAAATAGGTTATTAACACTTACTAGTTTTTTCAAGTGATTAACTTACTCTGTTGTTTCATTAGTGACATTATTAAACTCTGATTCATATTCTTTTAATTCCCTTGGTACTTCCCAGCTTGAAACTCCAGTATATGGGTTATAAAAAAATCGATATCCATCCTTAGTTTCTATTAGCCGCCAATCATGCCCAATTAACTCATAACTTTATTTATTTAATAATGATAAAATAATTGTTCTTATATATACCTTTTTATCGCTTTATCTTTATTTTCGTTTATTTCTTTATCGTTTACTTCATTATTAGAATCGACTTTCCACATATATTTATCCTCCTCTGTTGAGTAATAGTAAGTGATAAAACTATCTTGATTGAATTTTTTTCTTATTATATTTATTTTATTTTCAACATCCATTCTTCGATTTTTAAATATATAAAAAAGAAAAGTATAACACTTTTTAAAAAATTGGTTTTTTATGCTTATAAATTTTATTTAATTTCGATTAATAGTGTATTATTATGTAAATGGTATTTCATGACTAGATAAGGCTATATAATTATAAAAGTAATCTTAATATTATTAAAATTATTTAACAGTGAGAGACATCAATCCAACCATTATTTCTATCACAGCCATTTCCATACTTAGGTTGACAGCTCCATTGATTGTTTTCGTATTTCCAGCATGCAGGTGCGTTGGAATCAATAAACCTAAAGTCCTGGTATCCAAAGTGACATTCATCATTTTTATTAGGACATTCTGAACCACTAGCTAGTGCTATAAAGCTGTTTACACTAGTTACACAGGCTATTATTATTGATATATATTTCATTGTTTACAATTTTAATGAATTTTTTTATGTAAAGACTTTATATTTATATATTCCTTTTATAGTGAATGAACCCTCTTATTCCTCTCAATATTCCTTTTCCCTTAATTATCTCCCCTTTTTCTTCCTTTACTCGTTTCGTATTAATTTATTATTGGCTTTAACAAATTTGAGCTATTTTTTTTGAAACATGATTGATGAAATCATAATCATTTTGAAGCTAGAAAGTTCAAAACATTTGCTAGTTTTGGTTTAAGATTTGAAAATAATATTATATCGTTGTATTATAGTAACTTTTAATGTTATAAAACTTTTAACCTGTTTTAGAAAATAGGCAAATTTATACCTAAAATTCAATTTTATGGCTTAATTTTTATGTAATTTTTCAAAATATTTTCTCGGTACCCTGAACCTTTAAAACTGATCCCTCTAATTCATATTGAAAAATTTGGCGTATATTATGCTCAATACTCAAAACGGGACCTCACTGGTATTTTTGTTTGCTTTTATATCTTCAGCTCACTTGAAATGTAAAAGAGCATATTAATCAATTCCTTGATCAAAAAATATACTCATTTATTCACTTTCATACTATTTATACTTTTATATTTATGTAAAAATAGAAATCAGAAAGATAAACCTTGGGTTTAATTTGCCATACTAATTTTTAATTCTATTGGTTACCAAAAAGATGTTAAGAAACAGTGACCAAATCGAAACTTTAAAGCAATGTTAAAAAGTTCGAATTTAATCAAAGTCTATTCAACAATGACTACTAAGAATCTGACAATAAATTATGTTAATTATCAGAGCAATAAATTAGTACTAAAAGAAAGCACTTTAACACCGAATGAGTTTTATAAACTAGAGCCAAATGGTGTATATACTGGATGCAGAACTGTGAATCATAAAAAAGTATTAGAATATGAAGCGCATTGCAATAGGTTAACTCAAGGATTTAGTAAAAAAGGGAATGAAATAGATGAGAAAGAAGTAAAGTCAAAACTTAATCATTTAACTAAAGTTGGATTATTATCTTATTATAACTATTTAAATACTGGTTTGCCGGAGTTAGTAGAGGATAATAAGGATGATCTAAATGGCCCCTTTCCACAGTTTGAAGCTAAATTATCGTATTTAATTTATTCAGATAGTGCACCTTACTTAAAACTTCACTTATCTTCGCTCAATGTACCCACTGAATCTAGTTGTAAAGTAATAGTATTTTATTTATTTATCTTACAAATTAAAAAATTTGTAGGTAGAATTAATTAATCTAAAACGTAATAACCCAACAATTAAAGATACTATATGGGTAGGGTAAGTAAACGCTCACTATTTTTTTAAAAATGTTTATGAGTTATTTAGACAAAGAGATCATGCTGAAAAAAGCAAAAGCAAAGATAGTAATGAAGTACTGTTAGTAGAATCAAATGGAGAAGTATTAGAAGGTTTATCTTCCAATTTCTTTGTTTTAAAAGAAGAAAATGGTCAATTTAAATTATTAACCGCCCCTTATGATAGAGTATTAAAGGGGACAATTCAAAGTGTAGTCATTGATTTGGCTAAACGAATGAACATTGAAACAGAGTTTGTAGCTCCAAATTTAAATGAACTTTGCAGTCAAAGCTACTCAGCTGCTTTTATTACAAGTAATTTATGATCTCTTTTTTGTTTATTACTTACTCTTTTTTTAACAAAGGTACTTCCCGATTATTATTACCAATTCGTACTATTAAATTTAGAGAGGATAGCTTAACGGAATATCGAGCTAAATTTGATACTGAAATTAAATTAAATCCAGAACATTCAATTATAATCAAGTTACGTAATAGTCTTTTGGAAAAAATCGATTTGAATTCTGCTTCAATTATTTGAATAAATTATATTTATATGACATAATATAATATATATTATATACAACCTTTATTAATTTAAAATTCAATTTAAAGCTTTAATAATGTTATCAAAAAAAGCGTCTGATTTCACTTTAAAATCCGGTTGTACAATATTTAATAAGAAGTAATTATCTTTTAAATCATTGATCAAGTTAAAGGATTCACTATTACTTTTTTGGAATAAATTACTCCATTCATTGCTGATTTGAAATACTTCTTTTGCCCATGCTTTAAATGAAGATACTTCAATTAAAGTTGCTTGTGCTATCTCCCCATGTGGAAATACCCCCCATGTTACGGTGTTAGCTTCATATTCTTCACCGTCTTTATTTTTATTACTTAAGAAATGGCCCTAATTAAAGAGTTAATTATAAACTAGATCTTGTATTAAAATTTACTTCAGAATCAATCGCCATATAAGTGATATTTGGATCTAAAGCTATCATTTTAGCTAAAAAGGCATTGATTTTCCCTTTGGATATTAAGACTTCAATAAATGCCTATATATATATAATATAAATAAAAGTACCAAAATAAATACCAAAATATAAACTTACCTTTTGAAAGATAAAGCCATTTTTAGGTCCCCAGCCATAGATAGGATGATTTGATTTAATACCATCTAAGGAAGGTTGAGAAGCCAAAGTGAAGGAAAGATTTTGATTGATTTTAATTAAATGATTTTTAATTAATTCAGATTCTGGGTCTAAGTCTCCAGTTTCACACCATGGTAATTCACTTAATTTCCCATTTAAGAAGGCAATAAACAATTCGCTTATCTCTTCTTTACTTTTTGGGTGCCCCCATAATTCAAGTGCTTTACCTGGACTTATTTTTAACCCATTTCTATATCCTTCCAAATTACCATATGCTATATTGTTTGTTATTTATTATCTTATCTATCTTATTTTAGTATGTTATTTACCTGGAGATGAAGCATCTCCGAATCTACCATTTGGAAAGTTATCCCACCCTTCAATCGTATTTAATAAAGTTTGATTTTCAATACTAAAACTATTGTTATTATCCTTGATCCATTTTAATCTATTTAGTACTTCATGAACTGATTTTTCTAAGTTCATTGTAAAGAAATGAATACAATGAACTTGATTATTATTATTATCACTGTTATTGTTTAATATATTTTTGATTAATTTAATTGCTAAATCAATTCCATATTCCTTAATTAGTAAATCATCATGTTTGATTTCTTCCAATTCAATTAATATATCTTTTGGTATTTTAATTCCAGTTAAGTTTATTAATCTTCTAAATGAAATATAACTTTGTATTACTAATATACTAGGTATAATATCAATTCTAAGTCCACTTTTTTCGATTTCATTATACCAATTATTATACTCCTCATTAGAAAGGAAAAATTGAGTCAAAACAAAATCGGCTCCTGCTTCAACCTTTTGTTTCAAATACTTGATATCTTCTTCCAATCCTTGACTTTCTGGGTGTGAAGATGGATAACCTAAATAATCACTTTAATCACTTATGTTTTAGATATTCTACTTTTATTACCTGTTACTCCAACATTAAACTGATTCTTAAACTCACTTTTAATTAGCTTAATTAAATCAATAACTGTTTCGAGTCTGTCTTCCTTATCCCCATCATTGAAAAACAAGCTTTCGTTGCTGGAGTCCCCTCTTAATGCTAATATATTTTCGATGCCGAGTTCTTTTGCTTTTTGTAAATAACCCAACACTTCTTTTTTACTTGTATTCGTAGCTGTAATATGTAACAATACATCTAAACCCAAGTCGTTTTGTATCGTATTTGCTAACTCAAAACTCTTATCATTAGTACTTCCTCCCGCTCCCCATGTTACACTGTTGAATATTGGGCCTAATTCTTGTAATCTTGCTATTCTTAAATCTAAGTTTTTTTTACCCTGTTTTTTAGTTTTAATAAGATCAATAATAAATTAATGGTACTACCTCTGACGTTTTTGGAGGAAAAAACTCAAATGAAAATGAAGGCTTTTTACTGTTTTTATTATATTTTAATAAATCGACGATTTTCATCCTTGGTAGTCTGTAAGAATAGTACTTTGAATATTATATTTTTTTAATTACTATTAATTTAATTTTGATCAATTTACTTTCTGATCAAATAGCTTCTTCCTTATCCTTTTAATTAGAATATTATTGGTGAGTTTCCCCTTTATTCTTCTTAATAAATTTAGGTAAGAAAATTTTTAGTTTTTAACACTTTAAATTTTTAAGATCACCACTGGTTTTAAAAGTTGACTATTATTTTAGTTAACTAGCATTTTTCAAAAATGTGAAGCTTTTAACAACAATGATGAAAGGAAGTTCTATGTAAAGATCTTGCTATCCAGTTCATTTTTAGGTTAAAATATCATGAGGAAAACCTCTTGATATTGATAGACACTTAAAATAAACAAACATAAACTTTATGTTACAAAACGTTGCCCGATTTTTATGCCTAATATAAATAAAGAATTAGCTTTATTTGGTAAATACTATTCTAGTTTATTGTATTTTTATTTTGTGTAATATGTTAAAGTCTTAACTTATTATTTTATAAATACATTATGTTTATTTTTAGATTTTATTTTATTATATTAATAAAAAGTAAAATCTACTTTTATTAAGCCTAAACTATATAAAATTAAAGAGGCTTCTGAATAAAAAATAAAACTATATGGGAATGTATTTTTGTGTTTAAGAATTTCACTAAATTTTTCCGCTCAAATAGCGCTTAAAAGATAGAAAAAATGATGAAGTCAAAAAAAACACCCTCATATTTTTGAAAATTGCTACTAATTCCCCACCTCAAAAAATCTTTAAGCATCTAAAACATAGAAAGCGTAAAATTCTAAATAGATAATTACTAAGCCCTCATAAATTTACGGATACTATCTTTTTCAGTGGATAAAAGTAGCTTAAATTGTTTTAAATAAGGCTTCAAGCTAAAGTCTCTAGCCAAGAGGTTGGTAACGGAAATATTACTTTTAGAGGTAAACTATTATTTTATCTCAACTCATTTTTATAGTTTATAAAAATAAAATAAAATTTTTGAAAAATAGGGATAAAAAGATTGATTTTTAATTCATTTTTTTGTATTAAAACAGTTTCATTTCAAATAGAAACATTAAACAGATTAATTCTAATACCCTCCATTTCTTCTTAAATTTAGCTCAAAGTTCAAAACTTTTATTTATTAACTTTATAAAAATTGTCTTGTGTGAAAATATCTATTTGATATTCTTCACTATTATTCTATTCACTAAGTTGTTCTAAATGCAAACCAGTATTCTTTACAATTAAATCGTAGCTTGAATTTTATGTTAAAATGACAAATTTACATATCATAATAAATAACCACATATAATGAAGTTTTTTCTTATATATTTTATACAATAAACAAATAATATAGCCAGACATTGAATTTCATATTAAAACAATAGCTTATCAATATTTTAAATTACTACTTTAAGTAAACTGTAACAAACCTTAGTATACGGAAATTAACAAAAAAGATCAATTAAATCTAGATTAAATAAAGTTAACTTAATCTAAGCATTTATGCCATAATCTTTTAGATCAATAAAAAAGAGCCTTTAATAAACGATTTAAATAAAGTAATTAGCAGTTAATAAATGATAATAAATTAAAATCAACGCCATTATATTGTTATAACTTTATTAATGATTGATAAGCTTACTCAATTTAATTGGTAGACTGTTATCTAAATTACTTTGATGCTCAGTTTTTCAACAAAATTTAAAACATATCAACTAAGCAACTTTAATATCTGAAATATTACAGACTTATGAATTTGAAAGAAAAAATTATATTATACTTATTTATTAAAAAATAATAAAGAGAAGAAATATAATAATAACCGGCACTAAAGATAGTTATTGAAAAAAGGTAAAAGAAAAAACAACAACTAATAATACAATGAGATTTGAATTAGAAATAACCAAAAGTTAGTAGAACGAACACACATCAAACAAATTAATTCAATTCCCCAATGATATACAAACCTTCTGAATTCTCTGTCATAAAGCCACAGATGTCTTCTTTAGTAATCCAAATTTCATAGTCAATTAACGTAAGAAATTCGAATTCCATATTATTTATATCTCTTATTGAATATATCTTAGAGGCTTTAGATACTGCTCTGTTATTATATGGCTCAGTTGTGTATTTACAAGCAAGTAATAGAGAAGCTGTGAAAATTCGATGAATTGTGTCCGAAGTTCCTTTAGCATCACTTGGTAACCTGTTTTTTAAACGTTCACAATAAATTAAACAAATGACTGCTGTAAGCTTTTTAATTTGAATCTCAGCTAATAACGTATCGATGTATAGCATAAATTCAGGTACTCTTGTACGATTTATCATATCTTTGATTGGGACATAAATCGCACCGTTCACAAGTTCAGCTACATATGAGTTGTAGTTTGGGAATGGTTGATAGATTGGTTGTTCATATAAATATACCATTGTTAAATGTAATATGAATCAGAAAATAAATAATAAATTGAAGTTGGAAATAATGGTCAAAGAATCAGAATGAAATAAAATAAATTGAATAAATTTGATTTTGATTCTATTTCCCTTATATACCTTTTTTTCTTGTGTAATACATATTCCTCACATGAAAGATAAAGGTTTTAACAGCTTAAAAATCAAATGTAATCCAATTAAAATTTAGGCCTTGTTAAAAAGACTATTTTTATCAATTTGTACCTAAAAATGGGAGTTGAATCATGAATTAACAGCATAAAATTGGGAAATTTTATTAATTTAGTTTGGGGGCTTATTACGTGGGGTGGATAAAATAAATTAAGATTGATTGGCTAATAAAAGTGGTTTAATTGTTTATACTCAATCGTGATTGGTCTTATTCTCAGATTGACAGATTTTTTTGATTTTACCTCTATTCATTAACACAATAATTGTTTTGGTGTTTTATTAAAATAAGCAAATATTATTTAGAATTAAATAAAATATTTTATTTGATTATTTTGATTAACTAAAAAGATTAAAAAGGAGGGGTTTGATTCTTCATTTAAATTTCTATCATTTAAATTTCTATCATTTAAATTTCTACTATAAAAAAACTAAATTTATAAATCACAATAGTAACGATTGCGCATAATAGTTATAGATTAAAGTTGAATTAAAAGGCAACTAAGATAACAATCATGGTTATTAAGTAGGTCACACTTGATATTTATGTTATAAATTACATTTAACAATTACCCATCTTATTCTCTTATCAGTATCATGAGTTTACAATTCAAGCTTCATTTATGAGTTTCATATTATTTGTATCAATTTATAAAAAAATATCTTATTTACACAAAGCAAATCATAGCCCTATGATTGTAGTGCAAGTTTTAGATAAATTAAATAAATTATAAAATAAGTTATAAAGAAAAGATATTATTATGAAGAATTATATAATTTATTAAATAAAATCATTAATCCTAAATTTATTTTTATGGTAATATTCGTTATTTATTATAAAAAAAGCTACTTTAATTTTAGTTTAAATAAACTTTTGAAATATTTTAATCTTAACTATTTAAATAGTATTAATTTAATGAATTTTATATTATAAATCATTGTTATGTATATATTAAATTATAGTTTATATTTCAAATATAATTATTAAAATTTATCTCATTTTTATTTTATTTTTATTATTATTTTTTATTATTATTTTTTATTATTATTTTTTATTATTATTTTTTATTATTATTTTTTATTATTTTTTATTATTTTTTATTATTTTTCAATTAATGACGATTACTTATTAATATATTGACATTGATTTATGAAGTGCTTTTACTTTTATTTAAATAATAGTATATGTTATTTATATAGAAACAATTCTTTTATAGTAATGATTATTATCAATGTAATATAATCTTGATGTAGTAATCATTTATCATATTATTATATTTTATAGATTGTCATGAGGTGATATAATGACTGGTTCAATCATTAAAGCGAGGTAATAGTTTTTAAGATTTAGAGCTTGACTTACTTTATGTAGAAGAGCCCATTATTTATTTTGTTACTTATTTAATAAATAATAGTCAAGTTAAACTTTATATCAAAAAAGTGTAATTTATAATCAATTAATAGTTACTTTGCTCATTTCAATTATCAAGCTTATTTTTTAAACTGTATTGGTCTCTACTCCTCATAAAAGACCTCTTTTACTCGCTCAAATTTAATTAGTTTTTTTATCAGACCACATATAAAGAAGTGGGAAATACTTAATTTCCTGTTGTATTCTTTAATTATCTAAAGCTATGTAGAAATTAGTGACCCTTCCAATAACTTTCCTTCTTTTATTTTACCCCTCTAAATAAAGTCAAATAAAGGGTTATAATTTTTGGATCTGATGCTTTTAATGTGGGCAAATAATAATTGAGTTTAAAAGTTAAATAAATATATAACTTTCAATAACAACAACTTAAATACTGACAGAAAAAAACTGCCTACAAAATAAAAATTAATGATTTGTGTTTAATATTAGTCTTTTTCATTTTATGATTTATGTTAATAAATAAATAATCTGAATTTAGACATTAGCTTTTGTTAAATAATTGTAGTATTGAAGCTAAAATTTCAAAGTAAAATATGAGGATGTTTTTTTTGGTTTCATCACTTTTTATATCTTTTAAGCGCTATTTGAGTGGAAAGATTGTTAGTAAAATTCTTTAAAAAAAAACACATCCCCATATATAGAACATAACGTTAACTTAATTTAATAATAGAACTAACTTTCTAAGAGTTAAAAATAAGTCGTATAACTAAAAATAGCATTAGCATTAAATTAAATTTATTATACACTAGTAGAGGTCTCGGGTAGTTACTCCAAAGGTTGATTTATTTAGTAAAATACGATGAAGTTTCTACTAAATTAATTAAATGCACTTTCGTATTTTACTAAATAAATCAATCTTTAGAGTAACTACCTGAGACCTCTATTAGTGTAGTAATAATGATAAAAAGTTTAGATAAAAGCTTAAAGAATAAGACATAGAGACCTCACAATAGCTATAAAACATAAAAAGACAATCAATAGTGCTATTTACTACTTAACCTAACACTCTGCTTTTTATTTCATTTTTATATCTCGGTTTTTACTTTAGGTATTTTTAATTAATTTAGAATTAAAAGATAATTTTAAAGATAATTTGAACTTCTTTATTTCAATTTATTATACTAAGCTTTAATTATTTGATAACCTGAATAACACTTATTTTAAATTTAAAGGTGATTTACAGTTCTATTAGTTGTTTTAAAGATATTTGTTAATAAACTAACTCGGGAGCTTAGCCATTTCAAGAACATGAAAAGTAACGGCTTAAGAATCTATTTGATAAATTGACTCTTGATATACATTAAAGTATGATTTTTAATAAAATATCAAACATTTGATTGAGCTGATGCCATTGATTAAAACCTATATGTAGCTACAGGTCTTTTATAAAATCTTAGAATTATAAATAAAACTAAAAACTAGTAACGGTCCTGTAATGAATAAAAGTTGATTTAAAATGGTGCTAACAAAACTTGATTCTAAAGGTCAGTTTAATGAATGAAACAGTAGTTATACTTATTTTTTTAAATAATATGTGTAATTTTCGGTAAATTTTAAATAAAATAGAATTCTTCCATTAATTCAATTGATCAATAATCTTTTTAAAGGTGGTTTTGTTGTAAGTTAGAATAATAGAAAGTAAAAACAAGGTGAAATTGAACTCCTCTACTTTTATTCTAAACAGAAAGTTATTTAAAAAAATAAAAATAAAAAGAATAACTAAGACAGAGGCCAAAATAAATATTTTAAAATCAATTTTTTAATTCAATAGCTCACTTATAGAAAGCGAAATAAAAGTTAATTGGAATCATCAACTTTTTAACGAATTATCTAACTAATCTTTATATATAAGATGTATTATTGACTGTTAAACCAATCAATTAAAATCGATAAAAAAGTGGATTCCTAATAAAATAAGTTGTAAATAAAAAAAAAAGATAAAAAAATAAACAGGATTGATTGAATAATTTTTCGTGGGATTTTATTAGAAAAAACAAGATAATTTTAAACTAGTGCTTAAAGTAGAATAAATTAAATTTTATTTAATGAATAAAAAGAAAATTAGGCCCAAATCCCAATGATGGCCATCGAGGCAACTCCAAGGTAAAGGGCAATAAAACACAAAATTTTAGCAACTTTGGATTTTAAAACAAATTCCGATTTGGTAGAAATTTCTCTTGCAATTAATTCTACCAAAGCGGTGTAAATTAAAATACCAGCAGAAATCGCATCGAATACACCTTGAATAACTAAAGCAGTTGGCGAAGTATCGGAATAAGAGGTATGAATTAAGATTCCAATGGCAACTCCAATAGATGCAGTTATCGAAAAAGACAAAACCATAAACATAGGCTTCAAGACAGTATTAAAACTCAAATCGGAGATACGAGCACCTAAGCCAATCCCTTCAAAAAATTGATGGAATACAATAGCTACTAATAAAGTAACCCATTGTGTCCCAGAGGTTACACCTAAAGAGATACCAATAAAGATAGAGTGAGATAAGATTCCTAATTCTAATATATAAGTGGTTATTCTTGTTTCAAGCGAATCACTGCAATGCATTGCACAGCCGTGCTCCTCTTCACCTATCAAGTCACTCCCCTTTACTACTTCTTCAATTTTATCTCTATTAAAATGAGCTAATAGTAAATACTCTAAAAGGTGAAGGACCAAGGCAGAAATCATTGCAATTAAAGTAGGGAAAGCACTATAAGTTTTAAATATTTTGGGGGCACACTCATGAGATAAATTATAAACGGAGGACATTAGCATGTGAATAAACCCAGTTGACAAAATTACCCCAGACCCAAAATGACGCCCAATATCAATGATTATGGTTGGTATCTTAATAAAACTCTGACGTTTACTAATTGCTGTCATAGAGCACCCAATGAAACTCGCTACTGCTAATACTACCGCACCAATGATGTGTAAACCAAGGTCATACTCTTTTAGTACTGTTATTTCACCACATACACTTTCATGTTCATGCTCATGTTCATGTTCATGCTCATCCTCAGCATGACTATGGTCCCCGTGTCTACGCTTTATACTAATAACATGGTTTCGTGGTATTTCAACTGAACCACTCCCTTCTAACCCGGATGATAATTGATTTAAAGATTCAGATGAAGCCAATACAGCAAACAAAGTAAAAATAAAGACAAAAAATTTCATATTAAAATGATTATAAAAAGATAAACTTTTGAAATTGATGGGTTGTAATTTCTCTCCTTTTATACTATTTTTTACGTTTAATTGATTATTAATTTATTCTTAGAAGCTAATTTTATTCTATAGATAAATGTGACCATAAATTTTATTATTTTAAGAAATTGTCAATACTTTGTGTTAAGACTAGAATTTTCTTAGCAATCAGCTAAACAAATGGTGACTAAAGTGTGATTAGAACCTACCTGTTAGTGTTCAATTATGATGGTCATTCAATAGTCGAATATAAAATATACAGACATTTTTATTTCTTATTTTTTGTAAAATGCGATAACTTCAAAAGTACTCTATTCCGTAATAGTGATTAAAAATTATCAATTGAATCAACTTATTCTTCTAACTGAAAACACAAATGGTTGGAATGGAATTGAGTTTTAACGATAACTTCAAAGGTACTCATTGATTTCTGTAAATTTATTCAACTATTGGCTAAATAAAATCACCCCTTCGCTAAAATTACATTTTGTTCTTAAATCAATCAATCATTGATTTTTATAATTTACCAAAATATCCAATGAGAAAGGATTAATCCACAAAGAATTTAATTGAATTAGGCTAATTGGCTGATTATTTTCATCATTGTAAACGAATTAATTAAAAAGTTTCTATTCTTATCCAATTATATTATCTTCCATAACCTCAAAAGTACTCATGGCTTTGAAGTTATATAAAGTTGTGTGGAAATTTTATTTATCGTCATAGAAAGATTCTAGCCTTTGTTTGAAACAACAAAACCAAGTTAAATGTTTCACCAATACCATGATACAGCTCGGGCCGAAAGTTTTATCGTTCCTGGTTTTTCAATTCGTTTTTAATCTACTAATAAACTATGATAAATAGTTGTTTTTTATAATATATTTAGGATTATAATTATTTATTACCATGGTTTTTGTTTAAACGTAGTTTAATTTAGCATAAATCATAAATTTAGAGATGATGTCAACTTTTTTACAAAAATAAATAAGGAGACTTTCAAATAGACAATATTAATTATTAATATTAACCTATTGTTGGGATAAAAGATGGAAAGTTTTCATACAAATATTATATGTAGTAATACAACTGTAAGAAAGTAAATAATCCAATCTGGGTCTGGAATTAATTATTAAAATAAGGTAAAAAACTTGTTAAAAGGATAATAGTAGATATTTTAATTCCTTGTAATTTCTAAATAATAAGTTTGTATTAAAATGCTTTAAATCTTAACTTTATTGTATATTGAGGATCTTTTTTTTGTTTTTTAACAAATTACAAAAATTATAAAGTTTTAGAATTATGTCGTAGTATATTAAATAGTAACCTATAAATTTTTTAGATTGTTAATTCCGTCAAAGCTCAGCTATGCAAAAATCTAATTTAGTATCACTATTCTAATTATTATTATTGCCCAAAGCTTTTTATTTGTAAAATTTCAAAGAATCTTTATATTCTAAATTGTATATAATCTATAAAAGTTTTTTGTTTATAAATAATCATAATTAATAAAAAGTCGCTCTTTATATAGCTCTGGAAAATGAATTTGACTAGTTTGCTAATAACTATTTAGTAGATTGGCCGAGTTTGTTTTTGCAGAGTTATACAAATCTATTTTTTTACTTTACTATTAAAATATAATAAAAATCTAAGATATTTTAAATATGGGGATGTATTTTTGTGTTTAAGAATTTTACTAATAATTTATCCGCTCAAATAGCGCTTAAAAGATGGAAAAAGTGATGAAGCCAAAAAAGACACCCCCATATACGTTCTATTTAAATATTTAGTTTACCTCTATATCAAAACAATGATATTATATATATTATCATAGTAAAATGTATTTAGGATAAGTTACATGTCGTTTTCGTTTGATATTTGGTATCCCTCTATCTTACATCGAGATTCTTATAGTATAAACTTAGTTCGTTCTTGTTAAATTTAGATTATCATGTTCTTAATACATAAATATTTAGTCGATTTATTTAGTCGAAATTTATTAGTAAATTTTACATAATTTTATAGTTAAAATAAGTAGAAAGCTATAAAGAATCAAGTGATGCATTTAAGTTGCTTTTTATATTATATCAGTAGTATTTTAGTAGCTCAACTTTATTAAATATAACCATCTATGAATTATAGAATGAGGATGAAGCTAACAAATTCAATAAAATAAGTAATATATACAATCTAATAGCTTTTTTATAAATCCCAGATCCCGTGTATTTTATTAAATGAACTTTAGGAATCGTAGTCAATAACTACTTTCAATAACTTATCTAGATAAATAAGTTTGGGTAAATTTAGTGAGGGACGAAAGGCTGTACTTTTTTTTACGTATTATATAATGAAATCAACTAATTTTCAAAGTAAAATATCGGTATAAAATTCATATAATTTTATTTAAAAAGACTGTTTCTCAAAGTAGAAACTTTGGAGTTAAACTAAAAATCAAAAAATTAGAATAACTTATTAAACTTTTTCTAGTTCTTGAATTTTTAAAATTTATAATAAATGATCCCTTTCAAAGTGGTTTTGGATGCAAATTTTTAAGCAGGGGGGCTTTCTTTAAAACTTTTATGTTTGATAATTTTTAAATATTTTATATAAACATTATTTTAGGGCTATGTATAATTAAAAAATAAAGTTTGGAATGAAATTTTAAGCTTATAAAAGTATTACCTTATCTCTATTTTATTTCATTTTTGATAGGATCCTGTTGCAACTTATTAGCTATAATACTATATCACCAAATATTTTATTTTTTGAGTATCATACATATAAACAAAACTTTATTTAAGCTATTAGATTGTTTAAACATAATACTCAAATATACAATTGACTAATATATAGCGTATAATACAATTTGTTTATAGTATAATTAGCAAAATATTAAAATTAAAAAGTGTACAATTATAAAAATATAGAGATTAAAAATATAAAGATTTGATAAACTAGTTGAATATTACATGATTCCTACTAGGTAAATAAAAAATACTAATTTAAAACATTAATAAAGGTATGTAAGTACTTGAAAAAGAATACTTTATAAATGTATAAATTATATTTAAATTACAAACTACCTTTGATTAGTTTGAATTCGCGGTTTGGAGCTCCCAAATAAAGTGTTGAATAGATACCTTTTTAAATAGTCTAATATAACTAGCCCTTTGAAATAAGTGTCGTCTCTTTGCGAGTCTGCTATTTGTATCAATTGCGCAGCATGCGAGTAATAGTATAATGTGGTTGAATTGCTCATTCCTAAATCTGAATACATTGCAGCACAAGTACAAACACAAAAAAATAAAAAGGTTTCAGAAGGACTAGGATCGTTTGACCTTATCCTTTCTAAGTTGACAGCATTGACTGGGCTCCCTAGTACTGGATTAAGACTACTCATAAAATGGTCTATCAACTGTTTTTCTAAACCAAGCTTAGTTAGTTTACCATCAATAAAATAAGGATTCTCTTCAACGCCACTTGATTTCTCAATCTCACTTCGATGTATATCCCCTCTCCTACTTTCAGTATTATGGTCTCTATCTAAATTTGGGCTTTGCATTTCTTGAGTAAAGTTATTTGGTGAAGTAGTATCTGATAATCTTGATTTAGGTCCTCTTTTCTGAATCGGATCTCTAAAAGTACAAACAAGGTTTCTTTTGCTACATGGTCCACAACTTCCTTCAAATGCTTCACATTTGACTCTGCGTGTTCGACATTGGTCGCAAGCTCTAAAGGTCATGTTTAGTAAATGGAACAAAAAATTTCACAAATTATAAGCTATTTGGAAAATTATATTAGAACTAATATCTCTGTCCAATTATGATACTTTATTTATCCTTTCAGCTTATGTGATTGGCTATTTATGAGCATTTGAAGTGGAACATTCTTTATAACTCTATTCTTATTGGACAAATCAATTTGGAGAATAATTGGATAAATTTAAGAACAAGGTAGAACTATAATCCCAAAATTGCGCTCTAAGGAAACTCAATTAATATTTAATTAATGTTGCTTTATAAAATATTACTGAGTATCCATTCAAATTATCATATTAACTTATACTTGTTTGTCAACTTTGGTTTTAAATAATACAATGCTAAAATTATTTTAAAATTCAACTCTGTTAATTATATATTTTATGACACTATAAAAATTCTACTAAATAGAAAGCTGCATTTAAAATACTATCAGTTTATTCAAAAAGCTCATATGGGGATGTTTTTTTTGGTTTCATCACTTTTTCCATTTTTTAAGTGCTATTTGATCGGAAAGATTGTTAGCAAGAATCTTAAACACAAAAATACATCGCCATATTATGTTTATAAAATCCCTTTATATTTTTAGAAACTATTGAGAACCATCAATAAACATATGGTAACGGTTTTTATTTCATCATGTTGTCCATTTTCTATATTCTATAAAATTTTAAAAAAGATTTTTTATATAACATGTGTATTATTTTATTTTTAATACATTGATTTATTTTATTTCGCTTAATATAACGCCTATTTATTAAATTTTGGCCTTTTTTAAACATATATTTAAGTTAGATAATACAAAAAAATAATCAATAAAAATAATAATTTGAATGAAAATATAATAGAAATTAACAGTATAAGCTTAATATTTGGTGAAAGTTATAAAAATCATAAAATTAAACCAAAACTAAAAAATATGTTATAAAACAGCTTACAATATACCTGAGTCGTTATTTTAATAAATCAATTTTGTTATAATGATTTAATATAATAGTTTTAAATTTTGTTAATTTGTTCTTTTAAGTTATTTTATTAAACAATTTTAGCAAAAAAAACAACTATCAATCTAAAATACAAAATTTATAACAATATTATATAAGGATGTTTTTTTTGGTTTCATTATTTTTTTCATTTTTTAAGCGCTATTTGAGCGGAAAGATTGTTAGTAAAATTCTTAAACATAAAAATACATCCTCATATATTTCAACAAATAAATTAAAATTTAGTGTGCTATATTTTATAAATCTACTTCACTGAATTCATTATAAAAAATTAAATTATTTAAACAACTTTAATTAATAGTGTATAACTTTATCTTTATTAAAAATCAACACAAAATGTCCAATACTATCTTACAATATATCAAAATATAACCCTATTATAGTTTTAAATACTGTGTAAATGAAAAAAATTACTTTGATTTCTTTGTAATCCTGGAGGTAAAAAATACAGCAGGTGTTTCTATCAATAATTTCTAAGTTATATCAAAATTTAACAAGCCTCTATTTTAACTTTTAACTTTTAACTTAAATTTAGAAAAAGTTTGGGTTGTTAAAAATGCTATAGATATTACTAAACTATAGGTACAGGTATAATTATTAAAATTATAAATATTAGATTTAATGAAATATTGCAAATGTTTATTTAATCATATTTTTATAGTTTTTCTCAACTTTATAGGGATGATTTTTTTGTTTAAGAATTTTAATAACAATTATTTTACTTAAGTAGTGCTTAAAAAATGGAAAAAGTGATGAACTAAGAAACACCCTCTTATGTATAAAAATGGAAAAAATAAAAAGTATTATAGATTTAATAATAAATTTCAATAAACAATAAAATAGTTATATATACTATAGCATTTAACAATAGAGCTTTCAACTTCATTCGTTTAACTGAAGAAATTGTGCGATGCTTTTAAATTGATATACAAGGTGATGCAGTACTTGGAGCTTTTAAAACAGTTTAAGGAATATATATCATATACAACATCATTTGATTTATGATAAGGTTTGGGTCCAGAGAGATCAAACAAAACTTGAGTTTTAAAATAGGAGCCCTACCACAAGTTTACCAATACCGCAATAACCAATAATTATTAAATCAAAGTCAAGTTTACTAAACTAGTTTTTCGAGACAATTTAGTATTTTTGCAACGGTTTTAATTAGTTTATATTAAAAAATACCTCTAGCCCAATATCTATTTACTATCCTCAGTATATTAGTATTACTAAAACACAAACACGAGTTTAGATTTTTTACCGTACTCATAAACATAACTTAAAATTAAAATATTAGCGTTTATATCACTATTTACTATTTGATGTGGTTTTGAGCTCTTTTCAGTAAAAATCTATTTGTTACAGCACGAAAAACAATAAAAATGATAATAGTACTCAAGCTGTAGTTTAAAATTGCTTTATAAACAGCTATTATTATTTTTTGTTATAGCAGTAATTGATATTAATATCATTAATAATGTTACTTTTTTTAAAGATTACTCCAGTTAATATTAAGCCTTTATTTTTCCTAGTTCAAGTTGAATATATTGGCTTGAGTATAATTAATATATTAAGTCCTTCCATATATGAGGAACTAATAAGCACCAGATAAAAATAGCTCATGGATTTTTAAGCGGCAATATTCTTGTGAAGATTCTCAGTATAATTAAAAATAATTTATAAATTTTTATGTTTAATAACGTTGAGATATATCAAGCTGAAAACTAAAAATTTGAAAGTTTAAAATTTAGTTATTCAAAGTTTTATTTCAATAATGTGATTTAGTTGTTTTTACATCTCCTCAATTACATACTTATTATTTTGAATTTGTATATAATAAAATTAATTATAGTTGTAAACTTTTGAATATTTCTGTAATTTATACACTTTTTAGACTCATATTAAAAAACTTCAACTACAGATTAAAAACAATGAAAGACATCTAACTGCTCCAATTTATTGATCTTATCAACTATTAATTCCCAAATCTACTAGAAAATTTTATATGGGATACCTGGAGTACATAAGCCTAGTTTAAATCTGTTTGTTGTAGTTAAAGTTTGAACACAATTTCTTATGTTGCTTATTAAAGGATTTATAAGATAAATGTTGTATTAAAATTACCCTTAGTTTAAAATAAAAACCAGATAACTTTGATATAATTGATTCTTTTTTAAACTTAAAAGCATCGTAAAGCTTTAGCCACCCTACTGTGTATTTTCTAAGTTTTGGAGCAGATATATCATACGTCTACTTCTTTTAAATTTACAGCCTTCTCGCTTCCTTCATTTCAATTCTAACTTCCTTAAACAAAACAATCGGGAGTCTTCAATCTTACAAGATTAAAACATCAAATTTTGAAAAAAATTCATAAAATCGGCTAAAATTAATTTTAGGGTTTTAGCTTGAAAAATTAAACTTGTTTAAACCTAAAAGTGACTAAAATGTAAAACAGCACAATATAATTTATTTAATTACAAGCTTATCAACTTTAAGTTATTCCAATTGGTAAAACTGTTTCGTAAAAATAGAGTAAAAATAAATAAAAATAATATAATAACCCAATAATAGCCTGTAAAATCTGGGACAGTTAACCTACGATTCGCTTTCTTATGTTTAGTTTCTTGATGAACCTCAAACTGGTAATTTGGATTCAATTTGCCCAATATCTTTCCTATTGTTTTATACCCTACATTTTTAGCGCTAGACATAACCCAATCACGATTAACGTATACAAAAAACTTGACAATTTGAGTGGCCACAAATACCTTAATGGGTACTAGAATTTTATATAACTGGGAATGCGGTAATTTCAAATAATCTGAACGAATATCACCAATAAAAAAGCGGGTTAATTCTACATTATGATGATATGAACGGAAGAAAGGGGGCTGGTATGAGCAAGCCTTAAGGACGTTGGTTGCAATGGCAGATGCAGATTCAGATGGGGGTGGGTTTGGTTCATATAAATGAAACGCGATGCTTTCCCTTAGGCATCGCCCTTTATTAAATGAACTAAGGTATCCATTTTCATCTTTTATTCCCAATAAATAAGCAATATATCTCCAGCATGCCATATAATCTTCTTTATCTTGATCTGATAAATTAACCCCCATCCTTTCTAAATTTATTAATACTACATAAGAAAACACAAGTGTTGTTGAGTATAAATCTTCTTGATTTGCAGGTACACCGTTTAATTTTTTATCATAAAAGCCTTTTGGTAAGCGTAGAACATGTTGTCTTACTTGAGCATGCATCATCCTAACATTAAAGGCGGATAGCCAACCCCTTCCTTCTGGTTTGAGTTCATCAAAGCACATACAATCCATCACAAATAACGCAGTTTCCAATAGCCTTGGGTATGCTTTGGTTGGGCTATTTAAATAATTTGTACAGTTTAACGTGGCTACTATCTTCTCTGCTGAAAACCCACCAACTAAGCTACAGTTTAATAATATCAATTTAATAAGAGGGAAGTAGGACCAGTATAATGTTTGACCTCTTTTAATTTGATCTTGGTCTACCCATTCCGGGACATGGTACAATTCTTTATATAGCTCGCGAACTTCTTTGGGACATGTTTCCTCATCTTTAATCAATTCTTTTAATTTATTTAAACGAAACTCGTTATTTATCCTTAAAGAATTGCTAGGGGCGTATTTTAAATAGGGTAGACAGGATTGCGCTAAATCATCACCTACATACCTTAAAGGCTCCAACTCCCTTGGTAGTATATGCTCTTTACCCCACGTATATGAGATATCAAAGCTTACTATATTATCCCCCACTTTTGGTTCCAAATTCAAGATGGCTTGATCAATTACGTCTTTCATTTTTAACGCTAAATTTAATGCTTATCACGATTGATTACGAGTAATCAAAAAGTAGTTTATATTGTTAATAAAAAGGTTGAAAGAAATTACAAACGTTTATTAATAATTTAAGTCAATCTTTTGACTATATATATTCTAGACTCGATTATAAGATTCAAATTAAAACATGCATTAAACATTAAAGGTAAACTAATAAATCATACCTTCCCCTTTTAATCAATAGAATTTATCTTTAATTGGTTGATAAATTCAGCCTAATTTCATTTAACCAAATTCTAACCATCCAGGCCCAGTTGACCACTTTAGAGAATATTACTTATTTGAGAATAAACAAATGTGAGGAAAAATCAATTATAAAATAGCAGTATTAAATATTTTAATAACAATCACTAAATAAATTTAGCCTTTATTCAACAACTATAAACTTGAATATATAAAATTTGAACCGTCCGCATTAATCAGAACAAGTTTATATCTGTACTATTAGCTTTTTTAATAAATAATTTAACAAGTATCAATGTTACATTAGAAATAAAAATGTATGGGTTAATACTTACGCTTAATTTCAATTGACTCATCATTCCTTTTATAAATTAAATTTTTTAATTTTAAAATAAAATAAAAAATCAATATATCATCGCCTTTACTTTAGGAATTGTGGTATGAAGTTTTCTTATTAATATAAACTACTAAAACTTAATATGTATGCTTTAAGTCGTAAGTAAGATTGAAAAAGCGCCAAACAATAATGAGGTAATATTTATTATAGTAGGGATCTTAATAATATATTTATTAATAACATTGATTCATAACAATAAAATTTATTTAACATAAAGCTATGTAATAATGAAACATGTGGGGATGTATTTCCTTGTTTAAGAATTTTACTAACAATTATTCTACTCAAATAGCGCTTAAAAAATGGAAAAAATGATGAAATCAGAAAAAACATCTCTATGTAGTGTAATAATAAATTCTTTTATAGATTATTTTTTAGACAAGTATAATTTTTTTAATTTCATTATAACTAATTAATCTAATGTTATGTTTATAGAAACTTGCGAATATTAAATATTTTAATTTAATATATTTATTAGCTCTTAAGCAGGGTCTAAGCTCCGAGTTTCGGTTCTGATGTATTTAGGCTAATTTATTTGTTTATAATCTAGCATCTATAAGGAGTATATTTAATATCCTCATGTAACTTTTAATTTATGAAAATGAAATCCCATGATTTAAGGAGATTTATTTTTTTGTATAAGGATTTTAATTGACTACGTTGATTAAAGTTACTTTCCATAGTAAGTGTATTTAAACAGTATACCGAAAAGTAGCTTAGCTTAGCTTAGAAACTTTATTTATTAATTATAAAATATTGGAATTTAGGCGATATAAAGATTATGACTAAATTTCCAATACCACTACTAATCTCTCCAAGTTATAATTTGACAATATTAAAAAATAAGATCACAGTTTAGGCTATATTATTAATACTATTTCTAAGCTTAAATATTTTTATATTAATAATTTGCATTTTATTTTGTTATTATTATATTCAATGGTTTTGAATTTCAACTATAGTTATTATGTAGTTTTTATATAATCAAAGAAAGATAAGTTTTTGAAAGGAATTAAAGCGGAAACCATCATTAGAATAAATAGATAAAAAGGATTCTGTTGTTATTTAAAATTTGAAAATAATACATCAAAATTGTGGTTTAAATCTGAACAATGTTAAACTAAGCCTCTATACTAAATAGTTCAACTTTCTAACTTAGCATAAATCCCCTATTTCAATGCAGAAATGGTTTAAAAGATAACAGTTTTATTTAAACTCTTAATTGTATCAAACATTTTTAAAAGATTAAATAAGTTTATAATGTCTTACTAAACATACTACATTCATTATATTGTTTTTATCAAATATTATAAAAATATAGATAATATAGTTGGTTTATTATTAAAGAATATAGTTAATTTGAAATTAAATTATTACTTTAAACAGGGTTTATAACTTGGGGATATGTTTGACGAATCTATAAATAATTAATACTTGATCTTTATAATAGTATATTAAATAACTTACACTCTCAAACAACTCAGGGTTGTATGAGGCAAGTGCTTGAGGATCTTCTGCCAAACAAACAAAGAATGAAGTGTTAGCACTCTCAATTACTTGGAAGATGACACTGGAAACTAAGAGACCAATGAAGAATGATATTATTACCACTGCTGTTATAATTCCTCCATCCATATTGGGTTGAGTTATCGAAGTGACAATATATGCAACTAAGGCCGATATGACAGAAATTAAAATAGAACCTACACAAACAATTAACAAGTGATTACAAAACATTAAACTAAAGCAGTTTACCTAATCCCAACACATTTCCGATTAAGGAATCATTTATAATTGCTTCTACACCTCGGTCTTTAATCAAATTCCATGTAGCCTAAATGAGAATATTAATTATTGTTACTATAATATGACAATTAAAGCTTACCTTCCCAGCTGGAACATAAGGCAATCCATACATAGCACAATAACAATAAGCATATGTGTTAAAGTACTCTAAGAGTGCTTCGATTTGAGCTAAATCAAGTTAATACTACAATTCTGATAATATTATATATCAATATATTTACCAAGGATACACTCAGCACAACATGCTATGAATGCGCAAAGCATGTTGTCGCTTCCATTACGTGATTGAGAAGCTAAAGTTTTCAAAAGTCTAACTATTGCTACCAAAAGACTTCCAAAGCAAGCAGAACCAAATGAAGTAGTAAGAGCTCTCCCTAAAGAAGCAAATGATGTATATCTTGATGCTGTAGATGTTGATGAGGGGAAAAAGTAATCGGCTGCAAACGTGCCTGAAATAGTCATATGTGTAATGTCTTTCAAAAGCTAAAATAGATTATTTTGTTGGATTTAATAATGAAATTATTTACCTGAGTAGTCCAATACAAAGAAAAAGCAGTAAAGACGTATATAGCATAAAGGGCTGGGTTTGTCTTACATTCCTGCACAGTACGTCCATTTACAACTCTAGTAGTACAATTGGATGACTGTTCAGAATATACTTGAATTGCGCCCATAAGCTAAATAGATTATTAAAAGAGTACTTGAAAAAATCACATGAAAATTACTGTAAATGCCCAATAAATGGTATAGGCGATAGATAACACTAAAAATATAAAACTAATAAAGATAGTTCCAGGATAATGTCTTGTAAATAAAGAGACGTTTTTAAGCATTATCGTGGAAAAAGGGATACGTGAGCGCCATGAGAACCATAAAAAGGCGTATATTACAGCAAAAACTATCATAATAACACCAACTACATATACTCTAAGATATATATAGTATGCACCAATTGCCAAATATAATAGAGCAGAAAACCAAAAGGAAATTATAATTAAGATCCTTGCAGCACTAAAATAATTGAGTTAATATAAGCTAAAATATACTGTTTTCGGACTTACAATTGCATTAAAAACACATAAAGTAGCCCAAGGACCCCCGATACCACACCAGCAGAGCCAAGTCCAATAAAAGTGTTGTAATTGCCAAAGCCGTCATTAGAGTTTCTGAAAGATCGGAAATTGATTGCTTTGATCATAAATACACTTAATACAACAAATGCGGCTAAATGGGTGATAAATAAGATGGCAGCCCAGATATCATTAAAAGATTTTTTCCCCTCAAATTTATTATCCGTATTTACATTTGGAGAAGAATTGTAATTAGGTGTATCATATTGGGGTGGATTTTGTGGTGGAGGGTATTGGCTTTGAGAGTAATTATTATAATCTTGTTGTGGATTCGCCCCATAATTATTATATCCCTGTTGAGGCGGTGGTTGGTTATAATTGTCATATTGGTGCGGAGGCGCTCCATAATTCTGATTTGGAGCGTAGCCTTGATTTGAATAGTTTTGATTTGGAGGATAGCCTTGATTTGAATAGCTCTCGGAACCGTGTCCTCCTTGTTGTGGGTAACCTTTATAATCCATAATAATAAGTTAAAGAAGCTTAATTTCTTGGTGACCTTGTTTTATAGGATTTTTTTGCCGCAAATTAAAGTAAATCAGTTGAATTTGTCCAGCATTTATTAATAATTGAGTTAAGTTAACTCTAAATCTATTTAAAGTCGAGTGTTTACATTTTTAGAAATTCTTCTCATAGTTGGCTCAGTATAATTGAAATTATGACGCCCGGGTGTATGAAATCATTGGCCTTTCAAGCAAATCAAATAAACAAAAATCAATCGCCCAACCAAGGCTTAAACTCATAAAAATAATTAAATAGCCAAAGGTATTTAAATTAAAACTAAACTAATTTTAATTTTATAGGACTTTAAATTTTAATTATATAGCATAATATAAAGTCAACATTCCACTTTAAAGCTCTATTACTATTCATTTCGTTAATAAGATTAAAGCATAGTCATATTATCACCGGTTCATCTCTGAACTTTAAAGGAATATGTTAAAGAATACGTTACAACCAGAAAATTCTAAAATAATTATTATAATAAAAATGGGCTATTGTTTTTTGAAACGGGGTTTTTTTTATTGTGGTGCATTTTAAAAAAGCTGGCAAACATCCATATTTTTTAAGTCAAACTTGATTTAAGATAGGAAGGTTTTGAGCAAACTGTTTCAGCTTACGGCAATCTAAAACAAATATTGTATTTTTAATGTGGAGTGAAAGTATCTCATAAGTACTTTATAATATTTTTACAAAATACAAGTTATTTTATTGGGAATAATTTTTATCAAAGTTAAACTTTATTACATAAATATCTCGATTTGAAAACCTAAAATAAAGTAATAGCTTAAATATGGGGATGTATTTTTGTGTTTAAGAATCTTACTAACAAATTTTCCGCTCAAATAGCGCTTAAAAATGGAAAAAGTAATAAAACCAAAAAACACCCCCATATGTACTTTTAAAAATATTGATTGCATCTTTGTAGTTAATATTGTTATAAATCTATCTTTCTTGACCCCTTTCAAAAACCTTACAGTTCACAGACATTTAATCTAGATTTATGTTTTTTCATTTTAATCATATTTTGTAATAACAAAATTAAAAATCTTAATTAGTTTTATACAATATAAATATAAAAGTTTTAGTCCCTTAAATTATATTATGAGTTATCAAAGTCTTACATATAAGGTAATTTATAAAATAATATGATTTTTTGTTCTTAAAAATAAAAATAATTACTTTTGCAATAACTTTTTTGTTTTTTAGCTAAAAAACTGGATCTGTTTGTAAAAGCTTTAATATAATGTTCTTTAATATAATATTCTTTAATATTTCTTTATTATACAAATATTTGATTTTATATTATATCATTAATATTTTATAATATGATTTATTATTTGCTAATGTATATTTAAATTTAAATAATTACATTATTTGATCAATTTTTAATAAATACTAATTTAAGTATACTAGTTTTAATAAACTTTAAATTTTTTTTTAGTTAATAAAAATGCATTATATAACTGTAATTTAAAAAAACATAATTGTTATAATATTTTTTATTAAATAATAATATAATAATAATATTGAGTTTTATTTTATTTTAATAATAATTATATTTAAATTTATTATTTTTTATTACACCAATTATAGATTGAAAAGTATATCAAAACTAATATAATTAAATTTTCAGAAATTTGCCTAAATAAAGCATTTTTTTAAAAAAATTAAAATATAGTTGATTGCTTTCAAATGAATTAAAAATAATTATAAAATATTATACTATATACTGATTTAATTTTTGAAAAATCTGATTAATAGTTTATAAGCTATAAAAGTATTATATTATGTTAAAATCAATATAATTAAAGTATATAGTATTTATTGAATTTAAAAAGAACAATAATAGATATATATTTATTGGCTTAAACTTGCCCAAAAAAATTATTTTATAAATTAACTTGAACTAAATGAGTAAAACTCAAAACAAAGTTTATTTTAAAAATAAAAAGCTTTTATTGTTATAAAAATTTATTGCAAATACCTTTTTTTATGATAACAGTTTCACAGAATAAGTCTATATTTAAAAAATTAATTCTTTTTTTAAATATAAATAACAGGTTTATATAAAAGTATCAACCATCTTATAAAAAGTATACTAATTTGCAAAAAATACCATTAGCTTATCAAAGTGATATAAAAAGCCATTAGTGATTTTATATACTATGAAAATTTTCAAAATTAACTAATATGACAAAATAAATATTATATCTGATGCCCATAAATCATCTAATCTAATTATTAATAACAAAATCACCTAAATTAAATTAAATTAAATTAACTATAAAAGCACTGAAATAAGAAAGTAATATAAAGATAAACAATAAGTAGAGATAAACGTATGTGAATTAAAAAAAATTGTTTAAATAAAGATGCGTGTATTTATTCTATTAGTAAGTTTAAAAAGTTCTAAAAATTTTAGAAATGCTTACTATTTTTAAATTTTAATCAAAATTTAAATACGTAATACTGATAAGCTTAGTCAATGTATTTCAAATTATTTAATTTTAGCAAATTTCAAGTTTTATCTTTTATTTACAAATAATATAAAAATGAATAATAATGATTTAAGTGAAGGCAATAAAAACGAAATTATTTCACAGTTTGTTTCAACTATTGAAGGAGCTGATGCCGAAACTGCAAAAAGATATCTCGAGATAGCCAATTGGGATATTGAAGTAAGAGCATCTTATTTTAAGACATGAATATAATATTTTTATGTATAGATGGCACTTGAAACCTATTTCGATCAAATTGAAAATAAAACGCAACAAGTTCATCAAGATCTACAAAGCTTCGAACCTAGCTCATCAAGAAACGAAAATAATCAAAAAAGCAATAAAAATAGTACCAGATTTAAAACTTTTGATGATTTGAAAGGAGAAGATCTACCAGAAGAAGGCGGCCAAGATCTCTTTGCTGGAGGAGAAAAATCAGGAACCGCAATTAGATATCCTAACATGCCTGAGAACGTAAATTCACTTTTAAATGGACTATTTTCAAAAATCAATCAGCCCGTGTCTGATGAAGAGGAGCAAGAAGAAGGGGAACATTCACAAAAAAAAACTTCCAATATCTTTACTGGCTCGGGCTTTAAAATAAGTGACGAAGCTACTTCTAGCTCAAATCCAGATTTATTGTTACCAGGTTCTTTCCCACAACAATCAAGTACTCCTCAAAGAAATAATGAATTGGTAAAAGAATATCTAAAAGGTTTGAATTGATTAAAATTTTCAGGTTGTCAAGAAACTTACATTATGGAGAAATGGTCTTGCATTAGAAGATGGCCCATTAATAAGCTATACTTCGCCCGAAGGTCAAGAATTTTTACGTGGGGTTAATGAAGGGTAATTTTACAGAAATTTTAAAATCAATACTAAAATAAATGTATAGAAGAGCACCAATTAGTCTACTTGGAGTTCAACCTGGTCAAAGAGTTGATCTTCATGTCCAGAGAAATATGGATGAAGATTATAAAGGCCCACCTGTTTCTGCAAAGCCATTCCAAGGATCTGGGAACAGATTAGGAAGGTATTATCATATTATTCTACTTTTAATATCTATGTTAATTTTAATGTAGCATTGTACCAAGTGCTAAGCCAAGTAACGTTATCGAGAATGAATCTCAAATTCAAGATGCATCTCACACCTATGAAATCAACCCTGATTTACCTCAAACTTCCATCCAGATACGTCTAAGTGATGGCAGAAGGTAATTGAAGCACAGATCTATCTCTTCTACTTTTTAACATACTTTTAGACTAGTTGCGAAATTTAATCACAGTCACACACTTTCTGATCTTTATAACTATGTACAAGCGTAAGTCTTTTTATTGTCTTTAAATAATATCTAAAAACTATTCTAGTTCTATAAACTCTAGCCAACCCTTTACGTTGCAAACCACTTTCCCTACTAAAAAGTTGGAAAAAAGCGATATTACTTTAAGTGAAGCTAATTTGTTGAACTCTGCCGTTGTACAAAGGCTCACTTAACAATTTTAAGATGTAAATGTTATTCAGCTACTCAAAATTATATTATTGATGTATGAATAAAATAGTGGTTTTAAACAAAAGCTTGAGCACTATACGGAATTCCATATTTAATAAAATGGGTATTTTAAACTTAGTCAAATTTATTTTAAAGCTACTGTTTTTATGTTTGACTAACCTAATAAGGCATTCTATGGATTGTTTGAAATCTTGTTTTATAAACACAAATAATAGAAGTATTATTAATTTTGAAAATGAAAGTTTTATTAAGACTAAAAAATTTATAGGTTTAAAAAATCAAAAAAAAGAATTTAGAATTTGGTTAATAGTAAGGTATCTTTGTAGTTTTTAATATATAGGGATGTGTTTTTTTGTTTAATAATTTTACTGATAATTTCCTCTCAAATTACACTTAAAGAATGGGAAAAATGATGAAACCAAAAAAACATTCTTATATATTAAAACATTTATAATCTCTAGAGTTTTTTAATATTAGATATTCTAGTATACTTATAGTTAAATTTTAATAGACGAATGCTGAGTTTAAATAAGTATTTAATATTTAATAAGATTCAAAAATAAACTTGACGAAGTATAGCTATTTATAAATATTAAAATTATTACTATTAAAGATCTGTTATTCAAACACCTTTCTTATAAGAATCATTTATAGTATAAACGCATTACATTGGCATTTGAAATGCTATTTAAAAAGAACAAAATGTGAACTCTATAAGATTACTGTAAACTAATGAGTAAGCGTCAAAAAAATGTCTTATTATAAATAATTTTTTTATAATTAGCATATGGGAATATTCTTTTCATTCTGTTTTTGACCACTTTTTATGTAACTTGAACTAAAAATAAAAAAACTTACCAATATTGTTTTATTATTACTTGGATTTCATATACATATGGCTTTTAATTTAATTAAAAAAAATAAAAATTACTATCCATTTTAATATAAAACTATCAAACTCCCCCAATGATTATTATATGGATTTTATACAAGTATATCCTTAAAATTGTTATACTTGACTAATATTAATAAATGTTGTAGTAATTTGAATCCCATAATTTTGTGATGAATCAAATATTTCTGGTTATTTTTCAAATATCAATTTGCTTTCATTAAAGAAATGATATCAAAATTTCTATCCCGTCAATTATCGAGGGTTAGATTATCACCCCATTTAAGGCTACAGGATGCAACAAATATTAATAAGTTAAATCAAGTTAAATATTTTTCAAATGCAATTAAAAGGATTGGGCCACAACAAACTTCGGTTTACAAACAAATAGCTGCCAGAATGCCAATTTTTGCATGTAACATAGGAGGAATAAGAACAAAAAAAGATAGAGTAGAATCTCCATTAGTTCGTACTGATGGTCAATTCAAAACATTTAAGCCCATCACACCGGGATTGCGTTTTCGTCGTATGCCCTTACGTGATCATCTTCATAAAGGTAAACCAATACGTAAATTAACAATAGCAAAAAGAAAGACAGGTGGACGTAATAATTCAGGAAGAATTACTACTAGACACCGTGGTGGTGGTCATCGACAACGTATTCGTATAATAGATTTCCATCGTAAAGCTCCTGGACAATGTGAAGTTATGCGTTTAGAATATGATCCAGGACGTTCAGCACATATAGCCTTAATAAAGAACCTTGATAATGAAGAGTTATCCTATATTCTTGCTCCACAAGGACTTGAACCAGGGATGATCGTCGAATCTTTTGTTACTCCAAAAGAAAAGACTGAGCAGGAAAAAGCTGAAGAAGAAGCATATGGTGATATTACTCTCACGGTACCAATAAATATAGGTAATTGTATGCCACTTCATATGGCTCCAGTAGGTACAATTATGCATTGTATTGGGCTTAAAAAGGGTGGAAAGGCTCAAATGATCCGTTCAGCTGGAACTTGGGCCCAACTTGTAGCTACAGGAAAAACAGGCTACGCACAGATTAAACTTTCTTCAGGTGAAGTAAGAAAAGTACCAGTTGGTGCGATTGGTACTGTTGGTAAAGTATCTAACCCTAACCATCAACATCGTGTTTTAGGTAAGGCAGGTGCTCGTCGTCGTTTGGGCTGGCGTCCTTCAGTTCGTGGTATGGCTATGAATCCAAGAGATCATCCACACGGTGGAGGCCGTGGTAAATCAAAGGGTAATAGACAGCCAACTTCACCTTGGGGTGTACTTGCTAAAGGTGGAAAAACTAGAACACGCCCTAACCCTATGGTTGTTAAGCCTCGCCCACGTCGTTAATGATTTATTTTCTAATGCCTTGATTTCAATGATTGGCTTAAGATCTATTTTTTTGGGTATCTGAATAGTTTTTAAAGGATAAGTGTAATACCTGCTTAATATAAAAAATTAAAAATAGAACTAGATCATATATTATATATAATATTATTTAGCTTATTTTTGGAAACTAATAATCTTTTTATAAACTAAAAATATATCTTTATTTACTTAATATAGATAATGCTATAACTGTGATTTGATATAACTACGAAATAAAATTTTAAACAGTTCAAATTTTACAAATTTTATTTTCATGAAGTAGCTAAATAGAAGTATTAAAGTATCCATGTTATTTATCGTTTTGTGTTTTAGGAATTGTAGGTGACGTTTCAAAGATTCTCTTTCGCGCTTTCTCGTACTCAAGTTTCCTTTGCAATAAACCTTTTTCAATTTCCATTACACTCGATCCTTTTTTAATCACTTCCTCTTTTTTATTCAAACTACTAGGTCTAGCTAATAAACGTATCTTATAATATTAATTAAATGCCAAATTTAATATTAAAGTTTACTTGGGGTTTATATTCTGTATAGTTTAAACTGGAGTTCTGTATTTGTAATCTTATTTAAATAAGTTTATTTTTAAATCAAACTTTATATATAACTACTTATAATCTTTCGATGATTTTTCTTTAGTTTCTGGTATTGTTAAGCCTGCTGGATCAAACTATAGAAATAACTTAAAAGCATAATATGTTTAGTATTTTTACTTACACCTTCTTCGGCTGCTTTCTCCCAATCATCTAATACTTCTTTACTCATATCTTGAGTTTAAACTGTTCTATTATTTAAACTTTGACTTCTAAAATTAAAATAAAAACAAAAACTTGCTGTAATTTTATATTTAATCAATTTTTGCAATTAAAATTTAGTATTTAAAATTTATTGTGATAATATTATTTTAGCCTTGTTTTACTAGTCACAATGGAATTTGGCTTATCACAGGATATTATTCCAGAGATACCGGGCCAAACTCTAGGTAGAGACTTCGAAAAAGAGCTTAGAGGAGAGGTTGGTAGCTTGTTTAATATTAAACCAGAAAGGCAAGACTTTTTCAAACATTTTTTATATAAATTAACATTTATTAGATTTCCTGGTAAATAATGATCTAAAATATTTAACAATATTTAACATGAATAGGTGCTCAACCTGTTAGTTTTACTCTTGAACATTTACAAGAGTTAAAAGAAACCGATTATTTTGTATGTGAAAAATCAGACGGTGTAAGATGTCTTCTATTTACAAGAGTCAATCCTAAGACCAAACGCCCTGAAACTTTCCTTGTAATTTTAATTTATTAAAGTTCTCTCGTAGCTAAAATTTCATTAAAGATAGATAGAAAGAATAAATATCGATATCTTCATGATATCCATATACCCTTGCCTAACTGTGAGAATAATGGTCCTTTCCAAGACAAAACAATTATAGATGGTGAACTCGTATATGATATTGAAAAAGATGGAAAAAGAGTATTAAAATATTTAGCATTTGACTTACTGTCTTTCCAAGGAAAAATATTGATACAAAGGGGTTTAGAAAAGAGGCAAGGATATTTAAGGACTAATGTCGTTAAGCCTTTCCTAAAAAGGGCCACTCAATTGAATGTCCTGGATAAATTGACTATAATAATTGAGGCTAAAGTTATGGAATTATCGTATGGAATGATTAAAATATTGAAAGAACAAGTACCAACTTTAAAACATAAATCGGATGGGCTAATTTTTACATCAGTAAACGCCCCTTATACCTTAGGTACCTGCTCAACTATGTTAAAGTGGAAGCCGCCCAATGAAAATTCAGTGGATTTTAAACTACATATTGAAGTTCAAAGCCCTTCTACTCCACCAAAGTTTCTTTTATCAATTTGGAAAGGGGGGTCTGAATATCAGCAAGTGGATGAGATGGGGGTTTCAGATTCTGAACTTAAATTTTTTAAAACTCACTTTGGAAGTGATTTTAAAAAACGAATGGAAGGCAAAATTGTAGAAGTAATCTATGATCCAGATAATTGCCCACCTTGTAAATGGAGGTTTATGCGTTTTAGGGATGATAAAGAACATGCAAATCACTCAAGTGTCCTTGATAAAATATTGAAATCTATATCAGATAACGTTGATGAAGAAAAAGTAAGTTGAGAAATAATTTTAAATTTACACAATAATAATGTGACTTGTTAGCTCAATGAAGAGCACTTCGATATTCGTGCTAGATGGAAAGAAAGAGATGGAAAGAAAGAGAAAGAAACTACTACATGTTAAACCCAAACATGACGTTATCAAATAATTCTTTGGTGCCTTCTCCAGTTAAATAAGAGATTGTAATCCCCTTAATATAATCTATTAGTTGAATAATATATGTATTAAAAAGTATCAAAGTAACTATTGTACTAATCGCTTTTTAAAGAAATGATATAAGAATTATTTAAAAATTTAGCATTAAAAATATTTTAATCATAGGATAAAATCAATAAAACCTTCTAATATTTGTTTTTATATTTTAATTCGGGCGCTTTACTATTATTTATATAATAATCACAAAAGCGTAAATAAAGGTACCAAATTAATGGGTCTTGTAAGAAATTCAAACATTGATATTAATAATAAATTTACTATTTAAATTAATAACTTTTTTATAGCCTATTTAATAAAAAATAAAGTTTGTGTTTATAAAATTAAAGCTGTTTAAATGTAAATTATCAAGTTTATGACCTATTTGAGCGAAAAATATTTTGTTATAGTACCCTATAATTCTGATATTAACCAATTTAATATTAAAATTATATCATTGCTATAGCTCTATTTTTATATTTTAAAATAGGAATATAAAATTTGTTGGACCTAATTTTATAACTTTATTTTTTGTTTAAGCAAAACTGCTTAAATAAATTATATTATTAAGCTTTTAATATTTAAAATATTTAAAATTTAAAATTTAATTTAAATAAAAATATAAAAATATAACTAGCTAATAGCTAAACTTAAATATTTTTAAATAAATTAATATTATTAATATAAATTGATCAAAGCAAGTCAATAATAAATAGCTTAACAGTAAATATTTAATATTAAAGAATAATAATAAAAATTAGATGCTAGCAGATTTTTTCCATTTTTTAAGCGCTATTTAAGTAGAAAGATTATTAGTAAAAATTCTTAAACAAAAAAATACATTCCCATATAATAAATATTTTAATGATTTAAAAAATAAAGCAATAACTAAGTCAATATTTTTCAAATATATATTAAATAATTTTAAAAATGCAGCAAAAAAAACAGGTTTATATAATATATGTGTTTAATATATAGTCAAAATAAAATATCTAAAAATAAAATAAATATAGCAATAAAAAATAAAACAGATAAAAAAATCTTTCAACAAAGAAAAAAGGGTATATGGGGATGTATTTTTTTGTTTAAGAATTTTACTAGCAGTTTTTCCACTTAAATAGCGCTTAAAAAACGGAAAAGTGATGAAACCAAAAAAAACACCCCCATATAAACTATATGAATTCTATATTAATACTCAAAAAAACATATTTAATAAAACTATTAAAAAATTATATAATAATTTTAAACTTTAAACAAGCTATATCAGTATTAAAGTTTGATATTTTATATTTAAAAAATGACAAAGTAATAATAAAAAGTTTATTTTGATTATTTATCTGAAATATTAAATCACAAATTCAGCATATGGAAGAGACTGTTTAATTGATTTAATATCCAAAAAGCTTTTATTTAAAAAGTTTATAAAAATTAATATATAAGCAGATACAGGAAACTATTTTAAATCTCAAAAATTTTTACATTATATGTTTAAAAGAATCTATAAAACAAATAGTAGTTTAAAAATTGGTTCTGATTTTTTTGCTAAGCATTATAAAAAAATATTAAAAATATTTATATCTTATTAAGCATACAATAATGTAATTATAATATTAAAATTATTTATTTATTTGATAGCAAATCTACAATGTTGGTTATAGAAAAAGCACTCAATAATAAATATTTTTTAATAAAGTTTTATAAGAATATATATTTATTTACATATTACAACTTTGATTGATATCAATATATAGGCTATATTAATAAAAGCCTTGCTAATTCGGGAATTTTTATTAAGTTATAATAAAATAACTTAAAATTAACTGTGTTGGGTACTTTTACTTTAATAAAATTTTAAACAAAGTTTTAAAACATAAAATTTAAAAATTGGATAAAAAAATGAAACCAATTCGGACGTCCTCGTTTTTTTAGCTATATTAAATAGTATTTTGGTACAGATGTTTTTGATATATATATATATATTATTATTATTATAATTTCATGTTTTATTGAATTTTTTTTATATTTTACACATTTTTTTAATAATTTTTATAATTTTCATTTTAAACTTTCAGCTTTTTATAATTAAGATAAAGCAATCAGGCTTTGAATACCGAATTTTACACTTTTTTATATTAATTTAAATATTAAGTATTTTTTATTTTAAACATTTTATTTAAATGATATTTTTAATGAACATAACTATAACAAATTATATTAATAAATAAATTTAGTAAAAATTTAAAAAACATTATTTAATTAAATAAAAATATGGGGATGTATTTTTTTGTTTAAGAATTTTACTAACAATCTTTCCGCTCAAATAGTGCTTAAAAAATGGAAAAAGTAATGAAATCAAAAAAAACATCCCCATATAAAACTTTTATAAATTATAATATTTATTATATTATTTAATTAAATACAGCTAATAAATAGCTTTATAAAAAGAATATAACATTAATAGAGACCTTATTATCAAATAAGATAATAAACTATTATAATTATCATTGTGAAAGTTGGTGCTCAGTGATTAGAGTCAAAAGCAGTTCTAGCTTAATTAACTGGCCGTAAGTCAAAAGGTCTTAGTTTATGTAACTAAGATAGGCTTGGATTAGTAAGAATAGCGCTCAATAGGCTATGGACTATGTAAAATAAATACAATAAAAAATACTAATGTAAAACCCACGTAAAATACTATAAGACTTAGTGGCTTTATTAAAGGTATGATTCAAGGAGCAATTCAATTAGAAAGCCTGGAGTTATCATGTTAAGTAGTCTCTTTTATACTTCAACTAGGGGCTATATATAAGGAACATGATAATAGTTATTCCTTATTATAGTTGCCAAGTATGGGTATTAAAATGTAGACAATAAGTTCCTCATGATTAGGCGATAGGAATTCTCACAGCGAATCTAAATAAGGAACTTTGGGTTGACTGTATCACATGAATCACAGTCAAATTGAATAAAGACTACAACTGGTTTTGTAAACAAGCTAAATGATTACTATGTGATAATCGATTATAGAGCTGATGAAGCAATATTTCACGCTATATATCTTATAATCTAATAAAAACTATATATTTTCGATTAAGTTTAAATTAAATAGCTGCAAAAGCTATAATATTATTTAAAAATTTTGGTTTTTCAAATATTTCTTTATTATGACTAAAGTATGCTTTAAGTCATTATCATGCTGAAATATGGGGATGTATTTTTTTGTTTAAGAATTTTACTAACAATTTTTCCGCTCAAATAGCGCTTAAAAGGTAGAAAAAGTGATGAAGCCAAAAAAAACACCTCCATATGGGGGTGTCCGAATTGGTTTCAGAATTTAACTAGAAATTAATCCAAATTTTAAGTTTTTAATTTTGTAAGTCTTTAATGTATGATCAGCTAAATTTAAAAAGCTTAAAACTAAATATAAAGATTTAACTTAAAGGCTTGTTTTATTTTTTTTTTAATTATATGTTTGTGAAAGTTAGTACTCATTAATTGGAGTTAGAGGCAGTTCTAGCTTAGTTAACTGGCCGTAAGTCAAAAGCCCTTACTTTATGTAGCTAAGATAGACTTAAGTCAATAGGAATAGTACGTAATAAGCTACAAACTATATAAAATAAATAGAATGGAAGATACTGCTGTAAAATCTACCCAAAATACTACAAGACTTACTGGCTTTATTAAAAGTACAATATTAGGGAGTAATTCAATTAAAAAAGCCTCGAGCTATTATGTTGAAAAATCTATTTTATACTCCAACTAGTTTTGTAAACAAGTTAAGTGATTATTATGCGATAATCAATCATAGAGTTGATGAAACGATATTTCACAGTGTTTTGTACTTTTTATTAAATGTTCAATAGATATATAATATATAAATATATAATTATTTGACTTTGTTTTTTATTAAAATAAAAACAAAATGCAAGCTTTTATAACTAAACTTCGAAATGGAATTTCTAAAAACTTTAATACGATAGGGAGAAGCACATTATACAAACATTGTAATTCATTTACACCTATTTTAGCAGCTATTCGCAATAACCCAGAGTTTATAGAATTTTATAATAAAACAAAAAAAAGAAAAGAAAGGTTATTAAAGTTTACTATTAATAATAACAAACTCAATCAAGCAATGTATAAAATTAGTGCTTTAAAGGAAACAGGAAATAAAAACCAACAAGTAGCATTATTATCAACTATAGTCTTTAGTATATTATTTTGATGCATGTAAAAGTTTTGGATTTAATACAAATAGAAATTAGTATAATTTTTTAAAAATAATTAATAATAAAGCACCAACATTACAACCTATTATCAAAAATACAAAAAAAATTAAAGATGAGCAAATTGAGATTATTATATAATATTTACCTGATAACTCAACTTTTTTATGAAGATTCAATAAAAAAAATAATGATAAATATTTATCAGGTAATGTATATAAATAAGGGTAGAAGAATGATATATAGTAAATATTTTAATGATTTAAAAGATAAAGCAGTAGCTAGGTCAACATTTTTTAAATATGGGGGTGTTTTTTTTGGTTTCATCACTTTTTCTACCTTTTAAGCGCTATTTGAGTGGAAAGATTGTTAGTAAAATTCTTAAACAAAAAAATATATCCCTATATATACCAAATAATTTTAAAAATCCAGCAAGAAAAACAGATTTATGTAATATATGTGCCCAGTATACAGTTAGAAAAAAGCTATTTGAAAATAAAACAAATACAGCGACAAAAAATAAAGCAGAGATACAGGAATCTTTTAATAAAGAAAAAAGGTTATATAAATTACATGAATTTTGTGTTGATACTCAAAAAAACATATAATGAGACTATTAAAGAATTAAATAATAAAAGTTGTATAATAGTGCTAGACTAAATAAAACATAAAAGTAAAAACAAGACCACAATCTAATAAATTTAGATCATTATAATAAACAAGCTATATCAGTGTTAGGGTTTGGCGTTTTATATTTAAAAAATGATAGAACAATAGATAGAGTTTATTTTGATTATTTATGAAATATTAAATCATGATTCAGCATATGTAAGAAACTGTTTAGTTGATTTAGTATCTAAAGAGCCTTTATTTAAAAAGTTTACAAAAATTAATATATAAATAGATACAGGGAATTATTTTAAATCTCAAGGGTTTTTACATTATATATTTAAAAAAATTCATAAAACAAATAATAGTTTAAACATTGACCTTAATTTTTTTGCTGAGCATCATAGAAAAAGTATGATTGATGGACATTTTGGAAATCTTTCACAATGGAAGAACAGTTTTGAAGTATTAAGTAAAATAGAAGATATTGATCAATTAATTTCAAAATTTGAGATTTTTATTTGTGAACATAACAGAGTTAATAACTCAACTGTCAGTAATGGGAAAGCAGATATAATTTTTAAAAAGTATGAAAGAAACAAAGGTACAAAAAAAATAATAAAAATACAAGGTATCAAAAAGTATTTACATTTTATTAAACATGATAATAAACTACAATGCTATCCAGTATCTGATAGATCAAAAAAAAGCGATATAATTACAATTAAAGTTATAGAGTCTATAGAGAATAAAAAAATTAAAAGGTCAACCCCAGCTTATCTTACAAAAATAACAAAAAATTTAAAAGTCAATATTTAGTAAGCAAGTAGGTAGCTTATTAGATGATAGAAATCAATTATTAAATGTTGATATTACTTAAATTATTGATAGCTAAGTTAATAAATAGTCAAAGAGCAAGTAGTTATAATAATAAGTAAAAGCTATTATTATACTGCTTGTGTTACATAGGGATGGTTAATTATAGTTTTGGGGCTAACCACTCCCTCCCATGCAGCTATTTATTAACTTAGCGATATATTAATAATATAATTATAATATTAAAATAATTTATTCATTTGATAGCAAATCTGCAGTGTTGAATATAAAACAGTTAATAATAAATATTTCTTAATAAAGTTATATAAAAATACATATTTATTTACATATTACAACTTCGATTAATATCATTATATAGGCTATATTAGTAAAGTCCTTGCTAATCCAGGAATTTATATTAAATTTGATAGGAATTCCGCTAACTTACAATATAAATTATAATAAAATAATTTGAAATTGGATAAAAAAACGAACCTAATTTGGACACTCCCATATATAAAAGACTATTTAATTACTTTGGTATTTAAAAAGTTTATAAAAATTAATATATAAGCAAATATAGAAAGTTTCTTATGTTATATGGGGGTGTTTTTTGACTTCATCACTTTTTACGTCTTTCAAGCACTATTTGAGTACAATGATTGTCAGTGAAACTTTTAAACAAAAAAATACATCCTTATATAATATTTCATATAGTTAAAAAAAATGCTTAAAATAATACTAAAAGTATTTATATGGGGATGTTTTTTTTGGTTTCATTATTTTTTCCATTTTTTAAGCGCTATTTGAGTAGAAAGACTGTTGTAAAATTCTTAAACAGAAAAATACATCCCCATGTTAATTTAATTAATTTATGTATTGATGCAACAAGCTTAATATAAAAACTGAAAAAAAATATCACAGTTATTATGTTTTAAAAGGAGTATAAAAATATTTTTGTTAATAAAGAAATTTTTAAAGTTGAAAAACTAGTATTAAATTAATTTCATTTTTTTATTTTAACTTTTTATTGAAAAGGAAAAGTAACTTAATACAGTTTTAAATTACTTTATTACAATTTATATTGTAAATTAGCAGAATTTTTACTAAGTTTAATAAAAATTTCCAGATTAGCAAGGCTTTTACTAATATAGCCTATATATTGATATTGATATTAATCAAAGTTGTAAGATGTAAATAAATGCATTTTCTTATAAAACCTCTGATTGAGAAATATTTATCATTGGCTGCTTTATAATCACTGTTGCAGATCTGCTATCAAATAAATAAATAATTTTAATGTTATAATTACATTATTAATATATCACTAAGTTAATAAATAGCTGTGTGAGAAGGGAAAGTGTAGTTGGCCCCAAAACTATAATTAATCAAACCATCCCTATGTAATACAAGCAGTGTAATAATAGTTTTTACTTATTATTACAACTACTTTGTGAAATATTGTTCCTTTATTAGCTCTCGGATTGATTACAACATAATCAATCATTTAAGTTGTTGTGTTCTCAAGTTCAAGCACAATCAAGTCAGAGCCAGAGTCCCTTATTTTGATTTGTTGCGAGAATTTCCAACCTCATATTCCAAAGAATATTATCCTCTCGTTTTGATAGCCATACTTGTTGGAGTATAAAAGAGATCCTTTAACATACTAAACTCGAGGCTTTTTAATTGAATTACTCCTTGACATCATACCATTAATAAAGCCACTAAGTCTTCTGACAACATCTTACGTAGATTTTACAGTAGTATTGTCTATTCTATTTGTTTTACACAGTTCGTAACTTATTACGTATTATTCCTATTCATTTAAATCTATCTTAGTTATATAAACTAAGACCGTTCGACTCAAGGCAATTTAATCAAGCAAGAACTGCTTTTAATTCCTACCACTGAGTACCAACTTTCACAACTTGCTGTTTAACTATTTATTAACTTAGCTATTAATAATTTAAGTAATATCAACATTTAATAAGCTACTTCCTTGCTTACTAAATATTGAAACTTAAATTTTCAGTTATTTTTGTAAGGTGGGCCTGGGGTTGATCTTTTACTTTTCCTATTTTCTATAGGCTCTATAACTTTAATTAGGATTATATCACTTTTTTTTGATTTACCAGATACTGGATAATAATGTAATTTATTATATTTAATGCTTTAAAATTATTTTTCCACTATAAAAGATTTCCAAAATATCTACCAACTATACTTTTTCCATGATGCTTAGCAAAAAATTAAGATCAACATTTAAACTATTATTTAAACTATTATTTATTTCATGAATTTTTTTGAATACATAATGTAAAAACTCTTGAGACTTAAAATGATTTCCTGTATCTGGCCATATGGGGGTGTTTTTTTGGTTTCATTATTTTTTTCATTTTTTAAGCGCTATTTGAGCGGAAAGATTGTTAGTAAAATTCTTAAACACAAAAATACATCCCCATATATTATCTGACGAATATCCATATTATCATTATTTTTTTTATTGAATCTTGATAAAAAAGTTGAGTGAGATATCAGATAAATATTGTATAATAACCTCAATTTGCTCATCTTTAATTTTTTTTGTATTTTTGATAGTAGGTTGTAATGTTGGTATTTTATTTTTATTAATTATTTAAAAATAATCATATTGGTTTCTACTTATATCAAATCCAAAACTTTTACATTCATCAAAAGAATACACTGAAGCTATAGTTAATAATAATGCTACTTACTGGTTTTTATTTCCCGTTTCCTTTTTGAGGCACTAATTCTATATATTGGTTAATCAAGTTCATTATTATTAATAATAAACTTTAATAGGCTTTTTTCTTTTCTATCATAAAATTCCATAAACCCTGAGTTATTATAAATAGTTAAAGTTATTATAAACAAATCACGATGGTTAGATTGTGTGCTTTTCTTTATTATTTTAAAATTTTTAAAAATTCTATTTTGAACTTTAGTTATAAAAGGTTGGATTTTGTTTTTATTTTAATAAAAAGTAAAATCAAACAATTATATTATTTATTAAATATTTAAAATAATTTTATTAAATGTTCAATAAAAATCATACATATAAAAAGTATATAATTAAAAAGGTTAAGTATTTAAAAAAAATAAAACATTAAAATAAGTCTTTTTTAAATTTAACCAAATCATATAATGTGGATGTATTTTTTTGTTTAAGAATTCTACTAAACAATCTTTCCGCTCAAATAGCGCTTAAAAAATGAAAAAAATAATGAAACCAAAAAAAAACCCCCAACTAAAGTTAATTTATAAATAAAAAAAATAATATTTAGATTAACTTTTAAGTAGATTGATTATTTGAAACCAATTTGGACATCCCCGGTTACTAATTTATTAGAGGTAGTGACTTATTAAAACCAGAAGTTGCCTTTAAAATTTAATGCATTAAAATTAGTCCAATTATTATTTGAGTGCTATTGTATTTAAAATATTGATTTGTTTCAAAATGGTAAGGTAAATTCGAAATCAAGCTAAAATTTGAAAAACTATTAATCAATTACTTAAGGACCCAACTTGAAGTTTAACTACTAGGTATTTGGAGATGTTTTTTTAGCCTTATGTGTTATTTTGGGAGGTACAAAAACTATAAAAAGTTAGCATTTTTATACTTAAAGTGGCGGTCTCAACTAAAAAATAATAATTGACAGTATAATTATAACATTGGTAGTAGATTGATTATTTTTAAAAGTTTATTAAATTAAAGGAAATAAAAAAACACAGTATGTATATTATGTTAAATGTGAGTATTTCCATCTCTCTAATGGGAAAGTATATAGTATAAATCTTTACATGTATGGGAGGAGGACATAGTTTTTATATTTTTCAAACAGAATAGGCTTTGATGTATAAAGTTTTTTTAACAAAAAGAATTAGTAAAGAGATGTGGGTTCTTTTTGCGGACAAAAGGTGTAACATGGGGGTAATGCTTTAGTTCCAATGTGGCTATAGCTAAGAGAGGGTTAAATTTTAGATGAATATAACAAAATAAACAAAAAAATAGCTAGTAATAGAATACTTTATAAAGAAAGGGCACTCCTTAAAAATAAAATATAAATTAGAGCATTATGATTAGTTAGACAATGTTTATGTAGCATTAGATCAACTTTTATATAGGAAATACTGCACTTTAATTGAGAGCTATATAGATAGGAAATTTAATAAAAGTTGAGCATATCCAGTATTAAAAAAAGAATAGCACAGTATTTTTATGTTGTAACTATAACAACTCTTTAGAAAAGCTGTTTCTACTTTCTTATCAGATTTTATATTATACCAGTATTTAAAAACTTAATATTATTTTAAATTATTATATTATATTACTTTTATTTTCATGTTATATGCACTTTTTTTCTAATAATTTTGCCAAAAATTCTTATTGGGATTATCAAACCAAATAGGATCTTTAAATAACTCGCTTGATTTAGCTTATGAGTTTTAATTTATACATATATTCAATGGTAATGGTATTGTTCCATTCAAAAATCACCATTTTATTGAAAAGCTAATTTTGAATTAACAAACTATCTTTAAATTTTGTACTGCTTTTTATTTTTTATAACTACAAACTTTACCCATTTTAAATTTGTAATTTAAAAAAAATAAAACACAATTTCAAACAGTGGATTTTTAAGACCAATACCAATTGTTAAAATTTTAAATTAATTTGGTAATTAGTAAAATTTAAGCTCAATTTAAAATTAGTTGCCTTAATAAGTCAAATACTCTAATTGAGATCGCATTTAAATACCAATTGGTTTGTTTCAAAATACATTTAATATTAGAGTCAACTTTGATTTTATTTTCCCTCCTAACTTTTTGCCCCCCTTTCTTTATAAATTTTATAGTTCATTTCACAAAGTCAACTAACTAATTATTTAATTAGTTTAATTTTTTGTCTTATTAACTAAAATTTTTGTAATTAACATTAAAGTAAGTTTACTCTTTTAGCTAAGCTAGCTGTTAAACCTCTAGCCATCTAAAACTTATGTAGGTCCCAAAGGTTTCAGGTAGGTAGAAATCATACAAATAAATGGCCTAATAACGCATTCTAATGAATCAAATAGATTTTAATTCATGTTGAATGATCTACCAACGGTTCATTATTTGTTTGTTTTCTATTAAAGCATTTTTCGTAAATTAGGTGATTATTAATGCATGTGTGCCTGTTTACTAATTTAAAGGCTAATATATTTCAAAAACAATTCTTACTATTAATTATAAGTTAATTATAATAATATTTCCTTTAAGAATGATTTATATTTTTTATCAAATACTTAGTCAAAATTAATTTTTAAAAAGGTTAAATCAGAACTGCTAAAGTCAAAGAAGCTAAAAAAGCAAGGTTAAAATGGATTAAAATTGCCTTTGAGGTTCTTAAATTTTTCAGTTATAAATCTAACAGCTGCTCCAACTTTATTGCAGGCTTATCAAATGTTTATTTAAATCAAAACATACTAGATTCATGCTAAAATCTAAAGACTAGGATTAAAAAACTAAACGACTAAATTTGAAAATTATTACGAGTTAGCTTGTAGCAAAGTTATTATAATAGCTGTGTAGTAAAAAATCAAGTTTAAGACTCAACCTTATAGTAACATTTTTATTGATAAAGCTAAAAATAAGTTTAAACAGTGTTTGATTACCTAAAAGGTGGTATTTGAACCATTTTAAATTAAAGAAAAAATACAATTATAGTAAAATTAGGTGTCTGGGGTTTGAGCTTATAAATCTATTTCTAATATTAAAATTCCTGAAAGAAGTATTATTGTAATTAAATATAAAATTTAAGTTTATGATATGTGATGTGTAATGTAATATGGTACAGGTAAAAAATATCGTTTATAAAATTAAAATTTAGCCTGTTTCCCATTAATTGTCGTATGGGAGACGTTTTTTTATGTTTAAGAATTTTACTAACAATCTTTCCACTCAAATAGCGCTTAAAAGACGTAAAAAATAATGAAGCCAAAAAACACCACCATATTTTTAATTGAAAATACAGTCATTAACCTTTTAAGTATCACACATCACAATTTTTAGTGCTTGAATCGATCATGATATCAAATTTATTTTATGCCAACTAGATTAGCACTTTCTTGAAAAAGATGGCTTAGTTTAGCCAAGCTTAAAATTTTGGTTATAATTATAACTATAACTATAACTGTAACTATATGGGGGTGCTTTTTTGACTTCATCACTTTTTACGTCTTTTAAGCGCTATTTGAGTGGAAAGATTTGTTAGTAAAATTTTTAAACATAAAAAAACATCCCCATATCCTAAATTTATTAAATATATAATTAAATAGTTAAAAAATAATTTATTATTTAGAATTTGGCTTAGTGTGATAAACTAAAGCATTTTGAGATATACAATGGTACTTTTGGCATTCCTCACATTGCCATACTATTCCTTTCCTCTCTTTAAGTTTAATACTAAAAACATCACATTCACACTGTCCTTGTAGAGGGCACATTCTTATGTTTACTAGCTAGCTTAAAGCCAAAGTCAGGGAAACGATTGCTATTTTTATTTTGTAATTGAGTTAACATATTTGCTTCTTAAAGTTCTTTGGTATTGTTGTATATTAATGGTGGTGTATTTACTTTATTAAATTTTCAGGAATATTCAATATAAATAAGGTGGTGTTAGTTTTTCTTTATAATTGAACTTAATATAAAACAGGTGTATTATGAATAAATAACGGTAATATTTATTAAACATAAAAACGCCTTATAGTACCCTTTTACATATCTTCCCATTATAAGATAACAATGGTAATAATTAGCCATGCTTATCAACACCACCACCCTTAACTTTTACTGTAACTTTTTATACATATAATGGATGATTTGATAGCTTTTTCACCCCATCTATCTTTTTGTTTTGTTTTCTTTTCTGTGCTTATTTTATTAATTCACCACTTTGATGCTATGAACTAAATTAACATTTTTTGTCCTTCTATCAATGCTAATGAACCATTAAGTGACATAATTTTAATCTGATCTTTTTTAAATTTAAAGTTTATATCTTTTGATAAATTGTTCCTATTTTTACATGGCCAGTTTTCTTTAAACATTTTGTTGTTTTTCAAAAGGCAAGTTGTAAAGGGATTTTACATTGTTTTGATAGGCAAAAACATAAAATTTAAAATGTAACGATAACCTGAACTTGTCTTTGCAAGGAGGATTATAAAATTTAATACCTAAACAAAGTCCTTTCTAAAAGGACAAATATACACTTTAATCTGCCTTTAGATTTTATTAAAGGCTCATCAAGAAAAACAATTACATTATTCACAAGCTCTATACATACACTAACTCTATAAAGTCGGATTTTCTCAATGAATAATCGTTCGTTTATCTTCATTATTAATAAAATATAAATTGCTAGCTATATCAAAAAATCTAATTCGAAGCTATAGTATAGTCTGTTTCTAAGAGTTGGGCTGTGTTAATATATATTACTTAGTTGACCAAAGCATGTAATTTTGGTTTTTTCATTTGAGAAATCAAAATGTATAAAGTGAATATATAATATCATCTCATCAAATAGCCTCTCTACAGGTTACCAATTTATATTGCTTTTTTTTTTGAGGACCTCCTCTCTTCCTCCCCTTTTATTTAATAAATTCGGCATATATTGGTTTGTTTCTGTTGTATTGAATTTCAATAATAGTCATTTATCTAAAATTCTAAATAAAATACTCAAAACTTTAGGTTTACTTCCACTTATTTAAAATCAATAGATTAGAGCCCCCCAGATCCCAGGTATAGCAGTAAATTGTTTGATGTTATCCATGTTTTCTTTTTCCTCACGAGTCCCTTTTTCTATATAAATTGTTATTTTTATGACTTTAAATATTATTTAGTTTTAATTTATTATTATTTTATATATCCATATTTTTAAAATCATTAACTGCTTGGTTGGTTTTACTTATAAATTTACTTGAGACCATAAAAGGTAATCAATCTATAGTAATTTGGCTTTTTTTTGTGGCGCAAGCGGCAAAAATAATTAACTAGGGGTAGGGGGCCTCAAACTATACTATAAAATTAATTTTTGGAAAAGTCGGCCTCTAATTATTGTAAATTTCATTTTTAGATTCAAGCGCGTTTTTTTAAATGCGTAGCTTTGTTTGGTTTAAATTGAGTAGAACCTTCAAAAGCTACTCAACTACTAAGACTTGAATCAATTCAAATGTTTCAATTAAAAAAAACTATTATTAAATAATATATATTAAAAATAAAAAGCTTAATAAAATCATATCTTTTGTTTATTTAGCATAAATACGTCTGTTTAATACTTTAATTTATTTAGCATGCGTGTAGATATCGTTTAATAAGTTAATTCGGGTTAGTTTTTGACTTGATTCTGTTGGATCATAAATGTTACCACAAAATATTTTACTGCATCGCATAATGAAACAAATTTTTCTGCATGTTTAAAATAATTGAACAATGCTCATCACTGCCAATTTCTTTCTAAGTTTGAAGGATGCTTTTAAAATCATCTTCTGGTTTGAACTATAACCTAAATTTATTACCCTCTAGTTCTAAGTACATTAGAATATAATTCCACAAGATTTAAAAAGGAATTATATTGAGGCAATTCTGATACTCTTGACCCAGATTTTTCAATTTCTTTTTCTAAATCTTTTTATAAATTATGTATTCTAGCATTCATTATCAAAAATATAACATACTTTTTCTATCTTTTGTTTTAATAAACAATTCATAAAGTTATTGAATTGATCTTTATTTGGTAGTTTTGATTTATCAATTAATTTACTATGCTCTATTTTGATCCTGAAAGTGTTACTACACAATGTAAATTTACACTAGTATTAGTAAATGTGGGGGTCAAAATTACTCTTCTACTTTTTCCTTCATAGCCATGAGAACCTGTTGTATGCCTGTCAAAACAAGATTCATCTATAAAAAGACTAATTCGTAAGAAATTAATTCTTTCATTTTTTATCTGGATAAAGTTGATGGTTAATAATAATAATTTTTTTATCATTCCAATTTTTTGAAGAAACTTTTGAAGCTATTGTACTATATTTGACGTCTAATTGTTCAGTTTCCTCTTTTTGGTAGTTATTATACCCACTTATAATCCCATTTATAACAATTTCACTTCTAATTTTCCTTTTCTGGTGATTTGTTTAAGTTTTATTTAGATTTTATTATATACTAATTTCTATGCTTTTTCAATATTAAACATCTTTTAAATTCACCAAATAGTTTATTTTTATTTTTTTTAAATTCAACGAAAGCTTTATTTATTGGCTACTAACTCCTACACTAGGGCCCAACAGTTAAAGTAAGCATCTGACTTTATTAACTTCATCTCTAGTCAATTTATTTAAAAATATATTAAGAATTGATTTGATTTATATAAATATAATTTAATTGCCTATTTTATCATTTTGAAAAGCTTATTTGGGGGTGTTTTTTTTGGGTTCATTATTTTTTCCATTTTTTAAGCACTATTTTGAATAAAAAAATTGTTAGTAAAATTCTTAAACGCAAAAATACATCCCCATTTATTGTTTTCATTATTTTCATAAATTTCATCCAATTCAACTCTAGTATTTATTCATTATCATTTTCATTCAAATTGGGGTTAACTATATACTGCCTCTTTTCTTTTATAAAATAATTTTCTTCCGTTTTATTTTTATAATAAAATATTTATAATAAACTTTAATTTATTAATTTTAAAAACTAATTTTATTCATAGTTTTAAATATATCATCAATCAAATCTAACAATAGTGTACTTGTTCAATGATTTATTTTTATTAACATTTGGATTGATTCAAGTCTTAGTAGTTGAGTGAGTAGCTTTTGAAGATTCTACTCAATTTAAACCAAACAAAGCTACGCATTTAAAAAAACACGTTTGAATCTAAAAAAAGAGAATTTGTAATATTAAAAAGAAATTTCAATTGAAAAAATTATATTGATTACAATAACCAAATAAAAAAATGCTCTCCACGATAACATCAGTTTTTAATCTTTGAAAGAGCTATTATTTGAACTAATAAAAGTATCTAACGTTAAATTGGTGATTATGAAATAGAACCAATTGCTTTATTATATGGAGATGTATTTTTTTAAGAATTTTACTAACAATCTTTCCGCTCAAATAGCGCTTAAAAATGGAAAAAATAATGAAGCCAAAAAAAACACCCCCATAATACAGTGGAATAAAAGATTAAGATTAAAAACTAAAATAGTTATTACTAGAAAATTTATAAAATGAAACAACCATTTTGTATGTTAGCCTGCTGGCCTATTTTTTGTATAAATCAAAAAGGTCAGATTACTTTATAAAGTACCTTATAAGACCAATAGTTTTAATACAATAAACCCTTAAGTCAGTAAACATTACTACACATCCATTAATAATCAACTAATAAAATAAATTTTGAAAAAAAATGATTCGTACTAAATACAAATAAATAAGGGTGATAATATTTAACTTTGATGAACTAAGAAAATAAAATGATTTTGATTTAATATTAAATGGCCTATCAAGGTCCATTGTTTATTTGTCCTCTATTAAACTATTATCAATAAAAAATATAACTATCAATGCATGTATCCTACTGATTACTAACTTAAAAGTTTATTATTTATTTGTTCTCTATTAATTAATTTTTTATAAATTAAATGATTACTTATATAAAATGTGATTATTAATGCACGTTACTGGGTAAAATTTAATCAGACAAACAAATTCTTTTAATTGAATCATTTTAAAAATAAACTTTTATCAACGTACTATTATAAAAGCAATTCTTTTTACCATCACCTCTTTTTGTGATCTCATTTAAAGTTTATCGAAGCTAGGATTAAACAGGTAAGTTATAGTTAGATTATGGTTAAGGTGGTTGAAGTTAGAATCAGGACAATGTATTAGTTTTTTTTAGTAAAATACATTAGTTTTGTAATAGTTGGGGATGTTTTTTACAAATAATAAAAAAAGAGTATTATTAAAAAAATTAGTTTTTATAAAGCTTTAATTAAAAACAAAATTTATAAAAAATGCAATAGCTAACTATTTTTATTTTAATTAGCATTTTTAACTGGAATTTAATTTTCTTTGAACCTAATAGTTATTTTACAAAAAGCAATATTCACTGTTGTAACCTATTGCCATAAAAAATCATAAAATGTAAGACATTTAAGCAAGAAAACCTGATATTTAGACTTTTCCTTTATACAATGGATCTTATTTATATTTGACGTATCACTACTTATCTCAATTGTTATTTTGTGGCACAACTTTTCATACTTATGCACAGGGTAAAAAAAATAATTAGACAAACTGATCCCTGGCGGGATCGAACCTGGAATCTTCTGTTCCGTAGACAGACGCCTTATCCATTGGGCCACGGGACCATTTGAGTCTTTACTTCAAAAAGAATATTTAAATAGTTAAAATGTTTTGCAAGTTAGCATTCCTGAGCTTATTAAAATACACGGATGTATTTATTTTAAGAATTTTACTAACAATCTTTCCGCTCAAATAAATAGCGCCTAAAAAATAGAAAAATAATGAAGCAAAAACGCCCCCATATGATTAATTTAAACATTTTTAAAAAATATTGGATTTTTTTTTATCATTTAAAACTTTAATAATAGTTAATCGTAGCTCAATGCATATTTTACTGAATAATATAAAACAAAGATTGGTGTATATCTAAAGGCTTATTATATTTATCATAATTATAATATAGGGATGTCCAAAATTGGTTTCAGGATTTAATTAAAAATTAATCCAATTTTTGAGTTTTTAAATTTCTAAGTCCTTAATACATGGTTAGTTAAATTTAAAAAGCTTAAAACTAAATAAAAAATTTAACTTAAAAGACTTATTTTAATTGTTTTTTTCTTTTAAAGAATCAACTTTTTCAATCATATGCTCTATAATAATAAAAAAGTTATTAGTTTATTATTAATAATAATGAACTTGATTAACCAATATATAGAATTAGTGCCTCAAAAAGGAAACGGGAAATAAAAACCAGTAAGTAGCATTATTATTAACTATAGCTTCAGTGTATTCTTTTGATGAATGTAAAAGTTTTGGATTTGATATAAGTAGAAACCAATATGATTATTTTTAAATAATTAATAAAAATAAAATACCAACATTACAACCTACTATCAAAAATACAAAAAAAATTAAAGATGAGCAAATTGAGGTTATTATACAATATTTATCTGATATCTCACTCAACTTTTTTATCAAGATTCAATAAAAAAAATAATGATAATATGGATATTCGTCAGATAATATATGGGGATGTATTTTTGTGTTTAAGAATTTTACTAACAATCTTTCCGCTCAAATAGCGCTTAAAAAATGAAAAAAATAATGAAACCAAAAAAACACCCCCATATGGCCAGATACAGGAAATCATTTTAAGTCTCAAGAGTTTTTACATTATGTATTCAAAAAAATTCATGAAATAAATAATAGTTTAAATAATAGTTTAAATGTTGATCTTAATTTTTTGCTAAGCATCATGGAAAAAGTATAGTTGGTAGATATTTTGGAAATCTTTTATAGTGGAAAAATAATTTTAAAGCATTAAATATAATAAATTACATTATTATCCAGTATCTGGTAAATCAAAAAAAAGTGATATAATCCTAATTAAAGTTATAGAGCCTATAGAAAATAGGAAAAGTAAAAGATCAACCCCAGGCCCACCTTACAAAAATAACTGAAAATTTAAGTTTCAATATTTAGTAAGCAAGGAAGTAGCTTATTAAATGATGGAAATCAATCATTAAATTAGAATGTTTTTTTTAGTTTCATTATTTTTTGTATCTTTTAAGCGCTATTTAAGTGGAAGAATTGTTAGTAAAATTCTTAAATACAAAAATCATCTCCAAATGTTGATATTACTTAAATTATTAATAGCTAAGTTGATGGATAATCAAAAGGCAAGTAGTCGTAATAATAAACAAAAACTATTGTTGTGTTGCTTGCATTATATAAAGATGGTCGATTATAGTTTTGGAGGGCTAACCACTCCCTCCTATGCAGCTATTTATTAACTTAATAATATATCAATAATGTAATTATAATATTAAAATTATTTTTAATTAATTATTAGGGGATGTATTTTTGTGTTTTGATTAATTTTATATTAAATTTTTTAAAAATAAAAGTATAATATGTGGGTGTTTTTTTTGGTTTCATTATTTTTTACATTTTTTAAGCGCTATTTGAGCGGAAAGATTGTTAGTAAAATTCTTAAACAAAAAAATACATCCCCATATAAAGGGTGTCTTTTTTGGTTTTGTCACTTTTTCTATTTTTTAAGTGCTATTTAAGTGTTATTTAAATGGAAAAGCTATTTAGTAAAACCTTTAAATAAAAAAACACATCTTTATAAAAAATCGAAACTTTGCAATATATATATATATATATGGGGATATATTTTTTTGTTTAAGATTTACTAGCAGTTTTTCCACTTAAATAACGCTTAAAAAATGGAAAAGTAATGAAACCAAAAAAAACACCTCCATATTTAAATTATTATCAATAAAAAATTTAATTTTATAATAAAGAAGATTCTTTAAAATATAGATAAGCTGATTTTTTTATTAATTTTAAATTTCAAAAAGCTGTAAAAATTAATATTTTTTTCTAAACAATTGTAAATAATGTGTTTATAAACTTTTTATATTAAAAGAAAAGTTTTATCTGTTTATATTTTTTCTGATTTTTAAAAGTTAATTTCTAAAACTTTTAACGACTTTACTTTATATTAGTTTTCCATTTGGAAGTAATAGTTCATAAAACGCTTTTTTATTTTAAACTAAAAACTAAAAAATAAAAAATAAGAAAACATTCTTATATTTTATTAGAAAATAAAATAAAATATCATTTGTTGTTTTATTCTTCACGATTTTAAATTATCAAAATTTATTGGTATATTATTTGTTCCTTTTTATTAAAAACCTCGTGTATACTTTTATAATTCAAACCCTTGCTATTAAGAAAATTGTAGTTTTCTATTAATCACCTTTTTGACAAAAAAAATATCATTAGAAGCTATGATTATTAATAGAAATTTCGAAGTATAAAATAGCTTTGAATGATTTGATAAGAATGTCCAATGACCAAAAGTTCAAAATGTATGATCAAAATAGCGGTTTATAAATTAGCTTAATAAATTTTTTTGGCATTTATTACTTTTTTAATTAAAATGATCAATAACTTAGATGAAGAATTTGGTATAAAAAACAAAGAAGAAGTTGTATTTAAAGCAGAAGAATTGGGAGCGCGACGGATGGCTAGTATTCGTAGTATAATGAATCGAAAAGAATTATGGATAAGTTATATAGGGATCTTTTTAATCTCCTATATAACTTCTTTAGAAGGTGATTTTAGGTCGGATCTATTAAACATAGCCTTGGAAGAATTTAAAGTCAATTCTTTAACCAGTATCATTTTTGTAATTACCAATTTAATAGGTTTGATTTTAATCCCATTATATTCCAAATTGACGGATTATTTTGGACGTATTGAAATGTATTTTGTTGCTTTATCATTTTATTTATTAGGCTTGATGCTTATATATTTTTCTATTTCATTTCCTATGTATTGTGCTGGCTGGTTAATTACAAATATTGGTGCTATTGGTTATGAAAGTATCAAATTAATTATAATAGCTGACTTGAGTTCATTAGCAAACCGAGCTAATTTGAGTGCTTTAGATTCAATACCTGTTGTTATCAACAGTTGGGTTAGTTCTTTACTTGTAACCCCACTCTCTAAAGGGCCTGGGTGGCGATGGGGTAGCTTGATTCCAATTATTGCTTTTGTTCCATGTATTACCTTATTTTTTGGGACCATGCTTTATTTACAACGTAAAGCTAAAAGACAAACAGACACCTTTGTAAGGATTAGATGCTTTGGAATTCTTAACGGTTTAAAAAATATTTATAATGAGATTGATATTATTGGGTTTGTCTTATTAATAACCAGTTTAATTATGATATTACTTCCTATAAATGTCGCTGGAACTTTGGAAAATGGTTGGCGTACGCCTAGTATGATAACTTTAATGGTGATTGGAGGTATTTTGTTTATGGGACTACTATTATGGGAAAGTGATTATGCCAAGCTCCCCTTAATTCCTTTAGAACTATTAAAGACAAAAACCACATTAGGAGCCATTTTAATATTATCCTTATCTGCCATGAATGCTGGTTTAAATTGGCAACATTTTTATTTGTATTTTATGATTACCCGTAAATTAGATCCAACAAGCGCTTCTTTGTTATTCAAAGGGTATCAAATGTGTTATTTAATTTCTGGACTCGTTATTGGAATTTTAATTAAAAAAAATTATAATTTTAAATACATTTTGGTAGTTGGTACTGGTTTAAATTGTATAGCTTTAGGAACAATGATATCAGCAAGGTTTCCACATTCAGATGAAATTGCCATTCATGCAACTCAATCTATTGCTGGAATAGGACAAGCTATCTTAGATATATGTGTGGTTATAGCTTATCAAGGTTCAGTAAGTAGAAAAGATGTAGCAACTATAACTGGTATGGCTCAAATTTTTCGTGGAGTTTCTACTGCCTTTGGTGGTACAGTAGCAGGTATTATTTGGAATCAAGTGATACCTGAATTTGTTAAACAGAAGGTAAAAGGTGAAATTGACCTTACTAAAACTATGAATGAGATCAAGTATGTTTGGGATTTATCAAGTGAACAATTTGAGCAAGTAGTAGCAGCATTTGGGGATGGACAAATGATTATTTCTGCTATATCTTGTGGGTTAGCTGGGTTTGGGTTTTTAATTGCTATTTTTATGATTAAGCCCATTGATGTTTATAATAAGCAAAGATTTGATGGTAGAATAACCGATGATTAATAACTTTAAATAACTTTAGTTGAAATTTTAATGTAGTTTTGTTTTTATTATTTATGCAAATGTAGTGCTTTATAATTAATAAGTTTATTTTTATCATCATTTATAATTTATTGAAGTTTAACAAATTGTAAATTTAATATAAATTCAATAATATTTGACATTTAATAAAAATATGATATATAAAGCAAACATTGCTATTTTTTCACTTTTAGTCATTGCTTTATAATCTACAATTTAACATAAGGGGGTGTTTTTTTTGGCTTCATCACTTTTTCCGTTTTTTAAGCGCTATTTGAGTGGAAAAATTAGTAAAATTCTTAAACACAAAAATACATCCCCATATATTGGAGTTTTTAAGATTAAAAGAATTAAAATTGTCTTCAAAAATCAGATCATCATTCAATTTTTCGATTGCTTCAAAAGTGCTACTAATTAATATGCTATCTTTTTCTACTATAGTTGGTAAAGAGTTTTAAAGTTGCACTGGTCAAGGGTAGTAGTGATGATTAATAATATATAAATGTAATACACAGTGGTAAAGAAAATGCTCATTAAAAACAGGATATCTAATTCAGCACTTTTAATTTGTATGTAATATACTCTTCAACTTAGATACGAAATAATAACAATATTGAATTTTGTTCATTTTTTTGAATATTCTTTTTTTATCTTTCATATCTGTATTTTATCAAAATTAAAGGAGTTATATAATGTAAATTTAAATTTCACAACAAAGAAATAAAATTTCAATGTAAATATGAATTATATAATGGTTAAAATAACTGAATTGTCTATTTTGATAAAACTATTATTTAAATAATTCAAATATCTGGTTGTACATTTCTTATACTTTAAAAAATTGTATTGAGGTTAAATAGTCGTTTATTTATAATGTAGTTTGAAATATTTCATAAACTGTAATTAGATATTTGATATGATCTAACACTTTATTTTAAATCATTTAAGTCAATATAAAAAATCAAATAAAAAACTAGTTTATTGGAACGAATAAAAGAGAAGTATATAAAATAAAATAGAAAGGAAAAAAGAAATAAGGTTACCATCTTTTACCCAGAAACTTTGATAAATTTGGAAACCAAGCTTTAAAGGCCCAAAACAATACTTTAGTTTGTTGATCACTTTTGAAATTTTCAAGTAAAGGATTAAACCTGAATAAATAAAAATAAATAAATAGATAATATAACATAATAACAAACATTAATACCTTAAATCTAAACAGGTAAGATTTACATTTTTACAGTTGATAAATGCTTCAATATTATTTATCAAATTATTTTTTAAAGATAAAAAGAATAACTGATTAGGAATAACTTCTTTTTCCAGTTTGATTTGATTATCGTTGGCTTCCAAAGCAATCAAATTATTACATTTATCTAAAATAAAGTTTGGTAGATAACTCAACCTATTATCTGAGATATCTAAATATTGTAGATTTATAAACATAACTGGATCCCACTGTTCAAGGAGAGGGAATACAGAAGGTGAGTCTAAGTAATATAATATAAATATAAACATACATTGGAATTTAAATATAAACAATAATTTACTTTTAGAAATCAAATATTTCAAATTGGATGGTGTAGTAGAAATAGAAGATATGCTTTTTATCACATTAAATTTTGAATAAGAAAGGCTTAAAAAGTGGATATTTTTCAAATCATTGAAAGGGGGTAAAGTGAAATCATTTAAGTTATTTAAACTCAATTTTTTTAAATTTGAACATGTTAATTTTAAACAAGGTAATTTTGAAATAGAAGTGCCACTTAAATTGAGTTTAATTAAATTATTGTTTTGCCCATAAACACGAGTTATATTATTATTGTTTACTTTGATACTTTCTAATTTACTAGGGCTTAATTTTAACTTCGTTAGTTGATTGTTTTCTAAGTTTATTCGTTTTAAGTTAGGCCTAAATATGTTTTAACCAGTTTATTATAACTATGTCATATTAAATACTTACATAATTTGATTCAAAGTAGAGAATGAAACATTATTTAACGAATTGTATGAAATATCAAAATCAATAAGATTTAAAAATGTGCCATAGATAGTAGTAATATGATTATGACTTAAATTCAAATGCTTCAGATTTTTGAGTTGATGAAATACTAAAAATAGGACCAATTAATACACAATTATTATGTTATTATTAAATAATAACTACCTTTCATATCTTTAAGTTTACAATATTTTAATTTAACAGAAGCCAAATGATCCATAGATATAAAATAAAAATTCCAATAGTTAAAATCTATTGAATCTATAGAGTCTTCCCTTTCTAGGTCATGTGTCTGTGTATGTTTATCCACCATCAATTTCATTGTATTATTTAATGAGTAACTCTTTTTTGGAAAGGAATAATTTAAGTTGTCGTTGACGTTGATGCTTTGTTTACTACTACCTTCTTTACTGTTATTGGATAAACAACTATTCATTTCATCATTATATTCTTTAGCATGATTCTTGGTAGCTTAAATAGAGTTAACATTCAAATTTAATTTTTAATATAATTTATTCTTACTATTTATTTCTATGCTTTCTTTTTTATTTAATGTTTTACTTTCTTTATTTTTATTTTTATTTAAGAATACTTTTAAATCCAATTCCTCTTCATCTTCTTCATTGTCTGAGTCCTTATTGTCATTACTATCAACACTCAATATACTTTCATTTAATTGGGTTTTGTTATTTAAAAATTCCGTCAAACTTGCTTCTTCCTCTTCTTCTTGATTTAAATTATCTTTTAATAAATTATTGATATTACTTTTATGCTCACTTAAGTTGTTACTTAAGCTAGCTGGCTTGTCTTTATTTAAAAAGGCATTCAAATCTAAATCTAAATCTAAGTTAGTATTTTCTTGATTTTGCTTCAAGTACTTGTTTAATTCCACTTTTCTTTTGATATTATTTGTATTTAATATGTTACTATTAGTATTAATGTTTAATATACTATTACTATTATTTAATATATTGTTGTTATTTCCCTTAGCAGCATTTATCATGTTTTTAAATTCTGTACTATTCAGCTTAAGTGTTTTGATTGACTTAAATGGATCATCTTCATCTTCCATCAATGGCTTCCACTTTAAATTTAACGAATCAAACTTCATATTATTAACTAATTTCGGCACATTACCTAATTGATGGGGCTGAATTAATACGGGATAAGAATCCAAATAGTAATATGGTAAAATTCCATATTTTTTCAATTGCTCTGCTACTCTATCTGGGCCTAATTTACTTTGTTTCGTTTTGAAAAATTCTTCCCATAATTCCATACTAATAGGACTGTTATTTTTAATCTTGTTATTAGCATTATTGTTATTATTGCTGAGATTCATTTCCTTCCTGAAGCTGTTAGTGATGATCTCATTTGTAATCATCTGTTTTGGTTGATTTTGATTGGGTGTGGCTAAATTATTACTCTTCTTAGATAAAGTGGAACTGGACCTTGGTTCACTTAGATCACCGATCTCTAAGGGCAGTTCTTTAAGCCAATCATGTTCATTGATATCTTCATCAAATGAGAATGAATTGTTTTGGTTAACATATTCCCCTTCGTTATTTGCACTGCATTCGCTTTCACTTTGCATCTTTAGCCATTCCCAAGTGGGTGGGTGCGGGGTTAACATTCGAAATGGACTTGGTCGATTATTTAACTGACCGCTCAAGTTAGGGGCAGATACCATCCTCTTAATTCCTTTCTCTGAGGAAGAGCCTTGAGATAAAGAAGATGTTTTATCGCTTTCACTACCATCCAACTGATTTAATAATTGACTTAAATTATTTTGTGTATCTAAATCATACTGCGAAGGGAATAATTCTAAATTACTAGTGTTGCTCATTTTATTATTAATTCTCTCCCCTTCATTGCTTACACTCCGTTTCATTTTTTCTTCTTTTATTAAACCTTGGGGCGCAGTATGTGGTCGATCAGGTACTTCTTTAATATTCAAGTTAAATGGTAAGTTTCTTGGCTCTAAAGTGTATGGACTTGGATCCCTACTATTTAGCTTAAAATGGACACCACGGTGAGCAGAAATCCTTCTTAAAGGGGAAGCTAACAGCTTGCCATTACTTAAACAAGGAGCTAAATTTGGGCTGTTTTTAACCAAAGGAATTTTGCTTGGGGATACGTTTTTCATGATCTTTTCTTTAGGCTTCTCAAACATGACTTCAAGACTCAATGGTGTGAAAAAGTCTTTGTTCTTCATATTCCATTTCAATTTGCTTTCTTTATTAGCTTTAATCGTGGATTGCGATTTAACGCTATCATTTTTATTTTCATGAATGACTAAAGTTCCTCCTTCTTGTAATGTCTTTATAGCTGAAAATGAGATAGTGGTGGGTTTACCTATTGTATTGATCTTTACAGTACCATACCCTCGTTTCTTTCTGACACTTTGATTTTTTAATTCTTCAGTTTTTTCTTCACTATCTTTTTTTGTTTCCTCTTCTTTTGATTCTTCTTCTATCCAGTCTTCGCTTAACTCTTCAGTTTCCCATGGCTTTCTCATTTTAGGGGATGTATTTATAGAGTGAAATAGAACATTATTTTTTTACTGTTTTATTTTTATCAAAAGCAATATTTATAGCAAGCCTTATTGGCTGGTTCGAACCATTTTTATAAATGGACAAATTTTGGTTGCATCAATTTATAAAGGAATTTATTTTTATTCCTTCAGTTTTATAAGTTTATAACTACCAAAAAATATAATGTTCTTATTAAATAACTTAAGTATTGTAAAATTATTTAAAATGTTCAATGTTCGATTTTTCAAAATATCATAATATATTTTTACCTATTATTATATCATTATTAGTTGTTTATGCCATCTTTTTAAATAATCCCTACTTTCTCATAACTCTGGAATCTGATAAATACACTAAAAATCTAGCTTAACAAGTAGCTTAGAGATGCTTTTTAATATATGGGGATGTGTTTTTTGTTTAGGAATTTTATTAGCAATTTTTCCACTCAAATAGCATTCAAAAAATGGAAAAAGTAATGAAACCAAAAAAACCACCCTTATACTATTAAAACTATACTGTCCATATCAATAATAACTTAAATTTATATCAGTAAAAAATTGATTTGAAATTAGAAATTCTAATATTTTTTGATATTAATTAATATAAAATTGTTTAAAATTTTATAAACAGTTTTAAAAATTTATTTAAAATTATAATCTAAGTTTATTAAAATAATTAACTTATTTTAACTGAATCTTTTAATTGTTGAAAATATTTTTATACTGTTTATTTCAACTCAGGTATATTTTGATAACTATATTTAAAATCATTTGTTTATATACTTTCTAGCTTTTTAAAGTCTATTTAAAATTTTAATTTTTAGTTTAAAAAGCTTTTATTTAATAAAATCAAAAGCAAAAAAATCTAAAAATGCTGAATTTAATAAGAATTGTCATATTAGCAAAAACTTTACTAATGTAACTGTGAAATATCGCTTCATTAGCTCTAGGATTGATTATAATATAATAATCAATTCAGAGTTCCTCATATGGGAATGTATTTTTTTGTTTAAGAAATTTACTAATAATTTTTCCGCTTAAATGGTGCTTAAAAATGGAAAAAGTAATGAAACCAAAAAAACATCCTCATATAGATTTGCTGTGAGAATTGCTCTACCACCTGATCACGAAGAACTTATTGTCCACGTTTTAATTTCCATACTTGGCAACTATAATAAGGAATAACTGCTATAATGTTCCTTATATGGGGATGTATCTTTTTATTTAAGAATTTTACTAACAATCTTTCCGCTGAAATAGCGCTTGAAAAATGGAAAAAATAATGAAGCCAAAAAAACACCCCCATGTACAGCCATCCAGTTGGTGTATAAAAGAGATTCTTCAACATACTAACTCGAGGCTTTTTAATTGAATTACTCCCTGATATCGTACTATTAATAAAGCCACTAAGTCTTTCTGACAACATCTTACGTAGATTTTACAGTAGTATTGTCTATTCTATTTGTTTTACACAGTTCGTAACTTATTACGTATTATTCCTATTCATTTAAATCTATCTTAGTTACATAAACTAAGACCGTTCGACTTAAGGCAAGTTAATCAAGCAAGAACTGTTTTTAACTCCTACCACTGAGTACCAACTTTCACAAAAGGTTATATAAATTACATGAATTTTGTGTTGATACTCAAAAAAACATATTTAATGAAAAACTATTAAAAAAGTAAATAATAGAAGTTGTATAATAAGTTTAGATTTTAAACAAAATATAAATATAAATATAAATATAAAACCAGACCTAATAAATTTAGATCATTATAATAAGCAAGCTATATCAGTATTAGGGTTTGGCGTTTTGTATTTAAAAAATGATAGAACAATAGATAGAGTTTATTTTGATTATTTATGAAATATTAAATCATGATTCAGCATATGTAAGAAACTGTTTAGTTGATTTAGTATCTAAAGAGCCTTTATTTAAAAAGTTTACAAAAATTAATATATAAATAGATACAGGGAATTATTTTAAATCTCAAGGGTTTTTACATTATATATTTAAAAAAATTCATAAAACAAATAATAGTTTAAACATTGACCTTAATTTTTTTGCTGAGCATCATAGAAAAAGTATGATTGATGGACATTTTGGAAATCTTTCACAATGGAAGAACAGTTTTGAAGTATTAAGTAAAATAGAAGATATTGATCAATTAATTTCAAAATTTGAGATTTTTATTTGTGAACATAATAGAATTAATAATTCAACTAACAATAATGGGAAAACAAATATAATTTTTAAAAAGTATGAAAGAAACAAAGATATGGGGGTGTTTTTTTTGGCTTCATCACTTTTTCCATTTTCTAAGCGCTATTTGAGTGGAAAAATTGTTAGTAAAATTCTTAAACATAAAAATACATCCCCATATAATAAAAATAATAAAAATAATAAAAATACAAGGTATTAAAAAGCATTTACATTTTATAAAACGTGATAATAAATTACACTGTTATCCAGTATCTGATAGATCAAAAAAAGTGATACAAGTCCAATTAAAGTTGTAGAGTCTATAGAAAATAGAAAAATTTAAAGGTCAACCCCAGCTTATCTTACAAAAATAACTGAAAATTTAGTTTCACTATTTACTAAAAGCAAGTAAATAGTTTATTAAACGATAGAAATCAATCATTAAATGATGATGTATTTTTATGATTAAGAATTTTACTAACAGTTTTTCCGCTCAAATAGCGCTTAGAAAATGGAAAAAACGATGAAGCCAAATAAAACACTCCCAAATGTTGATATTAAATTATTAACAGCTAAGTTAATAAATAGCCAAAGAGTAAGCAACTGTAATAATAAATAAAAATTATCGTTATATTGCTTATAATATACAAAGATGGTTGATTATAGCTTTGGGACTAACCAATCCCTCCTCCCATGCAGCTATTTATTAACTTAATAATATATCAATAATATAATTATAATACTAAAATAATTTATTCATTTAATAGCAAATCTGCAATATTGGCTATAAAGCAGTCAGTAATAAACATTTTTTAATAAGGTTTTATATAGGTATGTATTTATTTATATACAACTTTGATTGATATTAATATATAGGTTATATTAGTAAAAGCCTTATTAATCCGGGAATTTTTATTGAATTTAATAGAAATTCCGTTAACTTACGATATAAATTATAATAAAATAATTTAAAATTGTGTCAGGTACTCTTGGTTTTTAATAAAGAATTTATTTTTACAGAATTTTAAGCAAAGTTTTTAAAATATTTAAAAATTGGATAAAAAAATGTACCCAATTCGGACATCCCTATTTATATATTTTTAATTAGCATTATTTTTTACTAAAAAATTATATAATTGCTTTTTCAGCTTTTAAAAAACTATTTTGAATATAATTAAATATGATAAATAAACTATAAATAAATTTAAAAGCTTAGTTAAAATTACATGCTAAAACTTTTAAATTAATTTAAATCTAAACTTAAAATTTATAATAAACTAAACTTGTAAAAAAATATAATATTTATAAAGTGTTTAAAGTTTTTATAAGCAATTTTAAACAAAAAAATAATTTAAAATTTGACTTTTTTTATGATAGTTTATATTTTTACATATGGGGATGTGCTTTTTTGTTTAAGAATTTTACTAACAATTATTCCACCCGAATGGCGCTTAAAAATGGAAAAAATAATGAAACCAAAAAACACCCCCGTATCACTATTGAGATAAAATAACTTATGAATGAAAGTCGAGAAAATGAAAATCGTTATTTATCTATTAAACAGGTAAACTTTATTAAATATTAAATTGATGGCTTTTTTGAAAAACATAATGTAAACTTAATCTTTAAACACTTCTTCATTTTCATCTGTAATATTCTCATCGAATCTTTGTGTATTGTGGACATCGACAGGTTTAACCATAAATACAGCAATTAGAAACCCAATCACACCTAAAGCACAAGATACTGCGGAAATGATCATTTGGCCATCTCCAAATCCATTTACAACCTGTTCAAACTGATTATCGGGTAATCCCCAAACATAAGCAATTTCATTCATAGCTCTAGTAAGATCAATTTCACCTTTTACATTTCTTTGAATAAGCTGAGGTACCACTTGAGTCCAAATAGCACCAGCTATTGTTCCACCAATTGAGGTAGCTACATTTCTTAACAATTGAACAGTGGCTGTAACAATAGCTACGTCTTTTCTACTCACTGTGCCTTGATAGGCTATAATTACACTCATATCAATCATACCTTGTCCAATCCCAGATATTGCTTGGGTAACATGAATAGAGACATCACTAGAGTGTGGGAATCTAGCAGGTATCATAGTACCTAAACCAATACAATTGACAACAGTACCAGCAATCAATAAATATTTAAAATTAGGCAACCTCTTAATTAAAAGTCCAGAAACTAAAACAGAAACTAAATAACCAACTTGATTTCCTTTAAATAATAACAAGGCACTAGTTGGGTCTAATTTACGTGAGATCATAAAGTATAAATAAAAGTATTGCCAATTTAAACCTGCATCCATCTTGATAAAAAAAGCAATTAAAACACCACCCAATGTAGTCTTATTCTTTAACATTTGTACTGGAATTAAGGGATGTTTAGAATATTTATATTCCCATACGATCAGTCCTATAAACAATATACCCCCAATTACAATTAATGTAATCATACTAGGTGTATTCCAACCATCTTTTAAAGTACCAGCAACTATCAAAGGAAGCATAATCAAGAGTAAACTCACAGTTAATAAGGCAAAGCCCACCAAATCAATATCGTGATAAATTTTCTTTATTGCTTTTTTGAGCCCAAACTGTTTGATACTTACAAATCTATTTGTTTGTTTCTTGGCTTTATACTGTAGATAAAACATCATACTAAAGAATAGAAAAATAAAGGGAACAAATAAAATAGTAGGTATAATATATCCCCATCGCCATCCAAGATTATCATTAATTGGGGTAGCGGAAAAGGTACCGATCCAATTATTCATAACAAAGGGGATCATGTCAGCAGCATTTAAATTGGCACGATTGGCTAAAGAGGTTAAATCAGCCATTAATACGGCCTTAATGATTTCATATCCTGTAGATCCAATACTAGTAAAGATCCACCCAGCGGAAAAGGTAGAAAATGAGTTAGCTGAAAAGGTAAGGATTAAGCCTAGCATATAGATTAATAAAGAGGTCAAAAAGATTTCAGTACGTCCAAAAAAATCACTGATCTTGGAATACAAAGGTACAAGTACAATGCCCATCAAGCTGGTCACTACAGAGATCACACTGGTTAATGCATTTGCTTTAAACTCTTCTAAAGCAGCATTTAAAAGGCCATAGCCCAAGTTGACTTCTAAGGAGACTACGAAGGTAATGAGTAATAAACCAATATAACAGGCCCATAGTTGGGGACGACTCATGATACCACGTATACTAGCCATCCTTCTTGCCCCTACTTCATCAATGGTAAGCTCTTTTTGATCTACATTGTTGATCTCTTCTGGCCCAAACTCTGCTCTTAAATTATCTTTCATTTTTTTGTAAACTCAAAAAGTTTATTTTATTAAACCTTAATCAATTTAAGTATTATTATTTTACAAAACAATTTTTTTTATTTGTGTTTTATCCTTTCTTTTTATACTGTCCTTTACAAGCAAATATGTAAATGTTATTTTACACTACCACCTTTGTCTTATCAGATCAGTAATCTGATAGAACCCAACTGCTATTGGTTGAGAAAGAATTTTTAAGAATGGTAATTATTTTTTATTTTTAAATATGCGGAAATGTATTTAAATTATCATTCCATTGAAAATTTAAAAGAATTTCCCAAATTAGTTCAAAGGCTATGAGAAGGTATTTTGATAGATGAATTTATTGTATAGGACAAAGGAGTAGAAGTGAAGGACTGGTGGTAGGTATTTAAAGTAGAGTGAAGTTTTAAGAGTGAAATAATAAAATATCCTTAATGTTGTTGGTATACTATCTTTCAAATTGTGTATTTGTAAATAAAATTAGTTTAAGGTATAAAGTGAATTTAAATTTATCCATTTGATAAATATCATTAAAGTTCTAGCACTAGAGGAATTTTCAAACATTTGCAAAATCAAGATTGATCAAAAAACAAACAAAATAGGTTGTTTTTAATAATATTGTAAGAATATTTAGACACTAATAAAGTCTTGTGATTATTTAAATATTAAAAGAATAAGTTCATAGATTATCAGATTATTTGAGAAGGTGATAAAAAGATTGTATATTTATTGTAAAAAAATATTAAATATATTAAATTATGCTATTATTGTTATAAGTGTTATTTCAATAAGGTGCTCCCCTTAAAGGATAAGGATCCAAAAAGTAGTATGTAAAATTTAATTTGAGAATGTTTTTTTTGGTTTCATTACTTTTTACATTTTTTAAGCGCTATTTGAGCGGAAAGATTGTTAGTAGAATTCTTAAATAAAAAAATACATCCCCATTTAGTTAAATCTACTTGAAATAAAAGTAAAAATAAGCTCAAGTCTACTTATTAATATAAAAAAGGTCTAATAATATTAAAATATGATATTTAATTAAAACATTTAAAATTGTAAAAATATCTAAACCAAATCAGAACAACTATAGGTTGAGAATAAAAGTTAAAAGTTATATTAAGTTCTTTTATTCCCCACACTATTGACAAATAAATCAATATCTTTATTCAAAGTATTAACTATTTTAACTTATAAAACTTATTAAACAGAGTAAATAAACGAAATTCAAAAATGAGTTCTTATAGACAAAACAACATATATTTCCATTTCATAGAACGGTCATAAGTCATTTTAAACATCTATATGTTACATAGATTAACTATGCGCTAATAAACTTTTTACGATTTATAATTATTCTTTCAACAATCAGATGGAAAAATCAAACTGAGATATTAACCATAGGTATATTTAGCTATTGGTTCATCTTATTCCTTTATAAATTTTATCTAATAAGACATAGTTTTCCACTAAAGCTTTATCGCGAATGTTAATGATTTTGGTGTATAAGAGTGATATATCTGAATGTAAGTATTAAGCTGATTTAGTTTGAAATCATAAAAATTAGGAGGAATGCTTGTTATAAGTGGATAATACCTATAGAATTTATTGAAAGTTTACAAACTACTTACATTGAATTCAAATCATGATTATTAAAAGATTAAAAGATTAAAAGATTATACATGAACTAAATCTTATAAAAGGATAGTTTATATTAAATTCAGAGTTTTCAATGAACCAAATGTTCGTGATTTAAAACATACTTTCATGAACTTTGCTATTTAGATTGATGTGTATTCTTAAAAAATTAACATATTCTTAATGAAACGTATAAAATATGTATAATATTATATTAACATATTTAAAGTATAATAAATCAAGTTACTTATCTATTTTAGCATTGCATCATTTGAAAGGCATGTCATTCATATACTAATAAGCCAACATGAATTTTGATAATTTATAGTAGTTACCAATAGATAGGACCATTAAACTTAATTTCAAACTCTTTAATGCCTTTTAGAATTAAGCGTGTTAAATTATGTGCTTTGGGTAACAACACATTCAGCCATTCGTTTAAAACTATAGTAGAAAAAATAAATAAATTATTATAAAAATACTAAAATAAGCCACCTTTTAAATCTGGGAAGTAAGAGAGGTCTAGAGTAGATAATTGAGTCGACTCGAGTAGAATGTCATTAGAGTTAGTTATGGAATCAAATGAAAGGTGATAGAGATTAATATGTTTTAAACTAAAATTATATTAGCTATTGAAATACAAGTAATAAAATCAAAGTTAATTACCTAATGTTAGATCTCAAAAGCAAAAATAAAAGATTATAAGGAAGATTATGAATAGTAAGATAGCTTAAGTTTAACTCGGTTAAATTAAAACAATTTAAAAAATGAAAAAAGTGATTATTATTATTGACTGTCAGTTCTGATAAATTCAAATTAATTTTGTTATGCAACGCAAAGTTATATCTTTTATCAAAATTTAAGTTGCAGTTATTAAGGTTTAGACAATTTAATTCTGGAAATTTATCTAGCTGATCAAAAAATCTTTCTAAATCTAACTTTGATAAATTTGTGTTATTCAAATCTAAAGTTTGAAGAGTATCTCGTTTTAATATTGCAATAAAGTGAATCAAAGCATTCCCAGAAAACATATTATTACCAAGCTTAAGTAAATTTAAGTTTATAAAATTTAACTTTGCAAACTGAAATAAAAAATCGTCATCCAATAAATTGTTATCTAAGCTAATTGTATTGACTTCTCTCGAACAATACTTTGAGTCAAAAAATGAAATCATTTTTAATAGTTTATCCCCAGCAAGCCAGTTATCAAAGTTTAAGTTAGGCAACGTAACTGAGCTAAAGTCGAATTGTTGAAACTTATTCTGTAAAGCCTTGGTGATTGCTTCGATGGTATAGCCCAGAAACTTACTAACTTTTGCTTTCAAAACGATCTTTTTGGTGTCAAAATTCTCGCTTAAAAAAGATACTATTGAATATACTTTATTATCGTCATAAAAATAATCGATTATGATTTGTATAGAATAAGAACTAAGATATCTATTTGTAATAATCTTCTTTAATTGTATAAAATTTAACTTATTGTAATCCTCATTATTGAGACTAAAATTTATCTCTTTATCTCCAAATATGCTATCTATTTGTATCTCTATTTCTATTTCCGCGTCCTCATAGCCATCTTCAATCCGCGTTCTTTTTTTTTCTGATTCTTTGTATCTCTTTTTATTTAGATTGAAATTCATAGTTATTTATCTATATACCAAAGAACTAAAGACAGTAAAATACAAAAAATATAAAAATACAAAAATAATTTTTCTTGAATTTCCATTTTATTTATCTACCAACCAAAATCAAGTAATATTTATTTTAATTGGTATAACTTTACTTGATGACATTTTGATTTTTTTTCAATTCTTGTAACCTTTACATCTAAGTGCTTTCTGAAATAACTATGTAGAGCAATGAAAGCTGAAGGTTAACGGTCTGCAGATGATATTTGTAGTTTTTGTTAAATCAATGAGTAGTAAAATCTTATTATTTTGAAATGACTTTCAATGGTTTATTTTATTGTACTACCATCTTTAAAATTTACTAAGTATTGTATATCTAAGACGATTTTTTAAAATAAACATTTGCTATATTGTATAGCTTTACAATTACATTTAAATATATAGCTATTGGTGTATTATTAATGTTATAATAGTTTAATAGACTTAATACGAAAATACTCTGGCTGCATCTATAAACCAAAATAAACTATCAAATTCTTAATTATATAAATATTAAATGGCTATTAGTTTTTGAATGATTTTGTTTATAAATGTATATAATTATTCTGCTATATAAACAAAAACTCGGTATTAGAATCAGCAAAAGTTTAGGTTTATTAATTGATATTAAATAGATACAAAGGGTTTAATATCTAATATTATAGATAGCAGCGAGAGCAATAGGAAGGAGAGCAGAGCTTCCAATTAAAGTGATTTCACTGGAACTTCCTTTAACTAATTTAGCTCCATTTTTTGATTTATTTTCATCTTTCTTGACCTCAGCCTTTTTGTCTTCTTTCTTATCTTCATCCTTTTTATCTTCTTTTTTATCTTCATCGCTTTTGTCCTCATCATCGCCATCATTGTCTCTCTTTGAAAGATGTAGCTTATTCAACATTTCGCGAACATGTAACTTATGACCAAGGCCACGTAAAAGATTTATTAACATACCATCTCTCTTGACCATCATTTCATTATCAACGGCTCGGGACTCCATGGTGCCCATGATTATCATACTACTAAGCACGCTTATCAAAAGGTTTAGTTTCATCTTATTTTACTGTTAATATTATTTAAAAAAGAACAAATGGGTTTGAGGAAATGGCTGTTATTTTTGATTTATAAAGGTGTTCTTGGAATTGTTATTACAATACATTGATTTCGGATGAGCAAGTTAATGGCAATTGCTTTATTTGGAGTCGAACATTTATGTCCAATTATTACCTGGGATTTTCTTTATTAGTTCCATTTATTGGTTCTTTTTTTGTCGGGATTTGTTGCAATTAATTTTTAATTTATTAAAAAATATACTAATTTTGGTTATTAACAAAAATAACAATGTTAATAAATTGCATTACAGAAAATCCTATACTTTATCAAACTTGACAATAACCTTTTTAGGTAGATACTTTATAATATATCGCACCTATAATGAAATAAAAATATTGAAAAGTTTATAATAATTAAGTCAATCTATATAATTTCGAATTAAACTGATATAGCCAGAAATGCTTAAACTATGTGATATAAGGGATCAAGAAGTTCAAACATCAGTTAGAGGGCTGGTCTAAATATACCTTGATACTTTCCTAAATTTTGAAAAATAGCATTCATGAACAATAAAAGAAGAAACTAAAAGGCTTGATTTCATTAGATTAAAACTATTTTAAAAATCTTTGTGTGAAGTATTATTTAAAATAAATGGATATTCAATAACTAACAATATAATCCAGCTTAAACATAACACGAATATATATTATAAGTGAAACTTTTACTTGAACAATTAGTTTTTTAAGGATATATGTGAAAAATGACAACGGTTTCACACAAACAATATTTCAAAATCCATTTAGGGGTGTTTTTTTTGGCTTCATTTTTTCCATCTTTTAAGCGCTATTTGAGTGGAAAGATTGTTAGTAAAATTCTTAAACACAAAAATATATCCCCATTTGTTAAAGTTGTCAACTTTGATTTTAATTATTGATTTTCATATCCTTTTTTATTGTTCTTTGTTGCTAAGGGAAGCATGATTTCAATATGCAGCGTAATGATAAAAAAGTATAAATAAATCGTTACTTTTAAACTGCCTAGAAAGCTTTGAACAAGGCTGTTTAAATATTTAATATTGTTAGTTCAACACAGACTAAAAATAAAAATTGTTATTCAGGTATGAAATGTAAATTAAACTAATGATTTCAGGAACTAATTATTGAATGAAGTACTTGGTAATTTTATTTTTTATTAGGGGTAATCTTAAAATCAGAAATTTTAATTCAAAAAATTAATTTATCTAAATTTTAAACAACTAAAGATCGATACTAAAGGCATCTAAAGCTCACTTTACAATATAATCAATAATAAAACAATATGAAAAGATGATAATTCACAATTTAGTGAATATTGACTAGCTTTAATAATTTTTTTGAAACCGGTTAAGGTAAAATAATAAACCATCAAAATAATGTTCATTGGTGATATTGTTTTTGGTACAGAATTCTCTTAATAAATAATATGGATTATAAATTAAATCCCATACAAATTTTTGTGGGCCATTTGGAGTGTCAAAGTATACAATTTTAACTCGAGTTTCGCGTTGATTACTTGTTTCTACTTTTTGACCAATATCAATACCATTAATTTGAGGGCTTGATTTATTATTATCATCTTTGCTATCTGATACCCCAAGTAAATCAAATTGTAAATTGGATTTGATCTTCCTATTTGATGTTAAAATTGATGGAATTTTATTCAACTCTTCATTGTTATCCTTAAATATTTGGCCTGATTTACTACTACATAATTCAGTGGCTTGTCTTTTTGCTTTTAATAGCTCATTATCGTTATCTTCCCCTCTTTTGGATTTATTTAATACTTCGTTACTATAATGAATTACTGGATTATTTTTAAAATCAATAAATTCATTAGAGCCGTGATTTGCACTTTTATTACTGCCATTTGATGTTTCGCTTTGCCCACGTTTTAAATTTATACTTGGCGCTGATGGTTTAATATGGGTCAAATTTACTGAATTGATTGAGTTTAATAAATCTTCAATCTCTTTGTCATTACTAATATTATTACTCGTATTACCATTGGTGACATTATTATTATTATCACTGATATTATTTATATTGTGATTAACACCATTATTATTGCCTTTATTATAATTATTGTTGCTATTATTATCATTGTCTTCTGGTAATACTGAAATAGATTTTGGATTTACAACATTGCTTGAAAAATCATTTAGACTATCGTCAACATGTTTTACATGGATATCGGAATTTTTATCAAAGCAATCTAACTTTTTATCATCAAACTCTTTTTGTTCAGTTAAAAGTTCTAAAAATGAACTACTATAATTCCCCGATTGTATGGTGGGATTTGATTCTTGCTTTGAGCTTGAGTTCGATCCTAATTCTTCATCTAGATTTCCTTTGAGCTCTTTATTGTCAGATTCCTATATAATCGTTATCACTAGTATGAATAATTAAATTACTATTACCTTAACTGAACTTTTATTTGCATGGCCATTTTCTTCGCATAATTTCTTCTTGCCTTTTCTTTCGGATCTTTCATCATCTTCATAATACTCCTCATTTTGACTACCGCTAGACCACGATTTAACATAAAAATCTGAAAAGCTCCTTGGTCTATCTTTCCATTCATCTTCGACATCACTTAATATGGGTTGATCTACTATTGACGCATCTTTAAAGTCTTTATCTTTGCTAGCTATAATCCATTTCAAATACGTTTTCCAACTTTCACCTGGCACATCAAAGTTTACTTCATTGAGGTCTTCTTCCTTTATTCCATTCACCCATTTTGCAGTTAACTTATTAACTACAGCATTATTACTTGCTTTCGAGGATGGCTTACTTAATTTATGCCACTCTTCTCTTTGGTTTTGATTTGATTCCTCTAAAACTATTTTTTTGGTTTTATTATTAATTTTATTATTGCTTTTATTTTCCTTTGAAATTCTATTCCAAGTATCACTGTCATCTGAGCTTCTCTCATTTTGTTGGTTATCCCATAATGATTCTTCATCTTTACTGTCCGTTTGAGTTTTCGTAAAATTTTTATTTAACTCATTATCATAAAAATCCTTAACACTATCATTTTCACTTTCTTCTGCAAATACATCTTCTACTGGGTCACTTGTATAATCGTTTTGATTAGCTGCTGTTGGTGCCATAGTTAATGGCTTTTTAGCAAAACCATCGCTATCATCCCCGCTAGATGCCATATAACCACGAAAACGATATTCATCGTTATAATAATTATTAATAAATTCAGTATTACCATCGTGATTCTCCCCCCCCTCATCACCTTGATCTTCTATTCTTTGGATATGTAATGCATTGTGAACTCCATTACCCAAATGATCCGCACCATCATAATCTAAAATTGATCCAGTTAAAATTTCATTTTTACTATCAATATTTTCGTTTTCATCATTAGCAAGTCCATTCTCTCTATTATAGTTTTCATCAAAAACCTCTTCAATAGCATTTGGAATATTATTTGGATTATATGCTTCATCTACCTTTAATAGAGATTTAAAGATCACATCTTCATTAAACGTAAATAAATTTGTTGTTAAATCATCTATTAATTTAGTAATTTCAACAGCGTTATCATATTTTTCTGATTCTTCTTGTGTATGGAATATAGAATGTATTACATTTGATGAATTATTTTGACTAGTTTCAATTGGTAAGCTATTGTTTGACTTTTCATCAGAATCTATATATTATTATAAATTGGTGTTTTTTATATAGTATAACTAAAATTACCATTTAGCTTGAGATATACTTCACCTTCACCATTATCATGCAACTGATCATTCATAGTTTCATGTTCATTATAACCTATATTTTATTATAATAATTATTATTGAAGATAATATATACTTACCATTTTCATTAATAATCTTATCCATGTCATTCTTATGATCAATTGCTTTAGTGTTTTGTTCAATACTATTTATGTTATTATTTTGGCCATCATAGTTATCAAAAGCGAATTCCCGCATATTATTTGAAACAGATAAGTTTAAGTCACCCCTTTTAATATCTTTATTACAATTCTGATTTTGATTGTTTATTTTATTTTGCATAATCTCATGTCCAATAGAATCATTAAGTTTACTAAAATAATTGCCTTCATTTGCTTTATTGATTGTTGATTTATCATTCTCATTCAAATCGATATTATTTGAGCTATTTTGATTAATATCATTTTCATCAATTACTTCTTGAGTGTTATCTTGAATATCCGCTTTTTTCTCCAATTTAACCGGTTCATCTTCTTTAACTAAAGTATGATCTGCTTTCGATTTCAATGATTGACTACAATCAAGCTTTAAAGATTCGGAATCTTCTGAAGTCTTAATATCATTAGAAATCTTACCTTTCAATTCTATTTAATTAATTATTCCAGTTTAATATAAATGATTTAATTTCTTTTTACCTGGATCGCCAACATCGTCTCCAATGTTAGTTGGTTTAGAAGAAACAGGAGTATAATCAAAAACTTCTGGATTGCTTTTGGATTTCTTGGCATTTTCCCGCTGCAAATGTGTATTTTTAAACACATCAAAATCATTAAGGGAAAATGAATCTCTGAACTCATGGTTCAAAACTTCTTCTAACTCCTTAGTAGATCTACATGATTCGCTGCCATTATTTAACCTTTCTTCTGTTTTTTCTTTTTCTTTTGCTTCATCACTTAAGCCATTGACTACTTTCGTGTTTTTATTAACAGTGTTTTGATCAAGATCTAATATGGAATTAATGTCAATATCTTCAATATGAGATGAATTTTTTTGGTCTTTGAATGTATCATTGGTTACACTTTCTACAAGCATAGAAGCAAACGCATCGGTTTCAGAAATTGCGGAACTTTTACTATTTGTATTATTCGTTGAAGATTTATCAGGTAAATCCTTTAAGCTAAAGGCTGGACGATTAGAAACTTCGATGGCATCCCATTCATTCTTTTCGTGATCTAATCAAATTATAAATTAATACTTAATAAGTTAAAAAGTATACAAATATTACCGGTTCTACTTTCTCTTTCCTCATTAATTTCATTAGCATCTCTACTTTCAGAAATAAAAGTTTCTTTTTGATTAAAACTGTTAGGATGGTTCTCCCGATTATAAACACTAGAAATACTACTATCATCTATCTCTTCTTCGCTTACTTCACCTCCATTCTCATTATTTATACCAATATCATCACCAACGATCTCATTGGCTACCTCACCTTCCCAGCTAGTAGTTGGCACTGATTCACGAATTTCGTTCTCGATTCCCTTTGAAGCCTCAATATAAGCTTCAGATGCATGTATAACAGCCTCCTGTATGTGATTATATTGCTTCTCTGCGCTGTTCTCAGTTGTTTCTTCAGCCGCTCCTGAGACTACTTCAGATACTGATTTTGCTTCAATTACACTGTTTGAAACACCTGTGATAATGTCATCACTCACTGTAGTAGAACCAGCAACATGGGCACCTTCAGCCTGGTTTAATTTAAATTGATTTAAGTTACCCTTAGGTCCAATCTTTGAATCAATCGGATTTTCGGCACTCATTTTAAATTAAAAAGTCAAACTTACTTTTTCTCAATTTAAATTGGTTCGCTTAAGTCAGATTACAGAAATTTGGATTTTTATTCTTGAACAGCTAGGTTAACTTTTTTGATTTAGTAAATGGATTTTAAACTACTTTTGGTCTCAGAATTATATAAAACCCTTAAATATACAGTAATTTAGCTTATTTGTATAAATAATAAACAAAATTATGAAGTAGTAGAGTATAAAAAAGATTAAAAGCAAAACTATTTGTGTATATCCAACTATTTTTTTGTATTTTATTTATTTCCTTTTATTCATAATTTTATTCATAATTTATTCTTGACAATTTTGAGTAATAAAAATAGATTTCTGCAGGTAACTTGAGTAAACCGGGGTTATGCACAATAGTATTAGCTCATGATGTAATGATTTCTGTGATTTAATATCTATAATTCTGGGTTTTTTGTTTAATTTACAATAAAGCTTAGTGTTCAAGTTTAACAATAAAATTTAGAATATTGGTATTGTTTTTAATATGCCTGTTAACTATAAAGCTAAAAACTATATAAAAACCCTCCCATATTGCTTATGTAATGAAAAGGGTTGCTATGTTCCATATATTTCTTGATTCTATTTTATTGGATTGAATTTTATCCCTTGTTTTTTATATGTTTTTATTGGTTGAAAATTTATCCGCCCTCTACCTATTTATTATAAAGTTTAGTATGGTTTTTTCAGCCTGACAACACAATCTATTTAATAAAGTATACATTTTTATAATAAGATAACAGCTTTGATTAGATTATAATGTTTAAACAGATTTATTTATATTTTACTTGATTAAATGTTTATAACAAGTTTTTGCAAATAATTTGATTTTTAAGCATTTTTTATAGCTTTGGCTTACTACAATAATTCTTGTATTTAATCACATTTTGATCTCAATGCTTTTATATTACAGTTTACTTAGATCTTACCTGACTTATACAATTCTTAAAAGGTAGCTCAAATCTAAATAGTTTGTAGATTTGAAGAAGGTGAAGAAGACAATTTTTGTAATAAACTAACTTTGGTTTTAATATTCTAAAAATATACTTCTTAAATAAAACTTTGGACAGTTGATAATATATTGGTATCCAAAGTTTATTGCGCTTTGAGTATTATTAATTTTATTTAATATTGGTCAAGTTATAAAAAATCAAAAGTATAGATTATTCAAACAATCCTGCACAGAAGTTGAATCCACATTTTTTTAAAAATGCAAAAATAAAAGCAAAAGTTATGATAGATGAAATCTTATTGGATGGAATTTAAGTGATGGAGCTTAGAAAAAGTTATGGCAAAAAGAAGAAAACTTGAATTAAAATCAGATAGACTTTCAATCTTGAACGAATTATTTAATGAGCGAAGATATTAAGGATAGTAATACTGACAACCTAGTCGATGAAATAACTGGATCACTAACTCAAGAAAGTGAAAATAATAATGCTGAAAATCCAGTTGATCAACAAAATGACTTGTTGAATCAAGAATTTGAGGATTATAATATTGACATTCTATTTAATGAAGAAACAAGTTCACTGACTCAAATCGAAGATAGTAATAATAGCAGTCTAGTTTATGAAGAAAATAATTCATTGAATCAAGATACCAAAAACAATAATACAAACAATCTAGTTAATCAAAAAAATGGTCAGTATTTTTCACCAACGAATTTAGAGGAAGTAGTTAATAAATACAATGATGCAGATGAAATGAAATATAGTGAAGAAGAATATAGCTATGAAAATTTGATAAGGTACCCTAACTTCGTTGAGGGTTTTACAATTGATGCTTCGGAAGGTTGGGATAAGATTCTCAACGAAGTTGATGAGAAAGTAGTTATACAAGGGACACCATTGGTAATTAAGAATTTACACAAGTTGGAGCAATTTGATAGTGAGCTATTTAGTTTAGACTGGTTGAAAAAAAAGATGAAAAGCACTGGTAAGATTGATAATGTGGAATATAAGTGAAGCTAAACATTTAAATAGAAGTCGCAGTCCGAGATTTAAAGAAAAAACAGGATAGATTTATGACATTCACTAAATTTTGTGAATCGATGGAGCGCAAAAAGTCTTGTGAGAGTTCTCCATTACTATACGGTAAAGATATCGAGTACCCACCTGAATGGAAGAATAAAATCAATAAAATTATTCCTTCCGATTTACAATATTTGGGATGCAATGACCTTAATAGTATGAACAAGAATTCAATTGATAACTTGATGCTTTATGTTGGGTATGAAGGTACTTATACCCCAGCACACTTTGACATTTGCGGTTCAGTAGGTCACAATATTATGGTAAGCAGCGAAAATGGCAGTAAAGCCCTTTGGTTTATGATTGACACAAATAATCGAAAATTAGCACGAAAATTCTTTGCTGAAAATGGAGGGGGGTTTTATTCATTAGATCAAGATAACTATTGTATGCCGGTTCATAAAATAATGGAAATGCCATTTAAAGTAACGCTTATTGAACAATGCCTTGGTGATTTTGTTTTTGTTCCTTCTTTATGTGCTCATCAGGTCGTTAATGTTGGTAAAGGAGCTAATGTCAAATACTCATGGAATAGAAATACAGCTAAATCGTTGAAATATGCGATTGAAGAAGTCAATCTGATTAACCGAAGGATCTTGAAACCAGAGATTTACCAAACGAAAAGAATGGTGGATTATGGGATTAATAAGATGATGAGATGGATGGAAAAGAATAAAAAAAACAAAATCAAAGCTTATTGCCGAAATAAATTAAGTAACTTTGTAGAAGATTATAAATTATTGTTAGAACTTTATTGTCATTCGCTTAGAGATGAAATAAAAGATGACAGCGTTCGTTTAATTAAAGGAATAGAACCAACTGTTTTGCCTGAAGATTCATATTACGAATACAATATAGTTTGCGATTTTTGTAAATCAGATATCTATCTTCATTATTTTCATTGTGGTTTATGTGAGAACGGAAATGAAATCGGGCATGAAATTTGTATTCACTGCCTTGGGATGGGAAGAGTGTGCAAAAACATGAAATTTATTCAATTTAAAAGTGTTAAAAGTGTAGAAGTTATAAGCCAAAAAACTTGTGATTTTATTTCTACACTTAATAATTATTTGCAAAAAAACGGAAGCAACGAAATTGTTCCGAATGAACCATACATAAAGTAAGTAGTTTTTTTATAAAGGAGTAATGTTTAACTTTAATTTTAGTATGGTATATAAAAATGGCTCCAATGTTCATTCAACGCTTACTGTAGCATTAAAGAACTATTTCTTATTAAAAAGGGTAAGTTGCCATTCCTAATGAAGTTTCAATACTTATTTTGATTTAGAGAAACATGCACTGTAAACCTTGTAAAGAAATCCACTTAGGGATCGACGTGGTAAGTTGTAGTAAATGTAAATCCAAAGTATGTCATAAAGTTCTGGTTACTAAAGAGAACACAGATCCCTATTCAATTTCTCAACTTAAAGAATGGCATTGTTTTATATGTCAAGAAGAATGTAATTGTGATAATTGTATCAATAAAAGAATGTTAATTAAGGCCAAAGAAATAACTGCACCCGAAGCGTTTATATATAAAGACTTCACCAATATTTATTCTTTGACAGGTGGGCTAACATACTACCCAATCAAGTTCTGTCCTGCAATTATCCCAACTTATGCTGACTACAGCTCTTTTTCGATCCCTATAAAAGAATTTAAAAGAGTGTTTAGGCCCCAGTCTAAAATAAAAAATAAAAACAGTAACGAAGATAAGGACAAGGAAATGGAAAAAGAAAAAATAAAAGGACAAAAAGTAAGAGAAGAGCAAATAAATGAAGAGGCGAAAGAAATTGAAGAAGCGCAAATAAGTGAAGAAGGAATAGTAATAGATGAGCAAATGTTTGAAGATGGGCATGGTAGAGATAAAGCACACACTAGTAAATTGAATGGCCAAGGAAAAACAGAAGGTAGAGAAACGGAAGAAATCCAAGAAGTTTGGCGTAAAAAAGAAGTAAAAATTACAAGAAAGCTATATGAAGCATTGGATGGATATGAAGATGATTCAGAGCTTACTTCGTATGAAGAAGCGTCCAAAGACGATATAGAATGTGGTTTTGATATTAACCATATAGAAGTATCTAAGGAAGAAATGGTCCGAAAGAAAAGAAAGCTTTGAAACAATTATTTGTAATGGACAGGCTTTCATCATTTAAATAAAAGAATCGCCGTATTTTTTAAACATTTGTATTTATACCGATTTTGTACTAGATAAGATTAAGAATCAAGTGTCAAAAATTTATTGGCTTTTTTAAGTTTTGCTTGTAGGTTTTAGCCCTGTCTTCATCATTTATGTAGCGTCAATCCCTTGCTTTGAATTATTTACATCTCTTTGAACTTTACTCCTTCAGTACAATTATATGAAGACTCTTCAGGTGTATTCAATAGTCATTTACCCTTATCAGTAGGACGTTGTTTTCAGGGTTTGGAATAGTTTACTTTTATTTTTAGTTCATATTAAACTATTGAATAAAAAATGTTTCAAATATTTTAGTGTACTATTCCAATATTTTTGTTAGCATCTTAAGGTTTCCATAAATAATGGGTTATATGACTTTTTTTCTTTATCTTGTTTATTTCCTCAAATAACCTATGCTATCATTGGTGATAGTTTTTTTAATTTTTTAAGGGTGTAATATTTACACTTTAACTACTGAGTACAACAACTATTTATTTTATGATATTTAATATTTTAATTGATTTTTCATTTTTCATTTAACTAAATTTATAATGTATTTTAATTAAATTTATAGAAAATATATCAACTTTGTTTTTTACGTTATTTTTGTTAAATACTTTATTTATATTTAAACTATAAAGCATCTAACAGTAAATAAACTTATTAGATATAAATATAGTAAATTAATAATATTAATAATTAAAATTTTGTTCATTAGTTAAATTAGCTAATTTAAAGTATAAAAAAGCTTAAAATCAAATAAAAGTTCAGGGATAGATAAATTGACTAATTAAATAATAAAACTAAAATTCAGGGATAGGTTTATTATTTAACTATATCAAATAACCTTAAAATAATATTTAATAACACATTAAATAAATAACATTTTTTGATTGATTAGCAATTTGATATTTCTAATCTTTAAAAAGCAAATTATTTTATATTCTAAAATCTATTGATGTGCTATAATTTTAATTACATAATAAAAAGCCTAAATATAATTTAATTAAAAGCTATAATCTTATTAAGCTGGTTAGGTTGATTATTAAATTATTCCTTTTTTTACAATCAATTATAAATAAAATTTAACTTTAAAAAAATGTAGAATTGTTTTAGCATATTATATTGGTTTAAATTATATTATTTTGTCTATTAATATTAACAGTAGTAGGTGATCTAATATCTAGCTTTTTGTAACTCCCAATCATATTAAACCATACATAGTTGAACTTATTTGTATATAAAGTGGACTTAGTAAGTTTATAGATTATATGCTGTAATTTAATCATAATTGTCTATACTTTACACATTGACTGTCATAATATTAGTTTTTTTGAATGTTAGTATTTTAATTTCAGTTAATATTAAAGATATAATAAGTCATTTTTCCTATATTTGTTATTTAATTTCAATCTGTTACTTAATATTTGAAAATTATAGTTAAGTTTATAATTTTAAAACAACTATATTATTACATAAAACCACTTAATTAACAAACACGTGTTTACTTTAAGAATCTGTAGACTATTTTAGTATTTGTAAAAATAGTTTTAGGCTAAGCTGTATTTTACACTTACGTTTAAATCATAGCTCAGATAAACTAACCAATAAAAGATGATTAAATCATATCATTTTCATTGAATAATAAGATATGAAAATAGCGGTACATTTTTCAACTTTAAAATGCTTAGTATGTATACAAAAGTTAGAATAAAAGTAACGATACGATATGCAGTAATTGAATTTCATATGGGAGTTAAAGCCAATGGTTGAGTGCCTTCAGAAAACAAATAACTCTTACCAAGATAAGATATATTGGGAGCCTGATCTAAATATTGTAATAATGAGAATAATCGTACACTGTAATGATTGAATTTTTGACTTCATAGATGTAGGGGGAGAAAAATTGAATGTAAACACAAGTAATTAACTATAAAATGTAAATAGAAATGATAAACTGTAGAAGTATGGTAATTGCTAGATCATTCTTAAATAATAAAAAGGATGCAACTAAGGGTAAATTGCTTCAGTTTTATTTACCTTCAACGTCTTTAATCACTAAGGTATTTTCTTTACCCCAGATTATAATAATTAGTTAAAATGCAAATATCGAGTTCATTATTAGAATAAAATCTCAATTTAGGCCAAAAGTTGAAAAATCTAAAAAATCTCAGCTCACTTTTATTTTATTACATCATTACAATTAATCATTATAGCCTTTTGCCCGCTTCATTACTTATTGAAAATGAAGTACAATTTCGGTTAGAAAGTAAAATTATCGAATTATGAAATAATGGAATCGAGAATATATAAATACAACCGAAATCAAACTAATTAAATTCAAAAACTTTAATAAAATATAAAATGAAGAATATTATTCAAAATATGGATTCATCTTTAGCTCGTATGTGGGATAAAATAAAGTCTATACCAAATAAAACAGAAGAGTTATCAAATACTAACTTCCATCATGGCAGAGCAAGAATGAACTCTTTACCAACCTCTAGAATAGAAAAAAATAATAGTAGAGTATACAGTAAAGATGATAACAGTCTATCACACCATAAATACTCTAACAAAAGGCAGCATAGCTTAAACCATACCTTGAAGAATAATTGCTCAACCTCTCAATTAAGGTTCTTTCACGATGACCACAGCCTTAAACATGCAAGAAGAAGGATCAAGTTAGCTAATGATTTCGATTCTATGTTGACCAATGGATTTCCTACTCTTAATTTAAAGAGCTTAAATACGCCTGAAAAGGAGCTTACAATATTTATTTCTCTAACTCCGGAAGTTGCTAGAATGAGGACTTAATTTATCACTCATCTTTAATGTATCATATAAGCTTTAATTTTAATAAATTGTAATTTAACTGTATAACTATTTTTTATTATTTTCTAATAACATACCGATAGTCACACTTATTAGTTTGAATGAGATATGTTTATGTATTATTACAAATGATTAAAACTTTAAAATATCATTGAATTTGTAAAGTTTGTAATCATTGGTTTAACCTTATTAAGGATGATCAATTATGTAATTTGAACCATAGCAAATTGGCTTAAAACAAAATTTTACGAGCCTTTTTCCATGGTACTTTTCTTATCTTGGTATTACTTGAAAATATTTGAGTTTTCATTTTGCTATTTAATTTTCTTGGTATTATTTGATACCATTACAGCTAATATATATTATTTAATATTATTATAACATGTAAGAGTACTTTATAAAAGTAAAAGCAATATACTTTTATCAAACTTGGTTTAATATGACTTTGTTTAGATAGCTATAGCTATTAAAATTAAAGTTAGAATTAAATATATATTTCTAGCTACTATGCCTTATTATTTATAAAGCCTATTAATATTAATTATTAATACTTAACAATTAATAAACGCTTATGTCACTAATTTGTTTAATGTGAATAACTTATAAAGTAAAATAATAAAGAAGCACTTATCACTTTATTATTTAAATTATAAAATTACTTAATTACAATCAACTAATCTAATATTTCATAAAAGAGGAGTTTTAAGATAGTATTATTTGCAATTTAATATCTTAATAGTACCATGTATTTTAGAGTTTTAAATTAAAATTTTACCATATAGTCTCAAGTTGTAGTTTAACAACATTCGATATTGACAGTGCCTAATTTTAGCTTTTAACAATAGGTTTAATATTAGTTAAACTACCAAGCTTCAACCTTTACATTAAATAAAATTTATATCTGATTAATTACTGTATTAATAAAAATAGAGCTAAATTAAAATTTAAAAATGTTAATATGAACTACTAATAGCAATACGTTCCATCTTTTAATGAATTAACATTACAGAATATAGTAGAAAATGTTACCTAGATTATCGAAAATAGTATCACAATAGAAAAAGTTAAAAAATTAATACTGTATTGTTCGATTAAATAACTCAAGTATACATAAAGCAATAAAACTAGTAATCTTTTAAACCCATTATCTCAAATAACTCATACCGTTGTAATGACAGATAATCAAAAAATCATCATAGTGTAAAAACAACGGGCTCAACCGAGAATTGAACTCGGGACCTCACCCACCCTAAGGGTGAATCATACCACTAGACCATTGAGCCTTTTTATTGGCTCAAGCATTTATAAAATATATATAAACTTTTATTTTTAAATTCTTTATAAACTATACAGCCTTTGGCAAAAGGAGTTGCACCCATTTTATGAATAATGTATCGAGCATTTATGCTTTTAAATACATTTAATCACTTCAAAAAATGAACATCACTTTTATACGTGATTATGTGGACAAGTGAATTATATTTGAGAATAGCTACTCTATTCTAAAAATAAAACCAAAAAATCATTAAAGCTAATATTAAGATAGCACAGAAATAAATACATTTTAATAAAAGTACTGGTACTTTACGTTAGTTTTTCACAAATACTTGCTTCGATTAATCTATGATAGTACCTACCAAAATAAATTCTTGTAGATCCGATTTTAAATCATTTACCCCACTACACTGAACATCTAGCATTATTGAATCTAATAGTTGGTATTATAATAAATGATTGATTATGATTTGATTAAATAGGTTTTATAAATACAAAGTTAATAGATTTTATAGTAAATAAAAGATCAAAAAGTAAAATAGTAATCAAAGTTAAAATTAAAAGTGAAACAAAATTACATTATTTATTATTAATTACTATTTAAATGTGTAGCCACCTTAGGTGTTAATGAGATATGAATGGTCGACTGGAATTTATTCACTGAGTCCAAGGAGTCTGGAAATCCGTATATCAGCATATGATCAAAGGCGACCATCCTCATTTTATCCCTAGCTTCTTTTAATTCCAAATCCAAACCAGATTCACAGTCGCATTTTAGATCAACATTGTAATATTCATAGCTACTATGCCTATTTTTATTGAATTTGGATTTGATCGTTCTGCTTTTACACCTTATAAATTGTATCTTATTTTCTATATGTAGCTTAAACTCCTCTTCCTCTCGCTGACATAAGCTTTGTACTTTATTTAGCGCTTTTCTAAAAGATTGTTGCATTGAGGATTTAAATCAAACTATAACTACTTTATTTTTTTATTTAGCCTATTTATACTTTTTTATTCAAAATGAAATTTAATTTATAATCGTATAATTAGAATAAAAATGACTTCATTAGTTAACTAATAAGTAAATAAGAATTAAAAGTCCTAAAAAATAGTAAAGTTTAACACTTTTATTTCATCACAAAGCTAAATTAAGTTAGCATATTAAGCCATATAATTATTAATGTTTATTTTTGTTCAATTTGAAATATTTAACTCCTTATATTTACTATTGTTAGTGGCTATTAAATTTATTCACCCCTATGTTTTTTTATTACCCCTCATTTAAGTCTCTATTAACCTGCTATAAGCTTACTGCCCCTAAAATTTATTAACTCTTTCTATTAAAAACATATCCCAATTTTTATTTTTATTTTTATTTTTATTTTTATTTTTATTTTTATTTTTATTATCAATATTCTTAGAAATTTAACCACTAGAAATCATATAATTTTAAAGGGTAAAGGAACTACCAATATATTGGACTTGTTTTGTTAAATAAAAGGGCTCTTTGGTCATAACATTACTTCACACCTACAGTCAAATTTAAAAAATACAAAAAATGATACATTTTGTTGTGTAGTAACAGTAAGTCATATCTATATCCATATTGGTATTGTTTGATTCTTATTTTTAATAACCAAAATAGCCCCCATTTTCCAGTTTCGATTATTTTTATTTTATCAATTATTGATGTTTGGCGCTAGTGCAATAAAATTTATTATTAAAATAATGCTAATAAACCCATATATCCTTACCTGTTGTTTTCAAACATCAATTTGTTATTGTATCAATTTTAATTAAAATATAAGGGCTAATATATAATGTTATTCGACTAATAGTGTACTAATTTAATTATCGCCTATAGATCTATTTTACTATTATTTTAATCAAAGGCACTTTTTAAATCAATAAACCGGGGGCGGGTTTATTGAAATAAAGTATGTTGTTTCAAATAGCATTTCTAGGCATTTTTGAATAGAGTTACAACAATGATATAATAAATGATAACGAGTAAAGTACAATGAATAGCTTACATAAAGTTAAAATTAAATTGTGTTTTTATCAAATAAATTTTTATTTTTGTTAACTGTAAAAAACATTAACTAATTTCCTCTTTTGGTATTATGTTCACTTTTCAAGGAACATAAAATTTTAAAAAGGATATATTATTATATGTGAATGTCTTTTTTGTCAAAGAATTTTACTATCATTTTTCTCCCAAGAGCGTTTAAAAAATGAAAAATAACTAAAATTTAAAAAGACATACCCATATACTGGTTTATTAAAACAAAAAAATAAGATATCTTCATGTGTGAATTGAGCTGTATTACTATAAACATAATCACAGTTTTCGTGGATCTTTTTAGTTTTTAAATGTTGTCTAAGGAATTTATAGCATCATTATATCTCACTTTACCTGTTAATTTTAAAATTTTAGATAAAATCATAGTATTATTAAAATTCCAAAGTATTGAGAAAACTTACATATGACTGTTGTTTCCTTTAGCTACTTAAATGGTGGATTTAAGATCCACAGTCTACTTGAATAACTGTATTGTATTTAATTTCTAATACTGTGAAATGGTATAGTTAAGTAAATAAGGTACCCTAAATCAATTAAAGTATTAAAGTCAGTATTTAATGTCTTAATTTGTAGTAACAAATCTACATCCTTCAATATACAAATCAATAAATATTTTGAACAACTTGAATGCAAATTTAACAAACAATGTATTTTTACTAAATAAAAAATTCATACCCTATTGAGTTATTAAATATATCAATATCAACTAATCTTGTAACGTTAATAATTTATATCAACATTGGTAATTAAAATTAAAATGTTAAACGTTAAAATATATTGTACTCATTCATTTTTCATCTTGAAATGTTATATACTGATACTTTAAACTTTATAGAGTGGATAGTAAATATGTGAAAAATATTGAATCCCAATAAAAAGTTTAATATATTTAGTTAATGCTTTGCTTAAAATTCTAAATCAAATAGTTTATTTAAAAGACATGAAATAAAGTTCTGTTCTCTATTTAATGAAGGTCTTCAATAATAGTTTTTGCTTGATATAATAAACATTGTCTTAGATATGTGTTGTTAGATTATGTAAAAGCGGTCGCAAAAAATTTTAATGTCATTTTAATAAATCTCTACTGATGGGCAGAAATTTTTATTATAATCAAAACTAGTAATATGCTGACTTTTATTTTTATTAAAATTTAGACCTTTTTTGAACTTTAGCTAATTATTTGTTTCTAAATCAACATCAACATCAATATCAATATCAATATCAATATCAATATCAATATCAATATCAATATCAATATCAATATCAATATCAATATCAATATCAATATCAATATCAATATCAATATCAATATCAATATCAATATCAATAAGCATAAAAAACGATAAATAAGAAATGTTAATTTTTTTCCAAACACTTTCTAAAATATTCAAACAAACAATATACTAAAATATAACAAACGACCTATATAATTGTATCGCACGCGTCTGATTTAGTATCATGGACATTACATAAGGAGTGCAAAAGCAAGATATTGGATAATGGTTGTGTAGATTTGATGATTGTAGTTTGGCACTCTTTTTTGAAGGTTTAGTAGAAGTATCTAGTGAGCTTTAGGTGTATTAGTTTTTTGGACTCTAAATGGATTGAGACTCCTTTTACGAATTTAATAAAACTTAAATCTTTGTCTTTAAATATTAGTAATTCTTTTTGATTATTTGATTTTATTTGGTTCGTTAATATTAAAATAAGTTTTTTTATTTTTTTATAATGTCATATACTAATCTGATTTATATAATTATTACCTTTTATACATTCTTTCTTGGTGATGCTTATTTTGTCTACTTACATTTATTAAGTCAAGTTTGTTGTTGTAATAAATGCTTTACTGCTATGTTTTTTAGAAACAATATCAAATAGGACTTAAAAATCTCCTGCTTCTAAATTGAATTTTGTCATACTTATATTTTAACTAGACATGCAATATTTTTATGATTATAGCTATACTAAATATAATACTTTATATTATATTACATGTTTCCATAAAGATACAACAATAAAGTATTTTAAAAAAAATTTGAAGGTCTAACTTATTCATATAAAGCATCTCGATTTTCAAGAATATATTCGAACGAAATGTATGAATGTATAAATCTTATACAAAGATGTTTATAAATGGCGACAAATACTTGTGAAGTAGCTTTCTACGCAGGAAATCCTCTATTTCATTGACTCTAAGCGTTAATAAAGTAGTTTCGAGGATTTCTATACCATACTATTTAAGTGTAAACTACATCTATTAAATCCTGATATAATCAATAAAAATTTATGATAAGTACAATGATCCCAGGTAAGTTGTTAAACTATAAATGATATTATTAAAATTGAATCTCGCTTGTTAAAAGTTAATAGCTTTCAAAACTATTATCGATTTTATCAGTGATTTCAATTTAACTTAAGTTTAATATAAGGATTTATTTCGTTGTTATTTAGTTTAGTAAATTTAATAAAGTACTCACATAAAGTTATAAAAAAACTCCAATGACTAAGGAGCGAGAACTGGATATAAAAATTGATATTTAGTTAAAATATTAGAAAGCTTTAAAATTGGAAGAGAGAACTAATTTATGTATTGTTTGATATTATTATTTCTATCATTCAATTATTTTAACATTTGAAATATTATTAGTTTCATAATAAAAAAGTTCAATAAAATTGAAATTTAAACTTATCATAGTTTATCAATAACTTATAACAATACTATCAATCATTTTGTTATCTCTCATTCTAACCAAAATGAACAAAGTTTTAAATTTCCCCATTGGTCCAATCGTTGGGAATTAACTTTCATTATGAATCTCCGCTCAACATCCAAATTAGTTAAACTAGTCCCACCATTAGCCAATAAAACGCTTCAAGCTGCTCTTTTTTTTCAAAACTCCTTTAATCAAAAAAGCAATCCTCATCACCACTTTTCATTATTTTAGATAATAATAAAAAACAACTAGCAAACGTAATATGGGCAATCAACAACCATTTGTAATATTTGTATTGGGAGGACCTGGGGCAGGTAAAGGTACTCAATGTGCTAATTTAGTTAGGGATTTTGATTTTTTACATATGTCTGGTAACCAATTTTTACCCTTCTCTCATTCAAATTAAACTAAGCATTTGTCTTTATTTTTTAGCTGGTGATTTACTTCGCGCGGAAATGGCTAGAGAAGGTTCTGAATCTGGTGAATTAATTAGTAATTATATTAAAGAAGGAAAGATTGTGCCTATGGAAATTACATTAAAATTAATCAAAGAAGAGATGGCGCGATATCCAGGGAAAAAAGTACTTGTGGATGGGTTTCCAAGAAAAATGGATCAAGCTATTGGTTTTGAAAAAGAAGTAGCCGCTTGTAAAGCAGTATTATATTTTGCTTGTGATGAAGACACCATGTTACAAAGATTACTAAAAAGAGGGGAAACTTCGGGTAGAAGTGATGATAATAAAGAAAGTATTGTTAAAAGGTTTCAAACTTTTAGAGAAACTAGTTATCCGGTCATTGAATATTATCAAAAGAAGGGGAAAGTTATTGAGGTTTCGACCCTTGATACCCCAGAGAAAGTATATGAAATTACAAAGAAAGAAATTCAAAAGTTATTTTAAAGTAAGATAGTTTGATGAGATATTAAAGAGTTATTATAGTATATGATATTGATTTTTTTATTTATAGTCTAAATTTTATTTAACAGTATTTATAGTTGTATCTTGTTTAATCATGTATATTTTTATTTTCTAATATTCTAATTTTTACATAATAAACATAAGAATTTAGAACAAAAAGAACATGATCACTTAATTAGTTGATAGCAAATGAATGGTTCTTACTATAAATGGAAAGTGTTAATAGAACAACAATAAATTTAATATTTTGAAAAAAAAACTCAAAATTACTTTTTAAAAAAATAATTATTTATTGATTTTTAATTCTTTGTAAGGATTGGAATCAAAGTTTGTTTATAAATGGCCAGTTTAAGTGAGATTATAAGAAAAAGTGAGTATAATTATTTTATTAATACAACAATCAACTAATTAAATAATGTAGAATTCTTATCCAGTGTTCAAGAGGCTAGCACTTACGGTCATAAGCTAAAGCGAGTTATTATGGATGATGAAAGTTATTCTTTATATTTAAGAGTACTACCATCGGAAGCGTTATTAGATTATAATATAGTAGATATTAGTTTAATAGACTTACATACAAATTGTCAAGAAACAATTGAAAATAATAAGGGGTTTATTGGAATTTATTTTTTATTTTCAATAGATAAAAGTTTTAATATGTTATTTGAACAATTTCCAATGAACAATGAAAGCGTATTTAGAAAAGCACATTTGTTTTTTTTAGGGGGTAAGTAACTTTTATTTGAATTATTTTATTTAGTTTATTAAACGATCTTTTTTATTTAGTTATACCACCTATAAGATTTTCTCAATTAGCAAAAAGAGCAGACAAATATTGGTTAAGTTTAAAGGAATTAAATATAGATTATTATCGTGAGTTTTATATATTATCATTATTATTATTATTTATTATTATTTATTATTTATTATAGCCCTTGAGCCCAATTTATTTAGTTTTAATTTAAAAGATAGTTTTTTAATTAACTATAGTCAAAAAAAAGAATATATAGATAAAAAATTGTCCTTTGTTAATGATATTAGTAATAAAGTAAACTTTATTTAATAATATAATTCACTCAAATACTAACTTTCTCCCTTTATAAGTTATATTCTCTTTGTATAACTTTAGGCCATAACCCTATTATTCAATATTCCAAAACTAAGAACTCAATAACAAAAGAAATCAGTAAAAAATTGCGATATGAGTTAGATAATTATATTATTGAAAACCCAGAATTTCCACCTATAATGAATCCCAATAAAGGAGTCAATGGTAATACTTCTTTGTTTCATTTTCCAAGACCAAAATTATTGATATTGGATCGATTGATGGATGTATTTCCACTATTATTAACGGATGGAAATTATCAAAGTATTTTACATGAAAGTGAAAAGGTAAAAGAGAATGTTTATAAAAAGTAAGAAATTATTTATTATTGTTGTAAAATATAATTTATATGTTTAATTTTTTATTTATGTTTTAGTGAAGAAGACCAAAGTATTTATTTAAATCATACCGAATTAATGATTAATAAATTAAAAGATATGAAATTAGCACAAGTAGAAACTTATTTAAGTAAAAAAAAGAAATCATATCAACTAAAATTACAACAAAATCAATTAACTACTAAAAACAATCAATTACCTATTGAAAATATGAAAAAATTAATAATTAATATAAATGAATTTAAACTAGAAAAAGAAAGCTTAGAATTTAATATTAAATTACTAAAAAATAGTATTAAATGGAAAAATAGTATTAAATTAGATGAATTTATTAAATTACAAAAAAAATTATTTAAAGAAAAATCTTTGGATTTAGATTCTTTATTGTTATATTTTTGTAATTCTAAGATTAATAGTCAATTTAAATTTCGATTATTTTTAATATTAGTTTATTATTTATATTTAAATCATTTTAAAAATAGTAATAATCAAGAGAACAATAATAATAATATAATGGATTTAAATACTTTTTTAACTTTTAATAATTTTAATCATTTATTTCATTTCTTTCCATTAAATGAAAAACAATTTTGTATATTAAATAATTTCTATAATTTATTAATAAGTAATAATATTAGTAATAATGACATTACAACTACAAATACAGCTACAACTACAAATACAACTACAACTACAAATACAAATACAAACACAACTACAACTAATAATAAAGATGAAATTAAGGATAATAATAATAACACTCTGTTACAAGAATATTTTTTATTAATTGAACAATGGCTTAAAGAAAATATACCAACGGAAATTAATTTAAATTTGTTATTTAATACTACAACTACTGTCTTAACTTCCACCAAAACTTCCACAACTTCTAGTTTCTCCAACTATAAAATCACTCAATTATTTTTAAATTTAATGACAAATAAATTAAATTTAATGAATTATCCCATCTATGGAGAAGACAATAAAACGAATATAAAAAATAAAACATTAAAAGTATATAAACCGTTATTTACCTATGGAAAAAAACAAACATTAATTCAACATAAATTACATCAATTAAGAGATTTAAGAGTAACAATTGGGGCCAAATATTCTTCTAAATATCAATTTTATTCAACTCAAAATGAAAATAATTTAATTAATTATCATGATATGATAATTTTATTTTTAACATCCAATTTCACCTTTGTAGAATATCAATTATTATCTAAATTAGCTATTAATAATAATATATTATTATTATGTGGTACTAGTAATATGTGTAATTTTGATCAATTTAATTATCAATTACAAAATTTAATTTAAATTAAATTAATATATACAATATACAGAAATTTAATTTTATTTCATAGTTGATTTTCGAACCCCACCTTTACGTCTTAATGTAGAATCTCGTCGTAATGAATCTTTTTTATCTCCTTTTTTATCTTCTCCTTTCTCTTCCCTATCAAAGGAACCCCCTGTTGCTGATATTGGTGAAATAGCTTGAAATTGACTTGGATCTGGCATCATCATTGGATTAAATCCATCAGTTGTATTATTATTATTATTATTATTATTATTATTATTATTAAACATCATTAAAGGAACTCCACCCATCATTAATGGAGATAATATAGGATTACTCTTACGTAATTCTTTTTTATTTAAATATGAATTATTATTATTTAAATTATTTAAAGTGTCCCCAGGAGCAGAATAACCTCTTGACATATCCATTGAAGATTGTCTTAATGGATTAATTGAATTCTTTTTAATTTCTTGTGAAGAAATAGAACGTAATTGATTCTTTTGTTTAGTATTATTGTTATTATTTTGATCTAATAAATGTTCTACTGATATAGATGGTTGATTACTATTATTATTGTAATTCGATTTAGGTTTTAATTTATTCAAAGAACTATTACTACGATGATTAGGTAAGGGTATTGGCATTGTTATACTTGCTGGTAATGATACATTATTATTATTATTATTATTATTATTATTATCCTCTTCATTACTCTTTATGTTCTCTTGCAATATACTTCTTGTATTATTATTATTATTATTATTATTACTATCATTCATTGAATACCTTGATGGAGTTGATGGCAAATAATTAATTGATTGACTATTATTACTACTATTAGAAGATGTTCTCGATGGTGTAATCGGTTCTTCTTTATTACTTAATTGTGATTGTGGTCTTGATGGTAATATTGGTGGCATATTAGGTTGATTGGGTGTATTTATTGTATATTGTGACTGTGGTCTTGAATTATTATTACCATTGCTATTATTACCATTGCTATTATTATTCATACTATTATTCATACTATTATTCATACTATTATTCATACTATTATTCATACTACTATTCATACTACTCATGCTATATTGTGATGATGGTCTCTTTGGTAATATTGGTGGCATATTTGGTTGATTGGGTGTATTTATTGTATATTGAGATGATGGTCCAGCTACATCATTTAAATTGCTTGTAATTGTAATAGGTTCATTAGTACCTGTCTTTGGTGGAGTAACTGGTGGAGTACTTGATGGCATTTGAGGTATATTTCTATTAATAATAATGTTATTATCCTTTTGCGGACTTGGACTTGGACTTGGTAATATTGTATCTGATTGTTCATCTGGTAATTCAATTTCAATTGTATTAAAATCAAAAGATAACATATTTTTTAATTGATTTAAATATAAAGTTGGTGTTAAGATATGTGTAGACCCAATTAATATTTCTTGTTTATATTTTTTACTAATATCATAGGCTTCTTTAATTTCAGTATATGTTATGCCACCTGCCATAAATATTATAATTTTTCCATTATTGTTATTATAAATTGATAAAGCATCTTCTTCAAAAGTGTCCATACCAAATGTTATTGATTTATCTTTTGTTATTGAATTTGTATTATTTTGTATTCCATTACTTATTGCATTATTTAATGTATTTGATTTACTTTGCGTTCTCTTTTTTTTCTTTTGCCATTTAGGTTGAGACACTCTTAATCCTTTTTTAGCACTCAATTGATTAATTAATTCCAGTTTATCTTCTTCATTAGTAAATGGGAACTCCATAGGATTCAATCTCTTTTTACAAGCTAATGTCAATACTTTGCTAATCTCGCATTTATATCGACTTAATGCATATAATTCTTCTTCTTCTTCTTCTTCTTCTTCTCCTTTTTCTTCTTTTTCATTCCCTGATTTATTATTCCAAAATAAAGAATATATATAACTAGTTGTTGCTTTGGGTACTTTTAATGGCTTATTGTTTAATAGATGAGTAATATTAGTTACTGCCATTCGATCATAATCGCTTAAACCAGCATGATTAATTAATTTTCTTAAATTTGATTCTGAAGGTAAATAATCGTTTGTTGAATGTCGATCAAAATATAATAAATAACAAATAATTAATCTTAATTTAGCTCTAATAGGTACTTGTAATGAGTTCAATAATGGAGCAATTATAGCTAATGGATTAGTAATTCTATTACCTTCACTATCAATATTCATAGCTAAATCTTGTTCTGCTAATATACATTTTTCAACTAATCCATTTGATATTATATCCAAACATTTATTAGCTAAATTAATATGAACTGAATATTGTTTGGCTAACATTTGTAATTCTGGTACAGCTGATACAATATCTCTCATTTCTTTGACAGTGGGTAATTTACTTTCACTTGATTCACTATTTCTTCCCATTAAATTAGCAGCAGCAGCATTATTATTACTTAATTCTTTTAATCTTTTCAATAGATAATCACTAACATCTGCTATATGATGGTGCTTTAATTCATTCCATAAATTATCACTATCACTTAATATGACTTCTTCTTTCTTCTCTTCCCCATGTCCATTGATAAATGTATGTCTAATTTAATTTATAAATTAATAATTAATTGTAAGGTTGTTATAATAATTACTTACTCATGTACTCTTCCATCTTTAAGTGGTAAAAAGTCATTAACTAAAGCTTGATATGTAATAGAATGCATAATAGGAGCTAATAAATCTGTTGATCTATCTAAAAATAACCAAATTGGTCTCTGTTGATTATTATTATTATTTTCCATTGTTGTGGCTGCTAATTCTGGATTTTCTAATAAATAGTTATCAATACATTGTTGAAAATTGGTAGCTAAGCTTTGGGCCACATTTAAACTGCCTTCAACCATGGATTGATAACGGATAATGGGGATTTCTTCCAAGGTCAGGACAATAGAAAGGAGCTAAAATTAAAATATTAACTATATATTATGTGCTATGTTACAATTTTTTATTTAGTTACCTTTTTACTTATTTTTGATATTTCCGAGTCAAATAATGTTTTATTTCCTGCATATAAACAATAAAAACTATCTTCCATATTCAAAGAGAAAGTCTTCGATTCAAAAGCTAAATAAATCAAAAAATATTAATTAATAACTTTCATCAATGAAATAATAATTAATTTAAAAACTTACGCATATAATCAATATACAATTCCTTTAAAGATTTCCAATATTTACTGACATTAGAAGATAATCTTTTAAATTCGCTCTGCTTCACAGGAGCTAAAAAAAACAAATGAGCTTCTTTATACCTTCTGTTTCGACTATCTTGAAAGTCCGATAATAGATAATCAATATTTTGTTTCGTTGGTAAAATAAAATAAACAGCTACATCATTTTGACTTTTTGGTCTCGGGGTATGGATCATTTCTATTGCTTTGACATTCAAATTTAATAAGTCACTGTCCTCACATACTATGCTGTAGATTTTATAGCTCATAGTGTCCATGATTACCACTTTCCATTCACCATCTTGACTAACGGAACGCACATTGGTTAGGAATTCTATAAGTTGAAAAGTTGTTAATAAGGGTATTAAGATTGATTTTTAATTGATATTGACTTACTCTCTCGAAATATTTCTTGAAATGAAACCATATTTGTTGTTTATAGCTGTATAATCTTATTTATTTATTGTCTTTTTTTAAAAATAGAATACAAAATATAAAAAATATTGAAATTGTTAATTAATTTTATGGCTAAATTGAAGCTCTTAACTATGAATTTTATTTAATTTGTCCATCTTTTTTATGATGACATTTTTTATGCTCCTTAATTTTTAGCTAAAATTCAAAAACAACGGAGTATTTTAATAAGGTAACAATATAATAATAAATTAGCTGTTTTTCAACTATTTTTATATTGTGTATTTATTTTGTTTTTAAAAATTAGTTTAATAAGGTTCTTTTCCGATAGAACACAATATTAAATGTCATCATTTTAAGTTCCATTTCAAAATGTTTAATTGAAAATTACTCCATAGTTCTTTCTATAAACGTATTATCCTACATATCTAAAATAAGGATGCTCCAAGCTATTATCTTTTATTAAAAAATGATCAGTATTAAGCCATAGTCTCTCACTTTCATCTCTTCATATACCATAAGCTTACTAAGGCTATATTATTTGAAGGAATAACCTTGTATATTTTTACAAAATAAACATATCTTTCTTCTACAGCTATCATTCAAATAGAACATCTATTTTGCCCTAACTGACTACACTCAATCATCTTAATCTGATTTCTTAATACCTATATACTCTCATCATTGCAACAATAAGCATATATCACTTATCTCAGCTGGATTATAGAATCGAATTTGGAAAAAATTCAATCTTGTCATTCCATTTCAAAGTGAAGCAATAATTGGTTGTTAAATTCAAACGTTAAAGTTTATAAAAGTTGCTTAATCGGAAAGTTTCATATGAAAACAACTGAGATAATGGAGTGGTTTAGTTGTGTTAACAACAACACTGGAATAGATTCAACTATTATTAAACTCAGAAGAGAGTTGCAGTCTACTTTATTAAGAAATGATTGAATGGATGAAAAGCAGACTTTAAATTATTTGGCATCTTTAATTTTGAGGGTTGAAGTTACTATTAGTACTTTTCGATGCTGTTAATAGATAATAGTAAACTTTTAACTAATGTTCAATATTCCTTTTTTCCAGTATCAAAAAATGAACTGGAAGTTAAAATTTGTAGATGAGAGCAGTATCGGGTACTACTTAACATATTTAATAATTGTAATCAAAAAAGATACAATTTGATAAACTTTGAAATTAGTTTCAAATTAATAGCTAAATTTTTTTTTAAAAAAATTCTTACTTTTGGATGATTTCAATTACTTTTAACCAGTTTTATTATAAATCTTTGATAAGTTTATCATATAATGGCATTTATAAAGTAAACATCAACATTATAGGATCATTGAGTTTGTGGATCTTATAGCATTGATGATAACTTTGAAATTAGTTACAAAATTAAAATATAAAAAGCAATTTCAAAATTTCGACATATAAATCAATTGGAATAGAAACGATTATTTATTTTAGCTTTCATTGTTTCACTCGTTCAGTAGCTTTATCATTACTATCAGCTTTTTGATGCTCACTCTTATATCAAATTGCATATAGATCACGTTATAAAACATTTTTTCTTTGACTGTTACTTTATAGCAAGTGAGATTGAATTGCTTTGTAAATAAAATTAATTACAAAATATATTATTTGTTAAATTTTGTAATCTTGTTTTATAATTCATTACACTTATCATAAATTTTTATTGATTATATCAGGATTTAATAGATGTAGTTTACACTTAAATAGTATGGTATAGAAATCCTCGAAACTACTTTATTAACGCTTAGAGTCAATGAAATAGAGGATTTCCTGCGTAGAAAGCTACTTCACAAGTATTTGTCGCCATTTATAAACATCTTTGTATAAGATTTATACATTCATACATTTCGTTCGAATATATTCTTGAAAATCGAGATGCTTTATATGAATAAGTTAGACCTTCAAATTTTTTTTAAAATACTTTATTGTTGTATCTTTATGGAAACATGTAATATAATATAAAGTATTATATTTAGTATAGCTATAATCATAAAAATATTGCATGTCTAGTTAAAATATAAGTATGACAAAATTCAATTTAGAAGCAGGAGATTTTTAAGTCCTATTTGATATTGTTTCTAAAAAACATAGCAGTAAAGCATTTATTACAACAACAAACTTGACTTAATAAATGTAAGTAGACAAAATAAGCATCACCAAGAAAGAATGTATAAAAGGTAATAATTATATAAATCAGATTAGTATATGACATTATAAAAAAATAAAAAAACTTATTTTAATATTAACGAACCAAATAAAATCAAATAATCAAAAAGAATTACTAATATTTAAAGACAAAGATTTAAGTTTTATTAAATTCGTAAAAGGAGTCTCAATCCATTTAGAGTCCAAAAAACTAATACACCTAAAGCTCACTAGATACTTCTACTAAACCTTCAAAAAAGAGTGCCAAACTACAATCATCAAATCTACACAACCATTATCCAATATCTTGCTTTTGCACTCCTTATGTAATGTCCATGATACTAAATCAGACGCGTGCGATACAATTATATAGGTCGTTTGTTATATTTTAGTATATTGTTTGTTTGAATATTTTAGAAAGTGTTTGGAAAAAAATTAACATTTCTTATTTATCGTTTTTTATGCTTATTGATATTGATATTGATATTGATATTGATATTGATATTGATATTGATATTGATATTGATATTGATATTGATATTGATGTTGATGTTGATTTAGAAACAAATAATTAGCTAAAGTTCAAAAAAGGTCTAAATTTTAATAAAAATAAAAGTCAGCATATTACTAGTTTTGATTATAATAAAAATTTCTGCCCATCAGTAGAGATTTATTAAAATGACATTAAAATTTTTTGCGACCGCTTTTACATAATCTAACAACACATATCTAAGACAATGTTTATTATATCAAGCAAAAACTATTATTGAAGACCTTCATTAAATAGAGAACAGAACTTTATTTCATGTCTTTTAAATAAACTATTTGATTTAGAATTTTAAGCAAAGCATTAGCTAAACACATTAAACGTTTTGATGTGAATCAATGTTACTCGTATTTTTATTATTCTTTTTTAAAATATAATGTAAAAATATTTCATATTCAAAACTAACAAGTAAATAAATGTGTCGTTTTGTATAATTTATACATTACTATACTAATATTAATATTATAAGTTTAGTTAATATTGGTGTATTTAATAATTAAATATACATAGATCATTCTATATAAAAATATAAAAATATAAAAATATATACATTAGTTAAGTATAAATTTTATCTGGTTAGATAGCCATGTATTGATTTTGTTAAAATATAAAGATTTAATGGTGCACCTCAAAGCATTAATAACTATCAATAACATATTAACCGATTTGAAATATCTTCTTTATTTGATCTATATTAATTTATAATGTTAAAAATTAAATACAATACAACTAGTTTAACTGGGGTACAAATTTTGAAAGAGTTATTCCAAGAACTAAAGAAACCAATAACTATAAATGAACTTTTCAATACCTAACATCATAACAATACTTTATATTTTCATTCGGTTAATATATCAAAATTAGAACATAAAGTGGTAAATAAGGATGCTATAAATTGTGCAGATGGCATTCTAATATATTAAAATGTTTATAAAAGTTGACGAATTTGTTTATAGTGGTATAATTCAATTAATAAATACAAATATGGGGGTGTTTTTTGGTTTCATCACTTTTTCCATTTTTTAGGCGCTGTTTTAGTGGAAAAATTGTTAGTAAAACTCTTAAACAAAAAATATACCCCCATATCGTATTTTTTATTTAACAAAACAAATTATAAAACGTTTTTTTCAAAATTTTAAGATGTTTGAAGGATAAGCAAAATACCAAAATAAGCTGGCATTTTCAATTATTTTTTAGCAAATAAAAATATTAATTTATTTCATAATGTAAATGTAATTAAATTTCAACTTTTTAAAATCTATTTTTTATTGCTTTGCTTATTTCAATTATATATTATATCATCCTTCTCAACTTCATTTTGAAAAATGCCTAGAATTATTATTCCGATAGAGTACTTTTTTTTAAACCCGCCCCAAGTTATTGATTAAAATGGTGGTTAAAATAAGTTTAAAGTTGGAAACTTAATAAACTTTAAAAAATAACTCAAATAGAATTGTGTATTAGTTGTTATGTTCAAGGAGGATGATGTATAATAATACAATTAAAATAAAAATAGAAGGTAAGAATAGTAAACTTATCAATATTGTATTTATAATAACAATACCTTGCACTAAGGTAGGATATAGTTTAGTTTCTAAAAGAAAAATAAATGCAACTGTTAAAAAGGGGTTATTTCGGTTATTAAAAAACAGGAATTCAATAACTGGAAACAAGAATGGAGATATAATTTATATCACTACACAACAAAAAGTAATATCATACTACTGTTTTAAAAACCCAACCATAGATGTAGAGTATGATGTGTTTTATATTATCCAGCCAATAATGGACAAAGGTCTATTTCCTTTTGGGGTACAGGTGTAATGTAACGATAAGTATTACAATTGATAAAACTTTGTGCCTATTGAAATATAAGAAAACCTACAATAAATTAGAGGTCGAGACTTTCTAATCTCATTAACCTAATTTAACAAAACGCTTTCCTAATGGGTTCAAACCTTTTTTGAAAATAAACATAAAAGTATTCTTACTTTATCAATATAGATAGTTAATAAACTTTAACGGTAGTAAGTGTATAGCAAAATAATAAATAAAGTTAAGCAGAGGGGCTATAAAAAAGATGGGCGGATTGAGGTAAAAACAATTAATAATAGTAAATGTAAGGAACCAAATATTTTAAATTAAATAGTAGTAAACATCATTGGTTATGTGGTTTATATTTTAACTAGATATGGCTTTATGATAAATCAAATGTGTTAATATTTTACCATCTTTTAGAAATTGCAACTTCTTATTTACTTTTTAGTTAATAAATGATATCATTTAATTTAAATATTCATACTATCTAAATCAAAATTCATTTTAATTAAAAAAAAGTATAGAAAGTATAAATAGGCTATAAATAGGAGATAAGTTAACTATAGTCTAATCAAAATCCACAATGCAGCATTCCTTTAAAAAAGCGTTAACTAAAGTACAGAGCATATATCAATGGGAGAAGGAAGAGCTCAAGTTGCAACTAGGGAACAAACTTCAGTTCGTAAGGCCTAAAAACAGAACGACTAGGCCTAAATTTATTGAAAACAGACATAGTGGCTATGAATATTATAATATTGATTTGGAATATGACTATGATTTTAACGTGGACTTTGAGTTAAAGGGAACTAAGAACAAGAGAAACACAGTTTCTATTGACCACATGTTGATTAGTAAGCTTCCAGAAATTTTGGATTCGATGAGTAGATTTTAGCTTACATTAATATCTCATTAACAAGCCTAGCTAGCTTTGGAGAGAAGGGGATCTTTAACGGGATTTAACGAAAGATAGTTGACACTGTGGTAGGATTTTTTAAAATTGTTGAATTTAGTTACTATGATAATACTAAGTTAATTGTTATTGCTTTTTTTATTATATTAATAAACCCATCAACCCTAAAATTGTTTTCAAGCTTTTTTAAGTATCTTTATTATAACTTTATTATAACTTTAAGAGCTAATGTAGATAAATAATATAAATGCCAATATAGCATACTACCAAAACATGCACCATTTCAATTTCAGAATTCACATTCTGTTTACAGCTTCATTCAAAATAAACTTGACCAATTTACAAGAGCTCTTAGTGCATCAGCTAAATTTTTAAAGCAAACAAAAGATTAATATCAAGATAAACTAAATCATAGCTTTAACTTTATAGTTTATTATCTTTTATTCGTATTGTTTGTTATAAAATGTAAAAAGCATTGTAAACATTATAAACATTTGAATTTTTTCAATTCAGTGTATAAATCACCTATCAATAAAAGCATATGGAATAAAGTCTAAAATATAAAACTTGAAATAGCTAATCACATGTAAATAGAAGCCTACTTAAATGCCTAAATGCTATAAAATGAAACGCAATGTAGTTTGTTATTAAAATAACTTTAAAATTTTAAAATACGTATATAGGTTATCTCTTATACAATCTCTACTTAATTATTACAATATCAACATAATGAGTAACTCAAATAAAAGCAACTCTTATACTAACCAGTTATGGTCTTATAATAATCATGCTACCACGAACAACCAAGGAGACGTGAAAGCTAATGACACTTATTTTGTACTATTTTTTCATGTTACAGATATATCTAATGAGACTGAGTCATATCAAGATATAGATGCTGAGACCCAAAAGTGGATGGATAAAAGAGCTAAAATGAATGATAATATGCAGGATAGATACCTAATGTCTAACGAAAAAAACCAAAAGTTACCAGATTATTAAATTTCGCTTTATAAAATAAAACAAGCTAACTTAATTTATTAATTTTCTGATTTTTTTCTGATTATATTGTCCTTTTTAATCATGAAAAAAGCTAAAAACTGAAAATTAAACATAAACTGCTTTCTAACATGTTATAATGTTTAAAAATAGCAGCTATTAAAATAAAGAGAGCATAATCATTAAAATAAATCTTATAGCTTTATAAAAATTGAGTTCATTTTAAACACTAGTTGTACACCAAAGCAGCATTAAAAAAATGCCATGTAGTAATTTACATAGAGTTTTTCTTAGCCTCTTCTGATCCTATATATTTTTGAAAGGTGTGAAAAACTTTGGTGGTTTAACAATTGCAAGAGAAAAATAAAAAATAAAACAAATACTACAAATTTCAGTATTCTGTTTAGTTTTTTTGCTTGCAATTGCTAAACCATCGGAGTTTTATACATTTCTCAAAAAGGTGTAACAAAAACAAAAAAGGCTTTAAGCTCATATCAGTTATCTTGTTTAGACAAAGGAGCTACATTATAGGCTATCACCTCATCTCCCCATTTTAATGCTGGGATGTCCCGTCTTTCATGGCAATAGCAAATCTTACAGTTTGATTCTTTCTAATTGGTCAGTCCTCGTGTCTTCTTATTGGTTGAAATCAATTTCAATTTTTAAATTTACATTACCCTTTTAGGTAAGGACAAAAGACAGCCCTTTAAATACATTATAAAATAAAATTCAGAAAAAGGATTGATAGAAATAAAAAAAGGCAAAGCGGTATGTTTTGTCCGTCCTTACTCAAAGAATACTAGTTGTTGTTATTTATTTACTTTATTCGATTATAGCTCATCCTATTAACTGCTGTTTTTTAAAAGATGCCTAAAGATATTTTATAATTGTAGTATACTTTATTTCAACAAACCCGCCCCCAGTCTATTGATTAAAAAATGCCTTTGATTAAATGGTGGTTAGAATAAACTTTATAGTTGATAACTAAATAAATCTTTGAAAAAATAACAGAAATAGAATTTCACAATAACTGCCATGTTTAGATGTTTAGGATGATGTATGGTATTGTAACTATAGTTGGAAATGAGAAATATGTGTTAATAGGTCTACCAATATACATTCAATAATAACACATTATCACACTGAGACAAAAAATAAATCAATCTGTTAAAGAAAAATAAATAAGACAGTAGAAAATGGGGTTATTTAGGTTGTTAAAGTATGATCGATGAAAACAACAAAGATAGTGATAGAAATTATTATTACTACACAACAAAAAGTAGCCAATTTATTACTATTTTTTAAATCTAAATTCTAGGTGTAAATTAAAACTCAATATGTCCATAGAGTCGATAAAAAAACCAAAATTTTCTTTGTTTTAGTAATACAAACGCAATACATCGATATGTTTATTACTATTATAACATACCGTTGTTAGTCAAATTAATAAAAATGATAAATATATGAAAAAAAGTGATTTTATTTTACTAATGGAAGCAGTTAATAAAATTTAGGGGCAATAAGCATATGGGGATGTTTTTTTTTGGTTTCATCACTTTTTCCATCTTTTAAGCGCTATTTGAGCGGAAAGATTGTTAGCAAAATTTTTAAACACAAAAATACATCCCCATATGGCAAGTCAATAAAGAGATTAAATAAGGGGAATTAAAAAAGGACGGGGTGAACCAAGGTAATAGGTACTTTCAATAGTAAATGTAGGGAGTTAAATATTTTAAATTGGATAAATTAAAAATATTAATTATATAGCTTTATATGTTAACTTTTTTTAGCTTTATGATGAAATAAAAGTGTAAAACTTTTGATCTTTTAGAATTTATATTTTTTATTTACTTATTAATTGGCTAATGAAGTCATCTGGATTTTAATCTTGATAATATTGTAAATTAAATTTCATTTTGAGTAAAAAAGTATAAATAGTATAAAAATGCTAGATAGGAATAAACATATATAGCTTAATTTGAACCCTCAATGCAACAATCTTTTAAAAAAGCGCTAAGTAAGGTACAGAGCTTCTATCGGCGGGAAGAAGAAGAACTCAAGATACAATTAGGTAATAAGCTTCAGTTTATAAAGTGTGAAGGCAGAACGATCAAATCCATATTTAATAAAAAAAGGCATAGTAGCTATGAAGATTATAATGTTGATTTTAGCTGGGGATCAGATTTTGGCTCAGATTTGGCATTAAAAGAAGCCAGGAATAAGATGAAGATGGTTCCTTTTGATCTGATGTTGATGTATGGGTTCCCAGACTCATTGGATTCGGCAAATAAATTCCAATCTACTATCCACATCTCATTAACACCTAAGGTGGCTACACATTTAAAGAATAATTAGTAATATATAATGCAATTTCGTTTTCTTTTAATATTCAGATTTTAGTTGATATTTTATCTTTCTACCCATGACGAATTTACTATTACACATTTAAATAGTTCAAACTTTGTTTAATATACAGAATAACATTTATAAAATTCAATAAATAGTAACTATTGTAAACTAAAATACTAATGCTCTTGTATTGATTCATTTATAGCTGATATAAGCTGTATACGCATCGATGAGGCTCCTGATCTGATCAAAATATCCCAAGTTTAGTTTTCATTTAATTGCAAGGGAATTTTATAAAAAAATATTAACAGCTTGTACATTGGTTTTCTCTAAATATTACTCTAATTACAATTTTAGTAATTTAAACATATTCAAAATAATGACATTGCATTGATTGTTATCATATTACTGCGTTTGTTTTATATAACTTGCTATTGCAAAAAGGTTATCATCCTTGAATACCTTTCGCTTTTAAGGCTTATTTTTATTTACAAATATCATCATTTCCTTAATGCAAATCATAGTTAAGAAAATAACTTTAACGGTTGTGATAGAAAGTACTTTATATTTTAAAAATCGTAGCTTATAAATCATCAAATGCGAGAATAATTTTGTTTGGCTTTAGCTTTAATAAAAATATTTCAATGCACTAAAATTTCAAATTTTCTTAGGTGAATTAATAAGCAATGTTTTTTATTTATTAATTTTTTAAGGTATTGTATTTTTTTTAAAATACCAAAACCTAGAGCTAAATTTATCCTTTATGCTCATCACTTATCCTGTCATCAAACTTTTGAGTATTATGAATATCGATAGGTTTGATCATAAAAACAGCAATCAAGAATCCAACTCCTGCCAAACCACAAGATATGGCCGAAATGATCATTTGGCCATCCCCAAAAGCAGTTACAACCTGGTCGAATTGATTTTCGGTTAATCCCCAAACATAAGTCATTTCATTCATAGCCTTAATGATATCAATGCTACCCTCAACATATTGCTTCATCAATTCGGGTATCACTTGGTTCCAAATGGCGCCAGCAATCGTATTTCCAAATGCACTGAAAACACCTCGTAAAACTTGAGCAGTACTAGTAATTATTGCTACGTTTTTTCTACTTACTGAACCTTGGTAAGCCACAACAATGCCTATATCTAAGATAGCTTGTCCTACTCCAGCAATTGTTTGAGTGACATGAATTGAAAGCTCGGTGGAATGTGGGAATCTAGCGGGAATCATGGTGCCTATACCGATGCAGTTTAAAGCAGCACCTGTAATCAAGATATATCTGAAGTTTAGTTTCTTTTTAATTAAGAAAGCAACAAAGAAACCAGAGGCTAAATACCCCATCTGATATCCTTTAAATAATAAGGTGGCTCTTGTTGGATCTAGTTTTCGAGTAATCATGAAATATAACAAAAAGTATTGCCAATTTAAACCGCTGTCAATTCCAACACAGACTAAAATTAAGATGGCACCTAAAGCTGTCCTATTTTTTAATAGCTTTAAAGGAATTAATGGTTTGTCGGCGTATTTATGTTCCCATAAAATGAGAATTATTAACAAGACAACTCCTAAAAGAATTAGTACAATTATACTAGGGGTCTTCCAACCATTTCCTAAGGTGCCAGCAATATTTAGAGGTAGCAAGATCATGATTAAGCTGGCAATCAACAAGAAGAACCCAATCAGATCCATTTCCTTATAAATCTTTCTTAAACTATAAGTAGCCCCAAACTGACGAATACTTATTAAAGTATCAGTTTGTCTTTTAGCTTTACGATGTAAATGAAACATAGTAATAAAAAACAGAGCAATAAAAGGCACAAATGCAATAGCCGGAATTTTTGTACCCCATCGCCAGCCGAGATTTTCAGATAAAGGGGTAGCAAGAAAAGTGCCTAACCAGCTGTTGATTGCAAGTGGGACTAAATCAAGTGCCTCTAAAATAGCTCGATTTTCTAATGAGGTTAAATCAGCCATCAAGATTAATTTAATGGTTTCATATCCAGTGGAACCAATGCTGGTGATTAGCCACCCTGCAAAGTAAGTAGAAAAAGAGATGGCAGTTGAAATGAATATTAAGCCTATTAAGTAAATAGTTAAGCCAAGTAAAAATAGTTCAGTACGTCCAAAATAGTCGGTGAACTTAGAGTACAATGGGATCAGAATGATTGCAAGTAAGTTTGTTATTACAGATAGGATACTTGTTAAGGAATTAGAGCTGAATTCTTCTAGCGATATGTTTAGAAGATTATAGCGTAAATTGGATTCTAAAGAAGTTATGAAAGTGATTAGGAATAGGCCTATATAGCATAGCCATAGCTCTTTTCGAACCATTATGCTGCGTATACTTGCCATCCTTTGGGGCCCTAATTCATCTACATTATACTCAACAAGTTCATCTCCTTTATCTGGTTTGATACCGAGCTCATCTGTTAAATCAGAGTTCATTTTTTATCAACAGTCTGATAAAAATCATTTTAATCCTTGTGTACTGTTGTTTAAATTTAAGCTCTAATTTTCTTATCTGATTTTTAAATGAACTATATTTTGATATTGTTTATTTCATTTCACTTGTTTTGCTTTTAATTAATCAGATTTTTATTAATGAAATAATTGTTAATTTTTATAATCTTTGCCTGAGATAACAGAACCCAGTAATGTAAGATGAAATAGTTTACTTATAAACAACGATTTGTCATACTTTTTTGAATAATATAAATTAAATACTGAAGCTTATTCTTTACCAATACTTTGGACTATACCCCTGTTTGTAATACTGATTCAAACTAACTTATAAAATATGTATAAAAGCATTTTATAATGTTTGGAAGGTAATAAGTGGCTTAATGAGGGATAGAAACTGATTGGTTTACTTCGGTACATTAAAAATAAAGCTCTGACCCTAACCTTAGCCTTTATCATATATAGGTTACTTTATTGGCTATTTTCGAACTAATCAGCTTCTGCTTCTTATTAAATTACTTATTACTATTTACAAACTTATTTAATTATTTTTTATACTTATCATTAAATTAATGATTAGTTTTTTTCAAAAACAATTATTTTTAAATGTTATAGAAAGTGCTTTTTTTATAAAAGATTTATTAGCAGTAGCAAGACTTAAATAATTAATTGATTTAAAAAGTGTGTTTATTAATAATAAGCTTTAAAAAAAGCATAAAGCTAAAATAAAACTTTTTTTGTACATTTTTTGAATTTATATATCAATATATTAAAAAATAAACTTAAAAACAGAAAAAGACAAAACCTGAAGATAAAATTTATATATGAAAATTTTTCATATAATGCAAACATTTATTAAAAAATGGAAGTTTTAAAAAATAATATTATATTATTCAAGGTTTTAAAAACTTTAGAGCATTGATTAAAGGTTAAATAAATAATTTTTTTAATAACTGTTATTAATAGTTGGATTTAAAGCCTATCATCAATATTAATTTAATAATAATTTATTTTATATTTATATTTATATTTATATTTAAAACATAAAAATTATTTATTTGTTATTTTTTTTTACTTTTGTTTTATTAAATATAAAAAATATCATTTTATAAATAGTATAGTTTTTATAAAACTATAAATTTATTTAAAAAAAAGTATTTATTTCAGTAATATAAAATTTAATACTTAAAGCTTGGTTGTTTTATATTAATTATAAAAAGCTGAAAGTTAGAAAGAAAATTTGTGATAATTTAATAAAAAAATGTGCAAAACATTAAAAAAAGTTATTCAATAAAATATAACCAAAATAATAAATACTTGTATTTCAATACTATCTAATATAGCTAAAAAAAATAAAAAGCATTTTGTAATAAAAATTTAAAGATATGAATAAAATTTAAAATTTAATTGTATAGTAAAATATTACATTTTATATAAAACGATTATTGTTTACAGCATTATAATCCTGGATAAAACTGATAATTAACAAACTTTAATTTATATAATTAAAATAAGCTATAATTTATAAACATAAAAGGCTTATTAGTATGCTATATAAGATATTATAAATATTTTATATTTCTTTATAAACTATATAAAATGGGGGTGTCCGAATTGGTTTCAGAATTTAACTAGAAATTAATCCAAATTTTAAGTTTTTAAATTTGTGAGTCTTTAATGTATGATCAGCTAAATTTAAAAAGCTTAAAACTAAATATAAAAATTTAACTTAAAGACTTATTTTATTTATTTTATTTTATTTTATTTTTTTGATTATATGTTTGTGAAAGTTAGTACTCAGTAATTGGAGTTAGAGGCAGTTCTAGCTTAGTTAACTGGCTGTAAGTCAAAAGGCCTTAGTTTATGTAGCTAAGATAGACTTAAATCAATAGGAGTAATACACAATAAGCTACGAGCTATGTAAAATAAATAGAATACAGGATATTACTATAAAATCTACATAAGATATTGTCAGAAAGATTTAGTGGCTTTATTAAAAGTAAAATATTAGGGAACAATTAAATTAAAAAGCCTTGAGCTATTATGTTGAAGAATCTATTTTATACTCAACTAGTTTTGTAAACAAGTTAAGTGATTATTATGCGATAATCAATCACAGAGATGATGAAACGATATTTCACAGTGTTTTGTATTTTTTATTAAATATTCAATAGCTATATAATATATAATTATATAGTTATTTGACTTTATTTTTTGTTAAAATAAAAACAAAATGCAAGCTTTTATAACTAAACTTCGAAATGGAATTTCTAAAGACTTTAATACGGTAGGGAGAAGCACATTATATAAACATTGTAATTCATTTACATCAATTTTAGCAACTATTCACAATAGCCCAAAGTTTATGGAATTTTATAATAAAACAAAAAAAAGAAAAGAAATATTATTAAATTTTACTATTAATAATAACAAACTTAATCAAGCAATGTATAAAATTAGTGCTTTAAGGGAAACAGGAAATAAAAACCAACAAGTAGCATTATTATCGACTATAGCTTCAGTATATTCTTTTGATGAATGTAAAAGTTTTGGATTTAATATAAGTAAAAATCAATATGATTATTCAAAAATAATTAATAATAATAAAATACCAACATTACGACCTACTATCAAAAATACAAAAAGAATTAAAGATGAGCAAATCGAGATTATTATACAATATTTACTTGATAATTCAACTATTTCATCAAGATTTAGTAAAAAAAATAATGATAAATATTCGTCAGAGAATATATATATATTAAATAAAAGTAGAAGAATGATATACAGTAAGTATTTTAATGATTTAAAAGATAAAGCAGTAGCTAGGTCAACATTTTTCAAATATATACCAAATAATTTTAAAAATCCAGCAAGAAAAACAGATTTATGTAATATATGTGCCCAGTATACAGTTAGAAAAAAGTTATTTGAAAATAAAATAAATACAGCGACAGAAAATAAAGCAGAGATACAGGAATCTTTTAATAAAGAAAAAAGGTTATATAAATTACATGAATTTTGTGTTGATACTCAAAAAAACATACTTAATGAAACTATTGAAAAATTAAATAATAGAAGTTGTATAATAATTTTAGACTTTAAACAAAATATGGAAATAGGAACAAGACCAGATCCAATAAACTTAGATCATTATAATAAACAAGCTATATCAGTATTAGGGTTTGGCGTTTTGTATTTAAAAAACGATAAAACAATAGGCAAAGTTTATTTTGATTATTTATCTGAAATATTAAATCATGATTCAGCATATGCAGGAGATTGTTTGATTGATTTAATATCTAAAGAGCTTTTATTTAAAAAGTTTACAAAAATTAATATATGGGCAGATACGGGATATCATTTTAAATCTCAAGAGTTTTTACATTATGTATTTGAAGAAATTTATAAAATAAATAGTAGTTTAAATATTCATCTTAATTTTTTTGCTGAGCATCATGGAAAAAGTATAGTTGACGGGCATTTTGGAAATCTTTCACAGTGGAAAAATAGTCTTGAAGCATTAGGTAAAATAGAAGATATTGATCAATTAATTTCAAAATTTGAGATTTTTGTTTGTGAAAATAATAGATTTAATAACTCAACTGTCAATAATGGGCAAATAAATATAATTTTTAAAAAGTATGAAAGAAACAAAGATACAAAAAAAATAATAAAAATAAAAGGTATTAAAAAGTATTTACATTTTATTAAACGTGGTAAAAAACTACACTGTTATCCAGTATCTGATAGATCAAAAAAAAGCGATATAATTCCAATTAAAGTTATAGAGTCTATAGAGGATAGAAAAATTAAAAGGTCAACCCCAGCTTATCTTACAAAAATAACTGAGAATTTAAAAGTTTCAATATTTAGTAAGCAAGTAAGTAGCTTATTAGATGATAGAAATCAATTATTAAATGTTGATATTACTTAAATTATTGATAGCTAAGTTAATAAATAGTCAAAGAGCAAGTAGTTATAATAATAAGTAAAAGCTATTATTATACTGCTTGTGTTACATAGGGATGGTTAATTATAGTTTTGGGGCTAACCACTCCCTCCCATGCAGCTATTTATTAGCTTAGCGATATATTGATAATGTAATTATAACATTAAAATAATTTATTCATTTGATAGCAAATCTGCAGTGTTGAATATAAAACAGTTAATAATAAATATTTCTTAATAAAGTTATATAAAAGTATATATTTATTTACATATTACAACTTTGACTAATATCACTATACAGGCTATATTAGTAAAATCTTTACTAATCCAGGAATTTATATTAAATTTAATAAAAATTCCGCTAATTGACAATATAAATTATAACAAAATAATTTAAAACTGTGTCAGGTACTTTTGGCTTTTAATAAAGAATTTATTTTTATAGAATTTTAAGCAAAGTTTTTAAAATATAAATATTTAAAAATTGGATAAAAAAATGAAACCAATTCGGACACCCCCAAATAATAAAAATAAATCAAATAATATATGAGGATGTATTTTTTGGTTTCATTACTTCTTCCATTTTTTAAACATTGTTTGAGTGGAAAGATTATTAGTAAAATTCTCAAACAAAAAAATACATCCCTATGTGAAAGTTGGTACTCAGTGGTTGGAGTTAAAAGCAGTTCTTGCTTGATTAACTTGCCTTGGGTCGAACGGTCCTATTTTATATAACTAAGATAGACTTAAGTTAATAAGAATAACACGTAATAAGTTACGAACTATGTAAAACAAATATAATAGACAATACTACTGTAAAGTTTACGTAAGATGTTGTCAGAAAGACTTAGTGGCTTTATTAATGGTACGATATCAGGGAGTAATTCAGTTAAAAAGCCTCGAGTTATCATGTTGAAGAATCTCTTTTATACTCCAACAAGTATGGATATCAAAGCGAGAGGATAATATTCTTTGCAACGTGAAGTTATAAATTCTCGCAACAAATCAAAATAAGGGACTCTGGCTTGATAGTGCTTGAACTTGAGAACACAACAACTTAAATGATTGATTATGTTATAATCAATCCGAGAGCTGATAAAGCAATATTTCACACCTATATATGGGGGTGTTTTTTTTGGCTTCATTATTTTTTCCATTTTTTAAGCGCTATTTAAGCGGAAAAATTGTTAGTAAAATTCTTAAACACAAAAACACATCCCCATAAGTATTTTAATTAAAAAATATTAATATTTCATATTATTTTTAAATTGCGGCATTTATATTTTAACATAAACTAAACCTACTAGATTTTTTTATAATTTTATTAAAAAATCCATAATTACTACTGTTAGTGTTTTTATATCTAAAATAGATATTTATAATAAAATTATTAGTATAAACTTGATTGATTAAAACAAAAGTTCTTTTTTTAAAATTGCTTATTTTATATTAAAAGCGAAATATATATTAAAACTTATATAAATGTTAATTCAATATCAATTCTAAAAAATTAAACTGTTAAATAAAATGAAATAAAATAAAGTAGGATTATTTTGTTTTAAGCTATCAACTAGCAAATTGTCCAGATTTCAAGCTTAAAAATTGGAAAAAAAAACCAAAAGAAGACATATAGCTACATACAGCTATTTAGAATAATAATTAAAACGTTGAATTTAAAATAGGCAGATAAATAAGTTTTTACCTCTTCTCATGTTTTTATTAATCCCTTTTTGGATTCTATTTAATTTATATAGTACTCAAAAACATTGCTCTGTTAACAATATTACAGTATTTATGTAAGTGTATAAAATTTTAAAAATAATTTTCATATTGCTTTGATAGCTATCATTTTCATTTATTGTTTCACTTTATATAAAAGGGACTTGAATTTAACCAATAAGCCAATGTAAGCTTGGAGATGGATAAGAAAAACATCCTTTATATCCCTTCTAATTTCGTTTATTTTAAAAACTTACCAAAAACTTAAAATAGTTCATAGAATTTACTAATAAAAATTAAAAAATCAACATATAACTTGAGATAAAATCATATCAGCTATGCTTGGTATAGCATGCTTTAATTTTTAATTATAGAAACCTCGATAGGCTCACCAGGTTTAGTGGTAACATAATTTTTGCGACTAATTTTTTTCTCATCAATCCTTTTGAAAGTAAATTTTCTTATCATATTTGCACAAACTAAATACAATTCCATCCAAGCCAAACTAAACAAATCAAATAAGCAATGTAATCAAACTGTTAATTAAAAACTTACGTTCTACCAACACAAGCTCTAGGCCCCATTAAAAAGGGTGAAAAATTAGAATTATTTCTAAATTTTCCATCTTCTAGCCATCTTTGAGGGTCGAAGACATTTGGGTTTTTCCATACTGAGGGTGAATTATGTAAAGCATTAATGGTTACTCCAACAGTAACCTAAAATTTGTTAATAGCTTAACTTTTAATTATCCTATATTTTACCTTTTCTGGTATATAATAACCATCAATTACCCTACCTCCTTTAGGTACAACTCTTGTTGGCGCACTACCAGCTACTGGTAAGATTCTTAAACTTTCGTGAATTACAGCACTAAGATAGTGGCATTCTGACTTACATTTAGTATAAGTAATTGAGTCTTTGTCTGGGAATATTGTAAGCATTTCTTCTTTGACTTTTTCATACACTTCTGGATTATTAGTTAGTAAATAAAATACCCTATTTATGTTGATTAATTTCCTAGCGATGTTAATTATATTACATTAGATTACCATGTGAGCGAGTTTGAAGTAGTATCGGTTCCAGCGCCACTTTAAAAAAGAATATCTTAATTAAATTAAATAAATTAAGACTTATAATTACATTTGTAAAATCGATTCCTCAGCTATTTCTTTTTCGCTTAAATGCTCTCCAGTATCTGGATCTGTTGCTTTGATTAAAGTATTTAGAATATTGGCTCTGTCTGGGCTATTTCTAGCCTCTCTTATTGATTCATATGTAAACTAAATTTGATTTAATAACCACAATGATAATCCTAGTAACTATTACCTCATATAGCTTTTTAATACTATCAAACTGATGGTATTTCAAAAACGGGAACAAAAGTACCTAATATCATGTTAATACTACATAAAATGTAAATATCAATATTATACCAAAATACTGAGTTTGGATATATCATGTGTCCATTTTACTATTGGGTGATAGCCATCCCTTAACATATTGAATGATTTACCAAACGCTAGGTCTCCAATTATATCCTATTATATTATTATAAATAGAAATGGTTTACAAAAATAGCTTACGAAAGCAAAGTAATGAAAGTAAAGACCAAGATCTAACTTTTGACCTTGAGTTGCAAGAACATCCACTTTATTGACGAAAATGTCAACATTCTTTTTTACTAAATATTCTACGCTCTCTATTGCCTTCTCCGAGAAAGATGGCGCGATGATTTTTTTCTAACTGTTAATTTTTATTTTATAAATTATTTAAAACATTACTCTTTGACGATGAAAAGCTCTACTTCTATTAAATTATTAGTTATAGCTACTTAATACTACTTCTTTATTACCTTGTACTAAAAATGGTTTCTCCTATTATTTGAAACATCTCATAAGCCTGGTCCTTTATATAAGAATAAGTTGAGTAAATCTCTTTTAGTGCTAAATCCGAAGAAAAGGATATTTTGTTCCAGCCTGATTTTACAATTACTATTATTATAATGACCAACTTTAGTCTTGATACTTACTTAACCTTACTGCATTTCCGTATTTTTCATGCAAATTGAGAGCATACTCTGGGTAAGTGCCATTCATTATGTAGATATAATTCACAAGGGGAAATATTAAGTTGATTAATGGCCCAGGTACATTTTTTAATGGACTAAAAAATATATTGTATATAACCTTTAAAGATGAAATTAGATCAAAATAAATAAACATAAATAATTGACTACTTTATAAACATAAAAAACCAGAAATAACACGAGCAGAGACTCCAATAATGAAATCAAAGTAAACATTTTTAAATTACAAATGTACCACATTCTTCTCTTTTATACTTGCTTTCCTGAAAGTAATATATCCTTTTATGAAACTATTCCAGAATCGATCATCTCATATTATTCTATTTTCCGCTTTTATAATTTAAAATTTATAAACTGGTTAGACAAGTGAATATATAGAAATATAGAAATTATATATTCGGAAAATAATTTAAAAAATTTATTATAAAACTTTATGTCTTTATTTTTAGTATTAATACTAATAGTTTCAAATTATCAACTAACTATTTACTTCAAAAAGTGTATTATGTTATATTACATAATAATAATAGATTTATACTAAGCTTTTATTAGTATTAACCAATTGATTGCTTTTACACTGAAACCATAAAATGAACCATATAATATTAAATTTGAATTTATTGTTCAAGTTTACTACAATTTTAATCATCTTGCATAATTGCAATTAAAAGTTTATAGCTATGTGCAATAAATTCATATTTTTATACTAGAAAACAAAATTTAAAATAGACTATCACAAATTTCAAAGCTGGTAAATTGGTCCCATATTAGCACAGACAGCAGTAATTTAAAAAGACTTTTTTTAGTGTAGATATATTGACTCAGGATGCTATGTATTAAACTTTTGAATTGGAAACAATTAAGGCATTTTTTTTGTTAATTAAACTTTTATACCTGAGTTACAATTACTGCAGTTCTATTGAGACCTACTTTGTGGTAATCCCTAGAACTAGCTATTTCCATCTATTGAATACTCAAAGCTTAATTTAAATTTTTAAGCTGACTTTAACAATAACTATTATTAAATGAATAGTTAATCAGGTCGCAATAGAGTTGGAACAGTTGTAATTGTAATTTGAGGATGTATCTTTGTGTTTAAGAGTTTTACTGACAATTTTTCCACTCAAATAGCGCTTAAAAGATGGAAAAAGCGATGAAGCCGAAAAAGACACCCCCATTTATAAAAATAATTTGGTTAGCTTTAGGAGCTAAAGTTTTACCGTACCGATATTTTATTAGATCACTCATTAAAAAATTAACTATTTTTATTTTCTGTACAAGCTTTTTTTATATTTCTAAAAGAGTCATACAGCTTCTAAGGGTTCTATTCAATAAAATAACTTAATAAAGGTTAATAAGGGGAGACAGTGGTTATTCAAGTAATTTCTTACATCTACTCTTTTTCCTAGTCAAATGTAACTTTATTCATTCAAATTCCTTCGACTAAGTGATTTTTCATTTTCATTTAAAAATAAAGTTGTAGATCTGTTATCGCTGTTTGCAAAAGGAAGCTTAGTGTGTGTTTGATAAATTTACTAAAGTATAGAAGTACAGGAAATATCAACTAACATCTCAGGTAGGATTTTTGAAGTGCTGATTTAGTCTTATAAAAGATTACCCTTATTGTGAGGACCTAAAATAATTACACATGGATTTTATTCAATACAAAGTAAAAATTGGATATGAATAAAGCATATGCTTAATTTCTATATAAACTTTTTTTAAATTTCTTGAAAAGACTAAATTCCTAAAGTATTTTATTTGTGAACAATAAAAAGTGACCTAAAAGAAGGGAAGGCGAGGCCACAATAGAAAGGCCTGCCTTCCACATTGATACCTGGTTAGACAAAGTTTGGCGTAACTAAAATCATTAGCCCATGCTATCTTTCATTCAATAAAAATAGTACTCAATCAAGGTAAAGTTGTTTTTTTAGCAAAATTTATATACAAAACTTTAAAATAGAATATGAGGATGTTTTTTTGGCTTCATCAGAGGATGTTCGAATTGGTTTCATTTTTTTATACAATTTTGAAATATTTTGTATTTCAAAAACTTTGCTTAAAATTCTATAAAAATAAATTCTTTATTAAAAACCAAAAGTACCTAACACAGCTTTAATTTTATAATTTATATTAAAAATTGGCGAAATTTGTATTAAATTTAACACAAATTGCAGATTTACTATCAGACAAATAAATTATTTTAACTTTATAATTACATTATTAATATATTAATAAGTTAATAAATAGATGTATAAAGCAGAGTGGTTAGCTTTAAAACTTCAATTAACTATTTTCATATAATATAAACAATATAATAATAGTTTTTACTTATTATTACAATTACTTGCTCTTTGACTATTTATTGATTTAGTTATTAATAATTTAAATAATACTAACATTTAATAGTTGATTTCTATCATTTAATAAACTATTTGCTTAGTAAATAATGAATACAACTTTAATTGGAATTATATCACTTTTTTTTGATCTATCAGATACTGTTATACAGTATAGTTTATTATTACATTTAATAAAATGTAAATACTCATTGATACCTTGTATTTATACTACTTTCTTTATATCTTTGTTTCTTTCATACTTTTTAAAAATTATATTTGTTCTCACATTATTGACAGTCGAGTTATTAATTCTACTATGTTCACAAATAAAAATCTTAAATTTTGAAATTAATTGATCAATATGGAGGTTTTTTTTTGATTTCATTACTTTCTCCATTTTTTAAGCGCTATTTGAGTGGAAAGATTGTTAGTGAAATTCTTAAACAAAAAAATATATCCCCATATATATGTTATTAAATTTAAAAAATTATTTAAAAATAATAATATTTTTATCAGGATTATTTATTATACTCACTTGCTTTTAACTATTATTAAAATTAGTTTCAATATGAGTAACTTTATCAACTTTTATTAAATCCTATGTGCTTTAATGGCCTTCTCCACTGATTTAAAAGCACATTATTCAATTCTTCATTCTTTTTTATCTAGAATAAAAAAATTAAGGGAGATGAAAATTTAGCTTTTACTAATCAGATTGATTGATCGGAAAATACTTTTAACAAAATTTTAGTCTAATATTAAAATGTTAGTAATTTATTAGGAAAAATGTTGAATTGAAAGAGAAAGCAGATAAAAAGCAAAATTAATCGGAGTCTTTAATACTAGAATTAATGAAGATGTGTGACGGTATCGGTACAAGGGATTAACTAAAGCGATAGTATGTAAGTACACTATTTACTTGTTAAAAATGTAAAAACTTTAGCTTTATCATATTCAAGTTCCCACTATTTAGTTGATAAAATAAATTTTTTTACTAATATGGAAATATGAGTGCTTTCGAGTAAATGATATTTATTCAAATTGTACAATTTATTTTTTGCGGTTTTAAATTTGAAATAGTGTATATTTGGTTTTATTTATTAACATAAAAATAGACAATCTCTTGTATTTCTTAATTTTTAATAAGTTCAAATATTTAAACTACAAAATATAACTTATAGTCCTTTAAAAGTTAATCGTAGTAGTATAAGTCCATCCTATAACTATTTAGTTTCAACTTAAATGAACTAATTATACTTTTAAATTAATACAATCAATAGAATTATCAGATAAGAGATTTATACTAATTTTTTATAAATCATAAGATATAATTGAACAACTATAGAACATTGAATTTAACTTTAAAAAAAAGTGTATAAATACAACATATCCTCATCAATAAGTAATTATCAATTCAATCCTAACATGAGTGAAGAATTAAAGAAAGAATTTGATATAGTTGATTCCAATAATAAAACTACAAATGAATTTGATTTTACGGCTGATGAAGTAGGTGCTAGAAGAGCAGCTAGTGTTCGTGGTATTATTAGTAAATACCAATTATGGACTTTATATCTTGGTGTTTTTTTAATAACCTTTGCTATTGGTATTGAACAAAACCTTGACTATGGTTTACTTAACATAGCCTTAGAAGAATTTAAATCCAATGCTTTAACTAGTGTAGTTTCAGTATTAACAGGTTTAATTGGTATAGTTTTTATTCCTTTATTTTCTTTATTAAGTGATTATTTTGGACGAACGGAACTCTTCTTTATTAGTTTAATCTTTTATTTGATTGGTTTGATAATTTCCTTTTGCTCGAATAATTTCGCTACTTTTGTTTTTGCTTCTACTATTAAAAGTATCGGGAATACAGGATATAGTATTATTAAATTAGTTTTAATGGCGGATTTAACTTCATTAGCTAATCGAATTAACTTTAATTCAGTTGATATGGTACCTTATCTATTATGTAATTGGATTGGTTCTTATGCTATTACTCCAATTTCAGAAAATTTAGATTGGAGATGGAGTTATAAAATCCCTACTATTGCGTTTGGTCCATTTGTGGCATTATTCTTTGGGATGATGTTTTATTTACAGCATAAAGCTAAAAAACAAACTACTACTTTTGTAAGTATTAGACATTTTGGTTTAAAAAATGGCCTTAAAAAGATTGTCAATGAATTTGATTTGGTTGGATTTATCTTATTAGTTGTTAGTTTATCTTGTATTATGTTACCTTTAATTATGGCAGGTGATCAAGAGAATGGTTGGAATACACCTAGTATGATAGCTTTAATGGTGATTGGTGGTTTATTATTAATTGGCTTAATAATATGGGTATATAAATATTCAAAGTATCCTTTAATCCCAATGCGATTTTTAAGAAATTCTACTACTTTAGGTGCTATGTTAATTATCTTTTTTGTTCGAATGGATTCTGGTTTAAATTGGCAATATTTTACGCAATATTTTATGATTTCACGTAAATTAGATCCATCCAGTGCTTCTTTATTGTTTAAAGGTTATCAAATGGGTTATTTATTTGCTTGTTTAATTACTGGTGTATTAATTAAAAAGATACCAAACTTCAAGTATTTATTAATTGTTGGTGCTATTATTAATTGCATTGGATTAGGTACTATGATACCAGCTAGATTTCCACATTCAAGTGATGTATTAATTCATGTGACTCAAACATTATCTGGTATTGGACAAGCTATTGTTGATATGTGTGTTATTGTAGCTTACCAAGGATCCGTTAGTAGAAAGGATGTAGCTATTGTAACTAGTGTTTCTCAAATTGTTTTAAGTATTGGTAGTTCAATTGGTAGTACTATTGGTGGTGCTATTTGGACTCAAGTAATACCTCAATTTATTAATAAATATACGGAAGGTAGTAGTGATATTGATTATAGTAGAGTATTAAATGAAATGAAATATGTTTGGAGCTTACCAGAACAACAATTCGAGCAGGTCATTGCAGGTTATGGGGATGGTCAAATGATTATTTCAGGTATCTCTTGTGCTTTAGCTGGTTTAAGTTTACTTGTGATTATATTTATGATTGAACCTATTGATATCCATAACACTCAAAAATTTGATGATAAAATTGATGAAGAGGAAGAGTAAAAAGCTGAGGAGAAGAATTAGTTTAATTTTTAATTCTATGTTACCTTTATTTAATAGAAATAAACATAATTTAATTTGATCAATATATTTGATGCTTTTTTATCATTTTATAATATTAAATTATTGAATCTTATTGAGTTTATAGCATGGAAATTTAAGGTATTTATAGTTTTTAATCTAAGAGTTGCGTATGTCAATCTAAAATGCACTTTTAGCTTTGTTCAATGCATATTGTGCTATATTTTGTGATTATGATTTATTTAATATAACATTATGATAAAATCAGTCAGTCAGTAAGTAAATAACAAAAAAGGATTTATAGCTTGGAACAGTGAGTTACACTGGGGAACAAAAAGCTGGACTTTAGCTCCTCGGGGATTAAAATCTTGGAGAAATAGCTCCTTGAGCTTTTCCGTTAATTATATATAATTTAATAGAAGACTTACCCTTCTGGGTTCAAGATTTTTCAAAAACAAAAAAAGATTTAAATGAAACAAAGTTTATACATCATATATCACCACCTTAATTATTTTTCAATATGAAAGCAAATACAATAAATAAAGGTAAAGTAAAAGTCCAATAGAACAATCGAATGACAATTAAAAAGTAAGGGAGGAAAGAAGCAATATTAAACTTAAAGGGGTCGTAAATAGAAACGATAAGAAAATTAAAAAATAATGATTTCCAATAATAGCTAATGCTAAAAATTTTCAATTTATAAATGAATAAATAAAACAAATTTTTTAAAACGCATATTGAAATATTAACGTTTAATTGAAACATTGTATCAATTAAGGTGTAAAAGATCGCATTATGAAAACAACTTTATGATACAAGGTGGTGTTACAATTATAATATAATAGAAACTTACTGTAAAACAAATATGACAAACTAAAAGTTTATACAATATAAACAACTACTATAAAATGATTAAATCCTATACTAACAATTCAGGATAGTTATAAAAACCCTGAATATTAAAATAAAACGTCACTCAATTGTAAAAAATACGGAGAAAAATAAACGAAATTTTTAAGATTGAGTCACCATTTAAAATAATTGAATCCTGGATTAAGGGAGAAATTGAATTTTAACAATAAAAAGGGGTTTTATGATTATATGGAGAAGAAATTGAACCAATAGGAAGTCCAAGGTATTAAATTTATAAATTGAATAAAAGTTGATGACGTATCAAACAGAAAAATTACAAATCATTATAAAAGAAATCAAGTTTCTCTTTTTTTTTGAATTTTTTAAAAGCAAAAAAATAAAAATGTTATTATTTCAGTTAATAATATATATTAACGTTTACTTATTACAATTAAATCATGGCTATGAACAATTTACTTATGAAGATTTAATTACCCTTCCCCGTCCTAGTGAATTAGTTATTAGTCCAGATAAAGAGAGAGCTATTTATTTTACATCTACTTACTCTATCTATCAAAAAAAGAATATATGGAATAGTTTTATATTAGAGTTTGGTCATTCTGATAGTCCTAAAAAGAGTTCCACTTATAACATTACTAAATATATTGATAAACAACTTTCAACTAGTATTGGTAATGCTCCAATGACTTGGTTAGATCATGAAAGCTTAGTTTGTGTAGTAGATGATGAATTGATTACAATAACTTTACCTAAAGATTTAAAAGACATTGACGTTAAAGAATTTGAGACTTCTACACTTTATAAATTTAAAGAATTGGTTGATATTAGTAATATTCAATATAATATTAAAAAAGATAAAATGATATTTAGTGCTAAAAATAAAGTCAATACAAACAGTCATCGGTTTGGAGATGATGGTATTTTATTTGATAAATTATTTGTTAGACATTGGGATCAATTTATTTTACCTAATCAATATCAACAATTATATTCTTTAGATATAAACAAGAATGATAAGATTGACAATAAAAAAGGTATTAGTAAATGGGAAGTTAAAGGTTCACCAAAAAACTTATTAAAATACACAGATTTGGTAATAAAAATTAATATAAATAATAAAAATTAATATAAATAATAATAATTAAATAAATTAATAATTAATTTAATTTAATTATAGGAATCACCAGTACTTCCATTTGGTGATAATAATGATTACGATATATCTCCAGATGGCAAATGGCTTGTATTTACTTCCAAAATATCAGGAAATGAAAAGGCAACTACAACTACTCAAGGAATTTATTTATTACAATTAGATAGTACTAGTTTCCGTAATACTCCTAAACCACTTAATAAACCTTTTACTGGAGCTGCTTCTTTCCCTAAATTTTCAAAAGATGGCAAAAAAATTGCTTGGTTACAAATGAAGGTATGTTTAATATAGTAATACAATAATAATAATAATAATAATAATAATAATAATAATAATAATAATAATGATATAATATTAATATATATATTAATTAGAATAATATTTATGAAAGTGATAAAAATCATATTCATTGGTATGATATATCAACTCAACAAGTTAATAAAGTAGATTTAAGTTATTGGGATCGATCTCCTAATAGTTTATTATGGAATGATGAAAGTAATAAATTTATAGTAACAGCAAATGATATTGGTATCAATAAATTGTATTTAATTGATATTAAATCTAATAAAGTAAGAAGAATGAATAAATATGATTCAGTCAGTGAAGTGCAATTATTAAAAGAAGATATATTATTATTAAAATTAAGTTCCTTTCAACAACCTTATGAATTCTATACAATGGAAATTGAAAATTATTATAAATTAATTCAACAAAGTAATATTCATGAAGATTTATTAAAACCTTATGAATTACAAGAACAACAAAGTTTCTTTTTTGAAGGTAAAAATAATAAAAAAGTTCATGGTTTTATTATACCACCAAAAGAACATCGGTATTGGAGAAAATACCCTTTAGCTTTTCTAATCCATGGGGGTCCTCAAGGAGCTTGGTTAAATCAATGGTCTTATCGTTGGAATCCTCAAGTATTTGCTCAACAAGGCTATGCAACAGTAATGATTAATCCAACTGGTTCTACAGGTTATGGTCAAAACTTTACAGATGCCATTAAAGGAGATTGGGGTGGTGCTCCCTTTGAAGATTTAATGTTAGGTTTAAATTATGTATTAGAGAATTATAATTATATTGATGGATCACGTGCTTGTGCTTTAGGGGCTTCTTATGGTGGTTATATGATTAACTGGTTAAATGGGCATACGGATCGATTCCGTTGTTTAGTTAATCACGATGGTATGTTTGATGCTGTTTCTGCTTATTATTCAACAGATGAATTGTATTTTAATGAACATGACTTTGCTGGTAAACCTTGGGAAAATCCAGAAACTTATACTAAGTTTTCACCTTCGAACTATGTTTGGAAATGGTCTACGCCTACTCTTATTATTCATTCTCAAAAAGATTATCGTTTAACTATTGATCAGGGTTTATCTGCTTTTACTGCCCTTCAAAGAAGAGGTGTGCCTTCTAGATTATTATATTTCCCAGATGAAAATCATTGGGTGCTTAAACCTCAAAATTCATTAAGATGGCATAAAGAAATTTTTTCTTGGATTAATAGATATGCAAGACCTTATCTTATGAGTAATGAAGATATTGATAAGAAGGAGCCTGAAACTGATGTGGGAATTAAGGTGAGAAACTCAGGAGATAATAGTGATATTTGTATTAATTTTGATGGAAATTCTATTAATATTAATACTGATATTAATTGTGATGGAAATTTTAATGATAAATTTAGTTCTAAAAAACAAACTGTTTTTAAAGTACAAAAGGAGGATTAAGAAGAATTGGAAATTTTATTTTTACCCGATTAGGTCTTATATTTTTATCAATTTTTAGCTTGACTTTTTTTTTAAGAATAAAAAAATGATTAAAGGCTAATTGTTTTTGTTTAATTTTTTAATTTTTGTTTAATTTTTAGGTGATATAGTTGCAACTCTTTTGGAACTTTTTTAGTAGTAGCTTTTTATAATCAACTTATTTATATAGCCAATTTTTTAAAACCTAATCCTTATATTTTAACTGAATTTTAATATAATTTTATTTCTTAAATGAGCAGTTAACTAGGTCGCAAAAGAGACGCAACAACCGTAATACTCGATAAAGGTTTACTGTATTAGCTATAGATTTAATTTTATAGGCTATTTAGTAAAAAGAAAGTTGGGATTGAAAGCTACAAACAACCAAATATTAACATTTTGGTTTGTTCCTTTAATGATAATACAATTATTAATGATAAAATAAGAAGAAGCCCATAGATCATACTTTACAATGACTTTAATTTTATATAGAAGCTCAAAAAGAGTTAATGGCAACTGTTAATTAATAAAGCGATATTAAAGGTTTAAGGATAAGATGTAAATGAACTGATAACTTCAATGTTGATTATTACTTGATGTTTCTCTTTCTACAATAGCCTTAAAACAGTTAATACATTTAACTATCACACTCTCTTCAACCCCTCAATCTTCAATAAAGAATAAAAATAGTGATTGAACTAGTAATAAAATGAATAAAAAGTGTATTTAATCTACTGAATTAAAGTTATTCTTTTTAATAATAATAACCTAACCATCACTGGTGTTCTATTATAAGATACTATTAATTGAATCTGTACCCCTATTTCCATCCCATATTTCTTCATAAAACAATCGAAATACAAAGGGTCAAAGATGTAGAGAAAACAATTGAATTAACTCAAGTTTAGATTGAATAAGTAAAGAGTTAAGTATAATTAGTTGTTATAGATTGAGCAAAGTTGGAGTCTACTTGTAGCTTACAATAAATAGAGTTATAATAAATTATAAAGTATAAGGATAATTGTATGACTATTTACAATATAAAGAACAATCAATAAAACTGTTAAAAATAAACAAATTATAGAATTAAATTAAATTAAATTCAACTAATTTTTTTAATTAAAATATTTTACAATATTAAAAGAATTCAACTTATTAAGCTTGAGACCAAACTCTAACATAATCAATTTGTAAAGCTCTTGAATCATCATTAGGCCAAGTGTTATACCAACTATTCTTTTGAGAATAAAAATCTTTGGCAGCGGTAGGGGATTGATTAGACCAAGGTTTATTACCCACACCTTCTGGGAAATAACCATTAGTACCGCCAACAGCTACATTAAATATTAAATAAAATTCTTGATTAAATGGTGCTGAATTAGGTTGATTTTGCCATGGATTGTTTAAATTTCCAGGAAATTGGCCTTTATTCCAGAAAGAATTTTGAATAGGTAAGTTTAGTATAATATTATTATCTACCCTAGAAACAATTGAAGTTGGATTCCATTCTAATGTATAAGTATGAAAACTATCTGAAAAGCTTTGTCCATTAGGTAACTTATAGCTAGCCGTAGTCATAGCATATTTATTAAAGTCCCAACTAGGACCCCAATGAAGAGTAGTAGCTACTTGATTTCTCCCACCAGCTCCATAATTATTATCATTACCTCTAGCTTCCATAATATCAATTTCACCTGAAGCTGGCCAATTGCCATAAGCATGATCAGCAGGTAGCATCCAAATAGCTGGCCAAATCCAATCTCCTTTTGGTAATTTAGCTCTCACTTCCACCTTCCCATAAGTAAAAGAGAATTTATTACTGGATCTTACCAATGCGGATTGAATTGGATTAATGATATTTTGACCATTAGAACTACGTTGACATCCATAAAACGCATTTCCAGTACATTGATAATTAGGTGAATTGCCCCAAATATCCATATTACCACCATTCATTACAGCCGCTTCTCCAATAGTATCACTAGTCAATACTGGACGTATATGTAAGGCCCCATTTTTAACATAACTAGAGGTACGATTATTAGTATAATGTTGAAATTCCCAATTACCGCCACCACCCAAAGTAATATCATGACGCCAATTTTTTAAGTTAAAGGTATCAAAGTTATCTTCAAATATGAGTTGAGCAGCACGTGTGGAAAAGGTAGATGTAGTAATGTTGGATAATATACTATTTTTACTTAATCCTGGACGATATTCCCCATTGAATCGACGTTGACATTGGATGCTAGGGAAATAGATAGAAAGGAGTAATAAAGGTAGAGTATACATTATGTTTTTTATTTGTATATATGATTAAGTGCAAATGATTCAATAAAGATACAAAAAACTAATAATTTGTTTTTTTTGTTAGATTTAGGAGTAGTATTATGAATCTTATTTATATTCCATTTTTTTTATGTTAGTTACTATTCTGTTTTTCTCATACTTAATTTCTTTTAATTATTTTTAATACTTGCTCACGCTTTTTAAGTTTCTCCTCTCTTATTCAGCTTTATATCCTCCCTTTTTATTCCTATGATCTTAACTTGGTTTCAAATGGACTAGTTGAGGGCTAGCTGAGTAAAGTCAATAACTATTATGATATATTTAATTGCTCCAATTTTATATTACTTAAATTAGTCTTATGCCAAATCATGATTTTCTATAATGAACAAAAGCTAACTGCTTTTTTATTGATCAAGTTTCACCCAACTAATACAATTTAAACGTAAATTGGACCTTTTTTATATTGTATTTATTAAGTTTAATTATTATAATTTTTTCTATTTTCAGATTAATTTAATATAAAAATACAAAATGCTCAATCTACGTTTAAATTATAACATAGTAAAGTGTGACTATGTAATTTCTAATTGTGGAGAGGATACTAGTTTTAAAATTGAAAAATGGATTTTTTTGTCACTCCTTTATATTTTCAAAAAAGAAAACCTCCCTTTTTATGAAATTCTTGCAGTTCCCCCTTGTTTTATGCTGTAAAAAATGGTAGTGAGAAATTAACATTTTTATATGAATTTCAATAATATGAAGATGAAGAATAATAATGAGTTAGTTTTATAGTTGTATTTTTTTATAAATGTTACCAAGTCTATTATACATCCTTAATATTATTAAAAAATTCTTCTTATCATTTTCTACTTTTTTTAGTATGCTATAACCTTTCAATTTACTACTATAATAAGTTAAAACTTAAAGCTCGATTTTTTCGATTTTTCTTTGCCACTACTTCTTCTTCTTTACCATACTTTCTTTTGTTTCCATATTAAGGCATCAGAAATCTAATGGTAAATACCTTATTTTAAATATTTGCTATCATACGTTCAAAAGATGAATTTTTCTATTTTTTGGATCTAGAAAGCGATGCAATAAAATAAAATACTTGTGATAACAAAATAATAAATTAAAAATACCAATATGACAATTAATTGATATAACATTTAAACTAGTGATCTGCTGTAGTATTTGGGTCTTAAAAAGGGGAGCTGATGTAACAATGTGAGCTTTTTTCTTTCTCATAAAGCATGTAGATCTCTTGAATGTTTCTGTTTCTAGAATGAGGAGTAAGAGATGATTTGAAGAGATTGCTTGAGATAGGACTTTATGCTTTATCAAAATTACAATATATATTATGTAATTAATATACATTTGTTTTAACAATTGTTTTTAGTGATTTTATTTTAAAGGAGAAAATTTAGTCAAATAATCTGAACTTATTTTTCACTTGAAAGGTGTAAATTCTAGCTGCTTTTATTTATGGATGAAGGAATAGAAGGTAGTTTAAAAGAATGACTTAATAACTTTTATTATAACCTATTAAAACCACAACACAAATTGAATAATTAATACAGACTATTAATTAACGATTTGTTTTAAAAGAGTGAACTTTTGGTGTTGTTTCACTTTTTTATCATTAATATCAGAAGGTCAGTATATCTGATTAAATCAAGGGGTTAAAGGTACCTCGTAAAAATGACCTAAGAGATTTGATTATGATCTATTAAAATTACAATATAAAGTAATCGAGTGATATGTATTTTAAACTAATGATCATTTATTATGTTTGGCATTTAAAAGATAGGATTCCTTCTGGTCAATTATCGTTATTGTTAAGCTTTGGATCTCAGCTTTTCTCTACTCAGATTACAAAATAGGAGGTATTTTGAAAAATGACTTAGAAGTTTAATATTATGATATACTGTGACATATTAGATATACAAATATACTTTTTAATTAATATAAATTTGTTCTAATGATCTTTTTGATAGCGTTATTTAAAGGGGAGAGTTTGATAAAATAATATGAATTTTTTTCTCTGGCAAAGCACAACTTCCAAATGCTTTTGTTTCTGGATCAAGTAATTAGAGATATTTTAAAATAAATGATCTAGGAGATAATATCATGCTCTATTGAGATTACAATATACAGATTATTTAATCAATAAAAATTTGTTCTAATGATCATTTTTAATATTCGGGTTTTAAAAAAAAAGGAGTTGAACCCAATAATGAGTAATTTTTTTCTCTTGTGTTGCAAGGACCTCAAATATTTTTGTTTCTGGATTAAGTAAGAGGAGATAGCTCAAAATAAATGACCTAGGATATGACAACATAATCTATTACAATTAAAATATAACCCTTAAGTTGATGGTATTTTTTAATAACCTTAATTTAAAGGGGAAGTCTAGCCCGATAATGTGAGTTTCTTTTTCTCTTGAAAATAGTAAACATCAAGTTGTTTGTTGTTATATTCAAAATTACAATGAAGATCATTTAGTTAGTATAAGTTTTAAACGTATGGTCAATTTAATACTTGAATTTAAAAAAGGGAGAGTCGAATATAATAATATAATCTTTTTTAATAATAAGACTTATTTCTTGTTTTTTACACTGTTTGTTGTTCAAATCCTTTTATTATAGTAATAAAATTAAGAAAATATAATCTTGAAGTTATATCATTTGTTTATTGTTTATAGATAAATAAATTCAAGCATTAATATTTTGAGCCAAACTACACTTAATAAACTAGTTTTAATTAAATTTAATAGAAAGTTTATATCTATTATTAATTTTCTACCGTTTCGTAAGCATCTATATACAGAGTAGGCAAGATTTTGGTGACGGTTTTTGGAAAAGCTACAAAAGTATTAAAAGATGAAAAATAAAAACAAACAATAATACAGTTTTATTTAGAATCGATTATGTAATAAAACTCTAATTTATTTTTATTAAAAATTCATGAATTATTGAAGCTATTAGTACTGAAACAACAGTATATGTCAAAATAATTTGCCAAAATTTCTTTGAAAAAAGCAAAATTTTACAGCCTGTATTAAAAGCTTTATGATTGAATTTTTTAACGCAAAAAAATGCAATAACTATAATATCATAATAAATCAATACTTAAAACCTACAATAAAGGCATTAAAACAAAAAAGTTGATATTAAATAGTTATTTTATTAAGCTCAATAGCTAAAATACTATTTAGATTTTGAACTTTTTACTAACAAAATTTTTTGCATAAATTATACAAAATCAATAAAATATAACAAAAGACTTGTTTTTATATGGGGGTGTTTTTTTTGGTTTCATTATTTTTTCCATCTTTTAAGCGCTATTTGAGTGGAGAAATTGTCAGTAAAATTCTTGAATACAAGAATACATCCCCATATGTATAAGCAATTTAGTAATATTAATAAGCATATACCAACTTATACCAAATTTATTGTTTTTAGAAATAGAAAATAGACATTCACGTTTCATAGTTAGTAAGGCTCCTAATTCCGATTAAGCGAAAGAACTACAGCTGTTGCAATCCTTTTGTGACTTTTGGAGATATTTTCTATAATCAAGTTACTTGTATAGCCAGTTTTTTAGAAGCTAACCCTTATATTTAGCTGGATTTTTACATAATTTTAGTACAATTTTTTTCCCTTTAATGAGTAGTTAATTGGTCTCAAAAGGATTGTAATATCTGTATTAAATATACAAATGCCTTAAAAAGAACTAAAATTTTATCGCTATGTGATTTATGACTTCGGTGTGAAGGTAATCAGTCGGATAATAATGATAAAAGTTTAGGAAAAGAATTCTAAAATTTAAAAAGATAATTTAAACTATTTATATTAATAAAAAATAAATATATTTTTAACACATTTACAAAATTAACATTTAAAGCAATAATAATAAAAACTTTATAACACATCTATTTTATTGTTCATAATGTTGGTAAAATTGAACCCAAGACTTAGCTTTTTTCCGATTCTAATGTTTGTTGCAAAAACGATCAATTAAGCGTAAACACTAAGAAAATGGAGGACATATTTATTTCTATTGAATAAAATGTATAATCTTTTGAATTTCAAAGTACTTAAAAGATAGAATAAATAATGAGATAAAAAGTATATCCCTTCAGCGTTTTATTTATGCCATTTTTCATTAAATTTAAAATTTTATAAGTTTAAACTTCAATCAAAGCTGGGTAAAGAATTGATCCATATTTATTTTTTTACTACTTTTTTTTAAAATTTCCAAATACGAGAATCAGAAAATAGAATAAAATAAAACTGAAATTTATGACAGCTATAAAAAGAGCTATATTAATTTTGGAAACCATGTATAAAAGGGGAAAACAAAACACAAGTATAATTTTAAAAAATATTTAGTTTAATTTCAATATTGAATTCTATTCTTGTACTACTTTTGTCCTACTACGGTTATAAAGTAGATTATTACTTAAACGTTAAGAGCATATTATAATTTCATATTTAAAGGTAATATACAATGTGTATTTTAGCCCATTGAGGAAAGTACCTGGTCCTTTAATCAATTTGATATTCGCCTTTATAAATAGGGTTTATATGATAAATGGCACCTTCCTGGAGTATGTCCTCAATCTGAGTAGTAAATATGGGAATGTAGTAAGATTAAGTAAGCATCAAAGTTAAAATTGGATGTCATAATAATAATGATGATGAAACTAGGTTGGAATGGGATCTCATTTTCCTCTGATTCAGCATTGAAAGAGATATACTCAACTTATGCCTAAATAAAGGATGAAACTTATGATATTTTCCGTATACTAGAGCAAACTATTTTTAGTACTAGGTAATAAATAAAATATCAAAAAGATATTACTAACAATTTAAAAAGACAAAGAGTAACATTTTAAACGTTTTATGAGTTAGTGATTAATAATTAGAAAAAAATTGTTGCTCTATCTTTTTCGGAAAAGGTGATAGGAAGCGTAGAATACTTAGTTAAAAAGGGTATATACGCTTTTGTAAATAAAATGGATACACTTGCAACTCAGGGTCAAAAGTTAGATCTTGGTCTTTTCTTTCATCACCTTCCTTTTGTAAACTATTTATGAAATAGCTCATGTATATACTAACATGATTATTAGGATGTAAGTGGTGACTTGGCATTTGGAAGATCGTTTAATATGTTAAGAGATAGTTACCATCCAATAGTAAAATAGATATATGATATTTCTAATTATAGTCTTGTGGTATAATTTAGCCCCCATTTTTAAGTTATAATATTTAAATAATTTTAAGTATTTATGTTTCCATTTATGAAACGCTATCGATTTGATAGCATCAAAAAATTATATGAGGCATTAGCTGATGATAAGCTTATCGAATTTACTTAATCGTATTTAGTTGGCATATGAAGCAATGAAAGATGCTAGAAATAATCCAGATAAAACTACTATCTTAAGTACTTTTATTAAAGCAACGGGTTCAGATACTGGAAATTATTTAAGTGATAAAGATACAGTTGAAGAACCAATTTCACAAATGTAGTCCTGTTTCTCAATTATTAAATTATTTTAATCAACTAATTTAAAGTGGTACTGGGACTGATATTACTTTAAACTCGCTTACATGGTAATTTGATATAATTGATTTTATTAATAACTAAACTAATGTAACTAGGGTTCTTTATTTATTAATTAATAACCTAGAAGTATATAAAAAAACCATAGAAGAAATGCTTACAATATCCCCAGACAAAGGTTCAATTACTTATACTAAATGTAAGTCAGAATGTCATTATCTTAACGCTGTAATCCATGAAGGCTTAAGAAGCTTACCAGTGGCTGGTGGCGCTCCAACAAGGATTGTACCTAAAGGAGGTAGGGTAATTAATGGCTATTTTGTACCAGAAAAGGCAAATTGTGTAGCAAGTAAAAATGCAATTAATAACATTTTCTAGATTACTGTTGGGATTACAATTAATGCTTTACGCAATTTACCCTCAGCATGGAAGAATCCTAGTTTTTTTGATTCTCAAAGATGGCTACAAGATGGAAAATTTAAAACTAATTCCAATTTTCTCCTTTTTTAATCGAACCTAGAGCTTGTGTTGGTAGAACGTAAGCCTTTTTTAATCAAGCTAAAATTTATTCATTTATTTAGTTTGACTTGGACAGAACTATATTTAGTTAGTGCAAATTTGATAAGAGATTTCACTTTCAAAAGAAATATTGAAAAGAAGATAAATTTTAGAAATTTTATTACCACTCAACCTGCTGAGTCTATCAAAGTTCTATCATTGAAAACTAATCCAAGTTTTATTAACGATGGAAATCTAGTTTACATTCCATTTTTTTATTTATTTCTTGAGCAAGGATAAAATCAAATTTCATCAAAATCACAAGTATAAACTTATTGTTCAAAATATCCCTTTTTTCTGCTTTTATTAGTTGAAAATGCTTTAATTTTATTTTATCTTGAATATTATTTTGATTTCAAAAGGAGATTATCATTTATATGAAACATTGAAAGATATCTGTTTATTATTCAAATAAAAGTGCTGTTGAATGATTAATATTATTTCGAGATAATGAGTTTTTTTATAAAATAGTAATTTTTTAAGATATGGGATGTATTTTTTGTTTAAGAATTTTACTAACAATTTTCCCGCACAAATAGCGCTTAAAAAATCGAAAAAGTGATGAAACCAAAAAAAAATACCCATGTTGATATTGTTAAAGCCTTGACATTAAAATTAGTAAACAATGATAATAATAATACTAGTTTGAGATGAAATTTTTTCGCTAATTATTAAATTTACTAATATCAACTTAAAAGGAGGTAAAAATACTATATTTAATTAAACTGAGAAAACAAGTTGATTTCAAACATTATTATGTTTGAAAAATCAATTTCGAGAGTTAAGAAAAATGGGAGTTATTAAATAAAGTTTAAGTTAATAAGAAAATAAAACAATTCTAAAGTTTATTAAAAATAAAGATTAACGTAACTGAAGTGATTCTAATTGCGTTAACAATGACAATAATAATGAAATTATAAAAAACAAATATTTAACATAGAATATCGACCAATATTTTGTACTTTTATTATCCTATTTTTTATAGTATTGTTACTATTAAAACACTTTCAAAAATAGAATTAGCATTATAAAAGAATACTAATTAATAATGGGTGCATTTAAATTCTACTAACTAAAAATAAATAAATCAATAAAATTCCGAGTCAACTGAAATAGTAATCTTACATCAACTAAATCATTTAGTAGTGTTAAAACAAACCTGTTTCAAAACATTTAAAAAGTGAGTGAATAAAAAGTTTGAAAAAGCAAATTTCAACTTTTAATTTTTTATAATTTTTATTTATTTTAAGTATGTGCGATAATCCAGTTGAATTATCCAATACAAACGATGAACAAGACAGTCAACTTTTATTATATTTAATGAGTACTGGTTACTTAGATTTATACCCTGAATTATCCAAAGTTTTTGTAGATTTAGGGAATCATGAAATTCGAGTAGCTTTAGATCAATTAACTAAGTATCATGCTATTAAAAAAGAAAAGATACCCTCCGCTTTAAATAATAAATTGAAATCGTATATTAATTCAATAAGTAAAGGAGTGAAATTCTATTTCAATCGAAAAATAAAAAAGGATATTAAAAAGGTGGATTTTGATTATGCTTCTTGTAAAAATGTACCTAATTGTCATTGTGTTAGTGGCCCTCAATCGTTTAACTTGATTCATAAACTCAACTTTTAATCTGTTATTACTTTCCTTGAATTGCCTACTTTTATATTCACTATTCTATAGATTAATAAATAGTTCGTTTTATATCTTTACTTTTTTTATATTTAGTAGTTTATTGTATTTTTAAAGTTAATAAGCTATTTTTTTATAATTAATATAGGTCTTAAATTAATTTAATGCTATAATTATGAATTTCTAAAGTTCATTAAATATCAATATTTTAATATTCAAAATTTTGGAAATATTAATACTATTATTAATATTAATATTAATATTGTTATTAGTACTACTATTCCACCCAACACAAAAAAGCAATTAACTTATGATTATCAATGAATTTATTTTGAGTATTCAAGGATGTAAGTAACACCCCACCTTTCCATTTAGTTATGGAATTATATTTAGAGATATCCAAAATTTATAATTATCATTTGAAATCAACTCCCAATTCAAAATTCAAAAATTAAGAAAATTTGATAAATATAGAAAGTAAACATGCGACTAAAATCAACTAATTAAAAATATCTTCACTTTGAAATTTGAAATTTGAAATTTTAATTAAATTATAAAAGATTTCATATGTTTTTTAACTTAAATTAACTACGATTAAGTCGCTTTCTAGCCTCTTCTAAAGAATATTTAACCGAAGTTGGAGAAGTTAAATAAAGGGAATCGAAACTTGATTGATCTTGTATTATATATAAATTCATACTCTCATTTAGTGACGTTGGAGATTGAATAAAACTCAAATTTGGACTAGACAATTTTTTAGTTAATGGGGTATTAGGAACAGACAATGCTCCTGAATTAAGTGGACCATAACTGGACGTTATACTCAAGGAACCATTTGGAATTCTTTTAGTACAATTATTGACATTTGAAGAAGATTTAACTTCTTGATAATTTAAAGTCATATGATCCAAACTTAACTTCTTCTTTATTGGCTTTAATAACTTATTTTTCATATTATCTAAACTGGCTCGTAATCCTTTTTTATTATTTTGTTCTTGGTATATAAACTGATCTACTTCTTTTAATGTAGTTTGTATTTTATCGGGGGTTACATCTTTAAATACTTTGGATATTGTTGGATATAATGCTTCATGACCTATACTTCTTAGATAAATCATTAAAGCATCTTCTTCCTTTTCATTTATCGTTGGTAGTTCGGAGTAGCCATAGTGTATTTTATTAATCATCATTTGGGAAAATTATTAAATTGTTGAAGTTAATAAAATGATCATATCTTTTGCTTATATACTTAATTTTTGGTTCATATCACTAGAATAACTAATAAATGAACTTGGTGCATTTATAAACTTCTAATTTTTCAAAAGTTTCTTAATTTAGGAACCGCATTTTGGGAGTTTCATTTATTAGTGTTTTAAACAGTTCTTTAAATAATATAAAAATGATCAAATTAAGTTTACCACTCTTTTGCTTTTGTTATAAAATACATATTTAAAATTAATGTTTTATAAAATAAACAATTATAAAAACATTGTTTTGAATTGTTTAATTTCAATAATTCTTTAATTGACTTTTAATTTGGATCATTCTATCACTAATTATTCTCAATATTAAGTTACAATTTTATAGCTAATTAATTAATCCTAAAAATAAGAATTTAAAAGCATTTCATATTAAAAATAACATTATAATATCCAATTTAATAACTTAATGTGCTATTTAAAAAATCTTACTTACTATATTTAGTTAAATTTTAATAAACAATTCGGTTTTTTTAATAAGTAGTTTTTTTGAAAACCTTAAAGAAGCTTTAAGCTTTTAAATGTTTTATTATTTAAGAGAAAAATAATAGATTAAATGCTTGACAAGGGTATTATAAGGAAAGGAAAAAATAAAAAATAAAAAATAAAAAGGCTTATATGAGGGTGTTTTTTTTAGCTTCATTATTTTTTCCATTTTTAAGTACTATTTGAGCGGAAAAATTGTTAGTAAAATTATTAAACATAAAAATACATCCCCATATAATGAATAAATAAAATCTAAAAAAACTTTCAAAAATAAACATTATTAATTATATTTAAAAATTAATAAAACTAAAAAAAATAACTATATGGGGATGTATTTTTATGTTTAAGAATTTTACTAACAATCTTTCCGCTCAGATAGTACTTAAAAATGGAAAAAGTAATGAAACCAAAAAACATCCTTGATATAAAGGTACATTTTTTTGAAAATTTTATTATGAATCTTTCCTTTTAAATAACGCTTAAAAAACAGAAAAAGTGATGAACCTAAAAAAGCACCTTTATATAATTAATTTAAATTTAAAGCAATTTTTTTCTAAACGTTCTAATATAAAAAAAAGATTAATTAATTTTTATTTGATATAATTTATATCCAGTTAGTAATTATTAAGTTATTAATTTTATAAAAAAATGCTTTAAGCTTTAAAATCGGTTTAATAATAAATATGAATATAAATATAAAAAATATAAGTATAAAAATTTAAAAATGATATTAAATTAGTTTAAATATATAAAATATGGGGATGTATTTTTTTGTTTAATAATTTTACTAACAATCTTTCCGCTCAAATAACGCTTGAAAAATGGAAAAAATAATGAAATCAAAAAAAAACACCCCCGTATATAATTAATAAATATAATATTGATAATGAAAACATTTTTAATTTTGATAAATAATTTTATAGTTAGTAAATTTTTAAAGAAATGGCAATAACTAGTTTTAATAATCTTAAAAAACCTATTATAATATAATAAAATAATAAAAAATAAATTGTTTTTATATAAAGTACTAATTTATGTGAAATATTGCTTTATTAGCTCTCGATTTGATTATAACACAACAATCACTTAAGTTATTGTGTCCTCAAGTTCAAACACAATCAACTCAGAGTCCCATATTTTGATTTGCTGCGAGAATTTATAACTTCATATTACAAAGAATATTATCCTCTCGTGTGAAAGTTGGTACTCAGTGGTAGGAGTTAAAAACAGTTCTTGCTTGATTAACTTGCCTTGAGTCGAACGGTCTTAGTTTATGTAACTAAGATAGACTTAAATGAATAGAAATAGTATGTAACAAGCTACGAATTATATAAAACAAATATAATGGAAGATACTACCGTAAAATCTACGTAAGATGTTGTCAGAAAGACTTAGTGGCTTTATTAATAGTATGATATCAGGGAGTAATTCAGTTAAAAAGCCTCGAGTTATCATATTGAGGAATCTCTTTTATACTCCAATAAGTATGGATATTAAAAGGAGATAATATTCTTTACAATATGAAGTTAGAAATTCTCGCAACAAATCAAAATAAGGGACTCTGATTTGATTGTATTTGAACTTGAGAACACAGCAACTTAAGTGATTGTTGCGTTATAATCAATCCGAGAGCTAAATAAAGCAATATTTCACACTCGTTTTGATATCCATATTTGTTGGAGTATAAAAGGGATTCTTCAACACGATAACTCGAGGCTTTTTAATTGGATTACTCCCTGATAACGTATCATTAATAAAGCCACTAAGTCTTTCTGACAACATCTTACATAGATTTTACGGTAGTATCTTCCATTATATTTGTTTTACATAGTTCGTAACTTATTACGTACTATTTCTGTTAAGTTAAGTCTATCTTAGTTACATAAACTAAGACCGTTCGACTCAAGGCAAGTTAATCAAGCAAGAACTGCTTTTAACTCCTACCACTGAGTATCAACCATCACATTATTAAAAAAATAATATAATAACATTTTTTTAATTTTTTACTTTCTTTGTATCTTATAATCACTAAATATTAGCTGCTTTAAGCTATTAGAGTTCTATTATGAATAATAAACAAGTAAATAAAAACGTTTATAATTTATATAATTCATAAAAAAAATTCATATTTTTGATAAAGTTTTTAATAAAGTATTTACACTTTTTAATATTAAAGCTAAGTTTAAAAAAGCTGGGCTTTGTTTTTTAAATTACGGTACTATAATTTCAAAATTAAACAAAAATTTATATACTAATTAATTCTGAAAAAATAACAAATATACCTTTAATTTGAATATTAAAAATATTAATTAATATAATTGAATAATGAATTAAACAATTTGTTTTAAAACAATATTAGATAAGTTTAAAACTATGCTATTTTTATTTAAAAAAACAATGAATCAATTTAAAAAAAATAATAAAAAAACTTTATATAAACTTGCTGTTATAAAGAATACCAATAATATATTAAATAGGCATTGCTATATGTTAAAAAAATAAGTTTAAAAAAATTATACTTATAATATAAAAAATTAAATTTAAACAATTAAAAGCAGCAAAATGTAAATAAAACTAAAAATTTTAAAAAAAGCTATAAAAAAATTAACTTTTAAAAAATATAATAATGTTAAGCATTATGTTAAAACATTTTTATTAAGTAATTTTATTTTATGGTTTTATTTTTTATTAATAAAAACTTTTAATCTTATTACTTTATTATTAACACAACTATAGCTAAAATTTTAAATTAAACAACTGGTTTATATATTATATTTAAACCTATTTATTTAAAATTAATTAGCAGATTTTAAATTAAATAATATAAAATATGGGGATGTTTTTTTTTGGTTTCATCGCTTTTTCCATTTTTTAAGCGCTATTTGAGTGGAAAGATTATTAGCAAAATTCTTAAATAAAATAATACATCCCTATATGATACTTAAAGTTTGGCTATTTATATTAGTTGTAAAAAACTGAGAGTTTAAAGAAAGCTTGTAATATCTTATTAAAAAAATGTATAAAATATGAAATAAATTGTTTAATAAAATACAAAGTTATATTAACAATAATAAAGAAAATATAAATAATAAAATATTATCTAATATAGCTAAAAAAAATATAGACTACTTTGAAATAAAAAGCTGAAAGTGTAAATAAAGTTTAAAATTTAATTATATAGTAAAACATTATATTCTATATAGCAATAGTTGTTGTTTAAAGCATTATAATCCTGGATAAAGCTGACGATTAACAAGTTTTAATTTATGCAATTGGGATAGACTATAATTTCTAGATATAAAATATTTACTAATAAATTGTATAAAATAACAAAAACAAATTGTGAAAGTTGGTACTCAGTGGTTGGAGTTAAAAACAGTTCTTGCTTGATTAACTTGCCTTGAGTCGAACGGTCTTAGTTTATGTAACTAAGATAGACTTAAATGAGTAGGAATAATAAATAATAAGTTACCAACTATGTAAAACAAATAGAATAGACAATACTACTGTAAAATCTACGTAAGATGTTGTCAGAAAGACTTAGTGGCTTTATTAATGGTACGATATCAAGGAGTAATTCAACTAAAAAGCCTCGAGTTAGTATGTTGAAGAATCTCTTTTATACTCCAATAAATATGGATATTAAAACGAGAGGATGTTATTCCTTGCAATATGAAGTTATAAATTCTCGCAGCAAATCAAAATATAGGACTCTGATTTGATTGTGTTTGAACTTGAGAACACAGCAACTTAAGTGATTGTTGCGTTATAATCAATCCGAGAGCTAAATAAAGCAATATTTCACACTGTTTCCTGTTTCCTTTAAAGTACTAATTTTATATATTACTTGATCAAGTTTGTTATTATTATTAACAAACTTTGACATTTTTTTTGTTTTATTATAAAATTCCATAAACTCTGGGTTATTATAAATAGTTATTAAGATTAATGTAAATAAATTATAATATTTATATTATATGTTTTTTTATTATATTAAAATTTTCAAAAATCCTATTTTAAAGTTTAGTTATAAATGCTTATATTATATTTTTATTTTAATAAAAAGCAAAATAAAATAACTGTATATTTATATATTATATATTTACTAAACATTTAATAAAAATAATATAAAACATATAATTAAAAAAACTAGTTAAAAAAAAAAATAATTAAAACAAGTTTTTGAATTAAATAAAAAGATTTAGTTTTAAGTTTTTTAAATTTAATCAATCATATGTTAAGGATTTACAAATTCAAAAATTTAAAATTTGGATTAATTTTTAAATAAATTCTAAAACTAATTTAGGCATCCTTATATGTTTTTAAATAGTGTTTTTTTTATTAATATTTAAAAAATAAATGTTTTAAGTTGAGTATTTTGATTTTTTTAATGTTTTTTTATATCATTTAAGATAATTTTTTTATTTAAAAATTAAGTTTAAATTTTATTTATATAATTTGAAAAAATCTATTACAAGGTATTTTTTAAAGTAATCTGACTTTTTAAGCCAAAATTGATTTAAAGTCATTAATCGCAACAGTATAATAGGGATGTAGTTTTTGTTCAAGAATTTTACTAACAATCTTTCTGCTCGAATAGTGCTTAAAAAATGGAAAAAGTGATGAAACCAAAAAAAATACCCCTATATGCTTTTAATATCTAAAGGTAAATTAATTTTTGTAAAAAAGTTAAACCACAGCAATTTTATATCTTTCCAAACGGATCTACCCAAAAAGTCAGATTACTTGGAAAATATCTCATAAATTAGTATTTTTAGACATAAATTTTATAGTATTTTACAAAAATCATCTTATAATATATTAAATTTAATAAAACTTTAGATGTATGAAAAATTTATAAGATAATTGAAATCAATGTTTAAGGGTTAATCTGTCATAATCTTTTGTTTAAAACGATATAAATGAAAGTTGATAGACTTATTAAATGTGATATTTTCGAAAAGCACTTAATTAAAATTTGTTTCTTATTTCTCAAATTAAGTAACTTGGTTAAGTTTGAAGTTGCAAATTTTGCTTTTACTAGAAAATGGTCCAAAAAACTAACTTTTATTGAGATTTATTTTGTTTTTTTAAAAGAATTTGGAATCAATTTCAACCATTTGAGAAATAATCTAATCTATTAACCTTTATGACTACTCATTTTCAAGGATCAATAAGAGCTTCTAACAATTATGAGTTATTTGAAAAGATTCGACAGGGATTAAGGAAAGATGAGAAAGAATGTATCGATTTAAGAAAGTTACAATTGTTTCAATGTAGAAATAAAGAGGATGGTAGCAATAAGAATCAACAAGATAATATTAGTAAAATTAAAAATAAACTGATGGATGAACTAGTGTATTGGAAATGGAAGTGTTTGACTGAAGATGAGAGATTAGAGATGATAGAATTGAGGGTAAGTTTTTATTTTTACTATTATATGGTTAGAAATTTTAGAATGTTGTTTATTTCTGTTTTTTTAATAGGGAAAACAAAGTAGTGTTAAGAAGAATATAAGTTCTACTCATAGTCAATTAGAAGAGAAAAGGTAATTTAAAGATTCAAATAAACTAATATAAGTTTTGGTTAATTTTTATTAAATTATTTAGTTTCAAATATCAATTACAATTAACTCAACTTGGTCGACTTGAACAACAAAATTTGCTATTAAAAAATCAATTGAATTGTTTAAGGTAATTAGTATATTGAGTTTAGTTTTATGGAGATTTAATAGGATTAGTGACACTGAAATCGAATTACAAAAGGAAATTAGAATATTAAAAAAACAAAAAGAAGTATTAATTCAAGATCAAAAAAGAGAATTAGAAATGAAATTTAAAAAACAAAGTTTGGAAGTAAGATTTTGAAGTTGTAATAATAAAATAAGACATTTTTAATATTGAATTTTTAATTAGATTAAAAAAACATTTGGTTGGATAGACAGTAAATTTTTAGACTTAATTCAATGTGACAGTATGTTTATAATGTTTATACCTTTTTTAAAACTCAATTACTTGTTTAGAATATAATATTTTATTATTTACAATGCTAATGAAAGATATTCATTTAAATTTTAAATCCATTGCTATTCATTTAATAGAAGTAATTAAAATCAATTTTGAATTAAATAATAGTGCAAATAATAACAAAGGGAAAAGTAAGTATTCGTATAAATTAAAAGATTGAGAGAGAAATTGATTAATGTTTCTTTTTTTTTTTGAAAAATAGAAATATTGGATGAAATCAATAAGTTAAATGAAATGTAAGGTTTAACATTAATAGCATATAATTAACTAGTAATAAAATCAATTTATTAGTTATTTAAAAAATCAACGTAAGTTGAAGGAAATAAAATATAAAAATCAATTAAAACAGAAATTATTAGCTAATTTTAAAAATAATAACAATTTACCAACAACAAAAGATATTAAGTAAGTTTCAGTCTAAATTTTTATAATAATTATAATAATTAACATTTAAATAGTTTACTACAATCCATAATTGAACAAAAAGAAGAACAAAAAGAAGAACAACAAAGTATTAATTTCAAAACTCAATTAATTGAAATTCAATATATAAAACAAATTCAATATCAAAAACAAATTAATCAACAAAAACAACTTTATAATAAATTCAAAATAATAATAGATTTAATTATTGATTATCTAAAATTAACTATTTATTTTAATTTATTATTAAAAACGAATTATTGTAATTTAAAACAGAAATTCAATGAATTTAATGAAGTTTTGATTATGTTGGATAAAATATTTATTGAGTTAAAAGTTAATTGTAATAATAATATAGTGAAAAAAGACAATAAGGTAAATTAATATTATTGATTAATTGATTAGTTATTAAATTATATATTAGATAAATAAGGATTTATTAAATAATATATTGGAATTTCTATCGATTAAGGAAGAGGAAGATGATAATTTATTATTATTAAATAATATTAATGATACAAATACAATTAATAATTCTTTATTTCAATTATTAAATCAATTGTAAGTTTCTATTTCTATTTATTTATTGTTTTATTAATATTTATTATAGTAATATTTTAAATCAACAATTATTAAATAACACGTATTCTAATTTTGAATTAAATTTTAGTGATGAGGTAAATAATTAATAATTATAATTATAATAGTTTATTTAACTTTTATTTTAATATAGAAAATCCAAGATATTAAAAAGCAAATAAATGAACCAATTGAATTATTAACTAAAAAATTAATTCAATTAAATAATTTATTATCAAAATAAACAATATTTATTTAATTTAATTTATATTTTGTTATAATTTAATTTAATTTAATAACCCAATGCTTTTGAAAAAGTATTAAATTCTAATTTAACCATATCATTAATAATCATATCTAAACTATCTTTAGCTATTTTATAATAACCCTAGTAAAAATTGAATTAAAATTAAAATTAAAATTCTTAATATTTTATGAAATAATAATAATAATAATATAGTTTACCTTTTTATTAAAATGAGTGCCATTACCATTAATAAGATCAATACGTTTAAATTCATAATTATTACTATCCAATTGTAATAACAATTTAACATTAGGATGATTTAAACTATAACAATATAATAAATAAATAAATAAATACTAATTAATAATATATAAAAACAATGATATAAAATAAATTAATTCAATTTACCTATTAATTCTTTCCATTAATAATTTATTGAACTTATGAATTTCTTGTTTTAATACAACATTTCTTGTTAAATCGGGTATTGTATATATATATATTTTACCGAATTCACTAATTCTTTCACTTGTTTCCATTATATTATTAATAATTAAATTAAAATCATCTGATTTCCTATTCAAATAAAGAAACATTAATCAACTTCCATCCTTACATAGTTTCATTTAAAACAAAAAATCAATTACTTAACATCATGCATCCCGATTGAGAATAAAAACAATCCTGCCCCTTCAATAGTCTGGTTTCTTTCAATATATTTCTTAAATAATGGACCTTCTGGATGCCATTGATTAGAGGTACTACCATATTGACCATAATTAAATAATTTCCACTCTTGTTTAATGTTTTTAGCTTTAAATAATAATGTTTTTAAATGAAATGTAAGTCCTATTCCACTACCAAACGATATCTTGTCTCCATAGCCTAGAGCTAAGTCATCTCCTATTAATATAAAATTAAAAATCAAGAATTAAAAAGTTAGTTAACTGTTTATTAATATTTATAAACATAATGAGTTCATTATTATTGATAGATTATTTGTTGATGTTAAATAATAATAATGATAATAATAATAAATAATATAAGATTTACCAAATACAACTAATTTTTGAACAAATTGATTATTACTTGTACCACTTGGTTGACCAATCCACTATTATTTTTTAAATCACTTAGTTTATTTTATTTATTCTATTTTTATTTACTAGAATAGTTTACCTGAGATAGCTGTGTCAATTTTAATAATAATAAATAATAAGCATATTTAAGATATAAAATAAACTGATCTATCATAATTGTTTATTGTAATCCTTTTAACTTTTACTCAAATTGAACAGAAAATAGACACTATTTTATAGAAAAAAGTATCAAATTTTGAATATCTTAACTCTTTTTATATCATTTTATTTGAAAGCTTAAAAATTGGCTTATTTCAGTTCATTATAAACTTGTTTATTAGCCAAATAATAACTTACAAACTGGAATTTGAGTTCTCCTTTTTTTCAATTCTTATTTGGTGATGAATTAAAAAAGTAAAAAGTAGAAAAGTTAATTGGGCATATATTTTTTGTTTAAGAATTTACTAATAGCTTTACTCAAATAGTGCTTAAAAGTGGAAAAAGTAATGAAACAAAAAAAGTACCCCCCCAATTTAAGAATTTGATCCATTTTTTATAATATAAAAAAATTGGACAATTTAATTAAGTTATTAAAGATACTACTGGTGGATTATTTAAAAATTAATATACTATTATTAAATTTTACAACTTATTAGTATTATAATAGTATAATACTTTATAATATTTATAATATTTATAACGGTACTAATCATATATTTGATGATAGATAATTTTATATTAAATTCTTGTATTATCTAAAATTATTAAAATGAGCTCAATTATTAAAATCAATCAATCTATAAGCAGTTAATTAAAGTACAATAACACAATTATAAGAAGCTACAATTTCTCAATATTATTAAAAAAAAATCCATTAGAATATATATATATATTCTCCTTTATTGATAAGTCTCCGCCAAATGACGTGAAATGATAAGTCTTTGAATTTGGGAAGTACCTTCATAAATCATAAATATTTTAGAATCTCTTAACAACTTCTCTGCTGGGTATTCTGTATTAAATCCATTACCCCCAAAGATTTGGACACAATCAGCAGCAGCTTTGTTAGCCGCTTCGGAGGCCATTGCTTTAGCCATAGAAGCTAAATGTGTATTCTTTTGTTTATTATCTCTTAACCATGCTGATTTATGCACTAATAATCGAGATGCTTCTAAATTCATGGCCATATCAGCTAACATAAATGCTACTGCTTGGTGTTTAATAATTGGTGTTCCCATCGTTTTTCTTTCTAAGGCATATTTGGTTGCTTCTTCTAAGGCTCGACGGGTTAATCCTACAGCTCCAGACGCAACTAATGGTCGTGTAGTGTCAAAGGCTCCCATGGCTATTTTAAAACCTTGGCCAATTTCACCTAATCTATTCATTATTTTTAGTATATAATTTAAACGATAATATAATAAATATAAAATAAAATGATAATTACCTATTTTCATCAGGTACAACTACATCTTCAAAAGTAATACCTCTAGTATCGGACGCTCTTTGACCCATATTAATTTCTTTTCTACCCACAGAAATACCAGGGGCATCAGCATCAACGATAAAACCAGTAAAAGCTTTACCAGTAGGAGTATTAGAATCTCCAGTTCTAGCTAAAACAAAATACCAATTAGCTTTTCCGCCATTAGTAATCCACATTTTTTGACCATTAATGACCCAATCATTTCCTTTCTTTACTGCTTTTGTTTTTAATCCAGCAACATCAGAACCTGCTCCTGGTTCTGTTACTCCATAAGCGGCCATTAACGGTTCTTCGGTCATTCGTCCTAAATATTTTTTTTTTTGTGCATCATTACCAGCTAAAATTACAGGTGCTTCAGCTAATCCATTAGCTTCAATAGCCGTTTGAATACCTGTACATCCAAAAGCCAATTCTTCTGTAATAATACAACCATCTAGTACACCTAATCCTAAACCACCGTATTCGGAGGGGATATGAGTATTCATTAAGCCTAATTCCCAAGCTTTCTTTAAGATTTCAACGGGATATTCACCAGTTTGATCATGATGTGCAGCTTTGGGTATAATTTCATCAGCAGTAAATTTACGGGCTAAAGATTGATACTCTTTTTGTTCTTCTGTTAAATTAAAACTCATTGTAGAATTAAAACATTGAGTTTGTTTTAATATACTAGGTAAAGCACGTTTTAATAAACTGTTTTTTAATAAGGACATGGTTAGATATCTTGTTCTAAATTAAAGAGAAATAAAAAAGGATGAAGATATAAAATAATTTAAAAAAGTATTCGTTATGATTTTAGTTGCATTTATATACTTAGATGTTTGGTTTACTTTTCATATGCTACACGAATTTAACTCCATCTTTTGAAAGTGTTTATTATTCATTTTGTCAAATGACGTTAATTTTTGATTTAATTGGTTATAATCAATTTAATCCAATTAAAATAGAGTTAGGTAATTTTAATTTACGATTTTTTAAAAAAATCCTTGAGCTTAAAAAGTTATTGAATTAAGTTAACAAGCATTATTTTTAGAATGAGATCGGTCATTTCAACGATGCTTGGATCTCAATTTATGATTGTTATACTCTTGTTTTTATATTATTTAGTTTAATGATTTATATAAAAAAGTATTATTAGTATAAGTTAATGTTCTTAAAATCATTTGAAATAAAAATAACTTTAAAAATAGAAACTTAACAAAACAATTTTTGATACACAATTTGATGGACTATTTATTGCAATAGAATATCGGAATTAGATTTATTTATTAGCTTCAATCTTAAATATATTGTATTCTTCATCACTAAAAAACTGCTGTTTCTATTTTTTTAAATGTAGGCTTAAGTAGTTGAAGCTGGTTATCTATTTCGTTAATTAAAACCGAATAAAGAGTTAAAGTAATAACTGATATTATTCCACTATAAGATAAGACTTTTACTTCAATAACTAGTAAAATACAAGCTTTTATCATATTTATAATTATTAAATCCTTAATTAAAAGCTCTTTGATTACCTATTGTTCCCTTTGTGATTTACCTTTTACTCTACTAAAGATATCAACCTTTATTTTAACAAACTTCCTCTTATCATTATTAATGTTTTTTAAAAACTAATTCAAACAAAAGATTGAAACATAATAAACAATTAATGAAACTTCAGATGTTTAAAATAATTATTACTAGTGTATTATTTTTATCCTTAATTTTCTTATCGGATAACTCCATTCTATATTGTCATGACTAATTCAATAGTTACTTTTCTAAAGCTGTTACTACTTCTATTATATATCATAAAAAATAAATCGACTTTTACTATATCTCGATTATATATCTATGCTATTATCACTACCTTAACCCTCGATCATTTATAAATTAATCTACCGTCTATATAAAAGTAAATTAAGTAAATTAGAATATCAACTTTTATATAGAAACTCCATATTTTGCTGCATTAAAACACATGAATATTATTTTTACTTCTATAATAAAACTTCTCCAAAACAATTAAAGACAATAATAATCTTATTAATAATAAATTAACCAAGCATTATAATAAAATTTATTGTAGTATAATTTAGTAATTCCAATATAAAATAGAATGACCCATTTTAATGAAAGAATTAAATTTTAATACCAAATATTCATTATCAATTGAAAATATTAATAAAAATTATTACTCATATCAAATTACTTTTCTATTTATATCATAATAAATATACAAATTAAAACTCATCAAAGTTACACTTAATTTCTTCTTCCAGGAGGTCAGCAAATGACTATATGAATAAAACATTAAATTAAATTAAATTAAATTAATAAACTAATTACAGCTAAAGTGTCCAATCTACCTTTACAAAATTGATTTTCGGATACTGCTTGTTCCATAAAGGTAGCCATATACGAATCGGGACTTTGACCTTGATCAAAGCAACTTTTTGAACCATTTAAATTTTATACTCAACTTTATACTTTCATTATTACCTAATAACTTCAAATGGTACTTCCAAATTTGTTTCATCGCTAGTCTTATATAAATCTCTCAAACCATCAATTAAATCATTACTATTATCCAATTTAATTCCAATGGAAGAACTATATTTTTATATCTAAAAAAAGTTACCATTTTTTTTCCAAGTTTTTAATAGATGGACTAGCATTGAAATCAATGATAGCAAGACCCAAATTAACACTCAATTCATGGACATTAGTTAAACCTTGATAAAGAGATAACTCTCCCGATTCGGAATCTTCTTGACTATTACTTCCAGCTTTATGAGTTTGATCATAACTGTATCCTATTTTTTCGGCATTATTCATCGATTGATAGACCATCTTTTTTTATTTTGATTATTTTAGAGTTTCTTTTGACGTTAAACTAAGTGTAAAAAAGTTTCAAAAGTAATTAATAAAGTGATTTTTAAATAATTTCAAAATTAAAATTGAATTTGTTTGCTTATGGCCCGTTTTCCTGTTGGTTTGGGGTTTTTTTTAAATTTGATTGTTGCTTCCAACGAAAGAAAAATCTCAGGCTTTCTTCAAAAGTTGAAATGATTGGTGATGTTAATGCTCAAATTCTAAAACCAACCTTCTGATTGAGTCAAGTTAAAACAGAAAATAGTGAAATAACAGTTACCCCTAAAAATCAAACTTTATTAAGATTAAGATACAATTAATAATGGTGAGAAAATAATATTCAAATTCAGTTATTTACAGCTAAAATAAAGAAAATAATAATATCTATTAGTTAATAAAGTAATATTATAATTTATAATAGTTTTAGTAAAATTTTATATACATAGTTTATAATTACTATAGTACCCTATAACCTCTAAATTTGATGTTTATTTATTTTTGTTTTATTTATTACTAAGCTATCTTAAACCGTGAGAATCTTTCTCCCTAATTTTTATCACATGAATACAATAAAAAATATATATTTTATATTATTGATTTATTTTAATAATAATAATGACCATCACTTATTAATGTTTTAATATCATTTAACATAATGACTATTATATCAATGAGCACAATGTCTATGGTGTCTATCCGTTAAGTTTAATACGACTAACTGATGGTATGAAAGTTACAATATTATAAGCATTATATTGCTTGGAATGAATTTTGGCTGATTAATTTGAATTTGTTAAATTTAGCCAATAATATTTATATAAGTTGTTTATTAATAAAATTATTGGAACAAGTTGAATTTTAACAACTACCAAAAGTAGTATTTTAAAATGATAATGTTAATTTCTTATCTAGAAGATAAGACATTTTAGATAAGGAAAATGAATATGATTGGCTGGATAAAGTATTGAATTTAATTTACTTTACTTTTGGATTTCAAATTCAACTATTGTGTCTATATAAAGATAAGTTGCCCCAAAATCAAATTGAATTTTTGAGCTCTAATTGTTAATGTTTTGAATTGAAATCATCAGTTGGTAGGGATTAATGAAATATTTTTTCAAAAAAAGCTTGGTTTTAAAATCTGATTACCATGCTTATTTATAAAACAAAACAAAATAAAATTCAAAATTATCTTTTTATTCTCTTTCCAATTCAACAATTTCATATTTTTTGGAAAGACTATATAATTGCATTTTAATCTATATTCCATGAAAAACGTAGTTAACTTGATTAATAAATTCAATTCATCGATAGTTAAACCTTTATCAAATTCTAGAATCGCATCATGTTTGTTAAACGGTTCCAACGTTAAGCTTCAAAGAGCTTACACCAAATCCACTTTACCATCAAAAGCTCAAGCCATGTTACAATCTGAACCTCAGGTTAATGATTTTATTTATTATAATTTTAAGAATATCAATAACCAGTTTGGTTTACAGACGAATCATTATACCCCCAATTATTCACTTTATAGTGCCTGCTCTGGGCAAGCGAAAAAGAGACAAAAGGTGGATTCTGATGATGGAGATAAAGCCCTTTATAGTAAAGGTTATGGAGAAGATTCAGTGTTTTGTAGAAGTGATGCTTTAGGGATAGCAGATGGTGTTGGTGGGTGGAGTTTAAATAATGGTAACTCTGCTTTTTATTCACGTAAATTGATGCATTATGTTTATTCGGAGTTAAATAAATATGATGATATTGATGCTGACGAATTTGTTGATTATTTTCATGCTGATCCAGTCAATATATTGGCTAAAAGTTATGACCGTACCAACTTTGATGCTTATTTACAACAAATTAAAGGTTCTACTACTGCCTGTTTAGCTTTATTAAGAGGGGATGAATTAAGAATAGCAAATTTGGGTGATTGTGGTTTAGCTATAATCAGGGATGGAGATTTCCTTTTCCGTACTGAAGAACAACAGCATTCTTTCAACTACCCATATCAACTTGGCATTGTAGGTGGGGATCATCCATTAAGTGCACAAAGATTTAAAGTACAAGTTAAAAAAGGAGATATAATAGTTTTAGGGTCGGATGGATTATATGATAATTTATTTGATGACGATATTTTAGATATTGTACAAAAATCGATTGATCGTCAAGATACTGGATTTGGACAAATTAGAGAAGAGATAAGTCCACAAATAATAGCTAATAATCTAAAGATAGCGGCTAGGGATGTTGCTGAAAATACACGTAATATGTCAAGTCCTTTTCAAGAAAGAGCAACATTAGAGGGTATGTATTATCAAGGTGGAAAATTGGACGATATTAGCGTAATTGTTGGAGTTGTCTGGGACGCAGAAGACTCCCCAGATCGCCGTTAATTTTTACATTAATATTTATTTATATTGTATTACCATCTTTTTATTTTACTAACAAGCTCTAAAGCACAAGAGTCCTAATTAAAGCCATATAAGTTTCATATGAAATTTTTTATTTTTTGTTTAAATCTATAAATTATAAGATTTAGTATATTATAACTTATTGCTTCATGAAAAATGAAAAATATTAAAGAACAGCTTGATTTTGAAGTATTTTAGAGTGAATTTGTGTATTTGATATATTTGAGAATCGTTGTTTAAAAATTTAGCTAAAAAATTTTAAAGTTTGAACTTACAAAATGTGGATAATTACTGAAGTGATAAAATGGCACTTTATTTGATTTTTTTGCAGTTCAAGTCTAGACTTTACATTTATTTAGGACTTTTGCATTTAGTTGGCCAATAATATTTATTTTATTGTATTCAAGATCATTTTTAATCTTAAAATGTAAAATTAGTTTATTGCTTCATGAATGACGTGTTAAAAATCAGTATTTGCCATTGTTTTAATAAAGTATACAATAAAATAAATTCTATTAAATATAAAAAAAAGTTGATTTTCATACAACAAATCGCAATGGAATACGATTGCTATATTTTAAAAACAACTAATTAAGAGCTATTATTGTAAATAATCCGATCAATTATTTGATTTAAATATAAATCGTTATTTGTGCTTTTATTTTACGTGTTTTTATTTATTAACAAAAAGAACTCAACAGGTTTAATATGAGTATAAAGGCGATTGATTTATAATTTTAAGATTAAAAAGATTTAGTTTAGAGTTTACAATTTTTATAGGGTGAATAATAGATAACCTTTTATTCATTGAATAGTGTAGTGTACTAAAAAAATATCCATTTATTATTTTACAAAGTTATCCTAAGACATACTGCCCAAAACGAATAGTTGCCCAATATTCTAAAAAATAATGGATTATTGGTAATTTATAAAACCGGAACCACTAAGAATTATTGCTCAAATCAACCGTTGAATAGCAAATTTCTAGAAAGTCCAAAAGTTGGCAAATACAAACCAATGATTGGGCAATCAAAATGCAATGCATAAAATCAAGTGTAATAAAAGATGAACAAAAACTAATTAATTTAAAGTTTTTTCCCAATTTTTTTAAAATAACAATGAAAGATCAAGAATTAAATATTAGGAATTGTATGCTATACGAATTCAAACTAGGAAGGAAACCGAAAGAAGCTTCGAATAATATACGTACTGTATTTGGTCCTGAATCTACCAATGATCGAAAATGCCAATATTGGTTTAACAAGTTTGAGTCTGGAGACTTTAATTTGAATAAACATGCTCGTGCTGGGAGACCTTTAAAGATCGATTCTACTACATTAGAAGCTTTATTAGCTGAAGATCCACGTCAATCTTCAAGAGCATTATCAAAGAAATTAAACGTAGCTTATAAAACGGTACAATACCATTTGAAAAAACTTGGTAAAGTTAAAAGGTCAGGAGCTTGGATTAACGCAGATGTAGCAGGGGATGATGGTGAAATGAAAAAAGATGAAATGTCAACTCCGCCATTAAATGGTCTTAATGCTAAAAAGTTAAATGAATCATTTACTGTGAATCCAAACAATGGTGATATTCATAAATCAAATGTAGGAGATATTAATTTAGAACAGGCTCTCACTAGTATATCTATGAATATGACAAACAATAATTTAAATATGGATCTTAATATCAACAATACATCTTCCCAAAATACAGTATCGAATTTAGCTATGGAGCATGCGCTTAATAATATGCATGGTCACAATAACAACCCTAGTATGCCAATGAGTCATTCATATAATGGTTTAACAACACCGGGGACAGAAAACAGCATAAATATGGAGCACGCATACAATTCAATGACGAACCATGGTGCAGAAAATATTAATCAAATCATGCATCCATTTAATAATTTATCAGGACATAATATACAAGGAAATGAAATGTCACAAGTATTTAATAGCATGTCAGGACATTCTAATGAAAATAACCAACAGCTTGAAGGCGTATTTAAGAGTGGAAATAATGAAACTAATGGAGCAAATTTTAATATTGAGCAAGCGTTTACTTTACCTAATCAACCGAATGAAACAAATATAAGTATGGAACAAGCGTTTAATAATATTACAAATTCAACTTCAAATGAGGTAAATCACGAGGGTAATTTTAATAAAATGAACCATCAAGATTCAAATGGAAATGGAGATATGAACAACGAGCTTGGTCATTTAAATAATCAAGGTTTACCTCAAATTAATATTGCTGATGTTTTTCATACCCTTCCTATGACAATGATGAGTAACTCAATGGAGAATTCAGCAAATGGTGCTGTAAGTTTACAAGAGAATAGTGAAAGTGGTAATGAAGTCAATAAGCGGAATGAAGTAAATAACGGTGTTGAAGAAAATATTGTATTAGATCAAGGCAATGTAAATGCTGCCACGGAAACCAATAATAATGCAGAAAATGAAAGTCATTCAATACAATAAGGCAACAATGGACAAAATTAAAGTGAATTTTAATTGATGTAACCAGAACAGAGAATTGAAAATATGTATAATAATGAACTTAGTTTTAATTATATCGATATTTTTATGTGGTTTGTTGAATTCATACTACTTTAATAAATCTTTTATTCTTTTATTCAAATTTAACAGAAGTTTTTTTGATAGTTGGCTTATCTTAAGCGTCCTAAAGAAGTATAAGAATAATAAATGATTAACAAAATTAATTTAAATGTTATACAATCGAAAATCTTGTGTTTTTTTATAAAGTTAGAGAAAATTTATAAATTAGTAATAGCTGACATATTAATAAATAAACGTAATGGTTTTATTTTTTAGAGAGCACAAGGCTATACCTTTTGATGTTTATTTCAAATTTGAGTTAGATAAATGATTAAAGTGGGTAAAGGATAAGTTAAAGGGGTCTCTGAGACAAGAAAGGGCACATTCCGAGATAGTAAGAGGGAGGGGACGATTGGTTCCGTAAGAAGTCGGACATAAGAATCACAAGTTTTAGTTTCATTCTGGTAAGTAAAGAAGGAGAGTTTATTGTAAATTATTTGCTTACATCCTAGTAAAAGGGCAAAGAGATTGCAGGAGACAGGCAGAAAGCCTTTTTGGCAATGGGCAGTAGTTATAGAAAGGGGTTTGAGCCAATTATAGTAATAGAAGAGGGTTGAGGATTTTGAGTAGAAGGTTAGATAAGGTGTTCATTTTATTTCATTACTAGTGTAAAAAATAAACTAAACTATGAGTTTTCTCAATATGCCAACTAAATAGCATTATAGTTTATCCAAAAAACATTGAAATTTCTAGTTTAGTAGTGAAGGGTATAAACCAATGAATGAATATGTTATGAAATTAATAAATTCAACTAACACATTTTATTTTGCGAAGTAGAACTTGCTAATTCAATAAATTTCACTCCTAATCTATAATAGATTATACTTCTTCCACATATTAAGTTCAACTTTCGATCTTTCCTTTTTAAACTTAGTTAATTCCGAGTCACTCATCTCTTCATGTGAAGTAGTTGAGTTAAAGGAGCACAGTACATAAAGCCTATATGAACTACTTCAAGTTCAGCTTCTCTATTTATATTTTCACTTTGATGACAAGCAGTAGGTTCAATATGGTTTGTCAAAATATGATTGTAATCAAGCTCTTTATGCTCTGCTCGAGTACCCACAATCCTACCATTATAGTATGATCAACTTTGAGCAACTGTACTTCTTTCTTGGAATTGGGCATCAATGGTAGAACTCCTGTACTGCATTCGACCAGAAGCAAAAGTATTTCTACATTGTACCTGGTTATGAACGTTGTTGTAATTGTACTCTGATTGGTAATAATAAGAGTTCCGATTGTTTGAAGAATGAATCAAGGACCTATTATTCTTAATATAGCAACCCATATCGTACTTGAAGTTGAAATAAACAGCAGGAATGCGATAATAGTTGTTTATATACTAGATTTAATAAAGTCAATAAAGCTAAAAGATAATTAAAAGAGTTATCTCATTTTATAGCATTTGTGGACTCAACTTAGCTTCTGACTAATATGACTAACTTTATCACTTTTAATTAGTTTTTTTCTTCTCTTTACCTTCTCTGATCCAATAGCTTATCTTTTTTGATCCTATTATGATCAAAAAATAAGCAAAGTTTTATGAATAGTAGTTAGTACAGTTAAAAGATATTGGTATATTTTTCTACACTATTGGCTTAACTAGTATTTATTCACCATATAAGTTTAAAAAATATAAAAATAGTTAAAAGAGAAAAAGAAATATCTCACATCAATACATTAATAATGATAGTATATAAGTATACTACTTTGATTTATGGTTTACGCACTTTCATAAAAAGGAGTAAACATTTTTGAACAAAAATTTTCTATTTGGTTGAAAAAAATTATACATTTCAAAGTAAATTCAAGGTCAAATATTTTGCATCTATACATAAAAATGCGCAATTTTATTTTAAGCAAATGACAAAATTTATTTAAATATTCGTTTTTATGAAAGTGAGTAAACCATAAATGAAAATAGTGTATTTGGGTTAGTTTAAAAGCTTGGTTCAATTTTTGTCCAATTAGATTTTTAGCAAAAATTGCAAATTAAGCATTAAGTGCTACAAAAATATTTGCTTTTTTGCTTAGCTCTAAAATAACTCATATTGGTGCGTTTTTTTTATCCAGTATTTATTTACACTACATAGTAAATGGATAAAAAAAGTGAAATAAAAAATTTTATCCTTAATTTTAACTGAGCTTTTAAACTTACCTATTTATAGCTAATAGTAGAAATGTCAGAGGGTCTTTTATTTCATTGTTTTGTCCATTTGTTACGAGAAGTAAAATTTAGAAATCAACAACAAATGCTGAAATAAAAGAACATTCTAATGTATATTTTTGTTATTTCTTTTCCTAATGATCTTTAATTTGAGTTTTATTTCACTAACAAATTGTTTAGTAGCACTGCTCTTTTAAATAATAACTAGTTTTAAGAATATTAAAATTTATTCAGTTGTTATTTTTGACTATCAATACGCTTAATGTTGAGTTTATTTAATATTAAAAAGCTTTAAGCTATTTATACAATTACAGCTTCACCTAACCATGTTATCTTTAACTATAAAAGCTTCAGTATAATTTTTTTTGTACTTTTTTCAATCTATTTTTCTTTTGTATCTACTATTTTTAAGTAAAACAAAGCACTGTTTTAAAAGTCAATATTACTTATGAAAGGTAGATGCTTTGCCTAAACATAAATTAGCTTATAAAGTTTAAACAAAATTTAAAAATCTCAATATAAAAAATGAAAGTATAATATTACTTTATTTTGTTAAACATTGGTTGAATAATAGTATGATTTATTCAAAGTAGAATTTAGATTAAAGAAAAACGATACAAAACAATGGGTTGATGTGTTATAAAATTGACAACTGGACCCAGTTTACCTTTATTTAAAAATGTGGTAAGTTAATAATATTTCCCCTTAGCTTATAATACTCCATATTCATCTCTCATTTCATTACTTATTCTAGCCCTTTTTTCCATCCACTTTTGTGCTGCAGCATCTATCTCTTGATGTGAGTCATCCTCATTAGATTCATCAATAATCTCACAATGAGGTACAAAATAATGGTTAGTACCCTCCTCATACTTATCTAGAGTATTCGTTGTAGCACCTTCACTATTCTCATCATTGTTGTAATTCTCATTGTTATAATTCTCGTCATAGTTCTCGTTGTAACTATATTCATTTTGAGAATCTTCATTATGATCATTATCATTATAGTCCTCATCATCGTAATCATTGTAATCACCTTCATTTTGAGAATCTTCATTGTAATTATTGTGAATACTTTCATTATAGTTATTGTCGCTATGGAGATTTTCATTATAATCATCGTTGCTACAGCTATCATCATCGTGAACTTCATCATTGTGAGAATCTTCGTTGTGGGCATTTTCATCATAATCATCATAATCATCATTGAGATCGTCATTATAAACATCATCATTATAATTGTCGTCGTCGTCGTCGCAATAGTCTGACTGAGAATAATAAAAGTTGTCAATACTATAATCACTCATTTTGCATTGAAATTGGAATTTACAACAGAAGTTAAATAATAGATTAATGTACACTAGCTTAGAAAATTTAAAAAAGTACTAAAAGAGAATCAAATCGATGTATCATGCTTTTTAACGTTTGTATACATGAATAAGCTTTGATCATGATATGATTAGCTATTTAAAGTTTTATATCCTTATCTTTTTATGCCATTTATCTTGGTTGATTGGTGACATCTATATTTTGTGTTCCTATTACTAGTAAAAAAAACAATAGTTTTTCTAAAAGCGCTGAAAATTGTCAGTTTTATGTAGAGCTTTTATACAACTATAGATATTAAAATCAACAGATAAATATCAACAATAACATACTTTTTATAAGACATTTAGTATCATTGTTTTAAAGCTATATCATGAATTACAGACTTTTTTATCTTTTAAAACATTCAAAAGCTTTTAAGTATGATTACAGGATTTACAAATCTTCAAAATTAAGAAGATTTTCCAATGCCTTCGTTTCAACGATCGTATTTTACTATTTTTTAATGCGTTTGATACAAATAAAAACAATAAACATCAATAATTTCATATTAATCTATAAAGTTTTGTTTTCAGTTTCATCTTTTCGCTATTCACTCATAACAAGCGCTTTATTTTAGCTCTCATTTTTTCCATTTTTTAAGTGCAATTTGAGAGGAAAGATTGTTAGCAAAATTCTTAAACAAAAAAATACATCCCCATTTTATTTCATAATGTAAGAAAAGAAAGCAAGAGTATAAATTCAAGCAACATTTGATATAAATAGATTTAAATTAATTATTTTTATTAAAACTCATGTTAATTTTTAGTTATAGAAACTTCAATAGCTTCAATGGGTTGAGTGGTATCAAAATGCCTGGATTTGATTTTTTTTTCAATATTTCTTTTGAAAGTGAAGTTTCTTATCAAGTTTGCACTAACTAAGTATAGCTCCATCCAAGCCAGACTAAAAAACAAAATAAGTAATTATTGCTACTTTCTTAATAATAGCTTACGTTCTACCAACACAAGCTCTAGGTCCTATTAAAAAGGGTGAAAAATTGGAGTTAGTTTTAAACTTCCCATCTTGTAACCACCTTTGAGGATCAAAAACATCTGGATTTTTCCATAACGAAGGCAAATTATGTAAAGAGTTAATACTCACTCCAACAATAACCTAAGAGATATTATTAATTTTGTTTATTTTTGTAATTGATTTTACCTTTTCTGGTATATAATAGCCATCAATTACTCTCCCTCCCTTAGGAACAATTCTTGTTGCCGTACCACCAGCTACTGGTAAGATTCTTAGACCTTCATGAATTATGGCATTAAGATAATGGCATTCTGATTTACATTTAGTATAAGTAATTGAATCCTTATCTGGGAATATCGTATGTATTTCTTCTTTAACTTTTTCATATGCTTTTGGGTTATTAGTTAATAAATAAAATATCCTAGATATATTAATTAGCACATTAAGGATATTAACTATATTGAATTACCATGAAAGTGAGTTTGAAGTAGTGTCGGTTCCAGCATCACTTTAAAATACTTATTTTAATTTTTTTAAATAAATTATGATTAAAATTACATTTGTAAAATCGATTCTTCAGCTATTTCTTTATCACTTAAATGATTTCCTGTATCTGAGTCCGTTGCTTTAATTAAATTGCTTAGAATATTAGTCTTTTCTGGATTATTTCTAGCATCTTTTATTGCTTCGTATGAAAACTAAGCTTAATTAGATGAATTCAATATAAATCTTTAGTAATCAATACCTCATATAGTCTTTTAATGCCATCAAATTGATAATATCTCATAAATGGAAACATAAATACCTAATATTGTCTAAATATTATAGCTAGAAAAAGAAAAGTAGATCATACCACAAGATTGTAACTTGAAATATCGTGTATCCATTTTACTATTGGATGATAGCCGTCTCTCAACATATTAAATGATTTCCCAAATACCAAGTCTCCAATTACATCCTGATAATTGTATTAATACAAATGTAAGGATTTTATAGAATAGCTTACAAAGGCGAAATAATGAAAGTAAAGACCAAGATCTAACTTTTGACCTTGAGTTGCAAGAGCATCCAACTTATTTACAAAAGTATCTACACTCTTTTTAACTAGATGCTCGGCACTTTCCATTACTTTACAGGAGAAAGATGGAGCAATGATTTTTTTCTAACTGTTAGTCATTATCTTAGAAATTCTGTACAATATTACTCTTTGACGATGGAAATCCTTATTTCTAATAAACGTCAATAATAGCTAGTTGATATTTCATATTTATTACCTTGTACTAAAAGTGCTTTCTCCTGTTATTTTATACATATCATAAAATTTATCTTTTTTGTAAGCATAAGTTGAATAAATCTCTTTTAGTGCTGAATCCGAAGAAAAGGATACTTCACTCCAGCCTAGTTTTGTTTATTAGTTATCAAAACAGCCAGATGCGGTACAAATACTTACTTAGCCTTACTGCACTCCCATATTTACTATGCATATTTAGAGCATATTCTGGGAAGGTGCCGTTTATCAGATAAAGATTATGTATAAATGGAAAAACTAAATTGATTAAAGGGCCAGGTACATTTTTCAATGGACTAAAATATACGTTATATATGACCTTCAAAGATATAAATTAGGATTGAATAAATAAACATAAATAGTAAACTACATTATAAACATAATAAGTCAAAAGTATGACAAATATATAATTGAATATTAAAATTAAGCTAAACATTTTTTTAACTATTAACAAGGCTTTATTTTTTCTTTTATACCTGATTCCCCAATTCTAATTTTACACCCGATTTTTCAACCACTTCAGATTAAATATATATTAATTAGCGATTACTTTTATTATCAATGAATTCCATTTTCGAGTGATTTACAGCTTCGAGCTTACGTTATTATTCTTAAATATACAAAAAATATTATCTGTTGACCTAAAATGGCCATCGCCTTTTTGAATAAAATTAACAAACAGACATTGTATACTTTTTAGCAAAAAAGACTACTTGAACCCTTTCTTTAATGGTTTTAGATTTTAATACAGTTTTATCTTTTATTCTCAGTTTGTATTATTTTAAAACACTCAAATGCTTGGGAACCCAAATATGTTGTATAATTGATAGTAAACGATAGAGAAAATAGCGAATATAATTACTACTTTAAAAATAAAAAAATAAGGTAAATACTTTAATGCATAAATATGTTTCACATATTTTAAATAAAAGTTATATTAAAATACAGCTTAAAGGGCATAATATGAAACTTTATATTTATGTAAACTTTATTCTTGTAATATCTCAAATATCAACTCATTTTTTATTGTAAAAAAATTTGGCTATAGCTTAGTTTTCACATTTACTCTATCACACACTCCCTTCACCCGCTCAACTTTTATCAATTAGTTTCTCATTTGACTTTCCTTACCTTCAAGAATAAAACGCTTGGCAGTCTGCTCCTTTAAGGTTTTTTTTAGGAAAGTAGAACAGATTGCTGCAGTGAATTTTCGCTAATTTTATTAAGCTTTCAGTGGTATCACTCAATTAATCATTTTTACTCTAGAATCTTAAACAAATTAACAAAATAATACTCTTTATTCTTTATTAAGTTTTTTATAGATTTGTTAATTATCATTTACTCAAAGATAATTTATCAGCTATGTGGTTATAAATGTCTATTTTTTAGTTCTTGCAAGAAGAGAGTAATATTTTGTTAAAATAAAGTCAAAAAATTCAAAAACAATAACTAGTCAGAGCGTGGTAGAATAGAGCAATGAGATGAGGCAATAACCAGGATATGGGTTACATTAACTTTAACTGATAGTAACTGTTCAAAGAGAGAAAATCAAATGATGGTTTATCAAATTTCAAGATTAAACAAAATTAAATGAAGTAATTTTCTAACACCAAAGGCTTGTTTACAAAATGAAAGTAGGATTATTTTAATAAGAAATGTTTGTTTTTCATTATTAAAATGAGTAAACTACGCTACTGTACTTATAACTCTCTTTCTTCCGTTTTCATTTTATCTACTTTTCTCTCATAAATAAATAATTTTGTGATTTTATGACCTTTCAAAATTTAAAAGATTTAAATTAAACATACGATAATTTGGAAAATAATCAATCTTCGTAATAAAATTTATATTTTGATACAGCTTAGGAAAAATATATCAAATAAAATACGATAAGATGTATTAAATGTTATTGTTTTACATTATTTAACATAAAAAATAAATTCAACTAAAAGGCTGAATTTTAAAACATAATGTTTTAATTAACTAAATTAATAAAACATTAGTAACTATATTTATTAATACTAGTTATATTTTTAATCTATTGAATATAAATTTTTAAAAAAATGGGCTGTAACTTAAAAATGAATAAAAGCCAAAAAATGACACATTATAGCTATTTTTATCTATACTATAAAACCCACTCTGATTTTTTAAGCACACTTACGGCAAAGGTAAAAACAGTGGCTTTATTTCAAAAAAGTATATACATGAAAATGAAGAGGGTGATTTGGTGGTTAAACCCGAAAGTAAGGGTAAAGAGCTACATGCTGTTTACATTTTACTCAAAACTTTGGAAAGTGACTTTATTCACTATAGCAAAGGTCTAATGGACTTGAAAATTAAAAGAAATGGTCTATCTGGGTTATAAAATAAGTTAATAAAATAAAATAAAATAATTAAATCTACATCTAAACATTAAAGGTATTGTCATCCAAAGTTGAGCTCATTAACAAAATACTTTATAAGAAAGGAGATCAATCTGATAAGATGATATGAATTATAGGAATGACTCTTCATGCCATTATTTAAGTTAGTGCATATATTATTAATACAAATATTAGTAATAAAGTTCACATTTATATAAATATCCTCAATTTGTAATGAATAAATATAAAACAAATCGACTTTAATTATAGTAAGAATTTAGTAGAAAATTAGCATAAAACACCGTAATTTTATAGTTTAGATGGCTTTTTTAGCGGAAAATGATTCTCTTTGGAAGGTGTTTTGGTAATTCTTTGGTTTAAATACTACAATATTCTCAACCCGCCATGACTGTCTCAGGAAAAATTTAAACAAACTGCTAAAAAAAATTTGATAATAGTTTTAAACAAGTGAACAAAGTTTAAAAGTTCAATTATGACATTTTATACTTTGGTTACTTTTAAAATTAATATTGAACAGTTTTATATCAGTTTGTTTAAGTTTTTCTTAAAGCAGCTATGATAGATTAAAAATACTTTAACATTTGAAACATCTCATAATATAGTAATTACTATATAGGGATGTCCGAATTGGTTTCATCTTTTTATCCAATTTTTAAATATTCTATATTAAAAACTGCTTAAAAATTCCATAAAATAGTTTTTATTAAAAAGTAAAAGTACCTAACACAGTTTTAAATTATTCTATTATAATTTATATTGTAAGTTAGCAAAACTTTTATTAACTTCAATAAAAATTCCCGGACTAGCAAGGATTTTACTAATATAACTTATATATTAATACTAATTAAAGTTGTATTATATAAATAAATATATATTTTTATAAGACTTCATTGAGGAATATTTACTGTTGACTGCTTTATAGTTAACATTGTAGATTTGCTATCAAATAAATAAATAATTTTGATATTATAATTACATTATTAATATATCACTAAATTAATAAACAACTGCATAGGAAAGAGCGGTTAGCCTTAAAACTATAATTAACTATCTTTATATGATATAAACAATATAAAAATAATTTTTACTTATTATTACAACTACTTGTTTTTTAATTAATTATTAACTTAGTTATTAATAATTTAAGTGATATCACTATTTAATAACTTATATATATTATTTAATAAAATACTTGCTTAATAAGTAAAATTTTTATTATTTTTACTATTTTTGTAAAATAAGCCCCTAGGTGTGAAATATTGTTTTATTAGCTCTAGGATTGATTATAACACAACAATCAATTAAGTTGTTATGTTCTCAAGTTCAAACATAATCAAGTCAGAGTCCCTTATTTCGATTTGCTGTGAGAATTCCTAACTTCATATTACAAAGAATATTATCTTCTCGCTTTGATATCCATACTTATTGGAGTATAAAAGAGATTCTTCAACATGATAACTCAATGCTTTTTAGCTGAATTACTCTTTGATATCGTACCATTAATAAAGTCACTAAGTCTTTCTGACAACATCTTACGTAGATTTTGCAGTAGTATTGTCTATTCTATTTGTTTTACATAGGGTTAATTTTCAATTTTTTATAAACTTTATAACTTTAGTTAAAATTGTATCTTTTTTTTAATCTATCATATGCTTAACAAAAAAGCTAAAATTAATATTTAAAGTAATATTTAGTTTATGAATTTTTTTAAATATGTGATATAAAAACTCTTGAAATTTAAAACAGTTTTTTATATCTCTCCATATATTAATTTTTATAGACTTTTTAAATAAAAGCTTTTTAAATATTGAATCAATTAAACAGTTTCCTGGATATGCTGAATTATAATCTAACATTTTAAATAAATAATTAAGATAAATTTTATTTATTATTTTATTATTTTTTAAATATAAAACAGTAAATCTCAATATTAATATAGTTTGTTTATTATAATAATCTAATTTTATTAAATCTAGTCTTGTTTTCATTTTTATGTTTTATTCAAAGTCTAAAATTATCATATGGGGATGTATTTTTTTGTTTAAGGATTTTACTAACAATCTTTCCACTCAAATAGCGCTTAAAAAATGGAAAAAGCGATGAAGCCAAAAAAAACATCCTCATGTAACTTTTATTATTTAATTTTTTAATAACTTTATTAAATATGTTTTTTGAGTATTAATACAAAATTTCTACAATTTCTATAACTTTTTCTCTTTATTAAGAGATTTTTTCATCTTTGTTTGTGTTTTTTGTTACTGTATTTATTAATTTTTTATATCTTTTTTAAATTGTATATTAAGCATATAAGGATATTTTTTTGGTTTCATTATTTTTTATATTTTTTGAGCGCTATTTGAGTGGAAAGATTGTTAGTAAAATTCTCAAACAAAAAAATATGTCCGCGTTATGAAAATTGGTACTCAGTGGTTGGAGTTAAAAGCTACTCTTGCTTGATTAACTTGCCTTGAGTCGAAGGGTCTTAGTTTATGTAACTAAGATAGACTTAACTTAATAGAAATAGTACGTAATAAGCTACGAATTATGTAAAACAAATATAATGGAAGATACTACCGTAAAATCTACGTAAGATGTTGTCAGAAAGACTTAGTGACTTTATTAATGGTACGATATCAAAGAGTAATTCAGCTAAAAAGCATTGAGTTATCATGTTGAAGAATCTCTTTTATACTCCAATAAGTATGGATATCAAAGCGAGAAGATAATATTCTTTGTAATATGAAGTTAGGAATTCTCACAGCAAATCGAAATAAGGGACTCTGACTTGATTATGTTTGAACTTAAGAACACAGCAACTTAATTGATTGTTGTGTTATAATCAATCCTAGAGCTAATAAAGCAATATTTCACATCTCACAGCGAATCTATATAAGGAGCCCTGAGTTGATTACTATGTTATAATCTATCATAGAGCTAATGAAGCAATATTTCACACCATATATGTTATACAAATCTATTTTTTTTGTATTTCTAAAATTGTTTGATATATATTTAAAAAATACATCCCAATATACTATTTAATAATTATTTTTTATTATTTCTTTTATATTAAATTTTAATAAAATATCTAAATTGTTAAGTAAATATTATATGGGGATGTATCTTTATGTTTAAGAATTTTGTTAACAATTTTTCCACTTAAATAGCGCTTAAAAGATGTAAAAAGTGATGAAACTAAAAAAAACATCCTCATATAATAGTTTCAATTTGCTCATTTTTGATTTTTTTTATGTTTTTAATAATAGGTTATAATGTTGATGGTTTATTATTATTATCTATTTTTAAATAATCATATTGATTTTTACTTATATTAAATCCAAAACCTTTATATTTATCAAAAAAATATACTAAAGTTACAGCTGATAATAATGCTATTTATTGGTTTTTGTTTTCTATTGTGAAATATCGCTTCATTAGCTCTAGGATTGATTATAATATGATAATCAATTCAGAGTCCCTTATATAGATTTGCTGTGAGGATTGCTACCACTTGATCATGAAGAACTTATTGCCCACGTTTTAATGTCCATACTTGGCAACTACAATAAAGAATAACTGTTACCATGTTCCTTATAAATAGCCACCCAGTTGGAGTATAAAAGAGATTCTTCAACATACTAACTCGAGGCTTTTTTAATTGAATTACTCCCTGATAACGTATCATTAATAAAGTCACTAAGTCTTTCTGACAACATCTTACATAGATTTTACGGTAGTATCTTCCATTATATTTGTTTTACATAATTCGTAGCTTATTACGTACTATTTCTATTAAGTTAAGTCTATCTTAGTTACATAAACTAAGACCCTTCGACTCAAGGCAAGTTAATCAAGCAAGAGTAGCTTTTAACTCCAACCACTGAGTATCAATTTTTCACACCATTTCCTTTAAATCACTAATTTTATATATTGTTTAATTAAATTTATTATTACTATTAATAGACTTTATTAATATTTCTTTATTTGTTTTATTCTATTATAAAATTCTATAAACTTTGGGTTATTATAAATAATTATTAAAATTAATATAAACAAATTACAATGTTTATATAATATGCTTTCTTTTATTATATCAGAATTTTTAAAAATCCCATTTTAAAGTTTAGTTATGAAAACTTTCATTTTGTTTTTATTTTAACAAAAGGTAAATTCAAATAACTATATGGGGATGTGCTTTTTGTTTAGAAATTTTACTAACAGCTATTTTACTCAAATAGCGCTTGAAAAATGAAAAAAGTGATGAAATCAAAAAAATACATCCCCATATCTTAAAAACTGTTAATCTAATCATTTTGAAACTTTGTGCGTAATTTTTTTTACACTTATACATCAGATTTATGCAGAAATTGGACTTATTAGTAATTAAAACTGCCTAATTACACAAACTTTTTGACCTCCTCTCAATTTAAAATTAGAAGAAATTATATTTTTAGCCACCTAACTTTTAAAAAAATTAATTTAAAAAGTTGACATTAAATTTAAAAAAAATTATATTATTAGAATTAATAACAAATAGAGATTATAACTACTTAGTTTTATTTTTTTATTTTTATTACATGTCAAAATATAAACATATATATATATATGTTGAATTTGTTTGAATAAATATGGTAGCTACTATATTTTAACAAAAAACATATTAAAATAGTATTTAGATAACGTTAAAATTGAAATAGTTTTTTATGTTTTAGAATTTATTATTGAACACTTAATTGGCTTCTGAAAGCTGTCAAATATAGCATAATCTCTCTGTAATTCATTGTTGTCTCGTGTAAATGTCCCCTTTAGTTTTTAATTATAGAAACTTCAATAGGTTCAGCAGGTTGGGTAGTAATAAAATTTTTATAAGCAATCTTCTTTTCAATATTTCTTTTGAAAGTGAAGTTTCTTATCAAATTTGCACTAACTAAGTATAGCTCCATCCAAGCCAGACTAAAAAACAAAATAAGTAATTATTGCTACTTTCTTAATAATAGCTTACGTTCTACCAACACAAGCTCTAGGTCCTATTAAAAAGGGTGAAAAATTGGAGTTAGTTTTAAACTTCCCATCTTGTAACCACCTTTGAGGATCAAAAACATCTGGATTTTTCCATAACGAAGGCAAATTATGTAAAGAGTTAATACTCACTCCAACAATAATCTAAGAGATATTATTAATTTTATTTATTTTTGTAATTGATTTTACCTTTTCTGGTATATAATAGCCATCAATTACTCTCCTTCCCTTAGGAACAATTCTTGTTGCCGTACCACCAGCTACTGGTAAGATTCTTAGACCTTCATGAATTATGGCATTAAGATAATGGCATTCTGATTTACATTTAGTATAAGTAATTGAATCCTTATCTGGGAATATCGTATGTATTTCTTCTTTAACTTTTTCATATACTTCTGGGTTACTAGTTAATAAATAAAATATCCTAATCATGTTGATTAGTTTTCTAATGATGTCATCTATATTATATTAGATTACCATGTAAGCGAGTTCGAAGTAGTATCGGTTCCAGCAGCACTTTAAATGATTTAGCTAAATAACTCGATAGATTGAGAAATAAGATTACATTTGTAAAATCGATTCTTCAGCTATCTCTTTATCACTTAAATGATTTCCCGTATCTGGATCCGTTGCTTTAATAAAAGTGCTTAAAATAGTAGTTCTATCTGGGTTGTTTCTAGCATCTTTTATTGCTTCGTATGAAAACTAGATACGGTTTAATAGGTTCGGTAATAATTTTAGATTCTAATACCTCATATAATTTTTTGATGCTATCAAATCGATAGTGTTTCAAAAACGGGAATATAAATACCTAACATATGTAAATTATAATTAAAAAATATGAATATATTTTACCAAAAGGGTATATTTGGATATATCATCTACTCATTTTATTATTGGATGGTAACCATCTCTTAGCATATTAAATGATTTTCCAAATGCTAAATCTCCAATTACATCCTATTATCTATATTACTATAAATCTGATTGCTTGATAAATAACTTACAAAAGCAAAGTAATGAAAGTAAAGACCAAGATCTAATTTTTGACCTTGAGTTGCAAGTGTATCCACCTTATTTACAAAAGTATATACGTTATTTTTAATCAAGTATTCCACGCTTTCAATCACCTTTTCTGAAAAAGATGGAGCAATGATTTTTTTCTAACTGTTATTTATTATCTTAGGAAATATTCATAATATTACCCTTTGGCGATGAAAATCCTTATTTCTAAAAAATTGTTAATAATTGTTAACTTTATGTCTATTTTATTACCTCGTGCTAAAAATGCTTTCTCCTATTATTTGAAAAATGTTATAAATCTCATCCTTTGTATATGCATAAGTTAAGTAGATCTCTTTCAATGCCGAATCTGAAGAAAAGGATAATTCACTCCAGCCTAGTTTTATTTAATATTTATCAAAACGGTCTGACGTGGTATAAATACTTACTTAATCTTACCACGTTTCCATACTTACTATGGATATCGAGAGCATACTTTGGGAAGGTACCATTTATTAGATAAATATTATGTATAAAGGGAAATATTAGATTAATTAAAGGACCAGGTACTTTTCTCAATGGGCTAAAATATACATTGTATATAACCTTTAAAGATGCAATTATAATGTGTTCATAATATATATAATATTCTACTTTGTAACCATAATAGGATAAGGATAATACAAGGATAGGATTCAATATTGAAATTAAGCTAAACATTTTTTAAAATTATATTTATGTTTTATTCTTCTTTTTTATATTAGATTTTCTACAGTCACGCTTCAACCCCTTTTATAATCTGTTCTAGATTTTATTTAGCTAATTATTCTATTTTCCGCTCTTGCATGACTAAGAATTTTAAAAAAATGGCTAATTATTTAATATCTAGAACTAGCTACATTTAAATGTCCTTCGTATTTTTTAAATTGTTGTAAGTTTTTTTTATATGAAGTTGGGATTATAGCTTTGTATTGTTATCATATTCGTATAAAGAAATAACTTAAGTTAAAAAAATGAGACACTTAAATGGAGCGATTCCTAAAAACTGTCTTTTAAAGTTTTACATGCGTAAAAAAAGTTAATAGATGTATTATAAAACTCTACTCTATATTTCAAGCATAGATCTACTGATATTAAATAATCCAATCATTTTCTATCAAAAAAATAAACCATATGAAGGTGTTTTTTTGGTTTCATCACTTTCTCCATTTTTTAAGCGCTATTTGAGCGGGAAAATTGTTAGTAAAATTCTAAAAAAATACACCCCCATATTTTTAAATTTTATTATTTTTTCCAAAGCTTTTAATATTATTATCCGGTTAATAACTTTTGCCCCGATATCACAAAATAAATTATACAATATTAAAAGTTTGACTTTTTATTCAAGTTTCTTGTAATTTAGTAATTTTCTCGCTTAATTGTTACTAAGGATCGTTAGTATACGCTATATGTACCTGTCTACTATCAGAAATAATAAACTTGATCTAATTTGATACATATTTTTTAAAACTGCTAAACTAGTTATATACATTATTGTTTTCTGTTCCTTATCATAGAGAGTAGTATAATTTAATGTTTAATAAGGTAGGAATCCCAGCCCAGGATATTGGCTTTAAATCAATCATACCATCTTCAAAGGCCTAAACATTTCCTAAAAAGGTGAATCAATTAATGGAAAGCAGATTGTCTTTTTAAAAGAGTCATAGTAAAATCCGAATTTATAGCAGCTTTTCTTAAATTACAACTAACGATAGAGTAATATAATTTTTACAAGATACAAATGAATTTCTAATTTAATATGAATATTAATACTCAACAAACAAGTATGTAATGAGATTAATACATTTAGTTAGCCTATATTTATTATAAAACAGAACATGGTAGCCCAGTAAGTTTCACTCCTAACCTGTATGGGGGTGTTTTTTTTGGTTTCATTACTTTTTCCATTTTTTAAGCGCTATTTGAGCGGAAAGATTGTTAGTAAAATTTTTGAACAAAAAAATACATTCCCATATAAAGTGATCGAATCACTCATTTTATCACTCATTTTAGCTCTTTTATTGATCCACTTTTGCGTTGGAGCATCAATTTGTTGTCCTTGGGCTGGGTCAGCTCCATTAGATTCGTCAATAAGTACATTAAGCGATTTATAATAACGATTATTGGGCTCTTCATATTCACCTTGAGCATCTACATTATCATAGTAATAACAATCAACGTTATAAACATCTTCGCTGTGAGTATCATCATGATAAATGTCATCAGCCTCATAATATTCTGCTTGAGGAGCATAAGAGTTTTATGTGCCATAATCGCTGATTTTACGCTAGAGTTTGAATATACAGTAATGGTAAGACAAAAGTTAATATGTATACTGATTTTGAAAGACAATAAAATTTAAAGATTAAACCGATTGCACCTCATTTTGTAGTACTTATGTAATTAGATTATTTATGCTGAGTTTTATATTTTAACTTTTTTGTCATTTGCTTCCACTAATTGATGATTTTTATTTCTGTTCTTATTGAGATCAAAAGTAAATCTAAATAAAAGTATAAAATAATAATTATTAACAATGTTTTTTTACTATGTATTTTTGATAATAAGAATTTTACAACAATCTGTTACTTCTGTACATTATAATATATATACTTCGTACACTTTGAATGATTTAAACTTCTATACTGATAAATTATTAAAGCTCATTATACTTTTAATGTATCTTATAAATTCAATTAATAAAGCATAGATTATAAAATATTGTCAATTAACAATGACTAGTCAGATAAATATGGTATTATTTTAACTAAGTATAGTTTTATTTAGTATAGACAAATAATGATAAATTAACGTTAAATCAAGTAAAAATAATATGAGGATGTATTTTTGTGTTTAAAAACTTTACTAACAATCTTTTCACTCAAATAGCGTTTAAAAAATGGAAAAAATAATGAAACCAAAAAAACATCTCCATATTATATATGATAAAAGAAAGAAAGATAGATAAGTATATAAGTACCAGAATAAATCTTTAAAATAGTTATCAAAAAATGAATCAATTCTTATTAAACGCCATTGTCTTAGCTTTCACTTGTACTATCTCATCTCTTCCAACTTCTAGTGATAGTTACTTAACCAGACGCACTTTTAACAATTTCTATCCTGGCTATGGACTTGGTGGGTTTAATGGTGGATATGGTGGATTCAATAACTTTGGCTCCTCTGGTTTCCCAGCTGTAATTAATAATAATCAATTCCGTACCAAGGCTGATAACTTTAATTTAAATGAATTTGATCATAATAAAAAAGCCGCTGTGTTTACTGATAATGTTCACAAAAAGAATGTTAATAGTAATAATTTTAATATCAACAAGAAAAATAGTGCTGCTATTCTTTAACATGTAACAAACATTGAGAAATAAAGACTTTAGACTTTAAAATCATATATCACTACTTATTTTAATTTTATCCTTAAAACAAAATCTAAAAATTTAATATCAATTCATACACTTTTTATCTTAACAAATTAGTTTTTAGCTGGAAGCGGAAATAAACCTAGTTCCATTTGATGGAAAAAAGAAAAAAAAATTAAAACCTCTATCAGATTATTAAGTTAATTCATCTGGCATGCTTTTCAGCAATCACTCCTTTACCTTTTTTTTAATATGTTGTTGTTATTTCGCTACTGCTCCACCTGGTTCATATGACAAACCTTTATTTGCATGCTAGCTGAGAGCTTTTTGAACAATTACAAAATATTTAACTAAAGCAACAAATGGGGATGTTTTTTTGCTTAAGGATTTTACTAACAATTTTTCTGCTCAAATAGCGCTTAAAAAATGGAAAAAGTAATGAAACTAAAAAACATCCTCATGAAAAAGTTCATGAACAAGATCCAGCTTATTTTAAAAAGCTCAAATTTGATACTTTTTAACGAGATTTTTTAAATATTTTAAATATACAAATGAATCTTTTTTATTATATGTTATCAATTTCCTGAATTTGTATTATATTATTTCTTTATTTTATTTTTTTTGGCTTTATCAGTTTTTCCATCTTTTAAGCGCTATTTGAGCAGAAAAATTGTTAGTAAAATTCTTAAACACAAAAATACACCCTCATATAGATGTTCTTGGTTTTTTTTCTGATATTTTGTTTATTTATATAACTTTTTACGTTTAAAGCAATTCAATCTGTTATGTCTATTAGTTAAAAATAAAATTATCCTCATAAATCGCCAAACTATATTTTTTTTATAAATTATATTAATCTAAAGTCTTGATCCAAAAAATATTTGAAACATAATCTATTTTGTTTGTAAATATCTTTTATTTAAAAGAAATTTGACAGTGGGTCAACTTCGGATAGCAGTACCTTTGACGCTTTATTATTTTTTGATAAATTTGGCTTATAACTATCTTTTATAATCAAGTTTAAACATTTTTATTGCTGTTAACTCGTCTGATTTTTTCTGTTATAGTTATAGTTATCTCTGAAGCTTCATAAAACTCCTATATATCTTGTATACCTCCGTTAACATTGTTCTCAGCTTTAGTCATTAATAATAATATTAACTATCTGACTTATTCATGGGTCTTTCAATGAACCTAATCACACTCCGATAAAACAATCTTAACATAGATACAGTTACCAATGAATGGCTTTTTTCAATACCTGAATAATATTACGTGGCTTTTTTCTACTTAAACTAATCCTCACAGGTACATATAATTTTTTAATTTATACCTTTAGTTTCGAGTTTTAATTACGAACTATTACTTAGCTTTCTTATCCTGACAATTGACACACCATGTCCTAGTGAGAGGTTTTCTTTTGTTTTGATTTTCACCTTCTCTATTTACTTCCTTAAATCGATTAGTTTAAACTTTTAGCCTTTTAGCTTAGCTCATGATTTTCTACATTCTTACTTGAAATAAAACAGCTCCAAAATTAGGCAACAATAGAAAAAACAACACTGTTTATTTTAACTAATAATATGAATAGTGAAAGAATTACAAAGCAAAATATAAAACATAAACTGACTTGTATCAAACACATTTGACAAAACTCACATTAATTTTTAAATATAGAAACCTCAATAGGTTCAGCAGGTTGGGTAGTAATAAAATTTTTATAAGCAATCTTCTTTTCAATATTTCTTTTGAAAGTGAAGTTTCTTATCAAATTTGCACTAACTAAGTATAGCTCCATCCAAGCCAGACTAAAAAACAAAATAAGTAATTATTGCTACTTTCTTAATAATAGCTTACGTTCTACCAACACAAGCTCTAGGTCCTATTAAAAAGGGTGAAAAATTGGAGTTAGTTTTAAACTTCCCATCTTGTAACCACCTTTGAGGATCAAAAACATCTGGATTTTTCCATAATGAGGATAAATTGTGTAAAGCATTAATGGTTACTCCAACAGTAGCCTGCAAATTAGTACAAGCCTGAATTATAGTTATTGTATAGCTTACCTTTTCTGGAATATAATAGCCATCAATTACTTTGCCTCCTTTAGGTACATATCTTGTAGGGGCGCCCCCAGCTACCGGTATGACCCTTAAGCCTTCATGAATTACGGCACTAAGATAGTGGCATTCTGATTTACACATTGTATAAGTGATTGAATTTTTATCTGGGAATACTGTAAGCATCTCTTCTTTCACTTTTTGATATACCTCTGGGTTATTGGTTAGTAAATAAAATATCCTAGCAAAATAAGTCAATCTATTAAGGGCTCTCGAGTTAGATTACCATGTAAGTGAATTTGATGTAGTATCGGTGCCAGCTCCACTACGAATATTAATTTTAAGAATCTAAATTGATATCATTTAAAATTACATTTGTAAAATCGATTCTTCAGCTATCTCTTTATCACTTAAATGATTTCCTGTATCTGGATCCGTTGCTTTGATTAAATTGCTTAGAATATTAGCTCTATCTGGGTTGTTTCTAGCATCCTTTATTGCTTCATATGAAAACTAAATTGGATTAAATAAGTTTGAAAATAATTTCAGCTTATAATACCTCATATAGCTTTTTGATACCATCAAATTGATAGTATTTCATAAACGGGAACGTAAATACCTAATGTTGTTTATACATTATGATTAAATAAATCAGGAAAGATCATACCAAAAGGCTATAAGTAGAAATATTATGTACCCATTTTACTATTGGATGGTAGCCATCTTTTAGCATACTAAATGATTTTCCAAATGCTAAGTCTCCAATTACATCCTATTATTTACATCAATGTAAATATTTCTATTTTATAAAGGACTTACAAAAGCAAAGTAATGAAAATAAAGTCCAAGGTCGAAATTCTGGCCTTGATCTGTAATAATATTCAATTTATCTATAAAGTTATTTACATTCTTTTTGACTAAATATTCTACACTTTCAATCACTTTCTCTGAAAAAGATGGGGCAATGATTTTTTTCTAACTGTTAATCAAATTTTCATAAATAATTGAAAATATTACTCTTTGACGATGAAATTCCCTATTTCTAATAAATTGTTAATTAAAGCTACTTAGTGTTTCTTATTTATTACCTTGTGCTAAAAATGGTTTCACCTAATATTGTGAAAATATCATAAATGTCATCCTTTTCATATGTATAAGTTGAGTAGATCTCTTTTAATGCTGACTCTGAAGAAAAAGATATATCATTCCAATCTAGTTTAATTAATTATTATCCCCATTGCCAAATTGGATTTTGATACTTACTTAATCTTACCGCATTTCCGTATTTAAGATGTAAATTAAGAGTATACTCTGGAAAGGTTCCCCTAATTATTTGAAAAGTACTTACAAAGGGAAATATCAAATTGATTAATGGACCAGGTACTTTTCTTAATGGACTAAAGAATATATTGTATATGACCTTTAAAGGTGAAATTAGAACGTTATAATAGTATACGAATAATGGTTTACTTTGTAACTGTAGTAGAACAAGGATAATACAAGGATAAAATTCAATACTGAAATTAAACTAAACATTTAAAATTATATTTATGTTTTATTCTTTTCTTTTATACTTGATTTTCCAAAATCACGCTTTAATCCCTTTTAAAAGATGTTCCAGATTTTAAATCAACTAATTGTTTTATTTTCCGCTCATACATGATTAAGAATTCTAAAAAAACTAATCAAATGATTAACTATAAAGTGTCTAAAACCTACTTACTAATAAAGTTTATATACCAAGAGAACATTTTAAAAGGTATTTGATAAATACATACATCTTTAGAAATCACTCTAAAACTATATTAAATATTCAAACTTGCAAATTATTGCAAAAATCATTTTATACAATATAGTAGATTTTAAATGTTTTTATAGAGCTTTTAATGGTAATTATCCGACTGGTTACCTTCACACGAAAACCATAACTACTGATAAAGTTAAATTATTAGTTCATAATTCAAATTTCTACTACATTGAAAAATTCTCTCACTTAATTAAAATTGATAGCTTACTAACTATATAATATAGCTACCTGATTTTCTACCACCACAGATATTGAACTGAATCTTATTTTGAGCAAATTTATTAAAGCTATCAAACTGTTTATACATCCTATTATTATTATTATTATTATTATTGAGGGTGAACTTAAACTCAAGGTATTCATTTTAAACTATTTTTTTGGCTAGGGAATCATTTATGACGTATAATTTAGTACAATTTTTTTGATGGGAAACTAATTTTTATGACAGTAAAAAACCAATCTACCAAATTTTATGATATGGAAGCACATGTCTTTAACTCCATCCTAGCTCCAATCTGATCTTCTTTAATTTTTACACAACTTTATCGATTTTTTTTCAGTTTTGATTATCAATAAGATAATATAGGTTGCTTTTTTACAAATTTATTTTAAGATAACTTCTATTTTTGTTCAATTATTGTTATTATTTTACTATTAATTTACTTTTTTTTACAATTTTTATCTAATTTTAAAAGTTAGGCTTTTTATGATGTCTTAACTATTAAATCTAATCAATATTAGTTCTATTGAATGAGATAAAGAGATTCTTTATCTTTTATCTATTCCTCTTTCGTTGCATTTAATTTTTTCCACAAATTACTGCGTCAATTATTTTGATTGTTTGCTGCTAATATATAAAAGGTTTATAAGTCCCAGTCAGATCTAATTCAAACTCAGAAGTGTACCTCTGAGTGTGAATTCTTCGTAACTATAGATTTTTTCCTTTTTTCCTTTTTTTTCTTCAGATTAAAACAGTGTAAAAAGATTGTATATTTATGGGGAACAGTTTGTTTAAAAAGCGATAAATTTTTTAATTTAATTTAAAAGGATAAAGATCACAAAGAAACATATCGAAAATTAATAAGATTACTAGCTTACTTTTATTTTACAAAGAAGAACGTGGTATCACAATAGATTTTACTCTTAACCTACAATATCTCGCATTTTTCCCATAAATTCTTTTTTCGTTCATCTATTCTTGAATTGAGCTATTTTCACTATACCCCTTAAGTTCATTATAGTCGTTATAAAACAATATAGAAAGTTCAAAAAAAGAATTATTAAGATCTTCATACCCATCTTAAGCATATATCATAGTACATTCATAATAATCTTTTGTTTTATAATACTCTTCATTCCACGCTTGCTTATAGCTATCATCATCGGAATTATCATCGGAATCATAACATTCTGCTTGAGGAGCATAAGAGTTGTCCATACCATAATCACTGATTTTGCGTTAGAGATAGGGTACATAATAGATATTAGATAAAAGTTGACTTGGATACTGATTTCGAAATATAATAAAACCTAAAGATTAAACGGATCGTATCTCATCTTACAGTATTTATTAAAGAAATTGGCTTTTGATTACATTATAATTAACTATACCAAGATTTATGTTTTAATTCTTACATGTCATTTGGCCTTGTTAATTGATAATATTTATTTTTTGCTCTTCTTAGGATCAAAAGCAAATTTAAATAAAAGTATAAAATAGTAATTAATAGCAATATTTTTTTTGTACGCATTTATAAAATAAAAAGTTTGGCTTAATAGATTATTTCTATATGGGGATGTTTTTTTGGTTTCATTACTTTTTCCATTTTTTAAACGCTATTTGAGTGAAAAGACTGTTAGTAAAATTCTTAAACAAAAAAATGCATCCCCATATAAACTTTGTTTTGTTAAATAAAATAGGCCATATTTTGATAATGATAAGCTATTAAATCTTATCGTTTACTTTTAATGTATCTTATAAATTCAATTAATAAAGCATAGATTATAAAATATTGTCAATTAACAATGACTAGTCAGATAAATGTGGTATTATTTTAACTAAGTATAGTTTTATTTAGTATAGACAAATAATGATAAATTAACGTTAAATCAAGTAAAAATAATATGAGGATGTATTTTTGTGTTTAAAAACTTTACTAACAATCTTTTCACTCAAATAGCGTTTAAAAAATGGAAAAAATAATGAAACCAAAAAAACATCTCCATATTATATATGATAAAAGAAAGAAAGATAGATAAGTATATAAGCACCAGAATAAATCTTTAAAATAGTTATCAAAAAATGAATCAATTCTTATTAAACGCCATTGTCTTAGCTTTCACTTGTACTATCTCATCTCTTCCAACTTCTAGTGATAGTTACTTAACCAGACGCACTTTTAACAATTTCTATCCTGGCTATGGACTTGGTGGGTTTAATGGTGGATATGGTGGATTCAATAACTTTGGCTCCTCTGGTTTCCCAGCTGTAATTAATAATAATCAATTCCGTACCAAGGCTGATAACTTTAATTTAAATGAATTTGATCATAATAAAAAAGCCGCTGTATTCGTTGACAACGTTCATAAGAAGGATATCAATAAGAACCACATCAATATTAATAAGCATGATAACGTTGCTATTATTTAATATAGTTCATATCTATTAAAACAAAGGATTTAGAAATTAATAGCCTTTTTATTTGGGGATGTATTTTCTTGTTTAAGAATTTTACTACCAATTTTTCCGCTTAAACAGCACTTAAAAAATGGGAAATAATGAAACCAAAAAAAACACCTTCATTTTTATCTTATTTTAAGTTTATAAATTTAGAATACTAAAATCTTATCATGCTTTTGATATTTCACGTCATGCATTTAGATTGAAATTTTTTAAATTTACTATAAAAGATATTTCGTTTTAATAGCAAAGTAGGGGAAAGACTAATATTTTATAATAAAGACTTGCTAGTTAGCTTTATCTTAAAAGAATTATAACAGTCTTATCATCTTACCTAGTACATTTAAAAACTATTATATATCAAAAAAGGATTTATAAATAAAATTTATTTCAATAAAAACTAATAAAAATTCAAAAGTTTTCAAACTTTATTAGATTTTTGAATATAAAGCAGCATTCAGAAAATAATGACTAATGGATTTATTTATCCGATTTTACATAACTATTTAAAATTATATTCACATTATTCAAAAATATAAAGAAATTGTTCAAAAGTATAAAGAATCTATTTATTACTATTAAAAAAAGTATTTAAAATATAAATAACCCTATATTATCAATTTTGTTTTTTATTAAATCTTTAGAACTTTCTCAATCTTCCAATAATAAATAGTATTAATTTAATATGTTATGACTCAAAGTATTTAGTGATAAACTAGATTAATTATTGAATTTTATAATAACACTTAATATTTATTAGATAATAATTTAATAAAATTATATTTAATTTGATAAATATAATAGTAAATAATAATACTTTAAGTCTACATTAATTATCTTCATTATAATTAATAATTAACTTTATTTATCAATTTAACTTTTATTTTATCAACAAAGATAAGTAATATTAGTAACTAGTAAATATAAAAACCCCCAAATCGATAACTTCAAATAGTTATTAAAAAAATGACTAAATTCATATCAAACATCATCTTCTTATCTTTAATTTCTACTATCATTTCCATACCAACCTCTAATGAACAACAATTATCTAAACGTTATTTTAATTTTTATTCTACTGAATATAAATATGATAGTAATAATGGTTTAAATACTTTAAATACCTTAAGTTTCCCAGATGTTTTAGATAATTCATTTTCTACTAATACAAATTTATTTAGACGTAGTTTCAACTCTTACTCTCCTGGTTTAGGCTATAATAATGGGTATGGGAGATTTAATAATTTTAACTCCTTCGGTTTTCCAACTGTTATTAATAAGGATCATTTCAATGTTAATGCTAATAATTTCAATGCTCATCAGTTTGATAGTAATAAAAAAGCAGCTGTATTTGTTGATAATGTTCATAAGAAAGATATCAATAAGAGTAATGTTAATGTTAATAAACACAACAATGTTGCTATTATTTAACTTTATGGAGGTTTAGTATAAGAATAAATATATTTACAATTTAATAGATTTTTCTTTTTAAAATGAAATATCTGTTTATTTAACCTAGAGCTCCTTTATTTCCTGATTTTATTTGAATGCAAAAATTGAAATTGGTTGATAAATTCGAAAATTAAAACCACTTATAATAACATATCATTCTTTGTTTTTAATTTGTAATTAATGTTTCTATATGAATTTGAAAAATATTAAAAAGCTGTAACTTTCAAATTCATACTAAAAAAAAATAACTAGAAATTAAAAGCAATAAAAGATCTAATTGCAAGTGGCTCCATCGCTGCTTTTCATGATTTGGACATTATCATACAAATTTTGTAAACAGAATTGAATTCTAACTGAAAAATCAAGTTTAAAATCAAGATAAGCTTTTCAACTATTTGTAATATAAGATTTAATTAAATTTACTATTGTCCATGTTAAAAAATAACGTGTTTATAAACTTAATTATCTATAAATAATGTTTTTACTTAATATTCTTATATTAAGTTAATACAAAATGAGAAGTTTCCAATATTATTTTAATTAATCTTTAAAATTCAAAGTAAAAAGCAGTCACGATTAAATTTCATATCAAATGTAATTAATCATATTATTTGTCTTCCAAGTTATCATGAAATAATCTAGCGCTAATATTATCCCGAGACAATTAAAAAAAATACTCGAATATATATCAACCGAAGATTCAACCTCCTATTTAAACTTAAACTTTTATTTTTAAATCCATAACTTGAACTAAAGTGCAACATTTGAATATTATGATTGGAAAATTACTTTTTTTAGCTATTGAATCTTTTGCCCTTCAAAACAGAGTTCAATCCCAAGCCTAAGACTTGAACTAGAATATTGTAAGAGGGGTTAAGATTTTCATTTTAGTAAGTGAAGTTAAAAAAATAAACTATTTGATTTCATTTATCTTTTTAATAAATCACATTGGATTTATATTTGATCCAAATTCTTTTTTTAAGTTAGAATAATTTTGTAAGTATTTATAATAGAAAGAATATTAGATTTCGAATTTTCAAAATGTTCAATAGTAATAGTATATTAAGTCCTTAAAAATAAAGCTTTATTTTTAGATATTTAATATATTAGTTAATTCAAACATTAAAAATGGATTTTAAACAAAATAACAGTAGATAAAACTATTAAAATGGGTTTTAAAACTAGGTTAAAACCGGTACGAAATAATAAAAACAGAATGAAATTCATATAACACTACTATCTATATTTTAAGTGTGGATTGGGCATTTTTAATTTTATATTTTCTAGTTATAAAAATCAAAAATTTTATAAATTAGATTCACTAAAAACAAAATTGAAATGCCCAATTTACATTTAGAATATAACAATAGTTAGTTAACAACTAATATTATAACTAATTCAAATAAACTATGACTTAACGATAATTTTTAAAATTAAACAATTAGTTAAAACCATTTTTTAAAGCCTAATTCTTAAGTTTAAATTAATTTTAGCTAAATATTTACTCTCAAATAAACAGTTAATTAAGTCATAATACATCATAAATTGCTTAAAATAATAAATCAATAAATAATGAGCTATCAAAAAGAGTACAGTCATTATGAAGTTTTAGTTAAGATTATATTTACCCAGACTTCAATTCAGGGTAAGGATGATGTAATTTTTGATTAGTCAAGAATAGCGATATGATAATGAAACAAAGTCCAATTTGTTATGCTAATGAATTAAAACTAGTTAAAACAAACAATAAAGTATTGCAAAAATTAGTGCTAATTCAGGGATTCGGCCAAAAAACTATGGAGAAAAGATGATCCAGTGTTCCAATTTTAATCTTAATTAATAAGCCTTTTTTCAAGTCAAGTCATGTCGTAATGGTTGTTGTCAAAAGAAAATCTTTAAAATTTAATTTGAATTTAGATGAGCCATTAAAAAGCGGGCAAAAAACGGATAAGCTAGTGGTTACAAATCACTAAAAAAAGAAAGTAGATTTTTGAACAAAAGCGATTAAGATATATTAAATAGTAATTAAATTGCAAGAGAATTTGAACTCGAATTTAAACTGAGGCAGCTTGATAAGTGGTAGATCTTTCAATGAGTTGATTTTTATCAATTAGATCAAAGAGTTAACCTTAATTGATCTCTTTTATTTGTTATTGAAAATTTGAAGTAACTTTGAGTTTAAAGTGCATAAATTTTAGTTAATAAAAATACTTTTAAGCCAATGAAATCAGATACTTTTAGATCAACTAAAAGTATCTTTTGAAGGTTTGATTGGCTATAATTGATAAGATTTACTAAAAATAGATAAATGGCTACATAGTTTCAAGAGCTGATTAAGGCATTTGAGTATCAAAAGTCAGTTTCAAAAGGCATAAAATTATACAAATTAGATGATTTGGATATAAATTTCAAGTTTCAATTTCAAGAATGAGAGTTTGAAATCGACCAAAAATTAGTAACTTTTAACCTAAAAGTTAGATATTTATTTAAGTATAAAAAAAGTGAATATAGAAAAATAAATTTTTTTATTCTTTTTTTAAACTTTGATCGTATTTTTTTAGTCATATAAACTTGATTAGATAGTAGAGTATATTCAATTAAATTTTACTCATTATTTTATCAGTATATTCTTATTTCCCCAGTTTTAGTTTTATGACTCTGATTTAAAATTAGTATTTTGACCCCTTAAATCGAATATAAGCTTTATATATAATACAATCATCAAATTGATTTTCAAATCTATCATTTCTCTTTTTATTATTTACAACAATTTGTATTTTTAATAATATAATATAATACAATATAATATAATATAATATAATATAATAAAGAATGTTATCAATATCAAATAATAACAATAACCCAAGGCCAAGCACAAATGCTTTAGAATTAATCATACCAGCCCATTTAGATGAAAAAATAATAACAAGTGATGAAGATCGTAAACAATTACGACTAGTAGCTATTGCATTAGCAGAAAGATTTGTCAATCATTTATTTGGCTGTGAACCTGAACAAATTGAAAAGAGTGGTTTACCACCTTTAAATGAATTCATTTATAGAGTTATTAGAAGAACCAATTCTTCTATTACTACTTTGTTTTTGGCTTTGATCTATTTGATTAGATTAAAACAAAAACATCCAGCTTGTAAAGGCACCAATAGCTCACCCCATAGATTATTATTAGCCGCCTTAATTATAGCTTATAAATATCTTTATGATAATTGTTATCATAATCGTAGTTGGGCACAAGTTAGTCAAGGTCTTTTTAAAGTAGAAGAAATCAATAAGATGGAAGTTGAATTATTATTTTTCTTAGGATTTCAATTATATGTATCTAAACAACATTGGAGTGAATTTGTTGAATTTATGGATGGTAAATTAACCCGTTCTTTATCTCAAACCCCAAATCGAAATCATTTACGTAAAGTTTTATGGGTGGAAGTATTCCCAGAAAACGGTATCAAATTACTTTATAATTTCAGTAATAATCTTCCTCAACAAGAGATTGGCTTACAAAAGTCAATCAAACAGATCCCCAAATCCGTGGTATCAAGTAGAAGATCAACTCCATCTTTAAGATCTAGTTTATCAAATAGTTCAATGGGTTCTTCAAAAACAGTAGTTAATCCAAGTTTATCTTTACGTCATTCCATGGCTAGTTTAAAAGAGGATAAAAGTAGTAAAAATAGTACTAAATGTCCATCACCTAGTTCTACTTTAAAAGATAGTAGTCCAGATTCCGAGTTTAGTTCTTCAACAGCACAAGGTACCCCCAATCAAATTAAAACAGAGGGTAAAGTACAACGTCAATTACTAAATAAAGTATCCTCTGTGTTTGGTAAAGGTGGTGATACTATTAGTCATGCTTGGTTAGATTTACATTCAAGTTTATTAAACTCTAGGAGGAGGAGAGAAAGTAATAATAATAATACCGAAAACAATAGTACTAACGAAGCAAATAATAATGTTGGGAATGAAACTCAATTATCAAAATCTATCTTATCTAACGTTACTTTAAGATCTCATCATCGACGTTCTCAAAAGTTTTCTTTGCCACCTATTTGGAATTTAATGTCAAATAATAACTTAAGTAATAATGTATCTGAAACTAAACCATAGGCTTGATTTAAGTGATTCCAATTCTTTATAGATGATGTGTAGTACGTTGAAAAAGTATCAACCTTTTTTAAACCTTATTTAAACCTTATTTAAGTGTTCTTTTTTTAATTCTTTAATATGTGTATTTATTTATCTTATCCCCAATATTTATTTTTGACTCTCTATTTCTTCCTTTATAACTTCTATCCTCTTATTAGCACCTGTTTTTTATTTAATTAAAGTTGGGATTTCTTTTATAGAAACTTGATCATTTTTTGCTAATTTTTTTGTCATAATTAAATTAAAGATTTTAAAAAGGAAATAGAATTTAGAAATTAAAAATTAAAAGAATGACAACACAAATTAAAAATTTATTTTTTACTTAAAAAAATAATGAGTGAATTGACCAAACACTATTTAACAACAATTGAAAATTTTCAACAAAATAGTAATAAGTTAATTTATAAAAAAGCAGAATTACAATTAGATAATAGAACTTTAAAGTTATTAATAGTTAAACAAGATGATAATTATAAAGTAATGGAAGCGGTAAGTGATAGAAAATTATTATTTTACTCCTCAAATAAACAAATCAATAAAAATTAAAATGTAATATTTAGTTCTGTCCCCATCAAGGGTATCCTTTATATAAAAGCAAACTTATTGATATTGAAGAATTTGGAGTCAAGTTTGGTACTGCAGTAAGATTCCTATGATAACTAAAAACCTCTATTTTTGATATTCTATGATTTCTAGATTAAATGCCCTGCCCATTTTTGGTATTCTGAATCTATTAATTGAATCTTTAAGTATTAATAATTAATTAGGTGCTTCAGTCTGGATAACGGACAATGTGATAGAACCCCTCATAAGTTGAAAATATTCGGAAATGTTGTTGAGGGAGATGAACTGTTTGTTTTTGTTTGATAAGAAATTTTACATTAATAAATGACGTTAATTGAATCGTTATTTCTTGTTTGTTCAGCCTTTAATTTCATTGCTTTTTGATCATATTCTATATCTTGTTCGCTTTTTTGTTTGCTGTGTATACTTTTATGATATTTTAAAAAATTACACTATTAGGCAAAGAACCTAAATTTAATAAAGGGGTAATTTTATTGGATTAGAATGTTAGAATGAAATTCTTTCCAGTTAAATCAAAAATATACAATTATTATTTGCTAATTTACTTGCTAACTGTTTATTGGTGAACGCGACTGATATTAAAGACAATTCAATTTTTTGAAAAAAAAAAACGAAAATTCAATTTTTATGAAATGGCATTACAAAAACGACAACGAGGAGAGTTAGAATTCGATGAATTGGAATACTTGAGTGAGATAAAGATGATAGAAATAAGACCAAAATTTAAAATGGATCGACTACAATTATCTTCGGTAAGTTGGTGATTTATAATAGGATTAAATCGAGTTTTAAGTTAAATTTAATAAGGGCGCTATAGGCCCATTTAAACCACCTTTTAGGAGTAAGGTACCATTAGGATTAGCTTTGGTTTTAAAAAGTAAGAATAAGTGCTCGATTGTACCCCCAGAATGGCTATCGGTTGGTAAGGGTTAATATTTTATTATTAAAAGAGGAATAAGGATAAACTTTTACATTTAGAAAGTTTAAAAAAGAGGCTAGCTGAAGAAAGAGAAGAGCCTACATTTAGTAAAATGAATGAGAATTTTATGGAAATATCAAAGATGTTATTGGATAAGTAAGTCAAATATTAGTATTTTTTTAGTTCAAATTTTATCATTTTATTTTCAGAGCTTCTGACGATATCAAAGAAAGTAATATCATTCGAAATTTGTTAAAAGAAATACAAGAACAAAGACAAAGTAAAATTAGAAAGGGTATTGAAGCTATCAATGATTCGCATTTGCAAATGGATAACTTGACTAGGTTTGAAGTTAATCTAATTAAACCGGTATTTAAAAAAGGCTTTCAGTTATTAAATCATATACAAAAAGCCCCATCTTCTCCGCATGGTATGGACTCTACTAACAATCAATAGAAATTAATTTATGGGTTTTTCGTTATTTATTTTGAAAACTATTAAGAGTGCTTTGAGAAGGTTTTTATACTTTTATATAATGAAATAATAATGATAGTTTTAAATTTTTAATTGTGTTTTGTTTCAACGGTTTATGAGTAGTTTTTTATTTTGTGTTAGTTTAAATAGCAAATTTTGTTATAATAGAGATAGTAACAAGTTAATTATATGAATTTATGTAAATTATTTAACTTTATAAAAAGCTAAGTATAATAATTCTTAAACATTAAATCTTTAAAGACCTATTTTATTTCAAAATATGATTCAATTACTAAACTTAAATAATAATAATAGCATCAAATTTAATACTATTATTGTTCTCCTTATCCACTTTTTCCTTATGAGTATTATCAATTTATGTAACTGCTTTTTTGTTTTTATTACTTTCATGTTTGCGAAAAGTAGTCATATTAGCATTTAAACAACTGTCATCGAATATAGATGGGAGGCTACATGAATTAAAACTCGATGAGAAAGTCTTAACCGTGTTAGTCCCAGCCCATCCAAAATTATTATTTAAATTGAAAATAGGTGGGGTAGAATGAGGTCGATCACTGTATTGAATGTTTGAAAATTCATGCATATCAAAAACAGATGGGAAAGTGGTAAATGCTCGTTTGAATAAGCAAGTTCCAGATAATGTTGAATGAGATGAAATAATAGTGGAGGAAATTAAAATAAGAATGGTTGATATGTATTTATACATTTAGGGGAATATTTCATTAAGAAAGTATTTAGTTGGCTTTATATGAGTAGTTTTGTACTACTTATTAATTAATCTTTTGCAATTTTATATAATGATTCAAGTTGATAAATGAGTATTGATATTTAATTTATTAGTAAAAATGAATGCAAAAAAGGATAGCTAATAAAACAGTGTTTTAATTTGATAAATTAACAAAACTAAATGACAAACTTAAATCATATTGATATCGATATGTAGTTTTAGTATTAGAATTAATCCAGCAAATTTTTTGTAAGGGCAGACAATAGTGTTAAAGTCATGCCAAATCTAAATAGAACTTTAAGCTTAATCTTCCCCGTTGTTAAATATACAGGAATCAAGTGATAAAGACCATGGCTGGAGTAGTAGCTGGTATCAGTTTGTAATTCGAATTTTTAAAAATAGCTGATGTAGAGTATTAAATATTAAAAAAGCAGAGTATAAGATATAATGTGTTAATAAATTTATAGAGGAATTATGATATATTATGTCATTGAATTTGAAATAATAAATAACAAAAAATACAGTTGTTTCAGCTAAATTTTAGAAATGAGATAGCTTTATTAGTCTTAAAAAAAATCATATACAAATATAAAAACATTTAAATTTTTATAAAAGTAAAACAAATGAAAGCAAGTTCAAACTTCATAGTATTTATTTTAGAACAATTCATACCATTCTCAAATAATAGCAGCACTATTCTGCTTATTAAGGTTAACATTATTGCTATTTACATCGTTACTATGAACATTATCGGTAAACACAGCCGCTTGTTTGTTACTATCAAACTCATTTAAATTGAAATTATTAGCATTAGCATTAAAAGCATCATTGCTAATTACAGTTGGAAAACCAAAAGAACCAAGATTATTGAATCCACCATATCCACCACCATATCCGCCACCATATCCGCCACCATATCCGCCACCATATCCACCACCATATCCACCACCAAACCCACCAAGTCCATATCCAGGATAGAAATTGTTAAAGCCAGTGTTAAAACCATTATAACCACCATTCAACCCATAGCCTGGATATGAGTTGAAACCCCTTCTGGATAAATGAACATCATCCGATGGTGGAAGTGAAGCGATAGTAGCAGTAAAGGCTAAAACAATGGTGTTTAATAAGAATTTATTCATTTTTTGATAATATTTTGAAGATTTGTTTCCCTCTTTTTATATGCCTAGAATATCGATATTAATTTATCTATATTGATAAACTAAAGCTATAAATTTGATAAGTAAATAGAGATTGTTTTTTTATTTAAAATAGGCAAAGTAGCAATTTACACGCCTATTATAAAATTCTTTGTTTATTTTCATCATATTATATGTACTAAGAGTATTTATGAGTAAATGCCAAGTCCCATAAAATCAAATATTTTAATTTATCTTAAACCATTAATCTATAATGTTAGTGAAGTGATAAAGAGTCAAAACATTAGACAAAACTACTAAATTTTGCAAATTCTTGTCATTAAATAAATAATATAGTAAGTGGATGTGATACACTTTGTACCACTAGAGCTCTAAAGTATAAGATGATAACAAAATGGCCTCATTCCATGGGCTTTTCATTAAAAACCCTGTTTTTTTCTATTAATAAAAATAAAAATGTCATTGATTGTAACAACCAATATTTCTAAGTAAAAACAAATTTATTTTACAAAATATGCAAATATTGCAATTACATACTTTCAACATTGATTTTTCATTAAAAAAGTAAGATTATTTATGAGAATCTTTACATATTGATATTTTATTAACTTTAAATGCGAAATGTCCATTAATAGAAATGGAATCGCTATGTAAAGCAGCTGCAATAGTGACAAAATAACAAGATCAAATTGGTTAGCAATTAAACCCAAGGCTTTCTGGAAAGATCTCTAGATAAATTCATATTGAAATCTCATAGATGTAGGGTTTTTTAATATTTTCTCAAAATATTGCTTCAGTCCTTTTTAGTTTGACTAATTTGCTTTTTATAGATAAATTAAAAATGGGAATTTCTAAAATCACGACATATTTTTGCTAAGTTCACCGTAAAATCAAATCAGTTAATCAAATGGCTGTATTTGATCATTTAATTTGCAATTACAAAAATTTGAAAATGGATGCTTAAATTTATCACCATTAATCAGCAAAAAATTTTGCACTAAATTGATGCTTGAAAAATACTAAACTTTCCTTTTTATCATATTTAAGCAAAAACTACTTTATGGAATCTATTTGCATAAATTTGTTTTTTATATAATACATTACAAAAGCTCCAATTGGTTAACTTTTATTTAATAATAGATTAAACTATAAACAAATTTTTTTATCTTTTTAATCTATAAAAAATAGATATACTTTAAATTATTTTAATAATTTATATTGAAAGATCTTTTCTATCTTAAATAAAAGATTATGATAATTTTTGCATTATATATTTGTTGATGTTTTTATAAGTTATAAAATAAAACTTAAAGTTTTATATTATTATTTTAAATTTAAGTATTCATTTTGATATAGAAACTTACACATAAAATTTTAGTGCTAATTCCTTACTAGAATTTATCAAATAATTAAAAAATACTTTTTTCTTATAAAGTTCAATGCAAATCTAATCAAATTGATAATCCTATTTCTTTGCAATCGTTGATAACTTTTCTGAGACAATTTTAAAATGTCCATTAATTTCAGTTATAAGTTGAATAACAAACTGGCTACTGATTGGCTAGTTTGAGTTTTTGTAGTGGACAGTGAAAACGTGATTTTAGTAAATCCACCAAAAATTGTTCCATACATCAACATTCAAATTTATAAATTTTAGTTTGAAGCTTATCAATATTTAAAAGGGATATGTGCATGTTTTTTTGTGTTTAGAATTTTACTAACAGTTTTTCTACTCAAATAGCGCTTAAAAAATGAAAAAAGTGATGAGGTAGAAAAAAACACTCTCATATAATAATAATAATAATTTTAAAGTCTAAACGTTTATTTTTTAATTTTGCAACAAACTTAAATGATAGCAGCATTATTTTGCTTATTAACATTAAAATGGTTGGCATTTACATCCTTTTTGTGTACATTATCAACAAATACAGCTGCCTCTTTGTTACGATGAAATTCGTTAGCGTTGAAATGATTAGCATTAGCATTGAAAGCATTATTATTAATAACAGCCGGAAATCCGAAAGAACCAAAGTTATTGAATCCGCCATACCCTCCATACCCTCCATTAAACCCACCAAGTCCATAACCTGGATAAAAAGAGTTGAAGCTTCTTCTGGCTAAATAATTACCACTTGATGCTGGAAGCGAAGAAACGGTAGCAGCAAAAGCTAAAATAATGGTGTTTAATAAAATTTGGTTCATTTTTCAATGCTATTTTGAATATTTACTTCGTTCTTTTTATATGAGTATGTTATCAGCTTAATTTATCTACATTGATAAAAGAAATTTCAAACTTGATTAATAACTCATTAATTAAAACTATTAAACTTTCAATTTAGATACTTTTAATGGTATTGTTTTATTCACTTTCGTTGCGTTAAACATACTAAATACCTATCATTAAATGCTAAGTTATCATGAAATTCAATATCTAATTTGGTGGTGTTTTTTTTGGCTTCATCACTTTTTACATTTTTTAAGCACTATTTGAGTGGAAAGATTGTTAGTAAAATTCTTAAACATAAAAATACTTCCTCATTTAATTTATCATAATTTGTGTTAGATGATTGTATCAGCTATTTGATAAAGTGTTAAAATACTAAACAAAGTCGCAATATTACTAAATTTTTGCCATTAAATGATTAAATATAACAGGTGTCTACCAGATGCTTCATACTGTTAAAGCTTTAAAGTATAAGATATTAAAGAATGATGTTTTATTATATTATACTTTTATCGACGTAAAAAATTCAAAACATCCCTTTAATTAATAAAGATTCGATAGATCAAGTAGACGAGATAGTGAAAGAACAATAAGACTACTTCAAGTTGGAGTTAACCTGGAGATTGTTTAGAATACCGGTTAGAGGGGGTGATGCTAAAATGGAAGGGATTTTTTAATCTATTAAATGAGATTAGATATGGGGATGTTTTTTTTACTTCATCACTTTTTTCATCTTTTAAGCGCCATTTGAGTGGAAAAACTGTTAGTAAAATTCTTAAACATAAAAAAACATCCCCATATATTTCTTTTTTGAACCTAAAGAACTTTGTTTTTTTATAGATAAACTAAAAGTAAGTACACATAATAATGTTTAAATTTTAGATTTTAGATTAAAAATTATTAATATTTAAAAAACATAATAAAAATGATTTTAAAGTCTAAATGTTTATTTCATAATTTTTATAACAAATTAAAGAATAGCAGAATTAGTTTGCTTATTAATATTGCTGTTGTTACTATTTACATCCTTCTTATGAACATTATCAACAAATACGGCAGCCTCATTATTACGATCAAACTCGTGTGCATTGAAGTTATTACTATTAGCATTAAAAGCATCATTGTTAATTACACTTGGAAAGCCAAACGAACCAAAATTATTGAATCCACTATTAAACCCACCAAGTCCATAGCCAGGATAGAAATTGTTGGAGCCGCTACCATATCCATAGCAAGGAGAGAAAGAATTAAAACCACGTTTAGCTAAGTAATTACCACTTGATGCTGGAAGGGAAGAAACGGTAACGGTGAAAGCTAAAACAATGGTGTTTAATAAGAATTTATTCATTTTTTGATAATATTTTGAAGATTTGTTTCCCTCTTTTTATATGCCTAGAATATCGATATTAATTTATCTTCAATGATAAAAAAAGTAGCAAAGTTGATAAATAAACAATAGCTTCGATTTTATAAGAGTATCATGGTGATAGGGTGTGAAAATATGCTAATAGTTTAATTCATTAAACCGATAAATTAATAAAGTAAACGATGATGATGTTACATAGTAGCAACATTAGTATAAGCGCTTTTTCATTAAGTATTTGGATATGTCTTTTTTAGTTTCATTTATTTATCTATTTTTATCCAATGAAAAAGTTGAACTATTTACTACCAAAATTCTTAAAAACATATCCTATGTTTATAATTTACAATAAAATAAAATAATAAATGAATTTCCTAAGTAAATTATAAAAAAACGATTACTATCCCTGTTAGAAAAAAGACAACAAACCTTGGCTTTTTATCTGAGGTATATCACCGATACCAGTTTTAGAGTGAAAGGATTTACATTACTATAGCGATAAGAGTATTTAGGAGTTTAGCATCTATAATTATATAAAAGTTTACACTTTCAGCATTTATAATATAAAATGAGGAGAGAGGAAAGACACCCATAAAAACACTAATGTCTTAACTAAATATTTCAGCAATTACATTTTATAATAACTAATGGAAAATGTACTATAAGCCTCCTTTTAAGATATAAAAATATTTGGAGCATACAGCTATTTTGATTATTAAGTATCAAGATCTATAAAGATATTAATATTTGCTTTCTCTTTCTGCTCTCAGTTTATTTCTTTAGTGAGGTGATAGCAATAAAGTATTACTTATTTACTTATATCGCTTTGTAATATTTTTTGCTTTACTTTTATCCTCAATTATAGTTTTACTTAAATGAAAACTCAAGTATTAGATAATTTTAAAATAATTCATAAAATCATGCATGGTAGTGTAGGTTGAATAGGTTAAGTGTAAAATGAGTAAGTTAATAAAAATTTAAATATTATTTCTCTAATTGTTTATTCAGCGTCTATACGATTTGGTCACTGCCTTATGTTTCAGTCTTTTTTTGAATCTTTGGACCTACGTTGATTATTAGGAAGGGCTCTATTCATGCTCGGTACATTCACCTTAAGTGCTAATAATGGTGGTACAAATGCACTCCATGATTTTTGATAATTTCCAATCATTTGAGTGTTTACTTTTCCAATCTTGTTCTTAGATTCACTCATGTTTTTAAACATGGTTTTAATTAATCGTTACAAATGCTATTATTTTATAAAGAAACCATGGTGTTCGAATTCAAAGCCCAATATAGTGAGATAAATCACTGAAGCTAAAATAATTTTTCTAATGAAAATTATGAGAACTTGCTATTTTTGTATTGCATTTGTACGTTTGACTATGGTTAAATCATTGACATGATTAAATTACATCTTATTTAAATTGTTCTTTGAAAAAAGATTGCCTGTTATAAAGTCTTAATAAAACATTAATATTTAAGCCTTATATAAAAACTACTATAATCAACTTATTTAGTATAAACGTAATAGTGTTTTAGTATGAGATTGCAGTTATATTGATAAAGGGAAATTAAAAATAATAGCTCTATATCCTTTTAATTAATATATTGTTCCTTTACGATTTATTAAAGTGAGTATATCATTAGGTACCGTTTTGATCCTTGATTATAAAATAAAGTTTATTTTACGATTATTTTCCGCTACATTGAGTATTTGCTTGTCAATAAGCCATGCATTTCTTGAATTGTGATCAAAAGTATTAAGTGTTTTATTCAATTTGAGTAAGTTTTAGAAATAATACGGTAAGTTAAGGAATAATGGAGAAATAATTGACCAAATTATATTGAAATTAAGACTAAATTTAAATCTATCTGACTTTGAATTAAAGATACGGATGCTGCAACTCTATTTTAGCTTAACTAACTCCTCATTTGAGAAAAAAAGCACTAAAATTATGTATAAATTAATATTAAGCTTTAAAGAAAGCGAGCAAAAAATAATTGGCTCTAAAAATTACCGCAATTTAGGTCGCAATAGAATTGCAGCAGCTGTTATAGTGACTGATTAGATAATTGCCTATAAATAAATAATTCAATATTAATATGAACAATATATCAATTAGGCTTAATGATCTTTATAAGCTACTATTATTTGGTTACTATGATATATTAGCATAACTTTATATTAATTTTTTGTTTTTTGTTTTTTGTTTTTTGTTTTTTGTTTTTTGTTTTTTGTTTTTTGTTTTTTATTTTATTTAATTTCAACTTTGAATAATTTTGATATGAAAGAATCCTTTAGTTAAAAATTTTTAATATTTATAAAGATTTTAAATCTAGAAATGTACACAATATAAAATAAAATGCTATTGATTATAAATTCAAAACTGTAGTTTAATTATAAATGTTTATATGGGGATGTATTTTTTGTTTAAGAATTTTACTAACAATCTTTTCGCTCAAATAGTACTTAAAAAATAGAAGTAATGAAACCAAAAAAAACATACCCATATACTGTAACAAAAGAGTCATTTTTTATTCAAAGTTTATTAAGCTTTTATTTAAATTTTTATACTATATATCAATTTATGTTTATTATAATATTAAATCTAACATTAAGCACTATATTTTTATTAATCTTCATTTATTAATTTAAAGACCCAAAAGAACTATTTTAACATTGACATATTTAAATTACTTCAAAGTTACATAAATCATTAGCTAAGTTTAATTACAAAATTTCAATAATTCTGTTCTGTTTATAAATGTGATTATAGTTTTAAAATTAATTGATAATATTTTATTTATTTTTAAACTATAGCCATTAACGTTTATAAAATTTTAATACTTATCTAAATCCAATGCAATAAACTTTTAAAATATCAATTTATATCAATATTAAATAATTTACTTGATAATATAGTTTTTTTTTACTAAATACAAATTTAGATTAATAATATATTACATTCCCATATTTAATCATGATAACAAATAATATCTTGCAAAATATTAACGCTTTTAGAATAATTATAATTAAATTTAAAAATGGTACAAATTATACATTTTTTCCCCACCACTTAATAATATAATCCTTGAATCTAGTTTTAATAAATTTTTATTTGTTGTTTGATTATTTTATAATTATAATATATGAAAATTTGCAAACAAAAGGACTATGATTGGTTGACCTTAAGATTTTGTATTTCGGATCGTAACAAAATTGCATAAATTTAAATTTAACCTAATTTTATTAGCTTAAATGTTATATTTTATTTAACAAATAAGAAATATAATTTTTAATGCTATGAATTTATTACCAATAAATAGCTGTATTATAATTATTAATTAATTATTCTTTTTAAATTTAATAACTGAAAAAGTAAATTTTTTAATTTTATTTTTAATTTTATTTTATCAAAACTAAGATGGACGACGAGACTACCACCCAAGTTTATTCTAAACCAACCAATATGTATCTTTCCAATGATAACCTAAACGGTCAGTTTGCTGAACGTGCTAAGTGGTCAGATGAAGATATCGATACCCTCTTTAATTGGTTCAAAGATCCAAGTAACGTTCAACTATATAACTTTGGCATTAAAGCCAAAGCTATTAGAGCTTTGGCTGAGCTCCTCCCTTCAAAAAGTTCCAGACAGATCTATAACAAAATGAACTCCCTTGAAAGTCAGTACCAAGCAACTAAATTACGTCTTAAGCAAGGAATTCCTATCACCGAACGTGATTTGTCGCTTGGGATAGATACAGCTCAAACTAAAGTCAAATCTATCTTCCGCTATTATTATGAAATGGATAAAATTGTTTCACTGCAAAATCCAGACAAAGATGCAGTTCGTACATTTCCTGTTCCTTTAGATGAAAATAGTTATTCTGGTTCTCCAGCAGAACTCAATTTCCAGAATGAGAATATTGAGCCTTTAGATCAAGAATTAAATCCATCTTCAAGTAAAAATGCCTACTCTACTCATGGTACAGAAACTTATGAGCAAGAAGTCAAGTCTGAGCCATTTGCTCGTAGTTACGAAGAAGGTGTAGGATCTTCTCCAACAACTAGAATAGTAAATGGAGAACAAATCGTGACAATTAAAAACGAGGGAACTGAACATTCAACTTTTAGAGAAGGCCCTGGTCGTAGACGCGGCCGCAAAGCTAACCACCAACTTAACACTCATTTTATAAACACTGAGCCTCAACATTATGTTACTGATAAACCTACAGATACTTCTGCTTCAGAAAGAGTCGAAAAAGCTATCAAGAGCGATGTCAGTTCTGGTTATTATGAAAGTAAGTTAGCTCATCGTAAAAAAATCCATGAAGATTATATGACACTTGCCAAAAGCCAATTAGAATCTGAAGCCGAGGCACGTCGTTTAACTCATGAAGAACATAAAGAATGGGCAGCAATCAGAAAACTTGAGTTAGAGTACAAACGCACTGAGTTGATACTTGAAAGGATAAAGCTTGAAAAACAATATAATATCAACATTCCTATTAACATTCCACCAAGCGAGAACCCTTATATATATCAAAATGATTCAATAAATAATGGTAGAGCATTTGAGAACGATAAGGTTATGGAACATACATTCCCGATCACTAATTTTAAACCCTACCCTTAGACCGTCAATTTTAATACTACAATTTAAAATATTGCACTATTGATCGCAATATTTTTAATCACAGCCTTAAACGAATTTATATTTTTACTTTTAAGTATTTTTCATTATCTTACCCCTATTATTCTATATTGTCAGATAAAAATATTTAACTGGAATTAAGAATAAATAGTAGCGCTTTTAAATTATTTAACTTATTCGTTTGCTTTTTAGATTTTTTATTAACTATTATACTATAAAAATAATGTTTGTAAATTAAAAAGCATAAGAATACACTATTAGCAGTATGTCAAATAAGAAAACCAAAGACATGTAATATTCGTTATAAATATCAATACAGTAGTTTAAGCTATTAATAATATTAAATTGTGTATAATTGGTATATGTATATTTTTTGAATTATTAATATAGCTAACAATTTATTATAATTTTAAGCTTAAAGAATAGGAACAGCATAAAGAAAGAGATAACCATGTATGTTATTTGAAGATTAATTAAACTTATTTTGTGTAAATTAGTTTTATCAATATTACTAAAGCTTTGATTTAGTATCAACAGATATACGTTTTTAGAATAATTTTAACAATCAAAATAAATATACTATAATTGACTTTATAATAAATAGTCTCAGCAAAAAACAACAGTGTAAGTTTTAGCAACTTTTAATCCTTATTATAAAGTATTGTTTTCTATTAAAAGCGAATCACTTTGATTTGCTTTAAATATAAGGCCATTGAAATACAATTGACAGCACCAATATATCCTATTAATATGACATAAGCGACAAAATTGCTTACATCGAGAGTAGGTACAGTTATATTCACCAGTCCCGTAAGAAGGTTAGCCTACCAAATAGGTTAAAATCAATAACAGGCTTATAGTTAATAAACATCCGTTTAAAATTATACTTACAATTAAGAATATAAACAAACTATTATAATTAATAGCTTGAAATATGATAGGTGCCTTTTTGATATTCAAAGTATCTTCTAGTAGTCTAAATGCCATAACTAATATAATATTTATAGCGGAAACCCAAGCTACATAGGAAAAATTACACTAAAAATATTAACAAAACATAAAACATTAAATAAGTGTCTCACCAGTCTACGTGAAATTTCAACATTGAAAACATAATAGCTAGTACAAAACATCATTAAAGATAGTAGGGAATAAAAATATAGAGATGGATATGTTTTTTCCTTGTTGGGTGAAAATAATACCTTTCCTACATCCTTAGCAATCAAGAAGATTGAAATATAACCTAATTTATATAAAATTAATTTTAAAATAAAATATGTAACTAACCCCAAAGTGAAAATAGACCTTCTCGGTTCATAGATATTATGTCTCCTCGTATTCTAACGTCGGATATAATATAACTTTCCAATGAGCTAAAACTTAACAATAATTGATATATAGCTAATACTCCCCAACCAATATATGAAGATCCCATGAAAAGATATTCAATTAATACCACAGGTATTGATAAGCAACCAAGAGTAAAAAAAAAGTTCCAATGAACTCCATATTCAGTGACATGTTCCTAAACAATTAAATATAACCCATTAATTGATACGGTAAATAAGCTTAATTAACAATACCTGGTACTCGATGCCTTTTACTGAAATTAGTCTTATAATTCCTAAAATCCACAAGGGAATTGAATGGAAAAGCGATTTATATAACGTTGAAATTTTGCTCGTGTTTGAATCCGTTTTTGCTCTTGCGGAGATTATACCAGAACTAAATACAAAACTTCCGACTCCCATGTCCATCTTATGAAATAAGTAACTTGATTTTAATAAAACTAATAAAAATTACTAGTGAAGAACCATAGGTTTCTGCTTTGGCGAAAAATCTTGGAAAAGTATGAAAATCAACTGCTAAGATTCCAATACAAGTTAACATCATCAACAATGAGCGATAAACCGTAATAAAGTTGAGAATGTTATTTTGAGGCTGGTTGATATTTGAGACATTATGAGATGTCTTCCTTGATTTTTTTTGAAAAACAGTGATATGTAGCAGTATGATTATTAGACCAAAAAAATTAAAATTGGTTGTTAAATGATTTAAACCATTCATAAAAAATAAAAGAGGAAGGGCCAATAATACAAAATCGAAAACCACCCATTTTGAAATCTGTAAATAGCTACTTGATGTTTTCACCTTTTCTAAAACTCTTTTCGAAATCAAAAAGTCACCCACGATTTTCCATAATGCTACTGTAATCTTAAAAGTTTAATTTCTATGTTTATAACATTCATTTATAGTTTACCAAAGTAGTTGAAACAAGAGACACTACGCAACTTATAGAGGAACCTTTAAGTCCACTAACAAATTCTTCTTTCCTCGCTTTATAATCACTCATTTTAACTCGAAATGAAAGTCAATCTGAGTTTTAATGATTTAAAAAGAGCATATAAAATTGTGGCTCAAATTTCTATCTATTCGTTTTCATAAAAATTAATATGACAAAAAATGGCAATATGGGTAGTGGGGCAGGGTTTTTAACTATCCCACAAAAGATGGAAAAGAATAGGTCCAATATTAGTACAAACTCTACTACTGTAGATATAAACACTCCAGGAGCAGGTAGAGAAGATGACGAGATTATCAATGTTGAAGAACTTTTAACAGAATTTCACTGGAAAGCTGGAAAAGATGCAGCAGCACTTGAGTCTGGTTTACTAAATGAATTATCTTTATTAGAAACAGTAATACTATATATTTCAAACTTATATGAATGCATTGATTTTTAGGCTAATATAGGTGCAGTGTTAGAAACTGATGGTCAAGTTGAAGCAATTATTGATAGAATAGACAGAGCTATTTATGAATTAGATGGGGTGGACAGTTGGCTGACACTATATAAAACTGAGTTAGATGTATATTATTTCTTTATATTTTATTCTATATTTAACTTTCACTTAGTCATTGGGTGATGATATATTTCAAATTCAATCTTTAAATGAGGCATTACAAATACAAAGTCGCAATCAGCAAAATTTACTTGAAGAGGTTGAAAAAGTCCTGGTAGATATAATTTTTTCAATATAACAGCCATTATTATAATTTGAATTAGGGGCAAGTTTCTGTTCCAGATAGTTTAGCAGATGTACTTAGAAAAACTAAGTTTGAAACTGAAGGTGGTATGAAAACAATTTTAGATGCCGCAGCTTCTATACAAAGAACCATTAAAACAAACTATGAGGAAGGTGTTAAAGACATGTCGGTTATAAACGAGCAAATGGAAGCCAACATTCTTCAAGCGAACAATTTCTCATCGCGTGCTTTTGAATATTTAAAAGTTATGTTCAATTATCAAGTAAGCTGCCCAAACTATTTTTAAGTAGTTTTCTAATTTTTTAATAGGTAAATACTGCCCTTACTGGGCAAGGAAAAGGCACAAAATTAAGAATTGATATGAAAAATATAAAAGAAGAACTTTCAAAATTTAGAGGTTTAACACTATGGCTAAGTGAAATGGATCCTAGTAGGCACAATGAGCTCCAACATGTAATCATTATATATTGCTACTCTACTTTTTGTTTATTGTACTTAGGCTTACTCAGCTGCGGTTGGAAATATCTATAGCTCAGAATACAAAGGCCTTTCTGAGACATTTAGAAGTTTAACTTTTTTGAAGAAAGCTAATACGGATGACGTAAAATATTGTAAGCCTTTGTTTATTTTTTTAATAGATTTAATAAAATCAGTATTCAAGTATTCACAAACCCAAGCTCAAATAAACTTGGTCCCACTTTACATCGTCGAACTGGCTCAGATATTGTTACAGACCCAAAACAACCACCTGATGTTGTAAGTCTGATATGCATAAAATTAAAACCATGACTAAAATTCTAATAGGTTTTAAATCAAATATTAAACGTTATTTTTCCAGATATTATTAAAGAGCAGAATTTTTTTACTTTAATGTTCCATATTGGGGTAAAATCATTAGATTTTCAACAATGGGTAAGAGAATGGGAAAAATATCAAGCACCTATCAAAGATTCTGATCTTCTTGGACTCCGTAAAGCTCAGAATGATGTGAAAATTCGTAAAAGAATCTCGTACCTATTTTTATTTCAGTTTATTTTCATACTAATTTTTTTAGTGAAAATATGGAAACCATGTTCTCGAATTTATCATCAGAGTTAAGCGCTCTTGGTGAAACGTTGATCAAATTTGATTGGACGTAAGTTTAATTAACTATATTTGAATTGAAAATAACGGTTCTAGATTGTTGGTCGTACTTTTAGTCAAAGCGGAAACATTTATTGAAAGATGTGAAAACAGTAACCAAGAGTTCCTTTTAAAAAATTTAAATAATGTGCATAGTCTTTTCCGTATGCATCTTGATAAGAATGTTGTAAGATTTATAATTGTTTTATTTATTTTATTTTAAAATTATTGAAAGGATGAACAAGTGAAAGCAATAAAAGAGTTACAGGTTTCTGGTAAAAAAAGAAGTGGTATTCTATCTTTTTTCAAGACGTTCCCAGTAAATATGAACATATTAATAAAAATTATTCTAATATCTCACTTAGGAATTTTTGAATCGAATGGAGGCCTTTATTGGTAGTGCAGAAACCCCCATACGTCAACAAATGGATAAATGTTATCAAAAAATTGTCAATGTTATGTTTGATAATTTAGAAGTTTCTGCAAAGCAATCTGAGCATTTAGAAAAGGAACAGTTAAATCTTCATATTATCATTTTAGGTAAAATAGTTCATAGTAGACAAGATAATTAATAATATAATCCTTAAGAAAATATGCACTACTTTTATATGGAAACTGGCAGATACAAAAAGAATTCAACTATTGGGGGCTTTAATGAACAAGCTCGTAGCTCATATAACACACATTTACAGGCTTATGTTAAAGACGTTATTAAACGTCCATTAGGGAAATTATTAGTAAGCATAGTATCAAAGAGTTTCTTTTTTATATTTATACATTTATTTAGGAGTTTTTTGAAGGCATTGAAGCACTTCTCCGTAGTAGATCTCCTGAAGAAGTTGGATTTAATAATTCTTATAATAAAACAGCGCTTAAGAAAGTTATTGTTATGTTTCCAGCAGACGAGGTACTTTTATTTTTATTTATTTATCTCTTTTTTCATACTTTATTTTAGATTAGGAAATCTATTTTAGTCTTGTACACCAGAGTTAAAAAGCATTTTAGTGAAGAAGAAGGATTATTACAGGTGATATGGAGAGAAATTCAAGAAGAATTTATTAACCAGCATAAAAAAATGAGTGAACTTATTAAGTCCTGCTACCCCGGATCCAATATAACTTTGGAATTTACAATCAATGACCTCTTTGCAATATTCTCGAGGGTTGCTAAACAACAGAATTAAAGAGTTATCAACTTGTACTTTCAATATATTAAAGAAGGTTTTGTTTAGTTCAACTATTGAGTTGATTATTTATTTTAAACGATAATGAATTTTTTATATACTGTTTGTAAATTTTTTTATCTTATTATTCAATTTTTGTTAAAAATACGTCTTTTTATTTTATATATGGAGATGTTTCTTTATTTAAGAAGGTTATTATTATTTACGTTCAACAGTGCTTAAAAAATGGAAAAAGTAATAAAACCAAAAAAGATTTCCATATATCATATGGGGATGTATTTCTATATTTAAAAATTTTACTAACAATTTTTCCACTTAAATAGCGCTTAAAAAAAGGGAAAAAGTAATGAAACTAAAAAAACACCCTTATATTTTTATTCAACTACTAAGTTCATTGTTATATTTTTTTACAATTTTAAGTAAAAAGTAGACAAATAATTGAAAAGTAAAATACAAGAGTGTTTTTTTAGTTTCATTACTTTTTCCCTTTTTTAAGAAATTTTTAAACTTTATTTTAATTATAGTATAATTTTCAGCTAAAAATAATCAGTTTTTGTAGAATAGCTATTTTTTTTACAATTGATTACCATTGTCAAGATATTAGATTGTGTTTAAAAACATTAGTTAAATTCTGAAAAATAATGGGGAGTATCTCACTTGGATTCCCATATATCATAAAACTTTGTTTTATAACTTTTCACTAAGCATCAATGTTTAAATATAATATTTTGTGGTTTGAATATTACTCAACTCCTAGAATATTTATAAAATAACTAACTTTTACCTTATTTTTGCCCATATTTTACTAATATAAAGTTACCAAACAATTTCAATAAATAAATTAACATCTCAGTAAATCACGATCATGACATTAAAGGGCTATTTCTAGTTAGAAATATGATTTTAATAACATCATTTTGCTCGAAGACATTATCTTACATTAAAACAATAGAAATTTTTAGTTATCCAACAACTTCTAAATTACAAAACATTAGCGAATATAATTAAAGCTACTTTCTAGGCTCAAAAATCCTTAATAAAACTAAAGTGTTAAAATAATATTCCCAAGTATAGAAGTATGATTAATTTAACTAATTCTAAAAGCCCTATCGACTTAAATAGACCATTTTGCTTAGGTCACCAAAATACCAGGCCAATAAGCTTTCTACTTGTTGCTGATTTTGCAGTCCATATGTTTTCGAACCATAAAAGCAAATGACTTGAAAAAATGCACAAATAACTGGGTCAATCACTAGTCAAAATCACGATCTGATTGGGGTTATAAAATGGGGAAAAGCTCAACACTAATAAAATTTAATGAATTAGGTTATGTAGTCATGTTCAGAAGAATTTAGATAGAACTCTATCATTAATTTTATTCACTTTTATTTATTTTAATTTATACACTATGAACTCCGAATTTCAACCGGTAATTTTACTTATGTTTTACTAGATTATAGTTAAAGTTTCAATTAGAGTTTCTGTAAGCCATTACCAGCGGTAACTACTCCAACGGAACAAAATTTTGATATTACTGAAGAATCTGATATTGGACGGGAGATGGAACCATATACACATGTTATTTCACAACAAGCAATAGAAGAAAATAGGACACTTAAGTCTGGTTATGTTGAAAAAAGATTTCGAGCTAGAAACGTAAATAAACAAACCTAAATTTTAAACTAACTAACTAAGAAAATAGCAATGGAAAACTCGATGGTTGGTATTAAGAAATCATGTACTGTCAATATATAAAGACGATAAAGTAAATTAAATCTAAATTCTAGTATATTTTTAATCTAAATTACTTAGGAGTATGAACTTCAAAATAGCATTGATTTATTTCGTACATCAAAAATCGAAGAATATAATAAGAAAAAGCGAGAAAACGTATTTATAATCGGAACACCAAAAAAGAAATACTATTTCCAATGTTATGATTCTGACGATAGAAAAGATTGGATCAAAACGTTGTTACAAGCAAGGGAATCAATGCCACTCTCTGAGCCAAACATAATAGCTATATTGAACGAAAAGAAAGAACACAAAAAAAGTGGCTCAGATTCAGATGGTTCTTGGGCCTCAAAGCATTTGTCTGCTGGGTCATTTTCTTCCAACCCTTCCCATTCAACACCTTTCCCTCATGAAGCTTTAGATTTAACTAGCGATTATTCCGATTTAGAAGGCGATAATAATTTGGATCAAAGCTATTATTCTCCGACTACCCCAGTCGGAGTATCCTCCTCACCTCCTATGAATAGTTTGGGTTTGGATTTATCAGCAATACCTTCTAGCACGGACAATTCAATTTATATGCAAGGCATTCTATACAAACATTGTGAAGGATACAGAGTAATTTATCTTATAGCTACCAGTTTTATAAAGTTAACTTAATTTGGTAGGCCTGGCGTAAAAGATGGTTTGTGTTAAGAGCAGATAATCTGTGCTACTATAAAGATGAAAGGGTATTTGATAAATTAAATAAGTTTGAAACTAAACTAAAATAACGTTTTAGGAATATGAGTTATTAGCTATGATCCCATTAAAAGACATATCGGAAGTAACTTTAGCTACGACAACCTCTAAATCGAGAGCACACTGTTTTAAATTCAAAACATCAAGAAGAACATATAAACTAGCTAGTAAAGATGAATCTGAAAGAGATAAATGGATTACAACTATCAACGAAAAAATAGCTAGTTAATAGTGTTTTTTGATTTAAAAGTGCAATTTTTAGTTAAAAAAAACTATTAATTTAAAAATATTTTGTTCTTGTGAACTAGTTTACAATAATGTCAAGATTCTAAATGCTTATTTATACCTAATTAAAATTTATTCCTTTTACTATTTCTTATCAGCGTTTTTATATAAAATTAAATAAATTTATACTGTCAATTGTTAACATTAAGTAAAATAGTATATTTAAAATGTGAGAATAAAGTATCATAGAGGTGTTTTTTTGATTTCATCACTTTTTCCATTTTTTAAGTGCTATTTGAGTGGAAAGACTGTTAGTAAAATTCTTAAACAAAAAATACATCCCGATATGCGGTTTGTACCAAATTTTTAAATTAAAGAAATTAACCTTTATGGGGGTTATTTTAAAATAGATTGGGGTTTTGAGTACTATTAAGTGTAAAATATGTATTCAAAAAAACAAAAATAATCAACAAAATTTATAAAGTATCATCAATAAAATTTATTTTGCTTATCTAATTAATGGTAGGCATTTTTTAATGATTTGTAGTAATCCTTAGGGAAAATTCTAAAGTTACTCTGGATTTTATCAATGGTCTTTTTCAATACTATAGCTACATCAGGTCTGTATTGGTTACATTCAGTGAAAAATTCATCGACTACCTTAAGTACTTCACCTTCAAATAAATCCTTGAGATAAATAATAAGGATAGGAATATCACTGAGGTACTCTTTGTTGTTCCCGAACCTCTTAACTAGATCCTTCAAAGTTTTGTCCTCAAGCTCGCCCAAGTTCGAGCCAGCAATAAGATCAATACTATCTCGATAATTCTTCTTGATCTCTGCGCTGGATTTTCCTTTACGTATTTTCTTCAATGCGTTCTTAACTTCTTTGATTACTTTACTCTTTAATCTAGGCAATAATATATTTTTCATTATAAAATAATTTTTCTTGCTAAGACCAATTTTCTCATAATCAAAGTTTTTGCCTTCTAACAATAAGGGTCCTAATATACCAGGCTTCAATATGTCTAATATTGCGACTGCTTTATCGTCTGCTTCATCCTTTACATCGACAGTCGATTTACCATAATCCACATTCGAATTAAGTTCTAGTAATGCATCATCAGCGAAAGCAAGCCCATTCTCATTATCAACAGTGTCTTGATTAATAACACCAGCTAATGCTACACTGGTAAACAAAAATAAGAAGAAATTATTTAACTTCATAATTTTAAAGTAATATATGGAATAGGGTCAACCTAAATAGAAAAAAATAAGATAAGAGTTAGCTCAGAAAAATGTTCATATTTTAGAATACTGATCTACCTTTAAGTCATTCTTTAGTTGATCATTCTTTATTATTTTTAGTTAGTCTATTGCTTTGATTTTCATATACACTTCTAATTTTGGCTTTTTTTTCTCTTTCAGATCTTCATGATTTTTTAAGGTTTTGAACCATTTTTGTAAAATTTTTTGGATGGAATTAAAATTTGAATATTGAAACAATAAATAATTAAATATGGAGATATATTTTTTTGTTTAAGAATTTTACTAGCAATTTTTCCACTTAAATAGCACTTAAATAGAAAAGTGATGAAACCAAAAAAACACTTATCCATACTTTAAAAGGTGATCAAAAAATAATAAAGCTTTGATAGTGTATATTATATTTCAATTTTAATAATAAAAATAACGCTCTTGAAATTTATGCTTTTTAATAGCTTCAAGTTATTTCGAATATACTAGATAAGTGCTAGTAGCTATTTGATTTGATTTGGGATAGAGATGTTTAAAGTTTATATTAAATATGTGAACCAATAGAGCTTATATATGAATATTATGAGTCTCTTATTAAAACTTATAACTAATTTATTATCTTTTGAAAAATGAGTTAACTTGTAAAATTGTACATATTAAAAAAGCCAATGTTTCATGTAAAAGCATTATGTTAATTTGTGTAAAACTGTAAATTCTAATTTTCGAAACTTTTATTATCAAACTATTTTTTAATCAAATTCGATTCAGTTTTAAAATGGTAAATAAAAGAATAGACAATAGCAATGCTAACAGGACCCCAATAGCTAAGAGAAAAAAGCCACAAGTTGAACAAAGGGATGAAGTAGAGTCAAAACCAAAGCATCAATCATTTAAAAAACTAGATGGTGAAAATACCGAAGTTGCTACTAAGGCTAAAAACCTTAAAAAGAGTTTAAGAGATACCATTCGACTTTTAAAAAAGGTACTTAATTTATCATTTCATTTTGAATTAATGTCAATATTTAGCCTAACTTGAGTACCCAAGTTAAAGTGGAGATGGAACGTAAACTCAAAGCATTACAAATTCAAATAGAAGAAAGCGAATTAGAAAAGAAGCTCAAAGAAAACAGAGATAAGTATAAAATGGTAATGTTCTTTGAAAAAAAGAAAGTAGAAAGGAAAATCAGAAAGATAGAAAAAGAATTAATGGAAACAGAAGATGACGATAAAAAAGGATCATTAGAGTTGGAATTACTTGAAGCTAATGTTGACTTGAACTATATTTTAGTAAGTTTTTAGTTATCTTTTTGGAATTAAAATCTTATCATCTTAGCACTTCCCTATGACTGAAAAATACATTTCTTTATACCCCAATAATGCAACTGAAGATCAAACTGGTACAAAGTCAAATATTAGAAAAACAGAGATTCGAGAGCAAATTAAATTACAAGTTTTGGAAGGAAAACTTCCTAAAAAAGCAACTAATAGCACCACATTTTCTAAAAAGGATGATACTACTACTGCTGGTTCCGTTAAAGGTAAAATGATTAAATTGTTATAAGATGAAATCTAAATGAGATTATTAGAAGAAACTGAAGAACCTAAAGGTAATATTGATAATGATGATTTCTTTGGTAAAGATGAAGGAACTGACCAAGAAGATGATGAATCAGAAGATGATGAATCAGAAGATAACGAGTCAAATGAAAGTAAATCAGAAGAAAGTGAATCTAATGAAGATGAATCAGAAGAGAATGAGTCAGACGAAAATGAATCGGATGATTAAGTTCTTTATTTTCAAACGATAGTGAGTAAAAAAGTATAGCATAAAATGAAAAATCCATTAGAATTTTTTGTAATAAAGTTAAAACAATATAGAAATAATATAGAAATAAAGTATATTAAAATTGTATTGTATTTTTATTATGCCTGAAATAGCTGGAATTTGGATAAAATAGGATGGTTTATCATTTTTAATTATTAAACAATTTAATGAGCAATAAAATTTTAAATTTAGACTGTATTTAACATTGATTCATGGTAAAATCAGGTTTAATTTTATGTTATATTTAACTATTTCTTGAGTTCAAAGATCGCTGGGGCTTCATGTTTAATCCAGGTAATAAAGATGAAATTATCAAGATCAGGAGGGGGTGATAAGTCAAAGAGGGCATTATTAACTATTGGTTACCTTTTTTCATTTCTATTAATGGTTTGTTACAACTCTATGGTAATATTATTTAGTTATTGAATACAAATAATATTCATAAGTACAATTTTTACTAAAACAACATCATATTAAACTTAAAACTAAAAATACGATTACTATTATTTAAACTACTTTATTATAAAAAAATGTATTTGATTAATGTCTTCCACTATTTAAGAATTAAAAAATAATATCAACAATAAATAGCAAACTAAATTCGAGTATTACTCTTCCATAACCTCACTTATATAAATTAGTTGTGTATATTAAAAATAAGTTGCGTTTGAATATTTATACATTCTAATATTCAATTGAAATTTTAGAGCTTTCTAATCTAAAGACCATCTAGAATTACTACGTGTATTTGCTCTTTCATCTGGAAGTAGTTTACCGTGGTGATTATTATTAACTAAACTCAAAATAAATATGTATAAAATAAATATCAAAAATTCATTACTTATATCTTTGAGTCCACGGCCAAAATTACGATAACAAAATATAGAACCAATTACTGTCAGCTAAAAATATTGTTACCATTTGATGAAATTGTAATTAAATAAAATTACTATTGAAAATAATATACAAAAAGTTATAAATACAGTTAGAGTTATCCTGGATGATCCAAACCTCTCCGCACGTTCCGAATCACTTCCTTTTAGATAAATGTCATATAATTTACTAATAAAGTATCCCAAAACCCCTATACATCCAACTGCAAATGCAGCTATCCCATATTTACTTTCAGTACGTACCTGAGTATTACTTTTAGTGCTAATTTAAAAAACAGTTTAGTTATACTTACTGACCAAAATGCAAGAGAGGACAATACAATACAGATACCCAACGAAACAGTGAGATGTACTATAAAACTAGTTGAAAGGTTATTTTCGGGGTAAAGAACGAGTACGAGATATTGTGTTGAAAATGATATAAAGAATAAAATATCAAATTTTAATATCATTACAAAAACGTGGTAAACCATAAACATTCCTAATCAAATGTTATCACTTATCATATTATTGTTAATGTATATTTACTTTTCAATTGTAAATCGGCCCCAATACGTTTGTATAAATTCCATCCATATTCTTGATAAAGCTTGTAAGCAACAAAAGCAAATGAAGTTGCAAATAATACTAAAATGACTATTATACTTATTTCCAAATTAATGATTGTGGCTGTACTCGGTAGCTCATCCAATTTTTGTTGTAGTATTATTCCACTAATATCCCCTTTTAAACTAATTGTTTGGTATAATTGAGTACATGCATAAAATAAAAGTAAGAAATTGAACAGTGCTAACATTGAAATTTGGATTGTATTTTGATATAGTGCCTAAAAGAATGATTAAACAATATCACAAAATCAATAAAACCTTACAGCGTCAACACATAGTATGAATTGAAAGAATTGTGCCAATAAAAATAAACTGAAATAAGTAGGTAGAGCTTTAAAATTCTTCGCTGCTTGTCCTCTTTCACCATTTGGAATGGAGGTTGGAATTGTACTTATATAACGATAAACAAACTCAAATATCACCCCTTCCAAACTACAAATAACCAATATTTGTAAAAAAGAGGATATTATTGATAATTTTACCCATTTAGATAAAGAATTCTAATTGTTGTTAATATTAACATTTTGGTAATAGAAAAAGGCTTACAAATTTGTTAAATAAAGACATGTTAACTCGACAACCCTTATTATAAAGAGCAAACTTAAGTTGAGATTAATAGTCAATTTTAAATTGTGGAGACCTAAATTTATGTATTGATTTTATTATATTGACAGATGATAGATCTCTAATATAAATAAAAAAGATGAATTGTTTATTATGAAATGAGTAAATTTTATAAAAGCCCAATTCTATACAAAGTCAAACTTTGAGTTCCTCTTCATTTACTCAGTTTGGGGTAATTCTAATACCCTAAAAATAATGCATGATTGGGTAAAACGGAATTTAAGAATCTTGATGGTTGGTTAAATTTAGGAGTTATAATTAGCATCAAATCAAAGGTAAGTTAAACAAAAATATGGTTCCAAGCTATGAAGCGATAACCTAAAAATCACGTTCTTTAAGCCAATTTATTACTCAGTTAGACAGCTTTCCTTTTATACCTAAATTTTAAAAATCTGAATTCTAAAAGATTTTCTTTATAACCTATATTAACAAAAATTCTCTTCTATTAAATTTTATCAATAGTTGTAACGAGACTTAATAATTAATGTATTACTCTCTTTTAAATAATAAAAATGACTTTAGTTACCATATATTAATACCTTGTAGGGTTCCCTTCTTGCAGTCAATTAATTGTTGTAATTCATAAGCTTCGATTATATGAACTTTGATGTCAACAGTAATTAATTAATTAATTTTTAATCTCTGGGATTAAATAACTATAAGTTTTATAAGTTGTTACAATATAATTTTAGATCTATTAGCCATATTAACCATATTAGCCATCGAATTTAAATATGTCAATAATAATGACATGAGATATTAATATACTACTATATTAGTAATGAGACTAATTTAAGTGGATTGTCTTAATTCACTTAATTTTAGTATATAAAACTGATAGCAAGGGCAAAAATTGTTAGTGGAAAATAGCTATGATTTAAAATTAAAGAAGAGTTTAAACAATGTTAAGCATTCCAATTATTACATATTAAATATAATACCAGTGATAAACTAGCGGCAGCTGGATAAATTGAGGCAATTTATAAACAGTTATCTAAACCTTTTCATATAATTTAAATGAGCGGAGTAAAAGTCTAGAAATACGATCATATTCAAACTTCAAATTTTGAGAATTTAATAATTTTGAAAGAAAATTCTTGGAACTTATTAACTATATATGGGGATATATTTTTTTAAGGATTTTACTAACAATTTTTCCGCTCAAATAGCACTTAGAAGATGGAAAAAGTGATGAAACAAAGAAAAACACCCCCATATGGTAATTTTTTATAGATTAAATCGAAGCTAAAAGTAAATTCACTGATGTAGTATGTTGATTATTCTATCTATAAAGTAATTATTATAATGTCTTGCACAGTTTTTGTTTAAATTGGACTGTAGTACTTAAAACACATAATTAAATGTAATCTTAATATAATATGTTTGTTTCGATATTATATTTTTATTAAAAACTTGAATATTGGGCTCTGAGTCAAAATATTTAATTATGACAATTTATAATTTTTTTATAAAACTCACATTAATATAAACACAATTGTTTTATTATAGGTATGATGTATTTCAAGTCAATTCTTAAGTGAATTATCAAAATTATAAAACTAGATATTAAAAAAAATTAAAGAGGCCATCGAAATAAAAATCAATTTTAATTAAAAGATAGAATGGTATACATCAACAGCTGTTTTGTTATAAAATATAGTTGAAATTCTATCAATATTTTTTTAACTAATTTGATAATATTAAATTATATAACAATATAATAAAATCATGCAACTTATTTTATGATACTTTATAATTTTTTAAACTTTATTTTTTTACTTGACTTTTCTCTAAGCTTTTACCCTTTTAACCAGCCTTTGGGCTATTTATACCTATTTTATTAAAGTATTAGCCAACGATATCTCTCCTTTTGCTTTTACTGAGACCACTTTGTTCTGAGCTCGGTTAACTCAATATAACGAAAATGTAAAACTGAAAGTAAAATATTATTCTATCTGAAGCTGGAACTCTTAAATTTATTTGCTATCTATACTTCAACAACTTCATTCCTTTACGCTTCCTGCTTTCGTCTTATCTTTTTCTCCCTTGCTTTATAACTGACGTTACCACAGTAAAAATATTTGAACTTTATAACTTGATTCGAAAAAATTTAATAAAAGTTCCAAACAAATCTAACCAAGTTTAAGCTGTAAGAATATTTTCTCAATTTGATTTAAAAGTAAAAATAAGATATTGTAGCGGAAATCAATTAATTAAGGTGAAGACAAAGATCTTAATAGTTTTTGTCACAATAGTTTGTTTCTTGTTTAATTTTAAATTGAATTGTTATTAAGAAAATTTTTCAACTGTTTGTTCAATTTTTTTTTTGGGATACCAAAGTTAGTTCAAAAAACCTACCATTTATTAATTATATTATTTAAATTCGAGTCAAGTACTCATTAACTTAGAATACACCTTTTTGAAAAATGTTAAAACCTAAGATTGAACATTTACAGGCAGAATTTTAACAAAATGTTAAAAATTATTAATATTTTATTAAGTTTTTAGAAAGTTTTTTGCTTGCAAAATTACCAACCCAGGATTTTATACATTTTTCAAAGGGTGTATATTTAGGACCTTTTTTTAGAAAAAAATTTTTATTACTATTTTTATAATAAAATGCTTATTATCTTATTTATTTTAATATATAGGGGTGTTTTTTTTTGTTTCATCACTTTTCCATCTTTTAAGTGCTATTTGAGCGGAAAAATTGTTAGTAAAATTCTTAAACATAAAAATACATCCCCGTATAATTAAAAAGGTTCAAATGTTTTATAAACTTTAAAGGTAATATAAAATAATATATATCCTATTCATTTTTAAATATTGATAATTTTACTAATATTTGTTTAATGTAGCTTTAATATTTTATAAAACCCTGTTTGAAATATGAAGCTTATTCAATATTAAACTAATATTTGGATTTAATATTTCTCACATTTATATAAAAAACAGTAAAAAAACAAAACAATTATATGACTTTAGTTGAAAGTAGATTGTTAGAGTTATTAACTATTTAAGCCCGAATTACTTTTTCAAAGATCCTTCTTTTTATTTGATACTCATATAAACATATTCAACTATAACATTAGCTATCTTTTTTTATTACTCTACACTCAACCTCAAAAACATTGAACTTTTCAACTCTATATAGTATTCTTTATATAGATACCCATTAGGACCCCAATCTAAACAATATAACAAAAATTATCCCATTAGGACATTATGGTATTGGTCAATTCTATAGTCTGGTTACTAGAGCTATGGTAATTCTTTTGCGATTTAACTAATTGTTCTTTTAAGAAAAAAATTAGGCTAAAATTTAGCAAAGATGTAGGGATTAGGCTATAAAAAATTGACTATATGGGGATCTATTTTTTTGTTTAAGAATTTTACTAACAGTCTTTCTACTCAAATAGCACTTAAAAGATGGAAAAAGTGATGAAACAAAAAAAACATCCCTATATAAATAAATTGACTGTAAAAATTAACACCAAATAAATCAAAAAAGTTACAAAAGCTTTGTGGCCAATTGCTCACATTTCAATCTAAATAGTCATTTCTCTGGTTTTTCAAAAAAGATAATAAATTTAAGCGAATTGAAAAGTTTGATTAAAAAGAATTTGAGAGACTAAAAAAGTGTTACTTATTATATTTTTTAGAATTTTTTTTAAGCTGTTAAAGTAATATCGATATCTTTTGTATAATATTTTTTTTAAAAATTAAAAATTTTGGGTTTTGAGAATTCTGGTTTTAAATTTCACATTTCTATTTTGGCTAAATTGAAGTTCCAATTATTAAGTTGAAGACTGATTAAGGGTGGAATAATTAAGTTTTTAGATAAGCTCATGAATTTTTAGTTTCTATAAAATAAAAACTATAAACTATTATATAGGAATAACAACTTGTATAATATAGTTCAGAGCTATATATACTACTACCGCATTTGTACTTCCATCTATTTCATTTGTCAAAAAAAAAACTTTAAATAAATAAACATTAATACAAATCTCTTTCATATTATTCTTAAACCTATAGCATAAATGGGTGATGTCACTAATGGACTAAATTGTCAACTTTATAGAAAAAATGTTAAAATATTTCAACTCAAAACAAAAAATCAACCTTTATCTTTTTTTATTTAAGTTTTTCAATCTAGTATAATGAAGTTTGATAATTTTTATTTATCAATTCTTTTTACTCTTATAGCTTTTATTACTTGTGAACGACAAAAGTCTTTTACTAAGGAAAAAGATAACAACAATGGTTTAATTAAAGTAGCTATGTAAGTACTTTTTTTTAAAATTCATTGAGCCATTTATCCTTCCCCTTTCCGTTAGAAATACATATCACTAACTTTTTGATTCATTCATATAGTATTGGAGCTGGAGCGGGTGGAAGTAGTTTAAGCTATTATCTCGGTAAATTAGCCATTGATGAACTCCATCGGTTACCATTTGAGATTGATTTATTTGAAAAAAGTTCGCGAGTAGGTGGACGAATTAAGTCTTTAACTTTACAAAAAGAGAATAAACTTGAATTAGGAGGCGGTGTATTTGTTAGGTAAGTTTTTTTAATAATTTTTTGGATAAAGTATTAATAAACTATTTTTTTATTGATTAGTGTGAATTATAATATTATGGTAAATAATTGTTTTGATAGTGATTTTTAATATTTATTTAATAACTATCTTAACTCATTATTTAGAACGCGACCCAAGATTTCAACATTGCTTATTCAAACACTGCTCGTGGTGAAGGTGACTTTGGCTTATACAATGGACAACAATTCGTGTCTAAACTGGACTCCAGTTATTATAACAAAGCGCAATTTTATTACCGATATGGTTGGGGCTTCTACCAAGCCAGTAAGTTTGCTAACACCATAAAAGCTAAATTTTTAGAATTATATCAATCGGATTTTCCAACTTTTAATACTGTCGAAGAATTATTTGAGAAATTAGAAATTTTGGAGTATGCAAAGAAGACAACTAGGGAAGTGTTAATCAATGAGTGGAGAGCTGGGGAGATGTTTACTGATGAAATGTTACAAGCTATTTCAAGAAATATTTATACGATTGATAATGAGTTACATGCTTTGGCAGGCGCTATTGCACTTATTGGGGGTAAGTTCAATTGAATGTAATAGTAATGAAATAATTTATTTTTTATTTGTATATAGTGGATGGAGCGTACACTACCGTCAAGGGTAATCAAGAAATCTTCCAGCAATATGTGGCCCATAGTTTTGCTAATTTACATCTCAATTCAGCCATCACTCAAATCCACAAAATTCGTAACAAAAAAGATAAATCTAAGCCTCAATACACTCTTGATATCAATGGTTTAGCCTCAGATAAAGTATATGATTATATAATAATAGCTACACCTTATCATCAAAGTCAAATTAAATTTAATAAGTTGAATTGGCCATCTGAAGAGGTTCAATATCAACCAGTGCATGAATACGTTATCGAAGAGAATACTTTAAATCCCATATTTTTTAACTTAAAAGAAACAGAAACTGTACCCTCACTTATTTTTGGTTATAATAAGACTCTACCTTACACTGTTATCTCTCAAAATACTGAAGACCAAATAGTTACTATTTCTGCTAACCAAAAATTACCAGAAGGTTATTTGAATACATTATTGAAAAATAAAGTCAGTAAAGAAAAGATCACTCATCAACCTTGGTTAGCTTATCCTAAAATGAAAATATTAAAAAAGAGGAATGGGGAGGATTTGTTGTTTCCAAAAATTAAAGTAGAGAATGGGTTATACTATTTAAATGCAATGGAACCAGCGATTTCTTGTATGGAAGTAGAAACGGTAGCAGCGAAAAATATAGCACGATTGATTTTAGAGGAGGTGAAAAAGGATAAGAAAAGGGTTAAGGTAGGGAAGAATTAGGGTTTCTAAAGTGATTTTAAATCTATGGAAGAAGAGTTGAAGCTAAAGTGCTTTTTATTATTATTATGAAATAAAATTTATGGAATCCACTTTTAGTTTTTATTGATTTTGAGAAATAAAAGACACTTTAATTGAATTTTATTTTTATTACTACTGGTTTGATTTCAACATGACAAGCATTTTGAATTTTGAATTTGTTGAATATAAAAATCTTAAAAATAGTCATGATTCAACTGAGAAGACACGAAATATAAAATATAAAATATAAAATATAAAATAGTCCTATTCTGTTTCAATCAAAGTTGTAATAATCATCCAATTTATTATAAAACTGTCAATTTAAGCTCAATACACTGATTAAGATGGATGACTTAGTTTTCAATAAACTCTAGAACTACATCATCCTTGCTACTCCATATTATCTAAGTCAAATTCAACTATTAAATATCACTTAGCTAGCAAAAAAGTGGAATATCAAATTAGTACTTAAGTTTAGGCTTTAAAAAACTTGATTATATCGTTGAGTTTTGAATTTCAGAAAATCAAATCACTTCACTTCACTTAATTTTTTACTTGTAATAAAAGATTGGGATTCAATTAGGAATAGTTTTAAATAAATAATGAATAAGATAGACCCCCTTTCAATTAATAAACTATCCAAAATAAGGGATAGAAACATTAGGTCCAAAAATAAAGTATTGTCAATAGAAATTCAGGAATGAATCCAGAGTTTTCTTGAAACATCAATTAAATATTTTAAATTTTTTTTTTTAAATAATTTGGCTATTAAAGTTGAAAATAAAGAGGGATTATTTTATTAAAGTGCTCTGGAATAAACTAGTTTTTGTATACAGGTGGAATCAGAATCAGTAGCTGTAAAAAAATATTAGAAAATTGGTAGTGAAGGAAATAGAAAGGAAGATGAAAAGGGTTCAAGTATGGAAATTAGGAGTTAGAAAGTGTTTTTATATCAATGAATGAATTGAAACTAAAGTAAGCTTTTGTTATCGAGAAACAAAATTTATAAACTATATTTTACTCTTTACTTATTTTTAAATATATTTTTTATAATTTGATAATAATTCAATACACTTAGACTTTTGAGATTTCAAAACTATTTTTTTTTAAAAATGATAATAAATAATTTCAAAATTAACCAATTTTATTTCTTAATATTTTAAAAATAGAATAAAAATAATAAATCTATAAACTCTTCTCTCCTTCTCTCTAATTCAATGAATTAACATAATCTGCCGCCAATTGTTTAACATATTGAATCTTTTGAACATCGCCATTTTGATTTTCAATAGCCAAATATTTTTTAAACAAAAATTTAACTTTCTTAGATGACCAATTGAGCTTCAATACTCTATTAAAAATACCTCGAACATAATCTAAATCTTTACTATACTTAACTTCCATATCAATATAAACGGCCCAAATATCCAATTTATTTTGATAATTGGCTAAGATCCCCTCAAATAAAGTTCTTGCTGTTTCAAAATTTGTATATTTATAATGTAATTGAGCAGCTTTGAAAATGATTTTAATATGTTTTCTTTTTGGTAATGATTTTAATGATTGCGATAATATTTTTTGTGCTTGCTCATTTCGTTTTTTAATTAAATAATATTCCACTTGAGTCAACCAAATTTTTTGACTTTGTGCAAATCGTTTTTGCATTTGTGAATATACTTTTTCTACTTCTTGATCATTTTTATCTTCTTTGTAAGTATTAGCTAATTGTAAATACAAATGTTTAGGTTGATTAACTGATACTTTAGATATTTGAAATTGTTTTTCTAATGTTTCTTTGGTTCCAAATTTATATTCTAATTTAATTAAAGCAACATGAACATTAAATCGTTCATTTTCTTCTTTTAAACTAATTGTTTGTAATGCTCTTTGTCCAACTTGTCTTGCTTTTTCTAAATTAGTTAATTGTAAATGATATGCCATATAATTAATCCAAAGATAAGAGGCATTGGGTGAAGCTAAAATTAATTTTTCATAATCATCAGCTACTTGAGGTGCTTTTTGATCAGCCGTAGTATCTTCTGGTAATAAATATCGACTCTTTTCTTTTTTCTTTTTTGGTTGAGATTCGGATTCACTATCTTCCATTTCATCTTCAATGTCCATAATATTTTCTTCTTCTTCTGAAGATTCTACATCTTCATCAATATCCAATGGTTCCATTTCTTCAGATGATTCCATAACTTCTTCTTCCATATCAATTTCATCTTCATTTTCTTTACTTTCTTTAACATCTTCCATCTCCTCTTCTTCTTCTTCTTCTTCTTCACTTTCGTTCTCACTCTCCCCATCGTCTTTACTCAATTGATTAAATGAAGCTAAATAAGCATTTTTATTTTCATCAAAATCCATTAAAGCAACATCTACAATTTGATTTTTCTTTAAATTATTAATATTCTTTGGAAATTCACATCGATGATCATTTTTAGCACAAACAGCTAATTTTCGATTTCTCAATATTAACATAGTAATTGCTCCTTTATGAGCTCTTAATATTTTGGCTTTTACAATTACAAAACTTCCATTTTCTATAACAATTGGCTTTTTGACTTTAAGTTTGGGGATAATACTACTGATTATAGTAATAGTATTAAGTTTGATTTTACCATCAATAATACTAAATAATTAATATGAGATTAATATTGTTATTTGATTATTATTATTATAATTAAACTTACGATTCAACTTTTCCATTTAAAACATCACATTGTTGAATTTTTTTATTCCAATCTTTACCAATTGAATTAATTAAATTTTCATTATCAATTAAAGCAAAAGTATCATTATTTAAATATAATTTAATTCCACGATCTGTAATCTTCTTAACAAATCCAGTAACTTCATTACCTTCAATTAATTCATCTTCAATAGCTTCAAATAATTGATTTTTAACACTTCCAATAAAATTATTATTATTAACAATGGATTCTCTTAATGAAGCAAATATTGTATCTTCATTAACTTGTAGTACTTTTAATTTTAAAAAGGAATTATAATTTTCATTAATAAAATTAATAATATCTTTATAATTATCTTGTAATTGATCTATTTGTACTTTGACGTTAATATCTTTTAATTCTGAATATTCATTATTTTTAATATGAAATTTTAAAGCAAATCCATTCATCAAATTCTTCTTTACATCTGTCAAATTCATTTTTCCAGTTAATAAACTATCCACTTTAATTTCAGATAAAGATTGATAAGCTATTGGATAAACATCGTATTTCATAGTTGATAATTTACAATTAATTAAAGTTAAATTAATAATTTTTTTATCTTCTTTAATTGTTTCTAATAATTTTACTTCTAATGGCATACCTATTTTAAACAATTGTTGATAATTATTAATTATATTATATTCTTTAGAAATATCAAAATAATTAATTAATCCTAATCGATTATTCTTTAATTTAACTAAAATACCCTTCTTATCAACTGTTTTAATAAATCCTAATACTTTATCGCCAATTGAATATTCATCCTTATTATTATTGTCTTCATTTAACATAGATAATTCAATAATCTTATTTTTTTTATTTTTAATTGACGTTTTTACTTTTAGTTCATAAATATCAATAATCTTACATTGAATTTGTTTATTAACTGGAAAATCTTTAAATGGCTTTAGTGGATCCTCAATTTGATTATAATTATTAAATATTTGATTAAAATCCATTAATCCATTAGTTTTGAGTTCTGGTAAACTAACTCTTATTCTATGTGAATTCTTCAATACTTTCATAACAACACCTGTAACTTCTTTACCAATTTCTAGTCCTTTAATATTATTATTATTATTATTGATTTTACTATTATTATTGATTTTATTTTTAGTATTATTATTATTATTTAGTTTTAATAATATTTGATTTTTATTCTCATTTAATTGAATTAAATTACAATCAATTTGTTGTAAATATTTATATTTTAAAAAGGGTGATGTACGCTCATTATATGATTTAATATTAACATAACTAATTATATCTTTATATTGTGGTAAAGACACAATTAAATAATCTTCTTTAACTAATTCAATAATTGCTGATGTATTATTATTATTATTATTTAATTGTTCTATTAATAAATCCTTAATTTCTTTATCCATTTTATTTGATTTATTATTTGAATTGAATTTAGGTTGATATTTATCTTTACTAAATTTCATATTAAAAGATAAATCTATCATATTATTTTGACTATCAATATCTAATATTCTACCTTGAATTTTATCACCAATTGAATAATTTTGTTGAGGTAAATGATCTAAAGTAGCTAATCCCTCAATATTATTATTAACTTTAAATAACCAACCATAATTCAATTTTTGTTTTAATTCAACTTCAATTAATTGACCTAAATAATAATTCATTTGTTTTTGTTTATTATCCTTAGTTTTGATTTGTTCATTTTCTTCAAAATAAGATTGAATAAATAATTGTTCAATATTTAATTGTTTGATTTGTTCATTTTGTTGAATTTTTTGATTAATAATATCCGATTTTAAATTTAATGAAACTTGCTGATTTTGATTAACATTTTCTACTAAAGCAATAACAGTTTGTCCAATAAAAAACAAATCAGCTGTATTATTGACAAACTTATTAGATAAATTACTTAATGGAGCTAGTCCTTTAACATCATTTAAAAAATTAACAAATACACCATAAGTAGTTAATCCTTTAACAAATCCAATTAACACGTCTCCTTGTTTAACTCCTTCAATCTTCTCTGGGACTAATAATGAATTCAATTGAATGGCTTTTTTAATTAATGATTTCATTGTAACAATTACTTTCATACGATTGTCTTTACTTAAAATTAATAAATTTTCAATTGATTGTCCAATTTTAAATCCATTTTTAGCGATATCAAAACAATGTTTTTCCGAATGATCACTTAAATGAGCATAATATAAAATTGCCATAACATTACTATTCTCTAATTGAACTAAAAATCGATTATCTTCAATTGAAGAAATAATACCATTGACTAAAGTGCCCACTTTTAATTTATCTACTTCTTCTTTTAATTTACTAATATCTACCTTTTCTTTTTGTTCATTATTTTTAAAACTAATAGAAATTCTATTTTCCGTTTTGCTTTTAATAGTACATTTGATTACTTGACCCACTCTAAAAGTTTTCTTAGGTTCATCAATTATTTTTTCACTCAATTGATTTAATGGAGCAAACCCTGATATACCATTATAAAAATGAACTACACAACCAGTATCTAATATCTTTGAAATAACACCATGAGATTGGACACCTGGGATAACATCTTCCTCTTTTGATATAATTGGTAATTTACTATTTAATAATGATTTCTTACAAGTTAATATAATGCTTTTAGTATCTAAATAAACTTTTAATACTCTACATGGGACTGTTTGTCCAATTTTAAATCGTTTATCTAATGCATAAACTTCGCTATCAGCAACTTGAGACAATGGAATAAATGCATGTTGTAAATTTTTACTTAAACTAACTTCAACACCTTTTCCTTTTTTGATTTCTTTAACTGTAGCAGTGACCAACATACCTGCATTTAAATCATTAATACTATAAAATTCATCTTGAACAACGGACTCTTCTAAAGTTAATCTAATAAACCCTTCGAATCCATAAGATCCAATAACTCTTGCAGAATGTTCCGTACCAACATTATAAAGTCCTCCTTTCACATTTAAACTTTCTAATACTTTATCAGATACTTTAGAAAATGGTACAAACATTGGAACCTTTTCAAATTCTTCTTCTTCCTCATTTAATTCTTTGAGATCCTCTTTACTTTCTTCTTCATTACCTTCTTCTATATCGGATCCCATAACACTATCATCATCCTCTTCTTCAGATTCTTCTTCAGATTCTATAGCATCATTTTCAACCTCTTCATCATCGTTACTTTCCTCCACTTCTTTAACCTCCGATTGCTTATAAGCCATACATAATAACCCTGAACGAGGATCATTTCTAACAATATTAACTTTACTTAATTGTTTACCAGGCTTAAAGCTACTCAATGCTTGATGAATATTGACAAAAGCTAAGATATGCGGTCTTAAAGAAAGTTGAATCTTTTTCTCCATCGAAGTAATACTAGTTAATATAACTCTTGCTTTTAAACTTTTACCAATTTGATAATGTTGATTTAAATCTTGAATATGCATTGGATTTTCTTTTAAATTAAAAAAATTAATCGTAGCTTCATAAAATCCCATAAATAACACTTTTAATCCATTCGATAATACTTGTTTAATTTTACAATCTACTTGAATACCGGGAATGATAGAATTAATATGACTTATTGGTTTATTGACTTTCTTTTTATTCTTATTGTTATAACTTAAATTAATCACTCTACCATTAATAGTTTCAATACAGCACATAATTGTTTTTCCTACCATCAAAACATTGCTACTATCTTCATATTCACTCTTTGGTAAAAATCCAATTTTATCTTTAATACCTAAATCCAATTGAATACCATGATCTTCTATACTTTTAATACTACCAGCAAGCATTAGACCTTCAGTAATGTCTTTAGCTATAACACCTGAATTGATCGCCTTAGGTAATAAACTAATTTTAACTCGATCTTTTTTACTTTCTAAATCAATTTTTTTAACACTACATAATACATATTCTCCTAATTGATACATTGAATTAAGATCAGGTACTGAGGATGGGTCTTCAGATTCTATAAGTTCTAATTGTTTGGTATATTCGGAAGATATTTCAGTTATATCACAACTAGCTGTGATCATATTTGGTAAAGAAATGACTAAACCTAATGGTAAGATACGGCTCACTGTACCTAACATTAAGGTGGAAGTAGATAAATCCTATAGAAGATTTATGGTTTTAATTCTTGTAAAAAAATTATGAAATTGATGAGGGTTTACCTTAGTAAGAGTAGTATCTAATTTAACTTCTTCAGATTCAAGTTTTGGTTCATCACTCGGTTGAGATTTTGTATTCTTATTCTTTTTTATTGTACGAGATTTTTTTTCTTTTGGAGTGGAAAATAAAACATCCTATTGAAAAAAGAATTAATCTTCACTTTAATAAAATAGAAATAGAAATCTATAATTACCTCTCTTTCTCTTTCATCAACTTTATCATCTGTCTTCTTCTCGATTTTTCCACGCGGAAAATCTTTACTTTTAACTGGACTTAACCCTCTTTTATTATTGCCCATAATCGTCGTTCTTTTATTCTATTTTTTCAATTTTCTTTTGAGTTAAAGGAAATTAGCATCTTAATTTTTTTTTTTTCGACCATGAAGCTGGAGTTGGGATCGGAATTGAATCTTGGGATTTTAAATTTTGGTTACTAGCTTCAAAGTTGGACTGGTTTTCAATTGCAGATTTTTGAGAATTAGAATGGCAAAAAGTGGAAGATGCTTTTTTGCTGAGTTGAGAGCTAGGAACATTTGTTGCTTGAAAATGAAATAGTTATTCTAGAAGTTGATTTTGAGATGGAAGAAACTATACTTATGATTGATCAATATAAATTAGTTTATTTTTAATAAAATACTTAGGTTTTTACCTTTCAAAATATTAAAAAATAGATACAATTGTATTATTTGAAAAGCTGATGATCTTTTTATAAATAAAAGGAGTTAGCTGTGTTTATAATAATTTAAAATTATTATAAAATAGAGTTTAATAATGTGGTTGTAGATACAATGTAAGTTTAGTCTAATTCAAGTGATTATAATAATAGTTATGTTACTATTATTATCCAACAAGCAATAGATGATTAATAAAATAGTAATAGTTATAATAATAAATTATATTATTATGATAGCTGAAAATAATAACACATTTTCAGTAAAGAGTTGATTTAAAAAAAACAATATAATGCTTTAAAAGCTGGAATGTATTTTTTATAGAATCTGATAAAAAATAATAAAAATATAAGATTATCTCAGTAATAATTGTTCTAATAAGCTCTGAAAAGGCAAAAAAAATTATAGTTATTATGGAAATAAACGTTTATCACTTGGATAAATAAGTTAGATTAATTGATTGACCTTATAGTGTTTTGTTTTTTATTTTTTAAAATTATAATCAATAATTTTTTGATTTTTGATTTTAATTATAAAGTAGTTTTTAAATTAATCAAAGATTTTGGATAAATTAATGGGTAAAGGTATCGAATAGCAATATCAAAGTACCTTTACTTGAATATCATTTTTCTTCTTAGACATAGAATGTAGCTTCTGTTGCAAGTAATAACTAGCTTATTTAATGACCAAAAAAGTATGATTGTTTTTGAAATAACCCTATAGTTTCAAATAAAAAAATAATATAAAAGAAGCTTACAGGCATATTTAAGTTATCTTTATTAAAAAACACTGTTATATCTTGATATAACCGTTATATTGGCGTATTTTGTTTTGATATTGGTTGTTTAATCATTTTTGATATTTTTAAAAATTAGAAACCGTTGATGTCCATTAATCAAACCAGAATCATTATCGTCATATCTGTATTTACTTTTTTACTTTTATTATAGTTATAGCAGTAATATATCAACAAGTTGATACTTAAACGCAATATACTATTGCACTTAAAGGAAAAATATTCTATTTTTGAAATGATATTCTTCATTATTATCATTAGAATATTTGGATGCGTAGTTCTTTTAAGGGTTTTGTAGAATATAGTAGATAACCTTGTTTAATATTTCAGTTAGTATAATTATCATTGATTAATTTTAACATTTCCACTCCTTAATTTTTATCCTACTAATTAAAGTAACTGTCATCAAAAGGTTTTATATTAGTTTTAGAAAATTTTAGCTTTGATATCTATTTAATTAGTTACTAAAACAAATAAAGATTGGAATCTAAAAATAAAAATAACATCTGTTTAAAACCATCTATATTTATCATTTATTCTCTATTATTTATTTTAAATCATTAATAAAGTTAAACTTTTATATAAAATTATTTTAATGGCTTGTTACTATATTGCGATATTTGACTATATTTGAATTTCTAATTTTTAAAAAATAATGTTTTATATAAATAATCATTTAAATAGAGATTCTTCTAAATATAGTAAAGTAGTAAAAATAATAAAGGTAAAAATCCAAGTAATTTTAATGTCTCCAATTATAATATCCATTCTAACATTTTATTCACATTACAATGAAATATCTATTTGGAGAAAATTAAACTTTAATAATATTAGCAAAGAAATTCAAGTCCAATTTTCAAATCAAGTAAAAACTGGAGAGATTGTGATGAATTTCTGTAGTAAGCTAAATTACTAGTAATCCAATAGTGCACCCCCATTTTATAGAGCTATTTTTTAATTTAAATAAAAAACTCAATCGTGATAATTGAAATTTTTATGGTCCTGTGTGGAGTTAGAATTATTACCAAAATACATCAACATTCTTTTTAACAAACAGTATAAATAACTGTAAATTTCTATGTCTAAAATTATAAAATATCATTAATCAATTTAAATATCTGTTTTATTCAGTTATTAATTACAATTGTATTGTAATTAGATTTAGATCATTTACAAATTCTCCTTATCTATTATAGTATTAACCTTTTAGCATATTATAACCGATAATTAAGCTACAACATCAAAATTACATTTATAAAAGCAATTATATTTTAATCTTTATTTCATTAATTCAATGGTTCAATTAATCTTTTCAATCTTTACTTTGTTGGTTTCTACCATCGCTGCTAACCCAAAGTATAATAACAACTATGGAAACTCCAATAATTATGAAAGCTCCAACATTTATGGAAGCTCAAATGATTATGATGTAGAAGACTATGGACATGGCTCTTCAAATAACTGGAATAACTATAATACTAAAGGTTACTCCTCTTCATCTTCATGCACTACTTCAACTGGTCACTATCATTCTTCTAGCTATTATACTTCTCAACATTATGTAACTCCAAGTTATACTTCTCAACACTATACTACTCCTGCATACACTAAGTCATCGACTAGCTGTACTACCTCAACATATGGCACTGGTTCCCATTATTCATCTAGCTATTATACCTCTTCTTCCTCTCATTACACTGCTCCAGCTTATACCTCTTCTTCCTCTCATTACACTGCTCCAGCTTATACCTCTTCTTCCTCTCATTACACTACTCCAGCTTATACCTCTAGCTATTATACTACTCCGGTTTACACTTCAAAGTATTCTAGCTCCAGCTATTACACTACTTCAGCTTACACCTCAAAAGCATGCTCAACCTGCTCTTACTCTTCCTCAACCTCTTGCTCAACCTCTACCTATGCTTCTTCTTACAGTGCTCCAGCTTATACATCCTCTTATAGTGCTCCAGCCTATACTTCATCATACAGTGCTCCAGCTTATACTTCATCTTATAGTGCTCCAGCTTATACTTCATCATATAGTGCTCCAGCTTATACTTCATCTTACACTGCTCCAGCCTATACTTCATCTTACACTGCTCCAGCTTATACTTCATCTTATAGTGCTCCAGCTTATACTTCATCTTATAGTGCTCCAGCTTATACTTCATCTTATAGTGCTCCAGCTTATACTTCATCTTACACTGCTCCAGCCTATACTTCATCTTACACTGCTCCAGCCTATACTTCATCTTATAGTGCTCCAGCTTATACTTCATCTTACACTGCTCCAGCCTATACTTCATCTTATAGTGCTCCAGCTTATACTTCATCATATAGTGCTCCAGCTTATACTTCATCTTATACTGCTCCAGCCTATACTTCATCTTACACTGCTCCAGCCTATACTTCATCATACAGTGCTCCAGCCTACACTTCATCTTACACTGCTCCAGCTTATACTTCATCTTACACTGCTCCAGCTTATACTTCATCTTATAGTGCTCCAGCCTATACTTCATCATATAGTGCTCCAGCCTACACTTCATCATACACAGCTCCAGCCTATACTTCATCTTACACTGCTCCAGCCTACACTGCCCCGGCCTATAGTGCTCCAGCTTATACTTCATCTTACAGTGCTCCAGCTTACACTTCCTCTTATAGTGCTCCAGCCTACACTGCCCCAGCCTACACTGCCCCAGCCTATAGTGCTCCAGCTTACTCTGCACCAGCTAAATGTGAAACAGCCAGTATGCCACGTAGCAAGAAATGTCGTATCCGTTATGAAGTTGTAATGGTTAGCGATTGTGATGATGATATGGTTGAACAAGCCCCAAATAATTTACCATCTTTAAATCAAATGGGTTACAGTCAAAATCTTCCATATAACGCCCATGGAGCCATCGGTCAACATTTAAATCGTTATGCTGCTTTTAATGGAAATATGAATAATAATCAAGCTGTTTGGAATCGTTATCCAGCTAATTATAACAGTAACACCCAAAATAATTGGAATAATTATGGTACCCAAACTTCAGCATACTACTCACCAACTTCTACCTACTACTCCACTCCAACCTACGCTACCACCAGTACATATTATTAACTTAACCAGTGGATCATAGCTAACTATATGTATTGAAAAAAGCATTTAAAGTTCATTTTAATTTCCATTTTACTTCATTAATAAAGCATATTTATAAATAATTGTTTTAAACATTTTAGTTTATTATTTAGATTATAAATACCAATCTATTTTGTGGTTTATGACTATTTAAAAATATTAGCGTATATTCATACATTGAAACAGTTATGGAGATGTTTTTTTTGGCTTCATTATTTTTTTCATTTTTTAAGTGCTATTTCAGCGGAAAGATTGTTAGTAAAACTCTTAAACAAAAAAATACATCCCCATATTTTAAAACCAAAGCAATATAGTTGTTTAATACATAGCAGAATTTATTTCATATATCTAATGTGTTAGTATTTTATAAAATCAAAAAGCTATTTTATAAAATAGATAGTTGTTAACTCATAATAATAATATAATCAAATACAAAAGTATTACTTTCTTCTTTTCTTTAATGAGGAAATAAGTTTAACTTTAGCCAAATTTTCATCCTCACTTAATTCCATTTCCGATTCATCGCTTGCCAAAAGAGGGTCCTTCTTTTTAATAATTAAACTCAACCCTGGATCTTCCTCCAATCTCTTTTCCTAAACCCAATCAGTATAAAAATATTACTTATTATTTTTATGTACTATTTCTTTATCCATTTCAAACGGTGGTGGTAAATTCATCTTATTCATCAAATTTAATGTGTTTATATAAAATTTCTTATCATGAAGTAAAGCGTGCGCTATGTTCCTTATTATTTTTTCATCTGGTTCTGGATAGCTATATTTTAAAGCTGGTGGAAATGGATAGTTAATTCTAAAATAAAATAAAATAAAATAAAATTATTTGTTAATTCACTTTATTCCCTACCCTAACTCTGGTGCAATGCCTTCTATATTTATATCGCTTTCTTTTGCTTCTAACTTTGTTTCGTTTTCTTGTTTTTTAGTCGTCATTCTATTTTAAAACTAATTAGAAAGAAATTTAACTTGTAGCAATACTTGTTTAAAAGTTATAAATTAGGTAACAGCCAATCAAACGACTCAGTTTTTCTAAAACGCATTTGTGCCAAAAACGAGTAGTGACTTATTTAAAAAACTGAACATTTAAATTTTTGGAAATGATTAAAAAAAACTTTATTGTTATAAACTATTCTAATTAATTCAAATAGATTAAAATGAATTTAATATGCTTATTAATCTAAAAGTAACTTTTATCTAGTCGATATTAAACAAATATATTATTGCTTGCAACCCCATCATGTTAAAAGCTTCAATTTAGCTACTATACACAACAAAACCCAAGAAATTATGTAAAAAATAATTTAATTATAAACTCATGGATAGCAGTTTAATCAAAGAATGTGAGGTAAAAAATAGTCAAACTTAAATTATAGACAGATAAGGGAAATGTAGGCTATATAAAGCATAAGCTATGGTAGCTAAAATAATAGCAACATTTAAAATTTTAAAACTTCAGTTAATTTGATATCAATAATTCCAATTATGGCTTGAGTTTCAATTGGTCTTGTACCATTAAACGCACTGCATCTACTTCTGCTAGCAAGCTGGTATATTCCTTCTCGGATGCCGGGGCAACAGTAGTTCCAAGCTTTTCTGCTAATCTGGCCCCGAAAGTACCAGGCTGGGGCAACCTAGATCTAAACTCACTATTTGACATACTATAGCTACGTGGTTGATGTCCTCTTTTAAAGGATCTTGCTTCTTTTTTACCTATAGTACCTGTGCTTTCTCCTTCTTCATCCTCTAATGGGATTGGTGTTGTTACTTTAGGAATATCTTCTAGTGTTTTGACAGATTTGATTTCATTACCCAACCCGCTTCCTTTCCTGTTATTCTCTACAATGTTAGGAAGCTCGTCAGGCGTTTTTGTTTTTGGCTTTGATAAAACTGAATTAGCCAACTTGTTACCTGAACTATCGTTAGATGACATCGAAGCTTTACGTGGAGCTTTAGCTTTAATTATATTCCCACTTTCTTTTTTAGATACGTTGTTAGTTGTTGATAGAGGTTTGGAGGCATTATTATTATTACTATTAATGGATGGAAGTGATGGCTTACGGAAGGGTTTATTAGTGGCACCAACTTTAACCACAAGTTTTGTTGATAAAGGTGATTTAGTTGATAAATTTACACCATTTTCATTGGAAAAGGAAGATTTACGAGGTACAGACAAAGTTTTAGATTTCATAGGGGATTTTGAAGCATTAGTATTGGCCAGATCGTTTTGTCTATTAACAGCGTTTGTTAATATTTTCACTGCTTCTCTTAGCTCTGTAACTTCATCTTGAAGCTTTCCGGTAGCCAAGGATTGTGCTCCCATACTTTTAATTATTTTTGAAAATGGTATTCTAATCCCAGCTTTCACATTTCGAACTTGATATCCTCTCCAGGCTGCTTGGATCTTTGTGGCATAAAAGTCAAAAGTCATTACTAGTTTAAAACGTTTGCGTATTAGAAATCCTCTAACAGTATGTTGAATTAATTTTATTTTGTCTTCATATTGATCACTATCTTTATCACCTAGTAATTCGAAATGTATAGATCATCTTTAAATAACATTATTATATAGCTATAATGTAAATTACCCTTGTATAACTGTACGGAATTTGCGTATTCTTCAAAATGAGAGAAGTTAGGTGGATCTAAAGTAGTATTATAAAGCAAATGATTCTTTCTTAATAAATAATATTTTCGAATCTGTTTTACAAAATCTAAATAAATGATTATTATATGATATTAAATTAATTACTCTGTAAGCCTTAAAAGCATTTTGAAGGATTTTGGCTGCTTCATCTAGATTCTCTTTTTCAAAAGATACCATTGCACTCACATGCATTTTAAGTTGTTGATATCCTTTTTCAAGTTCATTGACTTTCATTTTAACCTCCTGATTATCTCCGACTACCATGCTAGACCTGTAAGAAGCCACACTTGGACTTTTTGGGAATCCAGAATCCTGCTCTGATTTACTTATGTATGGTTGAGTGGCCGATTTTTGCAAAGGTGTAGATTCATTTAAACTCCTTAAACTCCCTCTTCTTTCTCTGGCTGCCTCCTTATTTCCTACTCCAATATTCATCAACCCTTTTAATTTTTCCTAAATTTGAATAAATTAATTGACCCACTTAGCTTAAATCATTTACCATTGAAGAAACTTTAGCAAGTCCTGGACTTTTTATACTGCTACTAGTTTTTGTAGACATACTTTTAAAACCATTGGTGTTTCCAGAGAAAGAGCTAGATAAAGGAGACCTTGGGGTATCTAGAAAATTAGTTTTCTTAAATTGATTTCAATTTTTGGAGTTATTTATTTATGTACCTTTTTTCAATTTTTGAATTTCAACTGCCTTAGGCTCTTGAGTGAAGCTTCCAGTAGATCTTATCGATAGTGCTGGGCTTTTAACTGAGTGGGGACCTGATTTTAGCGAAGAAACAGAGCTATTGCTAGAGTTTTCTCTACTCATATCGATACTAGCTCTAACTGGAAGAGAGTTTACTTCTTTCTTTTTTGAGTTATCTTTCCCACCTCCAAACCAAGTCTTCAGTTTACTTGTTTTCTTTTCACTCATAGTTACTACTACTGATAACCTTTGGTGCTAATATAATTACTAGTTTGAATTTTAAGTTTTTAAAGAAAATTTATTACGTTTTGGTTCATTCAAGTCAGTTATATTTTGCTCTAAATCTTATTCGTAAATTTTACGATCAATTAGAATCTAGGTCATAGGTATTAATAGATTTTGATTGGTGTTAGGAAAAATTGTGATCTTAACTATGACCTCCCTAGAATCGAATAAAATTTAGCTAATAATAAAGATCGAGTAAATATTTTATAGGACTTTGAAAAGTAATAAATATAAAGGCAAATTATGAAAAAACTATAATAAATGTCTTCTGCTAGTTATTATTATTTCATATATATGATCATTTTAAATATTATATGTTTCTAGTTTGCTTGCCTATTTCTTAAATCTTTAAAAGTTAGCCAAATTTTACAGTATCTAATTAAGGATATTTTCGTTATTCAAATGATGTTTTAATTGAGCATATGGCATAAGACCATTTAAATGTTACTGGTAAGCTTCAACATTAACATATCATATGTAATTATCACTTTATAAAATATCTGCGTATTTTCTTTATATAGCTTATCCTATATTTCGGATTTTATTAAAGTTGACAACAAATGATGATAACTTGCTTTTTTAGGACCATATCTGATTTTGCTAAAATATGAAATCGGAACTAAAATTAAAGGGTAATACTTTGAGAATAACTTTATTTAAATGCTAATAATTCTTGTTGTGCATCTTCTGTCTACATATTGTTTTTATTTATTTATTTATTTATATTTATTTAAAATTTAAATGTTTTTATTTTTGAGTTGATTTAAAAAATAGTCAAAATTTTCAGAGCGTAAGCTTTAAAATTTACCCTATTTAAAAAAATTAATTATTGTAAATAAAAAGTTAATATACTTTTATGAATATTAATATAAATACTTGAAGCACTTTGAGGAGAAGTTAATTATATAAAATAATCAAATGTTAATATACAGGCTTTCAACAAGAGGTAGGAAGGTAGGATATAGAATAATGAGGAGCTATTAAAGGCATTCGATTGAATCGAGAACTTGGTTTTTATTTATCTGGCTTTGAGTTTAAGCCAAAACATAACTAATTATATGACATTTCCGTAATAAAAAATTATGAGTAGGATAACCAAACATATCTGCGTACACTGGGAATCGAACCCAGGCCACTTCTTTGGAAGAGAAGTATTCTACCTCTATACTATGTACGCAGTTTTACATGTTTTAAATCTTCATTACAAATTCAAATCTAAATTCTTAAAAAGTTGATGAAAGAATGTTTTTTGGTTTCATTATTTTTTCCATTTTTAAGCGCTATTTCAGTGGAAAGATCGCTAGTAAAATTCTTAAACAAAAAATACATTCTCATAGATCTCAATAAATTTTCAGTGTTTAGCGTATATTTACTTTATATTTTATAAGGCTAAGTGAAATATTAATAAGTAAATACCATTATTATATGTAATTTTTGGCTTATTACTATTACTATTACTATTTTCTTAGTATTTATGATTAATTTATCCCTTTTTCACAGTACAACAAAATCAAAAAATAGATAAACCATGGATTTAATTTAACCCAAATGTAATATATTAAAAACTCGTATTTTAGTATTGACATATACAACAAGGATAGATATTATAATCTTAATAAGAAAATATTATTTGAAAAAGGTGAGATGTAGTTTTTATACAATTTAGTTAATAAATATACAATTATGAATAATAGCTTTGATTTTGATATTAATATTAATATTCATTTTAATTTATTTCGAAAAAGAGCCAAAAATGGAATCCAATTTAACCACTATATTGTTTTTTAACAATTGTTTTGTTTAAAACCCACTCATTGTTAATTATAGTCTACCACATTTTAATACAAGAGTTTGCCTATATCTCTAGAATCTAATCTTTATGTATCAAACAAATAAACTAATTGTTCTAATTTTTTAGTTTGAGCTATTTTAAAACGTTATTGAATTTTATTATTTTTAATAAAAAAGCTTACTCTATCTTATATTTATTTAAAAGAATAGTAGATAGTGAATTAATCACTATTTAAAATAGCACGTATTTTATAACTAAAATTGATTAAATTGATTAAGATAATGCAATCCATTAAAAGCCCATTAAAATTATATTGTTTTAATATAAAGAGGCGTATTAATATTTGTACAATTTACTTAATTATAAAAGTCTATAACTATACATTTATCTTTAGCAAATGGGAGTTCTTCAAATAAAATTATCATTTTGATAAAAATGCTATAAAAAAACAAATGTTTTATTAAACAATTTATTATATTAATTGCATTTAATTAGGCTCCTGCCAAACTAAAATATTAAATAAAATAGTTTTTAAATTAAAAATTGTAAAATAACAATAATTACTGGCACTTTACTTTAGTTAGATTTATAGTATAAAAAACACATCTGTATGTAAGAGTTAATCTAAGGACTAAGGATATTGTGTTATTTAATTTATAAGTTTATTTAATCTTTTTAGTGTTATAATTAATTTATATTAAAATAGCATAATATAGATTAAATAGGATATTAATATTTTAATATTCTATTAATTTTAATAACCAAAACTAATTGAATAATTTTTTCTTATTTCAAAAGGTTAAATTAATAGTAGTAATAGTCAGTCTTTGTTAATACATTTCAATAGATTATTAGTATTTAAAATAAGCCACTTTTGCTTATTTTACAAAGTATAGTAACTAGTAATTATGCTTTTATATCTATTGCTATTTATATTGTATTGTTAATTTAAAAACTATAGTTAAAAGTTAATATAACTTTTTGAAAATTTAATTTTAACTAATAACTTAATGTATTATTTATAAATAACACAATAGATTGCAAAACCCATTGAAAATTCGAATCAATGCAATTGTTCCCAAAATTAAATTATAAAATTTAATATCCACATTATTTAATATAGAAGTTGTCACCAATCATTTGTGATATTGTAAATTAGATTTTTATAAACTGTGGATTTTTTATTCTCATTTTAAAATCTACCGAAATTAACAGTATATTGTACGTTTCAATTCGGATACTTCAACCCAGTTAACGCTATCTAGCTACTACTTTTATCTTTTAATAAGTATTATCACTGTAATTTTGAAAAAAGTAGTTATTATAACTGTGGTTTTAGCGAAATAAGATTACTTAAATTGACCATTTACTCAGAAAGAATAAAACCTGTTAACTTAATAACAGGTATATATTTATTATTAGTTATAAATATAGTTAGTATGCACTTTAGGGTCACTATAGCGAAAGACAAGTAGTGGGAAACTAAATTTATTATATCGTATTAATCACTATTTTGGTTAAACCAATTATTTTACAGTTTTTAGTTTTAACAAAAGCTTGAATTTTGTTTCTATAAAAAATAGTTTTGGTTAAAATTAATAAATTTATAGTAAGAGTAAAATCGAAAAAAGGAAGACAAAAAGGAGAGGTTTAGGTTAAGACAATTCTAAAGATATCATATTAGTGGGTTAGCCTAACACAACATTAAATAATTAACCATTACTTTGATCGTTATTATTATCAAATTTATGAATTATTATTAATAGTTGTAGATCCTTATTATTTTCTAAAAATAAAATAAGGGATGAAACTATTTCATTTTTAGAGAATGAATAGTTGTAATATGCACTTATAGTTTTGATTTTGAAGCCGATGTTTGAAATGAAATAAAGTAAACAATATTCAATATTCAATATTCATATATTAAAAATACTAAAGATAAAGGATATCAATATTTAAAATAATAAAATAACAAAAATAAAGAATATTCGCATATTATACAATAAAGAATATCGAATATCGAATATCGAATATTTAACATAATATAATTAAGGAATGAATTTATTTTTCAATTTTTACAAAATTCAAATAGGACTTAGAGAGGGAGGAGGAGAAATTAGGGTATGTAAAATAATTAAATACTTTTTAAAAAATGATGAAAGCCAGACTAAGGTCAACTCAAGATCTGGAATGAAGCCAATTGGGGGTAAGTGATAGATGTAGTGTACTATCTTCATTATCAAATAGCATGGAATCAAAAGCATTTGAGTTTAAAGCAGAGCTTGATTTCCTTATATGAAATCCAAAGATATTTCTTTTGGTCGTTTCATCTACCGTGTGCGGCCTTATGACGTTCAATTGGCCCATGTCTACTTTTTTAGTCTTATTCTCATCCTCAACTATTGGCGTTGTTATTGTATTCGATTTGTTTTTAATGTTTTTGATCAAATTAGCTTTAATTCCCTTTTTCAAACTATTTTTAGTTGGGCTATCGACATGATCCAAAATAATTGGCATTGAGGGCGGCCTATCGAACCTTATACAATGTCTATTTTTACGTATTGGGGCATCATCTAGATCTAGATGTGGAGTTATTGGTTCTAAGAACTCTAAATCAAACTCTGGGGAAGAAGGGCTGGATGAATCTGAAGATTCTTCACTTATAATGGATAAAGAATAGGGCCTATTTAATCCTGTACCATTTAATATACTAACATAGCGATGTTGACTTTTGTTCATTATGATCAAATTATTTAAAAAAAATGGATTTGAAATTTCACATCAAATTGTTTATATAATGCTCAAGTATGATTACTATAAATAGCATTTCTACTTAAAGACCGTTTAAGCGGGGCATGATTTGGTGCTTTACCTCTTTTTTTATTTCTTAGATATTTTGATTTCAATCCGCTTAAATTTACTATTATGCAATCCAAATTTCAAGTTTTGCATAGTTTCTTATTTCATGTTGAGGCCAAGTATTATGGCAATTTTATTAAAAATTAGATTTTGATTGCCATTTGTCATATTTTTTTGAATTTTTTTTCTCTAGACATTTATTTAATCTCAGTTAGTTTATTTTTTATTCTCCTAAAACTAATAGATTTATTAAATAAACCCCCTCTTTATCTCTCTTTATATTTGATATTCCGTTTTGTATAACGTTTCATGTAATTGTCAAATCAACCTATTGTTATCTAATAAATATATACACCCTTCCATTTGGTCAAAATTGTATAGATTTAAAAGTAATGTGATTTAAAGATACAACTGATAATATCATAGTTTTAATGACCTAATTTCTATTTCAGAATTGATTCAAGCTTTTACTTTTTTATTATTATTATTTTTATATATCACCTTCTTTTTTTGTATATTACTTTCTTTTTTTGTATATCACTTTCTTTTTTATATATCATTTTCTTTTTTTATATATCATTTTCTTTTTTTGTTTATAATAATATTTTTTTATAAACAATATTTTATTGCCACTTAATTTTCCTGCTTTATGTTCAAGTAAATTCTATTGATATCATAACTTCTACATAATTTCTTATAAATTTATAGATTATTAGGATTATTTGCATGCTGTTGTTTGTTCATGTTTTATTAAGAGTTCTTTTTAAAAATAAATAATATTCTAACTGTTTCAAATTAATATATCCAGTTTCAAATTGCTATTCTTTTAAAAACATTTAAAATTAAGAATGAAAGGGTTTGATCAATTTAAAAGCTTATTTTTAACATTACTAATTAAAAAAATAAAACTATTCGCTACTATAACGAAGTAGCCTTTTAGTAACATTTATAGTTTATAATTTTTATTGCATAAATAGGCTATTGGATATCACAAAATAAACGTTTGTTAATAACTTAGTTCTAAAAAAGACTTTAAACTTGTTTAAAATTTTCGAAAAATAAAAGGATCATTTAAAAAATTATTAAAACCTAGTACTCAACATTATTATAAATAAATTTTTATACTATAACAAAAATTCTGATAATATTGATTTGTTAATATATATGTAATAAACAAAGTCTTTTATTTTAAAAATGTATTGGGTAAAAAGTAGCATTTTTAATTCATACTTTAGAAATATTCTGAAGTGGTAAATATGTCTTCATAAAATTGAGAATGGCTTGAGAAAACAAATTTATATAGACACTAACTAGAATACCCGCAAACAAGGTAGAGGGGCTCTGAGCATATGGTTTATCTTTTTTCTTTGTAAAGTTTTTGTGATTTAATTTATAGTAAAGGGTATATGGGTGTATTTTTGTAATAATGTCTATTGTGTAGTGTTTTTTATTTTTTTTTAAAAGTCTTAAACTATTAGTCTTATTTAAGTCACTACAAAAAAATAATATGAAATATTAGCATCATCAATTTCTGCTTTTAATAACGATTTAATAATATAATATAGTTATAAAATTAGATAAGATTTAAAGGGGAATTCATCTATGGTTTCTTAAGTTTAGGATACAGCTGTTGCGGCTCTATTGTGACTCAATTTACAGTAATCTTTGGAGCCAGCTATTTGGTTGGTTAGTTTTTTTGATCCACTTCTCAGATTTTAGTGTGATTTTAGGCAAATTTTATTCTTGAGTCAACAGTTAATAAGATCGCAATAGAGCCGCAAAAGCTGTAAAAGGAAAGCATTGAAATATTTATTAAAGCATCTGCTTTCAAAGTACCCCGTTTATTTAGTCTCTTAATTAAAGCTTTGTAATTATTTATTTAAATATTAGAAATATGTATACTTAAAAATTATTATTTTTTATGTTGATTGGTCCACTAATGATAACTGATTTTAAATACATTATTTTCTATATTTAACTTAATTTAAACCTTTTATAATTTAACAGCTTTAAAACTTTTACATCATATTAAATTATTAAATGATCGGGATGAGTATGGTACTTTACATTTAGTTAAGCAAATCTGAGGCAATAATAATTCATTTAGTAAATAATGAAATATTAACGAATATTAATAATACCTAAATCAAGATACAGTTTAAGCTATGTGCCAAAACTAAACAAATAAGTCCAATGTTCATTTGTCAATAAACGTTATATAACCATTATAGATTCTTAATAATACTTTCATCAATTTAAGATTAATTAATAATATTGACTTTGATTATAAGTTTTTTGTTTTGGCATATGTTAAAATTCGCCTGTTTTTACTATTTATTAGAATTTTACTTACACTTAATTTTTCATATTGGTAATACTACAAAACGCTACTGATAAGATTCATAGCACAGCTGTTAGAGCTTGTTGCAACTTTTTTAGGGGTAATTTTTATGATTATTTTTATATAATAAATTTTTTCAACGCGTGATCTTTATATTTTATAGTATTATACCATAGTTATTTTTCTCAAATATACAATTGATTTGATCGAACAAAAGTTGAACAGCTTTATTTTTACAAGAATTCTATAATCATTTCAAAATAATTGTTATTTTTAAAAACATAATCCACTTTTTAAATCGCTGTGAAAATGTTACGCTAAAATTTAAAGACATATTTTAATAGTAAACATTCTGTTTGATATATTCTTATTATCTTTAATACTATATTATTTTTACTTTTCGTCTAAGACATAGTTTCTTTATGGTAACTTTAAAACTGAATAATTGAGATAATATCTGATATTGAAAATAGCCCATAGATGAAACTAGGCATATGGTTTACAGCTTTGAATTACTATAGTGTGTGATAAAATATAAGCTATAGAAGTAAGATTTTTTTAGCTTTCAATGCTTTATCTCATTTTCTATTTTTTTGGCTATTTTTATATGCCCCTTTACTTCTGCCTTGAGTAGTAGCTTGAGAAGTTTTATATATTATGAGCAGTGTATAGGAAATATTAGTAAAAAAGTTGCAGAAACTTATTTTTAGAAAAAAAGTCAAATAAAAACAAAAAGTTATCACTTTAACTACAACTAAATATAAGTTAATATTTTATTTTATGCTTTGTAATAAGCGTCTTTAAACACAACAACTAAGCATGTAGTATCCAGCAAGTTATAGCTGGTTTCCTTCTAGGGCGTATATATATGTCTTTGGATGGTTTCTTGGACATACGCCATGACGTATATATACGTTTTAATCAGTTAACTAGTTAAACGCTTCCTTACTTTTATTTAACTCTAAGTACTCAGATTTTTTTTGGCTTTTGACCAACCAAATTGGCTTAAGTTTTATTGTTATTTTCCAAGAGTGATTACGTTATAATAAAACACAATAACTGGGAATAACTTAACTAAAGGTTGTATTAATAATACAAACACCAAGCAAACGTAAATTTAAAAAAAGAAGTTTCTAGGCAGTTTCAAAAAGATCGATAAAAGGTAGGACAAAAGAAGTAAAATCGAATTAAAAGGTATATAAAGAGCTACAGATTAGTATGTTTTTTCTATAAAATAAAAATGTTTAAAGTATACGCTACCAAACCTGCCTGTATTTCTGCTTTTGATGACCAATCTTATGTAAGATACTACTTCCAAAACAGTGAGTGCAAACCAGCTTTAAAGCAAGATAAATGGCCAAACGTTGATATTGTCGAGTACCCCAATTACTATATCATTGAAGCTGAAGTACCCGGATTTAAAAAAGAAAATTTAGATGTCTCATTTGATAACGTGGAAAACACAATCACCCTAAAAGGGGAGTACGTGGAGAAACCAAATAAACATGAAACTACTGTATTAGTTGAGAATGAAAATGAAAACAACCCGCAGAAGGAGAATGAAAATCCTGAGTCAATAAATACCTCAAGTAATGCTAAGTATGGTAAACAGTTGATTACTGAACGTAACTCAAGAAAGGATTTTAAAAGAAGCTTCAAAGTTAAACAACAAATTGTTATTGAAGAAATTGAAGCTGGGTTAAATGATGGTGTATTAAGCTTATTGATTCCTAAACATATTAAAGAAGAAGATAAAGAAACCAAGATTCCTATCCAATAAAAATCTTGATAACGATATGTACAATCAGATAAGTTCAATTCTTATTAAATAAAATTGATGTTTTATATTAAAGTTTTTTAACATTATCCATATCTTTAAAAAACTTAATTAAGTGATGTTATAATATTATAATTATATAAGGCCTAATATAATGTAAGATAAGCAATGTTTTAAAACATATTTGAAGTCTTTACTTAATAGATTTAAATTTACACCGATTTCAACTTTGTTTACTGACACTTCATCTTTGTGTAGAAAGTATTCCAGCTGTTAATAATGTAGCTGAATAAATAACAAATGGTTCAAACAGTGCCATTTAATGACTCTTAACAAAACTATAGCAAGTAAATAAGTGAAATAAGCATTTTGAGATAAAAATTCAACCGAAAAACAATCGAAATATAAAAATAAAGATACACTTTTTATATCATTATTATTCATTATTATTCATTATCATTTTTTGTTCAAATTTTCACTTCCGCTTGTTTATAAATTTGTTTTTAATGGTGATTTTATTATAATTTGGTTGGTAGCTGTCGAGGCTGCTATTTAAGCCATTTATTAAGTTATTCAATTGCATCATCAGCAAATGGGGTACTTTCTGTATAAAGATGCTATAAGTGATTCACGAAATAGCTAATAAACATTTGGTCTTTCTCCAGTGCCTCTGGGATTTGAATTGTTTATTGATATAATTATAACGCTTTTTTCTCCTCAAGAAATTTTATCTATGGTTGGTTGGAAACAGCTTTACAAAAATACTTGAATGACTCTATTGTAATATCCTCCATGTTAAAGTTTACAAAAAAGGTCAAAAATAAATAACTCATTTGAGGTTTTTTTGGATCTTCTAGACTAAATGTACTGCCATACAGAGACCATTTGCTCTACTTTTATTTACTGATATTTAATAAACGCTTGAATTTCTTTTGCTTTCAAAAAATTAGGAAATAACAAACACAATTGAAAATAAAATCTAATTCATAGCAAGGATCTTAATAATGAGTTTTAAACAAATTAAAGAAAATATTACATTGGCTTAATAAGTGTGTTTGTTTTTATGTTCATTATATGAGGATGTTTTTTTTTGGTTTCGTCGCTTTTTCCATTTTTGAGCGCTATTTGAGTGGAAAAATTGTTAGTAAAATTCTTAAACAAAAAATACATCCTCATATTGTAACAATTTTGTAAAAACTATTTACCACCTATCGTTTTATGTAACGTTACTATTTTAGGTAGCATTTTTATGCCCACTCCAAAAAAATGTGGCCAAATGTTCCTAATAGCCTATTTTGCTTCAGAACTTTAATTCTTTACATAATTTGTATTGTATGAAATATTTTTTCTAAATAGATCATATAGAATGATGCAGTTAAGGGCAGTATTTATGGCATACTCTTATATCGAGTCTTCTTGAAATGTGTTTAGATGTCGCTATTGAAACTTAAAGTAATTATTTTTGTTTTATTTTTATTCAATCAATCTTTACTACCACAATTTTTGTAGTAGGGTGTTGAGAGAAGAATCATTTGACGTTTACATGATTTAATGTATTAAAAATTTTATGGTGCAAGAAGCATTAGATAATAACAGTTAGTGTATATTTATAGAAACCTTAAAATCTATTTAAATAATTAAATACCCATTTGATAGCATTTGTGAAATACTCATTAATAAGGGTTACAGATAACAAATTTTTCTGAAATAACAAAGAATAAACCATGTATTAAACTTAAGAATAAATTGAATTTACTAATTTTCCGTAAAGGAAAGGAGCCCTTATAGAAGGTCAAAGTTTTCTAATTTCTTTCGTCCAGCCAAGGTGTTAGTAACGATACCAATCTCTTTTCTAAAATGTCTATTCAAAAATATTACCATAGCAGGGTTTAAAACAAAAGCAAATGCAATACCAGCTGGTGCTAAAATATCCAGAACAATTGGATGCTCTTTACCCAATGCAAGTTTAAAGAAGTAAACCAGAAGCTTTGGAATAAAGCACAAGTAGTATACAATCAAAAATAATAATGCTTGTAATGCAATTGATTTACCCATCCTAGCTTCTTCATGAGATTTGCTGTCATCGCTATGTTTAGCAATAGTCCATTTATAGCATCTGATAAAAATAGCGATATAGCAATATGTTAATACTAATAAAGACCCAATAAAAGCGATTCTAATAACTATATTTTCAATATCTGCAGATATAGAATTCATTGGAAAACAGTATGAGTAAGTTGGGTCAGGAATAAAATCATTATAAATAGAGCTTATCATAGAGCTAGAAATTAATACTAAAAAGAAGGTAGAGAATATAATCCATGAAATGATAGATGGAAGTTGCCTACCATGACAAACAAGCATATACCTTTCAAAGGCTAAGGATGCAATAAGCACTCCAGATATCCCTGCGGCTACCCCCATCACAGCACCGAAAACTGGACAATAAAATGAACTATTAAAAACATACTCATACCCAAATATCATATGGAAAATAAACATAAAGAATACGGATATCGAGGATGATAAATCCGTTAATGTTAGTGCTAAAGTGATTTGGTAACTTAAGTTGTGTAATCTATCTTTTAATCTATAAGCCAAATACAATACAATACAGTTGGTAAAAAAGGATAAAAGACTAACACTAAATATTACGGCTATTGCGGCTAGTGAAGTGGTTGGGTTATAAGCAGGAGGTATGACTAGTTCTCTCATGATAGTTAAGAAGTAAAAGAAAAGATAATCAGCAAACTTGTTATTTTTGTATTAGACTAGTTTTATGGTTATTTTTTTTAAAATACGTCCCAGACCAATAAAGTCATATTTCTGACTTTATATTCAAGAATAATTAATATCATTTCTCATTAAATATTTATTTCCTATTTTGGATCATCTAAAGATCTGATTTTCTAATTATACCAAGTTTACTAAACTCCAATATCACCAATTTTCAGTCTATAATACGATTTATATTTTATTTTACTTAATGATGTTTCAAATAACTTTTAAAGCAAAAGTAAACACTATGAGAAATAACTTAACATATTAGCATTATAAAAATATATTTATCATGAATAAATAAAAATAAATAATTACTTATTGAATTTAGGCCATCACATTGAGTTATATAATGGAAAATAACACTTCTTAATGCATTTTAACTTTAGTAAAATAAACAAATACGATGATCACTATAAAAGTTACGGCTTTATTATAAAAAAGGTTTATAGCCAACTTTATTTAAAATAATACGAAGTATTATAGTCATTATTACTGAAGCCAAAAATATCATTTAAAAAAAAAGTAACAATGATAAATCTTTAATTTTAAGTTTATAAGAAAATTGAATTTAAAAAGTTTATAAAAGTAAACAAAAGGTTATTAAGTAATTAAAAATTTAGTAATACAAAATGTTCTATAAAAAGAATATACTATGACTTTCAGAATTTTATTTATTTATTAGCTATACCTGATAAAAGATTCAAAATTTCACTAAAATTTTATCAATAAAGTTAAATTTAATAAAGTTAAACAGAAATAAAAAAATTACATGATACATTATATTTAATATTCAAACTTAAAATTTATATTCGAATACTAACATATTTTTCAAAATGAACTATTTTATCCACAGCGATATAAAATAATAAGAACAGTTTTTTATAATTTAGTCTAAATGCTAAGCATAAAATCAACTCGAAAGTACTAGCTAAATATTAATGTTCTTTATGTAAAAAATAACATATTTATAAAGTTTCCACCTATGATATATGAATAAAAAAACATCACTGTTACCTTTGTAGGAAGTTTAAAAATTTAACATTTAATTAAAAGCTGTAGTATTTAATAGTAGGTACTTTTTAGTAAGTGAGGATGTATTTTTTTGTTTAAGAATTTTACTAATAATCTTTCCGCTTAAATAGCGCTTAAAAAGTGATGAAACTAAAAAAAACATCCTCATATTGATTTTTAATTTGTATTTGAAAATTTAATAGAAAAGCACTCGTATATACTATTACTTAAACGTTAAATAAAAGCAATAATATTACTAATCCTTGGCTCGATAGATATGTTTCTAGTATACACTGCTTGTGAGCTATAGTTCGGTAGATTTATTCTATAAATAAATGGTCAAGTCAGGTAATAATTCTTAAAAGATTGAGGAATGGATTAAAAATAGATAATAACAATAATGGAATATATACAATATAACTAAATTTGTATCATTAAGGCGATTTTTTACTTTTTGGTTGTATTTTCAATAGCTATTTTTAGGGCAAAGCTCTATTCTGGAACTTAATATTAGGTTTAGTTTTATAAAAGTTTGTTAAAAGTCGTTTGGTTATAAAAAAGGCTTATTTTAATTAAAACATTACTTTTCAAACTGGTAACCACTTACATGAATTTTAATAGTTGTTTCATAGAAATAAAGTCTATCAATAATATAATACTTAATCAAGTAGTGTAAATGGTGCAATTCGCAATGTTATATTGTATTAAAATTATTTCAGAATTTTCTTCTAATCGAATAAATCTGTAAACAAAGGACAATACTAATAAAGTATAATTCATAAGAGCTAAGGCGGTCTCTATTTATTAGAAAATTGTAGAACATTAAATATTTTTGAAATGAATGGGGTTATTGTAACTAATAAAACATATTATTTATTTGTTACTATTTATTTTATGTTTATTATATTTAATCAATGTTCGAGTTTTGATTAAAGGAATATGACAACATACTCAATCCTTTGAAATGGTAATATATCTGTAATATGCAAAAATATCATTGTCCTAATATTTGGAAACCAAGGCAGAGGGTCTTATTCTATTGTTTAAAATATGATGCAAGTCGTGGTATTTGATTGAGTCAAATTAACATATAACATGTGTAGTATATTTAAGATTAATTTTATAAAGTCAATGTAGTATTAATTACTCAATCTATTTAAATCCGAACTTAAATTGCCCAATATAGAACAAATTAATCCATTCAATTAGGCTGTTTTTTGGTAGTGATAAATAGAAGCATAATATTTAAGTGTTATAATTATTTGTAAAAACAGCTAGTTCAATTCACAAGTCATATTAAATTAAAATACCCCAAAACAATGATATGTTGAACTTAAATTAGTTGATTCTTGAAAAAAAGACTTAGCAGAGTTGTAGTTATAAAGCATATATAATAAGAAAAAAACCAAAATTAAATAGTAAAAAACATCACGTTTGTCATTGATTAATATACCATTAAAATTAAGTTAACTTTAATATACTATAATGAAATATAACGTGATAATTGCTCTTATTTTGGCCTACTCAGTTCCTGCTGCTTATTATGACAGGTGTCCAGCAAAAGTAAAACAATAACTAGAGTATAAACGCAAATCCAAACAGTTATAAGCATTGTTACCAAGGCAGATGCTATTGCTGCATCGGGATCTGAAACATACATTAGTTTCTCAGGTGCCGATGGAACAGTAACTGAATCTATACCATTCTGTACTGCTACTAACAGTACTCCAGTTGGGGAACCCAGCTCAGCTCCACCAATAGGAACTACTACTAATGGTACCCCAAACCAAGGGTCAAGTTCAACTCCACATGTAGAGATAACTACTGATAGTACCCCAGTAGAGTCTTCTACTAATAATACTTCAAACCAAGGATCAAGCTCAACTATGCCAGTAGGAAGTAATAACAGTACTCCAGGCGTGGGATCAAGTTCAATTTCGCCAGTAGAGACTACTAGTAGCACCCCAGCTGGAGGGTCTAGCTCAACTTTACCAGTAGAAAGTACTAACAGTACTCAAGTTTACAAAGTTTCAAGCTCATCTACTCCAGTAGAAGCTTTTACTAGTAGCAACCTAGTTAGTGGATCTAGCTCAACTCTATCTGTGGAAACTAATATTAGTACTCCAGTCGAAAATTCAAGTTCATCTACTCAAAACCAAGGATCGAGTTCAACTCCGCCAGTAGAAACTAGTAATAGTACCCCAGTTGAAAGCTTTACTAATAATAGCACAAGTCAAGATTTAAGCTCAACCGTTGCAGTGTTTACTTCCACCAGTTCTACTACTAATGTAAATAAAAATTCAGTATCAGTTTCTAGTCCTAAATCAACTTCTCGAATAGTACCTACCTTTACACCATCATCAAGTGCTTCTACCTATACCCAATGTCTACTTCCACTTCAACTAAACCAGTAGCCTCTACAACTTCAACCAAGCCTAAAGAGTCTACGCTTACTTATGAAGACCCTTATGGTGAGTATGAAGATGGTAATGAATATGGTGATTACGAGTATGATTATAATTATCGTCGTCATTAAATAATTGGTTGGAGCCTTGGAGATTATCTAGATGATCAAGACATTAAGTTAAGCTCTAAGTTTTATTATGAAGAAGAATAAAGTTTATGTTTTATAGTTTGATTAATATTTTATTCAATTTGTTTATAATATTCTGGCTTTATTTCTATCTTTATTACTTTATTTAATATTATTCAATTAGATGTAGTAATTTATAATTAAAGGTACAATCAAGTAAAATATTAAAATGTTAATGTAGATCGAGATATTGACAATGAAAATATAATGATAAGAGTGATAAAATTTAATTCAATGATCAAAACTTGCTTTTGATTGAGTTTTTTATCTTTTTTAAATGTAATAATCTATAAATAATAAACAAGTATTCCTTTGGTAGCATTATAAACTAATACTAAGAATAGTGTTTAAAAATATTAGTTCTATAGACTTATTGTTATTAAATTACTACAACATCAATGTATTATAATAAAATTAAAATCATCACTGAGCTAAAAGTTGACTAGAAACTATAGCAATTAATTTTTATATGAATATGAAATACTTTATAAATAAAGTTATTAGTTACCTTGGTTGTTACGATTATTTATAAATTGATTTAGTATTGGGCTGATTAAAAAAACTAAAACTAAAACTAAAACTAAAACTAAATAAAACATTTACTAATTATAATTCGAATAGAGTAAAGTGTTTATAATACTCGGGTACTTATAAATATATTAAAAGAGGTATACATCATGAAAATAATTAAATAAAGTTATACAGTATTTATTCTAAATATTACCATAAACTTAGATAATAGTTGCATTATTACAACTATTGATATTATTGATATTATTATTAAAAGCTTTACTATGTATGAGGATGTTTTTTTTGATTTCATTACTTTTTCCATTTTTTAAGCGCTATTTGAGTGGAAAGATTGTTGGTAAAATTCTTAAACATAAAAATACATCCCTGTATATTATCATCAAATATGGCAACTTATTTTTATGATTAAATTCATATGCATTAAAGTTGTTGGCATTAGTGTTTATAGTATTGTTGTTGACTGCAATTGGGAAGCTAAAAAAATTAAAACGTGGAGAAAAAGAATTCAATCCATTATAACCGTCATTGAAGTTATTGAAGCCATTAAATCCATTGTTAAAGCTATTGAATCCGGTATTAAAGTTATTATAACTAGTATTATATTCATAGTAAGGTGAGAAATAATTAAAGTATTATTTGGTTAAGTGAGTGTTGCTTAATGCTGGAAGGGAAGAAATAATAGTAGTATAAGCTAAAGTGATGACTTTTAATAAAAATTCATTCATCTTCTAATGACTGGTTTAAAGAATTGTCTTGTACCTATATACCTATTTACCTTTGTTTTGTTATTTTATAAATCTTAAGTTTATTTAGTTCGCTTTTTATTAATTAATATGTGAGCTATTTGTAATTGTTACTTTAAATATATTCGACATTAAGTTATTAATCTTAATTATCACTAGTTAACAATATAGATCGGCGTATAACGTATCTAGTTCAATTTACAAGATTTATCAAGAATAAGGGATGAAGTTTAATAATTTATCAATATAAAAATACGCTTTATCTTTACTAAAATCAAATCAAAGTATTATGGTATGATAGATAAGAATAGTTACTTATAGTATAAATTTTAATTAAAAAGTATATAATAAGATAATATTAGTACTAGTAGTAGTTATTGTCTAATCCTTTTACTAACATGTTTACTATATTTCATAAGTAATTCTGATTTTTTAAAATAATTCAACCTCAATGACATTGTAATATATAATTGGCCTCAATTGAACTAAAGATTTTGATCATATAATCAAGTGCGTCTCAGGACTTAATTCTATTGATGTTTTGATAGGATTTGATATTAAGAAACATATATTAAACTAATCAAATTCTATTACAACTTCCCTCATTTATAGCTAATAAGATATCTTTATTATTTATATCGTAGACTCTTATATTTTTTAAATATATAATGCACGGATTTTATACTAAATAAAATATAAAAATAAAATATAAAAATAAAATATAAAAACAAGTATATATTAAAAAGCTTTACGTTTATTGGTATTTAAAAATTTACAAGATTTCGACTCTCACCAGATAAGAAACGATTGCCTTTTGTAGCTTGAATGTTAATTCTACATTCAATTAGACTATTTTTCATATCCTTTAATTTCTGTTTAATGATGGAATTGGCCCTCATAAATAATAGCCCCATAAATAGATGCTCTAAAAGTGGAATAAAATTAAAGTTGAACTTTACTTTAGCAATTTTATTTACATCTAATTTAATAATTTTAGTATTAAACTCAACCAATGCTTTGTCTTTTGATGATGATGTTGAGTTTAAAGCTACAATCTCAACGCCTTCTTTTGTATCATTTAAAACGTATTCAAATTGGTTGTTATCATGGTCAGTTAATACTAAATTGACTGTTTTATTCATAATTACTACCATTGAGTTGTAACTATTATTCTCTTTTTCTTTGTAATTACAGATAATTAATTTAGGCTCATTACTCATAATATCCCCTTTAGTGAAACTTAACAAGTTATCATTATTCACATCTTTTAAGTAATATTCATTACCATTGTTTTGAGTATAGAATTTATATCTAATTTCATTAGTTCCTTCATCCTTGGCTACCAAATATTGATCATTCTCATTATAATGAATCACATGCTTTTTTTTCCTTTTGACTTCTTGGCTTATTTGATTATACACTGGTGGTAGCGTTGACATTGGTTTACTCTTTTTTGTGAAAAATTGTTTGCTTATATACTATTTGATCACAAGCTATTTTTATTTTACTAAAATGTTTATATCATTTTATTATAAAATCATATCTATTTCTATATAGAATAGTAGAATCTTTTTACAAATAGAATCTTTGGTTAAGATTTATGCTAATATTTATTTTTACTGAAAAGTGAATATTAAAAACTCATTCTTTTTGAAAAGAGTTATAGTAGAAAAGCATAATCCTTTTCCTTCAAGTCAAATATATGGGGATGTATTTTTCTGTTTAAGAACTTTATTAACAATTTTTCCATTCAAATAGCACTTAAGAAACGGAAAAAGTGATGAAACCAAAAAAAATACTCCCACATACTTTACCTTTTCTACTATAGTGCCCATTCATCATTAACATCTCATCTCCTATAAATTTTGAGTTCTATTGGAAATTGAGATTTATAATTGGCTCTTTAAGATTTTAAGTCAAAACTTAATTTTAAAATAAAATTTATCATTTTAAGCTAAAAGTGACTGTAAAAAATATAAATTGCTCAAGATGAATTATATGGCTTCAAATCATTTTGATAGTTTATCATTGATTATATATTATATGAGGGGATGACTTAAACCAAATTAAACTATAATCTTTAGAAGCCACATACTCAATTAAAAATTAAGCAAAAAGCAGCCATTTTAATGGTATTTATATTTAAGTTACACCTTTTGCAATAAACTAAAACTAGAAAAAATAATCTTCGTCTTTGAATTAATTATGGTAGAGTATTTTCTACTCATTTTCTGTCTTTTTTGCTGCTTTCTGGCTTCTTCAAGATTGAGTTCCGTTTCTCTTATAATTATTTGCCGGTTTTTCATTTTGTATAATTAATTAAACAAAACTGGTAAGTTTAGCTTATTCAAATTGGGAAACAAATATCATTGAATAATATAAAGACTCAAAGGTTTGTGGATTATTCAGTTAAAAAAGATAAAATTAGTTAAAGGAAAACATTTGTTAAAAAAAGAACATAATCTTTGGAAAACCAGAAAATAAAAAATGGAAAGCGTTTTCTATAGTGCCTTTTTTTGAATAAATTAAACACTTGAGCTTTCGCCTTCAAGAATATAAAAAATAGAAAGCGAGTAGAAAATGGTGTGGTATATGATGCGAGTACTCTGTTATAGATCATAATCATTTTAATAAATATTAACAAGCTTAATAAAACTAATATCAAGCTATAAAATAATTGTACTTTAAGCAAGCTTAATTTTTAATGCTAATTATAGTAAAGTACATATATTAAATTATAACTTAGAGCAAATATTGATAATGATAATGTTAGCTTGCTTATATTTGGACTTATGTAAGGTAAAACATTTTATACACATCTTCAAGTTGATTTTATCTGGATGGTATGGGGATGTATTTTTTTGTTTAAGGCTTTTACTAACAATCTTTCCACTCAAATAGCGCTTAAAAGATGGAAAAAATAATGAAACCAAAAAAAACACCCACATAGACTTTGAGCTACAAATAACCGCCTTTAGATTGTTAAAAACAAGATTTATTTCGATAGTATATTAGATGTCTAGTTTTTGAATTCAAAGTACCAATAAACCAATTATACCTTATATCCATTATCGTTAGATACGATGCTCTCAAATTATAGTGCAACTCTTTATACTGGAGCTAAAATGCCATTTCTCAGTTTAAGAACGTATAGACCAGTAAAATAAGCAGCAAAAGCAGTCAAAATTACCTTGAATTTAGGATATCGCTACATTGATATGACCAGGATTTATCAAAATGAAAAAGAGATAGGGGAAGTTATTAAAGAAACAAATGTGCCTCGAGAAGGAATTTTTATCACTCCAAAGCTTTGGAATACCTTTCATCATTGTGGTCGTGTTGCTAAATCTTTTAATAAAAGTTTAAATGGCCTCTGACTTAATTATTTGAATCTATACCTTATTCATTGGCCTTATTCTCAACCAGATGGCGAAGGCCTCTTACCCAGAAATCCGGATGGCACCCTTAAAATTGAGAAGGGGTATACTATTCACAATAGATAGAGAAAGTTTGAAAAATTAGTAAAAAGTGGAAAAATTAAGAATATTGGATTATCAAATTTTGATATTGATAGTACCAAACAAATATTATCAAAAGCTAAAGTTAGACCTGCTGCGCTCCAAGTTGAACTTCATCTTTATCTTCCTCAATATGAGTTGCTTGAACTTTGTAAAAGTGAAAACATTCACATAATTGCCTATCCACTACTTGGATCAGAGTTTATCTCAAAAATTTGTGAGGATAAAATGATTAGTGATATTGTAAATCGACTAGGAAAAACTACAGTTCAAGTTATTTTAGCTTGGGAGTAATAACACAGCACAATTGTAATTCCAAAAGCCACGAATGAAGATTTTATTAAAACTAACTTTAAGGATATAGAACTTTCTAAAAAAGATTTGGACACAATATTAAACCTTGGAATTCATCATTGTATTATTGATTCAAAAGTTTTTTTTAAAGCTCTTCAGATTTTGAATATTCAAGGTATAAAAAATTATGGTATTTAAATAATAATAATGTGAATAGTAGCTTAAATTTTCTATAAAAATCATGTTATTAAATGGTATAGAGAATGCTATGACTTAAAAAATTCAAATGAAATAATATAATATTTAAATACAAGTTAGAATTAAACTTAAAAGCGGTGACATAATAATTCAAGATATGGGAGTGTTTCTTGGTTTCATTACTTTCTCTATTTTCTAAGCGGAAAGATTATTAGTAAAGTTCTTAAACAAAAATACACCCTATATTTACTATGATATTTAAAGATATATCAAATAAATTTATATCTAAGTCAACCAAAAACTTAGATTTATTACAGCTTTGCCATAGTGGGATATATAGGGCTATTTATTATATTATTTACTTAGTTTAAAAATATAAATTACAAAAAAATAAACTATGAAAACTTATAATCTAAATAAACTATTTGAATTTGTATAATTAAATCTTTTATAAAATAATAAAAGCTTTCGTATAAAAACAAAAGTAAATTAAATGTCATTGATAGATTTTATATTAAAATACTTAAAACAATTATTTATTTAAAAACATTACTTATTAAAATGGTGAACGATGTGTGTAGCATTTACTACCATCAAACAAATGATCTATAATTTTATCAAAAGTGATACTTGACTTATAGTTCTGCTTATCCTTTAATTTCTGTTTAATGATGGAATTGGCCCTCATAAATAATAGCCCCATAAATAGATGCTCTAAAAGTGGAATAAAATTAAAGTTGAACTTTACTTTAGCAATTTTATTTACATCTAATTTAATAATTTTAGTATTAAACTCAACCAATGCTTTGTCTTTTGATGATGATGTTGAGTTTAAAGCTACAATCTCAACGCCTTCTTTTGTATCATTTAAAACGTATTCAAATTGGTTGTTATCATGGTCAGTTAATACTAAATTGACTGTTTTATTCATAATTACTACCATTGAGTTGTAACTATTATTCTCTTTTTCTTTGTAATTACAGATAATTAATTTAGGCTCATTACTCATAATATCCCCTTTAGTGAAACTTAACAAGTTATCATTATTCACATCTTTTAAGTAATATTCATTACCATTGTTTTGAGTATAGAATTTATATCTAATTTCATTAGTTCCTTCATCCTTGGCTACCAAATATTGATCATTCTCATTATAATGAATCACATGCTTTTTTTTCCTTTTGACTTCTTGGCTTATTTGATTATACACTGGTGGTGATTCTGACATTGCTTTAATTTTTTTTGTGAAAAGTTGTTTGCTTATATACTATTTGATCACAAGCTATTTTTATTTTACTAAAGTGTTTATATGAGGATGTTTTTTTTGGTTTCATTATTTTTTCCATTTTTCAAGCACTATTTGAGTGGAAAAACTGCTAGTGAAATTCTTAAACAAAAAAATACATCCCCATATCATTCTGTTACAAAATCACATTACTATTTATATGTTTGACCGTCTTTATAAATAGAACTTGAACAAATTTATATTATATCTATTAAATTTTGTTCAAACAAAGACTTTATACGCAATTCCTAACCCAATTTTGCCGATTTGAAAATGATGTAACTGGCCATTTCTTTAGAAACTTAAGATAGTGGCACTTTATGTTACTTTAAAGTAACAACTTTAAAGTTTATACTTTAAACTAAAAGTGACCAAAAATATATAATTGCTTGAAATGAATAATCAAATGATTCCAAACCACCTTGGTAAATTATTATTACTCTTTTTTTTATTTTTAAATTTTAATATCATTGAGTTTTAAAATAGATAGAATTATCTATCATACTATTTTAATTATTTATTAAGATACCACTGTTTTTTGTCTCAAAATCGAAACATTTAATCAAATTTAAAAGATAAATACGCTTCTTTTGACTTAAATCAATAATGTAGCTGATATTAAATGGGATAACCATTTCAGTAGATAGAAGAATCAATCTACCCCTGGACACAACAAACTTATGCATCTTTTGTCTGGAAGAGAGAGAATGAGTTTTCTATAGATTCTTTGAATGTCCTATTGCTACAAAACTCTGGTTCAAAGTCTGTTCTGATTCCTTGTAAAAATTCCTTCCCTATCCTAAGAATATAAAAAACTCTTTAACATTTTACTCCAAAACAGGTAACATTAAGCTAATCGTTTATTTTAAAGTTGTTGGCTCTATTTTGTTTTCATTGTTTTCATTGTTTCCATTTATATTAGTTTGATATCTAAATTTAAAAGGATGATTTATACCCTCCCCTTCAAAAGCTGTAAAATACCTGTTTATGTATTATTTAAATCCATTGTAAATGCTTTTGTATCTCATTAAAACCTCACTCAAACTTAACTTTGGCGTTATTTTCTAGGATTTAGAAGTGTTAACGAGGAATACTTTATTATAGACTTGTAAACAATTTTTACTACTTAACTAGTCATTTTTTTAAATTCACTAGTAATTCTACTCTATGAATAAAACACAAAGTGCTAGTCTTTAAATTCAAATGCAAATCATTTAATAAATTAAAAATAACTGACAATTATATTATATTTTGATAATAACCCTCACAACGCCTTTATACAACATCATAAATCTAAATATTCAAAGAGTCATAAAAAATAGAGATATAGCGCTATAATATTAAAAAGTTGACAATTGAAATAACACATAACTGAAGGTTATGACTTTCTAAAAAGTTATATAAAATTCTAGTTAAAGCGGGAAACAGCTAGGAGCTATTTGATGTGAAATTTAATAACATATATAGTATAATTTCATTTAAGTATATAAAAGGATCAAGTATGTATTAAAATTTGTATTAAAACCTATATTTATTATTGTTTTATTCCAATGAAATATATAGTACTAGTTACTATATGTTTGTTATATTAAAAGTTCCAAGTTAAATAGTTGAAGTTAATTTCTATACTACATACAAATTTTATATTAAACTAAAAACCAACTCAGCATCAATAATAATTGTAGCTTTAACATTGGCAAAAATTTAAAATAGAAATTCAAAATATATTAAATAAGAATCTATTAAAAAAATAATATAACCAACAACAATAGCTAACGATATATAACATTTTTACTCCCATCAAACAAATGCTTCATGACTTTATTAAAAGTGATATTCTGCTTCTTTCTTTCATCATATTTAATTTTCAGCTGCTTAACAGTTGGAATCACTTTCATCAATAATAGACCCATAGATGAATTTTCTAAAAGTGGAATAAACTCAAAATGATATTTTACTTTACCAACTTTGTTTCCTCTTTCCTTAAAACGAGCAGTTTTAAAACTAACTAAAGGTTGGTCTTTTGATGTTGAATTTAAGACTATGATCTCTGGGCCTTCCTGTGTATCATTTACAACATATTGAAATTGATTATTATTAAAATCAATTAATAGTAAACTGACTGTTTTGTTTAAGGTAACAATCATCAAATTATAATCATTATTTTCTTTTTCTTTATAATTATGAATTATCAGCTTAAGTTCATTACTCATTGTGTTCTCCTTAGTAAAGGATAATAGATTCTCATCATTTGGATCTTTTAAATAATGCTTTTTTCCATTTTTTGTGGTATGAAATTTATATATCAGTCCATCAGCTTTTTTATCATTCACTGATAAATACCCCTCATATTTATTATCAAAATTATATGGGAGTGTTTTTTTTGGCTTCATTACTTTTTCCATGTTTTAAGCGCTATTTGGATGGGAAAATTGTTAGTGAAATTCTTAAACAAAAAATACATCCCCATATATTCTTTAATTTTGATTCTTGAGTGGCTTTATCGTATAATGGTGATAACATTTGTATTATTTATATATAATCATTTGATAAAACATAATAAATATTTTGATTTATATGGTATTCAAAGATTTTGTAAATCAAGTATAGTCCTTGCACAACGTATTCCATATTCCAAATTTCATCACATTATTCAAAACAAGTATGCCATTTTTTTCTATCCAGATTCTTTTTTTTTATTTATCTAAACTTATTGTGGGTACTTTATATAAAATTACTGCGCGTAAAACAAAAGGAATTAGTCTTTTTAAAGTAACATAGACGACCTGTTCATATTAATTAGCTAATAATATTAGAAACGAAAATATTGATATTTTTAGTAGTATTAACAGCTTTATTGGTCCAAATAAATAACAAGAAGCTTATTTATCTACAGAAATTAGTATATATTAATTTCTAGCTAGTTTTAAACTTATTAAGCTTTATGTTTGGGGTTTAAATTAAATTTTTTTTAAATTTCAAAAATTGTCCAAGCTTATAAATTCATACTAGGGTGGGGATTTCTTATTCCAACATTTAACTAATAACTTTTTTAAAATTTACATTACATAATAAATGAACAAAATAATATACAGGGATGTATTTTTGTGTTTAAGAATTTTACTAACAATCTTTCCGCTCAAATAGCGCTTATAGATGGAAAAAGTGATGAAGCCAAAAAAGATACCCCCATACAAAATTAAAATTTTACAGTTGTTTTTATTAATGAAAACCCCGAGTTATTGGGTACTTCCATATGAAGATGTCTCCTTTTTAAGATTTAATAAATAAATTGTCCAACTTTTTCGTTTAAAAAAAGACAAATAAATAAAATCAAAACACCCTCTTATGTTACTTTTTGGATCATAGAAAAATTAGCACATAATACTGTGATTAAATTAATTTTCTATAAAACAAAAAAGAAACGATAAAAAGAAATTGAAATTTTTTTATCAATGTAATGGATCATTATTCTAAAATTTATTAAATTCTTATAGTAAATTTAAATAATAGCTATATTATTCTGCTTATTGAAATTAATATGATTGCTATTTACATCCTTCTTGTGTATGTTATTAACAAATATAACTGCTTCTTTATCACGATCAAACTCATTAATATTGAAATTATTAGCATTGATATTGAAGCAATTGTTATTCATTACAGTTGAAAAATCAAAGGAATCAGGGTTGATCAATCCACCATACCCAAAATCTGGAGAAAAGAAACTAAATCCACATCTGGCTAAATGGCTATCACTTGAGGTTGAAAAGGAGGCAATGATAGAGGTAAAGGCTAAAATAATGACGTTTACTAAGACTTACTTCCTTTTTTGATTATTGATTTAAAAGTTTATTTTGGTATTTATATACTCATTTGCCTTTTTTTATAGCTCTATAAAATCTGTTTTTTACATAGTTCGTTTTGATTGATTCTTTACTTTTAATTAAAATGCTTATGTTTTAGTTAGTCTAGAAATAATTTAACTTTATTTTGTTACTTATTGCTAGTTAGTATTAAATTATAACTTGCACTATTTATATTTAAATTTATAGGATGAATCTAAGTTAATGATAGAATTGAATAGTTTATCGTTATATAAATGCTATTTATTTTATTCAAACTATAAAAAATTTATATACTATAATATCAAAAGCAGTATTCTATTAAAAGACTTATTTTAAAAAAAGTATATAATAAAAAAACACTAATAATTATCATTAGCTTTACTTTTATTTTGATCAATTTCTAGTTAATGAAAAAAATAAAACCTACTAATCAGCAAACCCAATAACCTAAAAGCTGAATTAAAGCTTCAAATTAAAGTCAAGTGCCAACAAAAAACGATTTCCCTACAAAAAGTATATGTAGCTTAGCTTAATTAGTTTTATTTCTGTTTTTTAATCTTCATTATATTAATTTTTTTATAGTTAATTTACACCTCAACTTTTAATACTTTCAACTTATCTAGTTTAAATTTAATAAGTAATGTACTATCCAACCTACAGCCCATAGAACCTATAGAACTCTTATAACTCTTATGATTCATATGTTGATTACTTTACTGATGATGATCTTTATGAAGACGGCTTCAGTGATTATCATTGTAACTATAATAATTACAACGATGACGAAAATATCGATAACGAAGACATTGGTATGAATATTCAAAATGAAGATCAATAGTTGAATTACTATGATTATGCTATATTTCATCATTTTAACCATATAGTAACTAATTATTATAATCCTAAACCAGTGAATACTAATACCTTTGTACCATATAATTCTAACATTGATAAAGAAAATCGAAATAGTTCTAGAACGAATCAAGTTTGTGTTTGGTAGGTTTATTATAAATATTTGAAGATAGATAATAATATTTTAATATAATTTTATGTATTTTTAAATTAGGAAGAAACTATTGAGATTCCTCATTCTACCTTGAGAAATTTAATTAAACTGATAAACTTTAACATTTATTATATAGTACTTTTTTATTTATCTTTTTTTATTTCATGTATCTCACTGCTCTTTAATTTATATGTTATTAAAAAACACTGCTATTTTGATATCAGTTTTTCCATGGATTAATCTTATTTCAAAGTAGCTTTAATATATTTATAAATCGAGTCACTCTTCTCGAATAAATGTACCTTTTTATTAAAAAGGGGGATGTTTTTTTTACTTTCTACTTTTTCCATTTTTTAAGCACTACTTGAGCGAAAAGATTGTTAGTAAAATTCTTAAACAAAAAATACATCCCTAAATGCACTAAAACAAAGCTAAATCATTTACTGTAATATGGGTTAGTTTAAAAACTCGGTTCAAGTTTTGTCCAACTTTGATTTTAGCAAAAACTATAGATTAAGAACTAAAAGGTTACAAAAATAGTAGCTTTTTTGCTTAATTTTAAAATTATACTCATATCGAAACGTTTTTTCACTCACTATTTGACTAATATTTTTTCAAAAAATTTATGCTAAATAAAAAATAGACAAAAAAGTGAAATTAGAAAATTTTGATTTTTAATCTTAACCACTTTTAAACTTACACAAACTTACACATATGATCAATTTAACTTAGGTCAACGTAAGTTTGATAAAAAACGAAACCAAATATTGATTTGGAAATTAAAAATTGAAAAGATCCTCTTTTAAACTCGTAAACGTTGATTCAACCCATTTTTTCTAAAAAAAGACAAATGAGTAGTGAAGAAACTATTCATGATGGAAGAATCCCCAAAGAAAGCAAAAACGATCTTTTATATTTAGCCAATAAGCTACCAGAACGACATCGAAATGATAATCCAATACTAGCCTCCAATTTAAACAAACACAAAGATGTCAATTCAGTATCTAAAAAACATCAATTACCATTAAAAGGAAATGAAGAACTGCAACATTTACCTCGTCAATATCAAATTGAATTATTTGAAAAAGCAAAGAAAGATAATATAATTGCTGTCTTGGAAACAGGCACTGGGAAAACATTGATTGCTATTATGCTAATTAAACACATTTTATTAAATGAAAAAGTATTGAGGTTGAAACAACCAGAGGTAGGTTTAAGTTAATAATTATTTTGATTTTGAGATTTGTAAATGATTTTTTTAAACTTTTTTGGTTATTATAGAGACAAAAAAAATATTGTGTATTTTTAGTGAATACGGTAGCTTTAGCTGTTCAGCAAGCAACTACGATTGCCAATAATATACCATTCAGGGTGGTACAATTATATGGTGAATTAGGAGTGGATGGTTGGAGTGATAGTAAATGGCAATCGTGTTTAAATTCTACGGATGTATTAGTGTTGACTGCTCAGGTCTTTTTAGATATGTTACGACATGGTAAAATTCAAATGAAAGAAGTAAATATTTTATATTAAATAATAAGTCTTTTATAACTTGATAAAATATTTTAGATTGGCTTAATTGTATTTGATGAATGTCATCATACGGAAAAAAAACATCCTTATAATTTAATTATGAAGGAATTTTATATGAGATATTATAAAAAAGAGGATAAAGTAGATGAAGATAAACCCAGGATATTTTCAATGACAGCGTCACCTTTAAAAAGTGCAAATAATGCTATTAGAGCAGCTAAGTAGGGAATTTTTATTTTATTTTATTTTATTTATTAATAGTAATATTTTTCAATAACAATAGTAATTTAGAATCAGCATTAGATTCTAGAATCTTTACTATTAATTATAATGAATTAGCACAAACTTATATTAATCGACCAAAAGAATTGTATTGTTTTTATGAATCATATAATAAGTTATTTGACAAATCTCCAAAAAGATCGGATTTAGCTAAAATTATTGAACGATATTGTGGACGTGGATATGGAATCAATCGATTATTATCTTCTCATAATTTTATATTAAATAATTATGGAGAATGGTGTGGATTATTATATTTACGTAAATCATTAGAAGAACTAATATTAAAATATGACGAAGGAATATTTAGTTATTCTAATAATTTTAAAGAAAGTAAATGGAATAGTTTTTCAGAAGAAGAAACAAGTATTAAAAATGCCAAAAAAATATATAAATCCTATTTAAATCAACTTAAAGAAGGTAAAGATTGGTTAGATTTAGATCCATATGATTTAGATGATATTTATGTAACACCAAAAATCAAAAAATTAATTGAATGTATTAAAAAATATTCTAATCAATTAAATACCTTTTGTGGTATTGTATTTGCTTCTAGAATTTGTACGGTAGTGACATTAAATTTTATAATTTCTTATACAAAAAAAGTAAAAAATATTCAATCCGATTATTTATTAGGACATAATTCAAATAGTAAAGGTAATTGCTTTCATATGAATGTTAAACAACAAGAAAACAAATTATTTAAATTTCGAAATGGTTCAATTAATTTATTATTTGCTACTAATGTTGCTGAAGAAGGTTTAGATATTCAACCATGTAATTTAGTAATTCGATTTGATCCACCAGAAACTTTGATTTCATATATACAATCTCGTGGTAGAGCAAGAGAAAAAGAATCATATTATATAATATTACAAGAAATTAATAGTACTCAAGATAAAAAGGAAGTTGATAGCTTTAAACAATCTGAAAAATTATTAATGGATTGGTGTCAATCATTACCAAAAGATCGATTAATGGTGACAAATGATAATATTGAAGATGATGAAGATAATGATGAGGACGATAATGAAATAGATGATTTAATTACTAATTTTATTTATGAAATACCCACAACAAAAGCTGTAATTACTTTAAATTCTGCAGTGGCTTTAATTTATCGTTATTGTAATTCCTTACCAAGAGATTCTTTTTGTGAAATGTTACCTAAATTTAATTATACTAATCATAATAATTATCATCAATGTCAATTAATAATGCCATCCAATTCTAAAATTCAAATTATGGAAAGTGATATTACCAAATCAAATAAAGTAGCTAAACAGCATGTTTGTTTTAAAATGGCAATAAAATTAGTAGAATTAAATGAATTAGATGAATATTTAAAACCAATTGAAGTACAATTTAATGAAGAAGATTTTGAACCAGTTAAACCAGATTATTCTTTGGCTGGAATTCAAGAAGGTACTTGGAAAGCTGTTAGAGAATATAAGTTGGAAAGGCCACAGTTTTTTAAGTATTATTATTATAATGAGTATAATAATAATAATAATGATAATAATAACAATAATAATAATAATAATAATAATAATAATAATAATAATAATAATAATAATGAATGGAATAAATGTTATTTTAATATAGTTAATGTAGATGAATTAAATAATATAAGTAAGAATAATCAATATCGACCATTTATAATAATAACTCAACAACCGTTACCTAAATTTAATCCTATTAAATTTTCTTTAAAAGGGCAAATTGTATATTTAACAATAGAAAAAGCATATCAACCTACAATTCCATTAAGTAAAAGAAAAATAGAGTTATTATTTAAATATACAATATTTAGTTTTAAATCAATATTTAATAAATTATTTGAATGTAACATTAATCAAATTCAATATTTTATTGCACCAATTAAAATGAATAATTCTAATGATTTTAATGATTTAATTGATTGGGAGATTATTAAAAATCCACTAAATCCACTTAGTTATCCTGATTTTAATAATATAAACGAATTAATTGTTTGTGATATATTAAATAATAATACAAGATATAAAGTTAATGAAATTGATTTCAGTTTAACAGCTAATTCTATTATACCATCGGATAGTGTTATTAAAAATGAATCTAATCTAACCTTTAAAGAATATTATAATTTAAAATTAAAAAGTAATATTAAAGATTTGAATCAGAATATATTAAAAGTAAAGAAAATTCATATTGTATTAAATTATTTAACTCATTATAACAACCAAAATCAAATAAAAAAACAAATTCAAAGTAAAAGCTTTAATTATTTATTAAAAGAATTTGCTTTAGCTTATCCATTACCTATATCAGTATTTAATTCAAACATGTTATTACCATCTTTAATGGCACGAATTGAAGCTTTATTATTAGTTCAAGAAGTCAAAATCAAACTTAATTTACCTGAAATTATTGATGAATATTTATTAGAAGCCTTAACTTTACCCTCTGCTAATTTATCAATAGATTATGAACGATTAGAATTATTAGGAGATGCTTATTTAAAATTTATTTCTTCAATGGATGTATTTTTAAGATTCCCACAACATCACGAAGCTCAATTACATAATCGAAGATTAAGAATAATTTCCAATAGAAGTTTATTTCGATTATGTAAGAATTTAGAATTATATAAATATGTTAATCCAAAGCCATTTATAAAAAGTAAATGGTATCCAATCAATTTTTATACTAAAAATCAATTTGAATATCAAAATCAATTGAATTTTAAAATGGCTGATAAAGGATTGGCTGATATTATGGAAGCTATTTTAGGTGCTGCTTTGTTATCAAATGGGCCAGAATTGGGTTTAAAATGTGCTCAAGCATTAAGTATTATTACTACTAATTATAAAAATTGGGATGATATTCAAAATTATTTATCTATTCCATGTGATATTGATAGGTTAGATATATTGAGTGAATTGGATATTGATTTTATTGAAGATAAAATTGATTATAAATTTCAACATCCAATTTTATTAGTTGAAGCATTTACTCATGCTTCGCATCCTCAACCTTTAACTTCTTGTTATCAACGATTAGAATTTTTAGGCGATGCTATATTAGATTATTTAATTGTTGATTATTTGTTTCATAAATATCCGAATGAACCCCCTGGAGTTTTGAGTGAAATTAAAGAGTCATGTGTATCAAACAATACATTAGCAACAATTATGGAAACATTAGATTTATACCCACATATTATTCATCATTCAAGTAAATTAATTGTCGATATAACAGAATTTATTATTGTTATAAAAAAATTAAGAGAAGAAAGTGAATTAAAGAATATTAAAGAATATTGGCATGATATTAAAGCACCTAAAGTAATTGCAGATGTATTAGAAGCTTTATTTGGTGCAATATTAATTGATTCTAATTTTAATATTCAAACAATTCAAAGTTTATTTAATAAATTAATCAAACCTACCTTTGACTTCCATCTAAAACCCAATTATGTTATAGTTCATCCAATGGTTCAATTAACAAGATATTTACATCGATTTGGTTGTATGGAATTCAAATTGGAATGTTTAAAAAAGGAAGAAAAAGGAATTGATATTGAAAATCGAATTTTATGTAATATTTGGATTCATGGGATATTGATTGGAAATGCGAGTGGTAAAGTAGTTAAACAAGCTAAAAAATATGCTGCTCAAATAGTCATTGATAAGTTGAAAGCTGGTCATTTAAACTTGGATATATTATGTAATTGTGAGAGTAGTAAATTAAATGTGGACGAGGATAAGGAAAACGAGGAAGAGGAGATATATGAATTAAATGAAGATGCTGAGGATATGGGGATTTAATGAAATAGTTTAGTTATTTTTTAAATTGTTATAGTATACTGTTTAGTTTTTATCTATTTATTTTATTATTTATTTATCCTATTATTTTGTTATTTTGCTAATTTGTTATATAGCGTGAACTTTTTTTAAATTAATAGTTAAAAAGAATTGATATTGATATATATTTTTATTTCTCTAAATAAATCATTTTGATTTTTGATTTTTAATAACAAAGAGTATCAACATTACTATTATCTACAAGTTAGGTTTTAATTAAAGGTAGCAATTATCGAAAAAAATTACTCTTCATTTTATTATTTATTTCAATAAAGCAATTCAACCCATTTTGTTTTTTTCGTTATTTAAGTAATAATATTTTTGAACTTTTACGCTAAATAAATAATGATCAAAATAACAAGTTAAATAAATCAAATTGAAGGTAAAGTTTTGTAAATTTAGTTCAAAATAAGTAAGATAAAGTTTGAAATTATTAGTGATATTTTTAATTTAAAGTATATAGCTTGATTTTCTGCTCTAAATACAAGAGTTAATTTATTATAAATTAAGCTAATTATAAATTGAAAAATCATTGTAAAAACTAGTACTAAAGTATTAATATTTCAACAACTTTATGGAATAACAATCAACTAAACAATACTATTAAAAAAACGATTTGTAGACAATGACAATATTTATATTATAAATTGTTTTCTTAATGTTATTAATCTTCACAAATATATATACTATTTTGTACCCACTGTAAATCACTTGGAAAGTAATTGTCACTAAAAACTAAACCCTATATGGGGATGTTTTTTTGGCTTCATTATTTTTTCCACTTTTTAAGCGTTATTTGAGTGGAAAAATTGTTAGTAAAATTCTTAAACACAAAAATACATCCCCATACATTATCAAGTTTGCATTGAAATTTAATACTTTTTATATCAGTTAAATAACCTTTATAATGAAGACATATTACATCTACCATTCATTTATTATATAGCTGTTTATTTATAACTAAGGTATAAATTAATTGATATGTCAATCCATAATCTTTTTCATTAATTTTTTTTGATATATGTTTGATATTAGTACTATAATAATAAAAATCATTAAAATATTCTAAATATTTTTTTTAATATGTTTTTTATAGGATGTAAATATAATCTACCTTGTATTATTTTTATCATTTGGATTGATAAAGCTGCTAATACTATAATAAATAATATTAAAATAAATATTTATTTTTAATATAATATATAATATTATTTCATTAATTTAGTAATTATATCATAATAATCACTTGAATTAATTATAATAATTTTAATATTTTTATAACTAATTTGATTATAATTTATATAATAAATTTTATTTAATTTTTTATGATTTTATTATCAAAATTTAATATATTTCAAATTTATACATGGGGGTTTTTTTTTGACTTCATCACTTTTTCCATCTGGGGATGTATTTTTTTGTTTAAGAATTTTACTAACAATCTTTCCACTCAAATAGCGCTTAGAAAATAGAAAAGTAATGAAATCAAAAAAAACATCCCCAAATAAAGTTTAAAATAGAATATAATGCTATATAAAAACTATATTAAATTAAAAAAAGCTTTGAATAAATATGTAAATTATCATATATGTTACATTTTATTTAGTAAATAATAAAATGATAATAGTATCATTATTACCAGTATACTGTAAAACCATTTAAAAACTAAAATGAAAAAAACGAAAAAGTAACTTATTAATAACTAAAAAAAATTAAAAAGTTAGTATATAAATTTTATACAATAAAAAATGGAAAAAAATAATATTTAAAATATAAATAAGCTTAACTTAACTATTAAAAACAAAAAAGATAAAAAAAATAAAAAAAATAAAAAAAATAAAAAAAATAAAAAAAATAAAAAAAATAAAAAAAATAAAAAAAATAAAAAAAATAAAAAAAATAGGTATAATTTAATAATAGCTACATTAAATAAAGCAGTTAATTTTAAATTAACTGCTTTTAATAATAATTAACTTGAGTATATCGTAAATAATATAAAAAATAGCACCGAAATCATAGCTTTAAATTTAATATCAAATGATAAGCTATTGATTAGCTTTAAAACTCCCCTTTTCAAGGAAAGAGGAAACAAATTTGGTAAAGTAAAATATTATCTTGAGTTTATTCCACCTTTAAAACATTTACTTATAAGGTTATTATTGATGAGGGTTAAGTCAACTATTGATAGTGAGAAAATTAAATATGATGAAAGAAAGAAGCAGGGTATCACTTTTAATAAAGTTATGAAGCATTTATTTGATGGGAGTAAAAGTGTTATACATCGTTAGCTATTGTTGTTGGTTATATTGTTTTTTTAATAGATCATTATTTAATATATGGGAATGTATTTGTATTTAAGAATTTTACTAACAATTTTTTCACTCAAATAGCGCTTAAAAGATAGAAAAAATAATGAAACCAAAACATCCTCATATTTTGAATTTTTATTTTAAATTTTTGCCAATGTTAAAGCTACAATTATTATTGATGCTGAGTTGGTTTTTAGTTTAATATAAAATTTGTATGTAGTATAGAAATTAACTTCAACTATTTAACTTGGAACTTTTAATATAACAAACATATAGTAACTAGTACTATATATTTCATTGGAATAAAACAATAATAAATATAGGTTTTAATACAAATTTTAATACATACTTGATCCTTTTATATACTTAAATGAAATTATACTATATATGTTATTAAATTTCACATCAAATAGCTCCTAGCTGTTTCCCGCTTTAACTAGAATTTTATATAACTTTTTAGAAAGTCATAACCTTCAGTTATGTGTTATTTCAATTGTCAACTTTTTAATATTATAGCGCTATATCTCTATTTTTTATGACTCTTTGAATATTTAGATTTATGATGTTGTATAAAGGCGTTGTGAGGGTTATTATCAAAATATAATATAATTGTCAGTTATTTTTAATTTATTAAATGATTTGCATTTGAATTTAAAGACTAGCACTTTGTGTTTTATTCATAGAGTAGAATTACTAGTGAATTTAAAAAAATGACTAGTTAAGTAGTAAAAATTGTTTACAAGTCTATAATAAAGTATTCCTCGTTAACACTTCTAAATCCTAGAAAATAACGCCAAAGTTAAGTTTGAGTGAGGTTTTAATGAGATACAAAAGCATTTACAATGGATTTAAATAATACATAAACAGGTATTTTACAGCTTTTGAAGGGGAGGGTATAAATCATCCTTTTAAATTTAGATATCAAACTAATATAAATGGAAACAATGAAAACAATGAAAACAAAATAGAGCCAACAACTTTAAAATAAACGATTAGCTTAATGTTACCTGTTTTGGAGTAAAATGTTAAAGAGTTTTTTATATTCTTAGGATAGGGAAGGAATTTTTACAAGGAATCAGAACAGACTTTGAACCAGAGTTTTGTAGCAATAGGACATTCAAAGAATCTATAGAAAACTCATTCTCTCTCTTCCAGACAAAAGATGCATAAGTTTGTTGTGTCCAGGGGTAGATTGATTCTTCTATCTACTGAAATGGTTATCCCATTTAATATCAGCTACATTATTGATTTAAGTCAAAAGAAGCGTATTTATCTTTTAAATTTGATTAAATGTTTCGATTTTGAGACAAAAAACAGTGGTATCTTAATAAATAATTAAAATAGTATGATAGATAATTCTATCTATTTTAAAACTCAATGATATTAAAATTTAAAAATAAAAAAAAGAGTAATAATAATTTACCAAGGTGGTTTGGAATCATTTGATTATTCATTTCAAGCAATTATATATTTTTGGTCACTTTTAGTTTAAAGTATAAACTTTAAAGTTGTTACTTTAAAGTAACATAAAGTGCCACTATCTTAAGTTTCTAAAGAAATGGCCAGTTACATCATTTTCAAATCGGCAAAATTGGGTTAGGAATTGCGTATAAAGTCTTTGTTTGAACAAAATTTAATAGATATAATATAAATTTGTTCAAGTTCTATTTATAAAGACGGTCAAACATATAAATAGTAATGTGATTTTGTAACAGAATGATATGGGGATGTATTTTTTTGTTTAAGAATTTCACTAGCAGTTTTTCCACTCAAATAGTGCTTGAAAAATGGAAAAAATAATGAAACCAAAAAAAACATCCTCATATAAACACTTTAGTAAAATAAAAATAGCTTGTGATCAAATAGTATATAAGCAAACAACTTTTCACAAAAAAAATTAAAGCAATGTCAGAATCACCACCAGTGTATAATCAAATAAGCCAAGAAGTCAAAAGGAAAAAAAAGCATGTGATTCATTATAATGAGAATGATCAATATTTGGTAGCCAAGGATGAAGGAACTAATGAAATTAGATATAAATTCTATACTCAAAACAATGGTAATGAATATTACTTAAAAGATGTGAATAATGATAACTTGTTAAGTTTCACTAAAGGGGATATTATGAGTAATGAGCCTAAATTAATTATCTGTAATTACAAAGAAAAAGAGAATAATAGTTACAACTCAATGGTAGTAATTATGAATAAAACAGTCAATTTAGTATTAACTGACCATGATAACAACCAATTTGAATACGTTTTAAATGATACAAAAGAAGGCGTTGAGATTGTAGCTTTAAACTCAACATCATCATCAAAAGGTAAAGTGTTGGTTGAGTTTAATACTAAAATTCTGACACTAAATGAGAATAAAATTGGCAAAGTAAAGTTCAACTTTAATTTTATTCCACTTTTAGAGCATCTATTTATGGGGCTATTATTTATGAGGGCCAATTCCATCATTAAACAGAAATTAAAGGATAAGCAGAATTATAAGTCAAGTATCACTTTTGATAAAATTATAGATCATTTGTTTGATGGTAGTAAATGCTACACACATCGTTCACCATTTTAATAAGTAATGTTTTTAAATAAATAATTGTTTTAAGTATTTTAATATAAAATCTATCAATGACATTTAATTTACTTTTGTTTTTATACGAAAGCTTTTATTATTTTATAAAAGATTTAATTATACAAATTCAAATAGTTTATTTAGATTATAAGTTTTCATAGTTTATTTTTTTGTAATTTATATTTTTAAACTAAGTAAATAATATAATAAATAGCCCTATATATCCCACTATGGCAAAGCTGTAATAAATCTAAGTTTTTGGTTGACTTAGATATAAATTTATTTGATATATCTTTAAATATCATAGTAAATATAGGGTGTATTTTTGTTTAAGAACTTTACTAATAATCTTTCCGCTTAGAAAATAGAGAAAGTAATGAAACCAAGAAACACTCCCATATCTTGAATTATTATGTCACCGCTTTTAAGTTTAATTCTAACTTGTATTTAAATATTATATTATTTCATTTGAATTTTTTAAGTCATAGCATTCTCTATACCATTTAATAACATGATTTTTATAGAAAATTTAAGCTACTATTCACATTATTATTATTTAAATACCATAATTTTTTATACCTTGAATATTCAAAATCTGAAGAGCTTTAAAAAAAACTTTTGAATCAATAATACAATGATGAATTCCAAGGTTTAATATTGTGTCCAAATCTTTTTTAGAAAGTTCTATATCCTTAAAGTTAGTTTTAATAAAATCTTCATTCGTGGCTTTTGGAATTACAATTGTGCTGTGTTATTACCCCCAAGCTAAAATAACTTGAACTGTAGTTTTTCCTAGTCGATTTACAATATCACTAATCATTTTATCCTCACAAATTTTTGAGATAAACTCTGATCCAAGTAGTGAATAGGCAATTATGTGAATGTTTTCACTTTTACAAAGTTCAAGCAACTCATATTGAGGGAGATAAAGATGAAGTTCAACTTGGAGCGCAGCAGGTCTAACTTTAGCTTTTGATAATATTTGTTTGGTACTATCAATATCAAAATTTGATAATCCAATATCCTTAATTTTTCCACTTTTTACTAATTTTTCAAACTTTCTCTATCTATTGTGAATAGTATACCCCTTCTCAATTTTAAGGGTGCCATCCGGATTTTTGGGTAAGAGGCCTTCGCCATCTGGTTGAGAATAAGGCCAACGAATAAGGTATAGATTCAAATAGTTAAGTCAGAGGCCATTTAAACTTTTATTAGAAGATTTAGCAACACGACCACAATGATGAAAGGTATTCCAAAGCTTTGGAGTGATAAAAATTCCTTCTCGAGGCACATTTGTTTCTTTAATAACTTCCCCTATCTCTTTTTCATTTTGATAAATCCTGGTCATATCAATGTAGCGATATCCTAAATTCAAGGTAATTTTGACTGCTTTTGCTGCTTATTTTACTGGTCTATACGTTCTTAAACTGAGAAATGGCATTTTAGCTCCAGTATAAAGAGTTGCACTATAATTTGAGGGCATCGTATCTAACGATAATGAATATAAGATATAATGTGTTTACTAATAAACTGAATCATAAGATTATATCCTTATAACATGTTAAAATAATTTTTACATTATAGCAATCCAAAAGCAGTTATTTGTACTTAAATTCAAAGCATATTATATAAACAAAACTAATTTAGATTCAAAATCTTTTATAACTTTTTTGCTAGTTTTTGTAGATTAATTACAGTGAGTTTTTTAAATCTGAACAAAATATTTGGCCAATTTTGCCTTGTATTTTTTCTCAAATATGCTGTTAGTTAAGTCGCAAAAGAGCTGCAACAGCTATATTCAAAAAAGTGAATCAACCTAGCTATTTAGGTCCAAGGGTCTAAAAGATAGGTTGATCCAAAACCAAAAAGTAGTAGAAAAACTGGAAAGTGAATAGAAAATGCTCCTTTATATAGTTTAAAGTAAAGAATTTTTTTTCGATTTTAGTTTACTGTAAAAGTTGTAATTAAGCACTATAAAATAAATAACTGCTTTTTTTAAAATTTTTAATTAAATGAAATTTTTATTAAGTTTTTATAAGTTAGTCTATGGCGTTATATAAACAATTGAAGCAAATAGCTTAACAAAGTGTAACATATGCTATTTTAAAAAAAACTTCATCAAAAAAACTACTTTTATTTAAAAAAATGTTGAAATTATTATTTGTTGAGGGCGCTCTGAAATTTTTTGTTCAAAATTTTTAGAAGTTTACTTTATTTTTTAATAATATATGTACACTTTGCTAAGCTATTTGCTTCAATTGTTTATATAATGCAATGGGTTAGCTTATAAAAACTTGATAAAGAAGGTGTATATGGCACTTGTAAATGTAATTTAAACTATGTTGGAAAAAATTATAATTTAACTTGGTTTTTAAGTTTCCCCGCATAATAAATAACAAACTATCAAAACGATTTGAAGCAATATAATTCATCTCAAGCAACTTGTATTTTTACAATCACTTAGCTTAAAACGAAAATTTTGAAAAAAAGCTTTGGCTTAAGATCTTAAAACAAACGAATCAGTAATGGAATTCTTATTTTTGATAAAGGAATTCTCGAGAGATGAGATGATAGTAATCGGTTAATACCATATCAGATAACAAAGGTAGAAGGATCGTTTACTAGATTAAAAGAGCTAAAAATACTCTTATAAACGATGTAAAAGAGAGGCTATAGTTTCCAAGCTATTTTTCATCAAAAATAAATGGGGATGTATTTTTGTGTTTAAGAATTTTACTAACAATTTTTCCGCTCAAATAGTGCTTAAAAGGGAGAAAGTGATGAAGCCAAAACACCACCAAATGCTAATATAAATTTTATCCGAAGATTCTACTTATAAAAAGGTTATGTTTATGAAAGATTCCTATTATTCTAAATAGAAATAAATGTGTTTTTGTAACAAAATAATATAAGCATTTTAGAATGAAGTAAATAAAAGTAGCTTGCAATCAAATAATATATAAGCAACTAATTTTTCACAAAAAAATTAAAACAATGTCAGAATTACCACCAGAGTATAATGAAATAAACCAAGAAATGAAAAAGAAAAAAAAGTATGTGATTCATTATAATGAGAATGATCAATATTTAGTAGCCAAGGATGAAGGAACTAATGAAATTAGATATAAATTCTATACTCAAAACAATGGTAATGAATATTACTTAAAAGATGTGAATAATGATAACTTGTTAAGTTTCACTAAAGGGGATATTATGAGTAATGAGCCTAAATTAATTATCTGTAATTACAAAGAAAAAGAGAATAATAGTTACAACTCAATGGTAGTAATTATGAATAAAACAGTCAATTTAGTATTAACTGACCATGATGACAACCAATTTGAATACATTTTAAATGATACAAAAGAAGGTGCTGAGGTTGTAGCTTTAAACTCAACATCGTCATCAAAAGACAAAGCATTGGTTGAGTTTAATACTAAAATTATTAAATTAGATGTAAATAAAATTGCTAAAGTAAAGTTTAATTTTGATTTTATTCCCCTTTTGGAAAGATTGTTCATGGGATTGTTATTAATGAGAGCTAATTCCATTGTCAAACAGAAATTAAAGGATAAGCAGAGTAGTAAGCTTAAATTAAAAAGTGATATCGAGTCTGTAAAGAAGGACCATTATTTGTTTGGGGACAACATAAACTTATTGAGATTTTGAATATAAATAAATATGAGGCCTTTTAATAATTTTCTTTTTTTCTTGATCGTTTTAGTACCTTTGAATAACGAATCTATTTTAAAATGTTGATTTTAAAAATGCTTATAATTCACATCTAATTTGAGATACTATATTATTTAAATTACAGTCTATTTCGTTTATTAGTAAATTTATAAGATGTTTAATGAAAAACGGGTTTTTTAAGCAATTTAGTTATTAGCATAAAACGAAACTTTTACACACAGGTTTGTCTTATATCTTTTCGCCACTGCCCTTTAGATCTCCACCTGGAGTTCATTCTTTCAGTCTTTACCTCCTCAACTTACTCAATTTAACATCCTTTTGCCTCTTATGAAAAACAAACCTTATTGTAAAAAAAACCCTATTCAGCAGTAGTTTGTTCCATTTTTCTCTTCAACTCCTCTTCTCACACTAGCCTAATGTTTCATCCTATTTCTCCTATTCCCATGAAACCTCTACTCCGGTTGCCTGAGTCACATTTATACTGAACTCAGATTTTCCATTGCTAGACTCGCTCACAACAGACAGGATACAATCAAATCATTGGTTCCCACCTTCATGGCAGGTTTTAATCGGAAAATAATGGAGTCTTTCCCCAACTTCTGTAAATATCGCCCTCTATTTGACTCTATCTCTCTTTAATCCTACTTCTTAGTTGTATTTTTTAAGCTAGTAAACATAAAGCCCTTCAGTCTTTGAATTTTAAAAAAAAAGTAACATAAAATATTCTGGACTAAAATTGTGCTAAACAACAAGAAGTGAAATAAAAGAGTGGTATCAATAAACTAAATATGAGGAAGTCAGAATTTAAATATTATATTTTTACTCGCTTTCAACTAAACTCTTTTTAAGACGACATTCAACTAAAAGAAAACATGAAAAATGGAAGGTTGTATGTTCAATATTAATGATGGTTATTTAGAAGCCATAATACGCGGTTATCGTTCCAATATAATTAGCAATTCTAACTATATGAATTTAACTCAATGTGAGAATTTAGAAGGTAAACTAATAAATTTAAAATAAAAACAAAAATTAAATTATTGAATTTAAAAGATCTCAAAGTCCAGCTAGGAGCCACAGATTATGGTACTTTAATTCAAAATGAAGCTTCACCCATAGCCACATCCACCATCTCTGAAAAATGTACTGAAAAGCTGGTAGAAGAATACAAGTATATTCGCTCTCAAGCTAGTGGCGATTTGTTGCAGTTTTTAGATTATATTAGGTAATTCTAATAGTCATTCTTGTTGATTTGCTCTAACTTTACTCGCTTTTTAGTTACGGTTACATGATTGACAATGTCATCTTATTAATTACTGGTACTTTACACGAACGTGATACTAACGAACTAATTGAGCGCTGTCATCCTATTGGTGTCTTTGAGTCTATGCCAGCGCTATGTATTGCTACTAATGTAGCAGAGTTATATAATACTGTGTTAGTCGAAACACCACTTGGTAAAATAATACTTTATTTATTGATGACAAATAAGCTAACTTTCAATAATTTATAGCACCTTATTTCCGTAATTGCTTATCAGCACAAGACTTGGATGAGCTCAATATTGAAATCATTCGTAACACATTATATAAAGCGTATTTGGAAGACTTTTATGAGTTTTGTCAAGGAATAGGTGGTGCGACAGCTGAGCTTATGGGTGAAATATTAAAAGTAAGTTGTCAAACTTTTTTATGTTCAAGTTTTTAATACATTTTTCGAATTTAGTTTGAGGCAGATAGACGTACTATCAATATCACTATTAACTCTTTTGGTACTGAACTTTCCAAAGATGATCGTGCCAAATTATTCCCCTCTTTAGGCCGACTTTTTCCAGAAGGAAGTGCTAAGCTTTCTAAAGTAGATGATTTTGATCAAGTAAAGGGCAGCTGTGATTTTATTGTGGTAAGTTTATTAGAAATCTATATTGATAACAACAGTAACTGAATTTCAAACTATTTTAGGAATACCGTAATTTATTTGATTCTGGATTAGGAGTAAATGATGGCGAAGGAAAAACATTAGAGGATCGATTTTTCGAATATGAAGTGGAACTCAACAAGGATACCTTTTTACAACAATTCCATTATGGCTTATTTTACGCTTATTTTAAATTAAAGGAGCAAGAGATACGCAATATAGTTTGGATTGCTGAATGTATTTCTCAACAACAAAAAGATAAGATTCATCATTATATTCCAATTTTTTAAGGTTTTTATTTTATGATAATAAAAAACGAAATTCAATATTTGAAATTATAATTTTATAAGTAATAAGCTTTTGTTTAATTGATCTGATTATTTCTTCTCTTAACTTTTTGTTATTTTTGAAACAATAAAAGGGTCGCACATTTGAATCTGTTTTCTCTGCTTATATTCATTTCCTTTTTCTTCAGGATAAGACTTTTGAGTTAAATCATTAGGATTATTAATAAACCCATCCATTAAACCTTTGAATACAATATTATAACTAGTATTATGTTTCGATAAATTTTCTTTGTTATTTATCTCTTCAGACATTGATTCAGTGGTTTCTTGAGTTGATCTACTAAATGGAGGAGTTACTTCGGGTACTGCTTTAATAATATCACCACAGTTTGAATATGCTACTTCAAGCATTCCACTATCAATTATTCGACTACATCAGATACTTTCTTGATGATTTCAGCTATTTCATCACCACTTGAATACACTACTTTCGATGCTACTTTAACAAATTCAGGCACTTCATTAGCAGTTAATGGGGTCACTTCATATTCTGCTTCGATGCTTTTGGATGTTTTACTGATAACTAACAATTCCGCTTCAACTTTATCTTTTTTATCATAAAACTTATTATCGATCAATTCTTTTCCATTAAACTATTGTTTACAGTTATAAGAAATAACAGACTGATTAAATAATAAAAGTTTTGAACTTTGTGTATTATTCTTTTACCATCGTAATATTGACAAAACAATATAAAAGATGACTTTTAAACTTTGTTTGGTTTATCATTAGCGCAGTCACAATAAGAATTTCTAACAGGTAAAATGATTTGCCCAAATTATTTTCAATAAAGGTCTTTAAAAGTACAATATAGTATCTAATGAAAAGCTTTGAATTAGTAAACAGTAATAACAATGATCTTAAATCTTATTTTAAAGTTTACTTTTATTTGAGCCACTCATGTTATTTTCATTTAAACACGAAAATGGATTCTTCACTCCATTAAATTCATTCTTTATTCCCTTCTTTATCAATTTAATATTATCCATCCCTAAGCCTTTATTTCCATTTTTAAAATAAGCGTTAAACCCATGAGTCATTTCATCTGGTTTGACTTCCCCAGATAAACTCATCTTCTCTCTTCTATCTTCACCAATCTGTTCTGACCCTACTCTTAATGGACAATAGCAAGAAACCCAAGGTGTTGTAGTGAAGTCGGGGTTATTACTATCTCTTAAAAGATAATCATAATGATTAGGAAACTTTTGATACCAATTAATTAGCCCCTCATAGCTGAATTTGTTCAATTCGCATAATAAATAATACTGAGGTGGAAACAGCAGTATCTTATCTTTGTTATCATTCTCATACGAGTTTATTAATTCTTCTATATTCACCCATCGAGTTTCTTGAATTTCTAAGTTATCCGAGGTTGGAGGAATTGAGGGAGAGGTAAGGATGGAGAAGTAGTAATTGGTTAAGAAACGCTTGGGATAGTGTTTAGGAGTTAACCAAGAAGCTATAAATTTTAAATTAGTCAAATTTAATTTACCCAAAGCTTGAGTTTTTATCAAGTCGTGGAAATAGAGAGAGTTGGCTAATACCTAAAAGAAAAAAGAAGTGAGTCAAACAGTTGTATAAGTTTTCATGCTAATATATATATATTTCACTTACTTTTTTTCTTTCAATTTCATATACTTTTGTATCAATAGAAGTATCTCCTGTTTCCGTACATAATATACCAGTTTCTTCAAAAGTTTCTCGAACTGCAGCTAATTCATAAGGTAAGAAATCAGTAGTTAAACTAATTAATTTATAAAATTCAGCTTGATTTATTAATGCTCTTTATTTTAACTATTGTAAACTTACTCATCTTTTTTTAGTTGAAGTCCCAAATCTAGATCATACCATGAAGTTAATAAATCTACTTTTTCAATGCCTCCACCTTAAAAAGGCAAATTAGAGTTGATGAGTTATGAGGGTAATGACAAAAATTCACTTACCAGGAAATACATAAGCGGATTTAAAACTACCTACATTAGATCTGAATCGAATTGGAATTATTTAGCTGAAACTAAAATGGAATGAAGAAATTTACCTTTTAACCATTAAGATTTCAAATTTCTTCACCTCTTTTTTTAAACGTAACAACAATAAACTAAAATCATTTTGTTAATATTAAATCATTATTGTCATCATCGTGACTTTACCATGCTGATTTTTTAAACATTTTTTTTAATAAAAACAAAAACAAAAACAAAAACAAAACACTAAAATCGTAATTCATTTTTTATTGAAATCTGAAAGCCACTTGAACATGTGACGTATTTAAAAAATATTAAAAACGGGAATAGGTTTAAGTAAACTTTTTTACTAAAATCTTGAACCCTAATGGGCAAATATCTTTACTAGATATTAACAATTTTCATGATAAATCAACTTTTTAAAAAATCAAAATAAATAGAGATATCTTTTTATTTTTATGTATAACTAAAGGATCCTCTCTGATTTCAAAATATCCTAATTATCAATCATATCATTTCCCCCTTTCCACCCCCATACTACTACTTATCAACGCAAAAGGATCTAACGATAACTTAATTCCATCTAAAAAAATTATTTTCAACATTTACCATTTAAATTAAAATCAAAAGACTTACCTTTCACTACTGAATAAGCAAAATTCGAAAGCAATAGTTGTTTAATTTTAACGTTTTCGTTATTTTCTTAAGAGTAGTAAACATTTACTAAAACTAGATTTAAAATTAAATGATGATGGCGCTATATTAAATAATTAAAAGAGATTAAAATAAATACTATTGAAACAAAATTATTCAATGACTTACCTTTGCCTTATTACCAATATCTAAAATAACAGAAAAATCATGACTAACTAAAATTACTGGAAAGTAAAGTTGAAATTCCTACTCATCTTCTCTCTTTTCCTATCAATATACACTTCTTCTTCTGAATCATCTGATAATTCACCATCTCCATTTTCTTCTTACCATGCCAATTCAGAATCAAATTCATAATGTAATATTATTTCATCCTTATTTTTAAAACTAGGTGGTTCTACTTCGTTACTTTGAGGTAGGCAAAGACTTCATTTAAAACTTGATTTTTAAATTTATTCTTTAGTTACTAACTTTTCTATTTACCAAAAAAAAGGTGGCCGAATATTTTCACGAAACATTAATAATTTTGGTTTATAGCCTTTAGTTTCTGTTTATAACATAATAATACTCAAACCATCTTCAGAGCTTATTGGACCCGTATTTTTCATATCATTTAAATATTCTTTTTTATTTTTTGATATTTATTTATTTCATCTTTTAATTTGTTCTATATTTCTTTTAATAATTCATTATTTCATAGCTACTTCCTCATGATTCTACTTGACTTCATTCTATAGCTATTAACTCTATTGAATAAATCTAGTTTGTCGTCATTACTATTATAAAAAACCCATATAACAATATAAACCCCCTATTTAACACAAAATGGATGAAAGTATTTTCCTTAATCCGGAGTAATCGATAATTGGATATTTTCTAAATTAATAAAATGTATCAACAAACAATTCCAAAAATAAATAACACTTAAAACTACTTTCATTATTATCATTTGAATCGGCTGTCTTTTTTAGCTATAAAAAATCCTTTGTTATTAATCGTATGCTATAAATTGAATGGCTACTGATACATATATAGAAAATTGTTTCTATAATTCACTATTGGTAATTTCTTTTCTTCACTAACTTTACTCGTTTTTTTCTCTTCATTAACTTTAGCCACTTTAGCTTCAACTGCAGTCATTTGGTTAACTTCAATTTTACTAGATTTTAAATCCATCTAGACACATTAGAAGAACGAAAAATGAAAACATAAACATTATTACATTGATATCAATAAGACCAGGCTTTGCTTTCAGTTTAAGTTTCTTTTTAATCATTTTGGTATGTCGCTACGAATTCTTGGTTTTCAATCGATAATTTCACTTAATTCGATCGCTTCTTTGACTAACTATAAAAATAAAACAATAAATTATTGATTTAGATATATTAAATCAAAAAGCTTACACCCTCCAGTGATTGTTTTCTGTTAACAACCAAAGCCACATCACTCTCTCTGAAGATACATCCAAATCTTTACATTCGGGTCAACGTTCTGTTAATCCCTTATCAATTCCACTATTAAAATTATTATAACATAAACTAGAATTCATTTCCTTTTACTTCTTCTATCGAAAAATCTTCCAATTCAGCCCCTTTAGTAGGTATCTCATAACTAATTCTACTCGTTAATGCTTGATGACATTTCTTAACAATTCTAATACTAAAACATCTATTTATTTTTATTAATAAAAAAGTAACATTTTAAACTTAATTATTGAATTAATCCAATCTTACCTTCCGCCCCTTTATTCTCTAATTCTATATTATCTCTTTGACTCTCTCTTATTACTATTGTTGAATCCATTTGTTTTTTTTTGATAATTGAAGAGAAAACGGTCATTTCAAGTTTCAAATTTTTAAAAATTCTAATAGCTTTAAAATGATGATGTTGATTAGTGGTAAAAATGGAGTAAAAAATTCGAACTTAGGATTAAGAACTCAAATTACTAACATTAAAAAATAGCAATTAAACATTGTAATTTCATAATAATACAACTAAAGTGTAAAAAAAGAATTTTCAAGCATTCTGACGCATTACATAATAATAGAAAACTTCAGGCTATCCCATCTCAATAAATATTACAAAATATAAAACAATGAATCACCATTGTATTTTAAAATATAAAACATTATTCTTTGCATTATATACATCTATAATTCATAACCATTGTTCAGCTAAATTAATAAAATTTGGGACTTTTGGCCTAAAAGTTACACGCTTGAGTCATATGTTAGGCCTGGTATTTAAAATCGGCAGTATGTAACTACTCTTTAATCTATTTTAAAAAACGAAATAGTAACAATTAGTAAATTGAGAACTAACTAATGCTTTGTCTTTAGATGATGAATTTAAAACTATAGTCTCAACGCACCCAAATGTGTCATTTAAGACGTATCTAGGCTGGTTTTCATCATGATCAGTTAATACCAAATTGACTGTTTTATTCATTGTTACTACCATTATATTATAGCTGTTGTTTTCTTTTTCTTTATAATTCCAAATAGTTAACTTTAGTACATTACTCGTAATATCCTCTTTAGTGATACTTAACAAGTTTTCACTATTTACGTTCACTAAATAATAATAATTGCTATTATTTTCCATGTAAAATTTATAAGTTATTTTATCCCTTTCTATCAATTGCTACTAAACATCACTCGTTTTCACTATTTAATATTCGGAATCCCTTTTTATTTTTTACTTCTTGATTTATTTCATTATAATTTAGTAGTAGTTCCGGCATTTTTATTATTTTTATTATTTTTATTATTTTCAAAAAACATGATTGTTTGTGTATTGTTTTTTATCTTAATTGAAGCATTCTTAATGTATTTTGTTCTTATAGCTGCTTCATTTTGTCGAATTACGTCATATTTTTTCTATTTTTCTGAATAAAATTTATTTATAAATAAAATTTCGAGTAGGCTTTACATGAATATTTGCTTATATTGAAAAAGTGTACTGTTAAAAATAATTTATACTAACAACAAATTATATAAAAAATCAATAAAAAATAATCCACTTAAAAAACAAAATAGGTTTATTAAAACTAAATACAATAAAATTCAGGGAAAAAAGCTATTATAGTTAAAAAAAAGTCTTATACTTTGCATTAAAGTGCCATATACTAAAAGCATGATGACAGTTGTAATTCTTTATTATAACTATTAAATATAAATATCAAAATATTGTTTTTTGCAATTAAAAAGTAGAAATTCTTATAAGGATGTCCAAATTGGTTTTATTTTTTTGTCCAATTTTTAAAAATTTTACATTTAAAAACTTTGCTTAAAATTCTATAAAAATAAATTCTTTATTAAAAACTAAAAGTACCCAACACAGTTTTAAATTATTTTATATTTATATTGTGTTAACAGAATTTGTATTAAACTTAATACAAATTCCCGGATTAGTAAGGCTTTTACTAATATAACTTACATATTAATATTAATTAAAGTTGTAATATATAAATAAATACATATTCCTTTAAAACTTTATTGAAAAATATTTACTACTGACTGTTTTATAGCCAATATTGCAGATTTGCTATCAAATAAGTAGATAATTTTAATGTTATAATTACATCCCCATATATCACTAAGTTAATAAATAGCTGCATAAAAGGGAGTGGTTAGCCTTAAAACTATAATTAACTATTTTTATATAATACAAGCAATATAATAATGATATTTATATGTTAATATAACTATTTGCTTTTTAATCATTTATTAACTTAGCTATTAATACTTTAAATAACATTAACATTTAACAATTGAGGATATATTTTTCTGTTTAATACTTTTATTGATAGTCTTTCCGCTCAAATAGGGCTTAAAAAATCAAAAAAGTGATGAAACCAAAAAAACACCCTCAATTGATTTCTATTATTTAACAAGCTACTTACTTGTTTAGCACATATTAAAACTTTTGAGTTTTCTGTTATTTTCGTAAAATAAACTGAGGTTGATTTTTTAATTTTTTAATTTTTTATAAACTTTATGACTTTAGTTAAAATTATATCACTTTTTTTGGCTTTGTGAAATATCGGTTCATTAGCTATAGGATTGATTATAATATAATAATCAATCCAGAGTTCCTTATATAGATTTGTTGTGAGAATTTCTACCATCTAGCCATGAAGAGTTTAATGTCCATACTTGGCAGCTATAATAAGGAAGAACTATTATTGCCGCCCCTTACATATAGCCACCAAGTTGGAGTATAAAAGAGATTCTTCAACATACTAACTCGAGGCTTTTTTAATTGAATTACTCACTGATAACGTATCATTAATAAAGTCACTAAGTCTTTTTGACGACATCTTACATAGATTTTATAGTAGTATCTTCTATTATATTTGTTTTACATAATTCGTAGCTTATACGTATTATTTCTATTAGTTAAGTCTATCTTAGTTATATAAAGTAAGACCGTTCGACTCAAGGCAAGTTAATTAAGCAAGAGTAGCTTTTAACTCCGACCACTGAGTATCAACTTTCACAGTTTATCAGATACTGGATAATAATATAATTTATTATTATATTTAATAAAATATAAATACTTTCTAATATTTTATATCTTTATTATTTTTTTTGCATTTTTTTTTGATATATTTCTTAAAAATTATACCTGTTTTATAATTATTAACAGTTGAATTATTAGTTTTATTATGTTTACAAATAAAAAGCTCAAGTTTTGAAATTAATTAGCTAATAATATGAGGATGTTTTTTTTAGTTTCATTACTTTTTCCATTTTTTAAGCGCTATTTAAGCGGAAAAATTGTTAGTAAAATCCTTAAACACAAAAATACATCCACATATAATATTTTTAATTTGCTTATTTTTAATTTTTTTTGTATTTTTAATAATAAGTTTAGTGTTTATATTTTACTAATATTAATTATTTTTGAATAATCACATTGATTTCTAATTATATTAAATCCAAAACTTTTATATTTGTCAAAAAAAAATATTAAAGCTATAGTTAATGATAATGCTACTTATTAGTTTCTGTTTACTGTTTCCTTTAAAACATTAATTTTATATATTGCTTAATTAAGCTTATTATCATTAGTAGTAAACTTTAATAATTTTAATTTTAAAAATGAATAAATAATATTATTAAATAATGTATTATTATTGTAAAGTATATTTAATAAAAATTATTACATTTTGTTTAAATCTAAAATTATTAAAAGAGAGATTTTAAATATATGAGGATGTTTTTTAAGCGCTGTTTGAGCGGAAAGATTGGTAGTAAAATTTTTAAACAAAAAAACACATCCCCATATATATTTTTAAATTTAAAAAAAATTATATATCAATAATATTTAATATTAAAATAAAGCTAAAAAATACTATTTTAATACTTGTTCTATATACTTTCATTATTTATAAATACTTTATAACTGTGAAAGTTGATACTCAGTGGTCGGAGTTAAAAGCTACTCTTGCTTAATTAACTTGCCTTGAGTCGAACGGTCTTACTTTATATAACTAAGATAGACTTAACTAATAGAAATAATACGTATAAGCTACGAATTATGTAAAACAAATATAATAGAAGATACTACTATAAAATCTATGTAAGATGTCGTCAAAAAGACTTAGTGACTTTATTAATGATACGTTATCAGTGAGTAATTCAATTAAAAAAGCCTCGAGTTAGTATGTTGAAGAATCTCTTTTATACTCCAACTTGGTGGCTATATGTAAGGGGCGGCAATAATAGTTCTTCCTTATTATAGCTGCCAAGTATGGACATTAAACTCTTCATGGCTAGATGGTAGAAATTCTCACAACAAATCTATATAAGGAACTCTGGATTGATTATTATATTATAATCAATCCTATAGCTAATGAACCGATATTTCACATGACTGATATAAAAACTTAAAAAGAACAAAAAAAATTTATTTTTATCATATAATATATATAAAATTACCACTTATAATTTAAAAATTTACTAAGCTTACAAATATTTTTATTTTATTTTATAAAACTGGGTTTAAAAATAATCACATATTTAATATATTTAAAGTTAATTTAATACAGGATTTGAACTTATATTTAAATTTAAAAACTCAAGTTTTACTAATTAAGCTAGCTGAATAATTTCAAAAATTTATAATTTAATTATTTTATCATAATAATAATTTGATTTTTTTAAAAAAAATCTTATTTTTCTACTTATACTTTTTTGTTTATTTAATATTTAATATAAAAATTTTAAAAATTATTAAAACTGGACAAAAGAACGTCCTTAATATAGGTTATTTTAAAATCAAGCAAAAAATGAATATTTTTATAGCATTTGATGGTTAATTTGCAATTTTTGCTAAAAATCAAATTAGATAAAATTTTAATCGAGCTTTTATACCAACCCATTTCTATTCGAATTTATCGCCACCAATCAAAGACATTGGTTTAAATTAATGATTTTAATTTTTTTTAAAAAGGTAAATTTAAAATGACTGTTTTTTAATTTCAATTATTTCAAAAAATTCAATGGATTCAACGATAGTAATAAAAGAGGATTTGAAAAACAATATAGAATTCGAGGCTAAAAAAATGGAAGGTAAGGGGTTTTATAATTTTAGTTGAGTGATAGTTAGTTTGATATAAATAAGTAGACATTGTTAGTAAAGAAGTAGCGGCTGGTAATGGTAGAATAGTTGATAATGAAAGAAATTATAATTGATTTAATTTTATTCGATAGAAAAAAAACAAACAAGGAAGAAACCACGACAATGTAAGTTTTTAAAAAAAATAATTAAATAAAGTATTAGTTAACATTTATTTAGTCACTGCGAGTAATAAAGTAAATATATAAGCAATTTGAATTTTCAAAAAAAGAATTTGAGTTTATTAAAAACAATAGGAAAAAACGATTGAAATTCGAAATGGAAAGTTAATATTTAATGAATCTTTATTGAATTTATTGATTCATGAAGATACTATTATCGGTAAATATTAAAGAATCATTAAAGCTTGATGGGAAATATTATTGATAAATGAATTATAGAATTGGCTCAATTTCATTTAATAAAACGAAATACAATAATTGCCAATTCGTATCAATTGGAAGATCAATTAAATCAATTTAAACCTTTGATTGCTAAATTAATACAAGGAAGGTAAATAATAATAATAATAATAATAATAATAATAATAAAATAAAGAGATAAAATAACACTTACTTTATTAAAATAGTGATAAAACAATTACGGATTTAGCTTTATTTTTAAAAGGGATACTATGCCCAACAGGTTTTCTTATTAAAGATAAATGGGAAGGTAATAATTATAGAATATAAGAATTAAATTATTCTAAAAATAATAAAATAAATAGATATTTTAGTACCTGAATTATTAGAAAATATAATTCAAAAATTAGCAAGTAGAATTAGCTATGGCATACCAATTAAAACAGCTGATTCGGAAGATTATTCAATACCAGAAGTAAGGAGAAGGAATTTGATTTATATTGTAATAATGGTAATAACAAAATCAATTAGGGATTAACAGTATATCGATGGGAATGCAAAGATTTAAATTTATATTTTAAAGAGGATATTATAACTTTAATTAATAATAGAAAACAATTGAGATTGGAGGTATTATTTTTTAATTATCTTTTAATCAAATTAATTTTAAAATTGTTCTATTATTTTATATAGTTAGTTAAAGAAGCCATTAAATTATATAGTGAATTATCAATTGAAGACCAAGAATATGTAGTTTTACAAGCTACAATTATTAAAAAGAAACGTAAACATGAAGCAATGCCTGCTCTTATTGATGTTAATGTATTTAAAAATTATTTTTATTTACTATGGATTTTTATTTTTATTTTTATTTTTATTTAGAGGGATTTAAAACCTAATGAAGTTAAAGTTAATCAAACGACTAGTAATGAAGCCAATATAGCTAAAGTGGCTAAAGTTAATGAGGAGAAAAAGAAACAAACAAATAAATCAAGCGAGGAAAAGAAGAAGCAAATGAATAAAGTCAATGAAGAAAAGAAAAAACAAACAAATAAAGTTATTGAAGAAAAAAAACTACCAAAAGTAATTTATAAAAATCATTTTTCATTTATTCACTAACTATTAATTAATTATAGCATACAGTTAGTATCAAAGGATTTTTCACGGTTAAAAAGGACACAGTGGATTCAAATAATAGTAATGAAAGTAATGCTAGAGAGTTTTGATTTTGTTGAAGTCTTTTTTTAATTTTGTTGTTTAGAAAATACACAATTGCCCACTATTTCTGATTATGAAAAATATTTTCACCCATTTCGAGTTAAACAAGGGGTTTATATTGCAAAATCATTAGGAATTAATAATAATGATAAATTTGATTTAGCAGATAAAATTAATAGTTGTGAGGACAAAGGTAAGTCAAAGAAAGAGAAATTAACTAAAAATAATTAGTGTTTAAAAATTTTAAATTTTTGTTTAGATTATAACAATGAGATGTTAAAAGAGATCCAAAGTAAATTAAAAAGTGTAAAGAAAGAAGTAAGTAAAAATACAAAAGAGTATCTAAATCATATGAACGATATGGATTCAATAAATTCTGAAGATGATTCTAGTATTATTATGCTATCAACAGAAACTACAGGTTATAAGCCTAAATTGCTAATGTTTCATGAAAATGTTCGACCACCCTTCTTTGGTAAATCAAATTATAATTCTAATAATACATAAATGAAACTAACTCAAATTATTTTACTTTTATTATTATTAATAGGTGTTTGGTTACCTCAAAGTAATAAAATAAAACCCCGTAATTTTAAAAATAAAGATGAGGAATTATTAAACTATGAATTTGATTCTGAATTGGAATGGCAAGAAGAAGATGAAGAAGGCGAATTACTGGATGATTCAGATGAAGACGAAGATGAAGATGATGAAGATTTTAACAGCCAAAATAATAATAGTGAAAGTGAAAATGACGTAATTTTATAACTAATATGTGGTGATAGAGGCGTATTAATATAGTGAATTATTTTTAGGATTGGTTGATTGAAGAAGATGGTGAAGAAGAAGAAGATATTGATGAGGAGACAAAAAAGATGAGTAAGATATTTAATTTATTTAATCATCTTAATCAATTAACATTTTTCTTTTAGACGTTGTTAATAAGTCAAAAGTAAGATAAAATAATTTGCTTCAATTATATTTATTTTAATCTTTATTATTTTTTAATATAGCGTCGTCAACCTTTGATTTTAAATCCAATTTTAGTTGGTGTTTGTTGCTCTTCGGAGGTCAATGAGAATATCAAAATTAGACAATTACCAATTTCAAATTTTGCTTATTCACTTGTGGAAAGTAGGTATAATTTTTTGCAATGATAAGCGTTGCTAATGTTGATGGTATTTTTAGATGGCATCAAGCTACCATTAGATCCTTTCGGGCCAATAAGTAGTAGAACAACTTTGGAAAGAGGAGAATAGTATACTGGTAGCCAAAGGATTTTGAAGTCAAAGTTTTATGTGATAGGGATTCGGCGGGATTTGTTAGTTATGTAGGGAAATAAAAAAGTATCTATTTTTTATACTATTTTCTAAAAGTTAAGTCAAAATCGTTTCTGTTTTTTAATCTTTTTTAAGATATGCGCCATATGCTCACGTGGCTTTTAAGATTATAAAAAGTTTGTATAATGAATTTTTATTGTTTTTTGGTTTCATCACTTTTTCCATTTTTAAGCGCTATTTAAGTGGAAAAACTGCTAGTAAAATTCTCGAATAAAAAATATATCCCCGTATAAGTCACAATAATAACAGCACTGATCCAATCTTTAACAAATAACACAAACTTATTATTACTCTGTCTTAATAAACGATTTAAAGATTTGAAATCTCAATTGTAAAAAAGTAAGTTTCTTCAATCCTCCAAGTCTTGGTATTTCAAATTCGTTTCAATAATTGCAACTATCCTTCAGATAAAATGTAAGTAGTTTTAATTCTGCTTGTCTATTTCTTGATAAGTTCATTTTTTATCTTTATCTTTATCTTCAATAACATCAATTGATCTCTTTTCTAGGCAGAGGCAATCAAAAGTATTTTATTAACTTTATAACATGATCTAAACTCAAGTCCAAAGTTAAGAAAAGACTGATAAGTTAATAATATTAACACGAAAAAATAACTATTTATATGGGGATGTATTTTTTTGTTTAAGAATTTTACTAATCTTTCCACTGAAATAATACTTAAAAAGTGGAAAAATAATGAAGCCAAAAAAACACCCCCATATGAAAATCAGTTTTGACTGCTAATTTCCTACCTTATGAGTTAGCTGTTGTTTGAGAAATATCTGAAGAGACCAGGGTAATATGTACGGAATTAAAATAGGTCTTGGTGCTTGTAGTGAAGTACGAAATTGAGCGTAAAATTGCTAATAAATTTCATTTATATACATACATAACAATACAATAGCTCAATTAATCAACTAACTTTTTTTCTCTCTAAATATTAACTTACTAACACTTTCATAAATAATAAAAACTTAAACATTAAACCAGCTAAATTTAACTAATTTAAATTTTATAGCTTACTAATTAACTTTTCAACATTATCTAAAATGCTTTTTAATCAACTACTACCCAGTATTCTCACTTTTTTTAGATAAATTTTATTGTTTTTTAAAGGTAAAAGCTGAACAGGCTGATGAAAATACAGTGGAAAAAATAGGTTTATCTGAGAAGATTTAAAAAAATAAAAGTTAACTGATTATTACTATTTATTTTTTATTTTTTATTTTTTATTATTTATTATTTATAGAAAAAATCATTATTATAAATTGATAAAATACATGTTATAAAATTTAATGCTTAAAAAAAAGTTATAAAAGTTTTTTGGTTAACTGCCTATAATAAATTAAGAAATTTAAATCTAGTAATTAATAAAGTAATATTTTTTTTTATAATTTGATATAATAAATTTATTATTTATTTATTAAAAATTACATAAAAGAAGCTAAAATAGATATCTTATTAAGTGTTTGTACTTTATAATTATTTTTATTATTATTATTTTTTAAATACTTGCTTATAATTTTATTTTATATTGCTTTGTGAAATATTGCTTTATTTAGCTCTCGGATTGATTATAACATAACAATCACTTAAGTTGTGTTCTCAAGTTCAAACACAATCAAGTCCGAGTCCCTTATTTTGATTTGCTGCGAGAATTTATAACTTCATATTGCAAACAATATTATCTCCTTTTAATATCCATACTTGTTGGAGTATAAAAGAGATTCTTCAACATACTAACTCGAGGCTTTTTTAATTGGATTACTCTCTGATAACGTATCATTAATAAAGTCATTAAGTCTTTCTGACAACATCTGATATAGATTTTATAGTAGTATCTTCCATTGTATTTGTTTTACATAATTCGTAGCTTACTACATACTATTTCTATTAAGTTAAGTCTACCTTAGTTACATAAACTAAGACCCTTCGACTCAAGGCAAGTTAATTAAGCAAGAGTAGCTTTTAACTTCGACCACTAAGTATCAACTTTCACAGCTTTTATTATTTTTATTATTCTACTTTATAAACCAGTCTTGTTTATTAATAGTTTTAATATAAATTAGCTAGTTGTAATTTATATGCTTCAAATTATATTATTAATCTAAAAAACCTAATATAAGCTCAATTATATATAATACCAGTATTTTTATATCTAATACAATAATTATCATAAAAGTGCTTATGTATTATTTTATATAGTTTGTCTTATTTTAAAGCTAATTTATTTTTCCTAGTCTGATTAAAAAAAATATAAACAAATTAAATTATTTATTATAAAAGTTAAAATAAATAATTTAATAATGTGAAAGTTGGTACTCAGTGGTAGGAGTTAAAAGTAGTTCTTGCTTGGTTAACTTGCCTTGAGTCGAAGGGTCTTAGTTTATATAACTAAGATAGACTTAAATGAATAGGAATAATATCTAATAAGCTACGAACTATGTAAAACAAATAGAATAGACAATACTCTGTAAAATCTACGTGAGATATTGTCAGAAAGACTTTGTGGCTTTATTAATAGTACCATATCAGGGAGTAATTCAATTAAAAAGCCTCGAATTAGTATGTTAAAGAATTTCTTTTATATTCCAACAAGTATGGATATCAAAACGAGAAAATAATATTCTTTGCAATGTGAAGTTAGAAATCCTCACAGCAAATCAAAACAAGGAACTCTGGATTGATTATACCACATAATTTGCGGTCAAATTGATTACAAGACTACCACTAGCTTTGTAAACAAGTTAAATGATTATTGTGTTATAATTAATCCGAGAGCTGATAAACCAATATTTCACACTAAGCAAGTAAGTAGCTTGTTAAGTGATAGAAATCAATTGAGGGTGTTTTTTTGGTTTCATCACTTTTTTGATTTTTTAAGCCCTATTTGAGCGGAAAGACTATCAATAAAAGTATTAAACAGAAAAATATATCCTCAATTGTTAAATGTTAATGTTATTTAAAGTATTAATAGCTAAGTTAATAAATGATTAAAAAGCAAATAGTTATATTAACATATAAATATCATTATTATATTGCTTGTATTATATAAAAATAGTTAATTATAGTTTTAAGGCTAACCACTCCCTTTTATGCAGCTATTTATTAACTTAGTGATATATGGGGATGTAATTATAACATTAAAATTATCTACTTATTTGATAGCAAATCTGCAATATTGGCTATAAAACAGTCAGTAGTAAATATTTTTCAATAAAGTTTTAAAGGAATATGTATTTATTTATATATTACAACTTTAATTAATATTAATATGTAAGTTATATTAGTAAAAGCCTTACTAATCCGGGAATTTGTATTAAGTTTAATACAAATTCTGTTAACACAATATAAATTATAATAAAATAATTTAAAACTGTATCAGGGGTACTTTTAGTTTTTAATAAAGAATTTATTTTTATAGAATTTTAAGCAAAGTTTTTAAATGTAAAATTTTTAAAAATTGGATAAAAAAATAAAACCAATTCGGACATCCCCATATATTAACTCAAGCTTTTATAAAAATAATTTATATTTTAAATATTTAAAAACTTATAATAATAATTAAATTGCTTACTTTATTCAGTTAAGGTTGCAATAAAAAAAATAATACGGAAAGCTTAAAATCTTTATTATTAGTTAGTTTATTATTTTTTGTAATAGTAAATAAAAGTTTAATACAAACAAATTAATAAATAATAAGTTTAATAATAATAAAAATGAAGCTGAAGCAGAACTGTTTATTACCAGTAAAGTATTTGAAAGTATTTGAAAATATTAAAGTAATTTCTAAAATGACTCTATTAACTACTAATGAAGTACCTGAATTTTTTAAAGCAATGTCTGAAGTAAAGTACTCAAATAGTTATGAAACAGCTGGAAATCATTAAGCTAGTATCCAAAACAGTCCAATCAACCAGTAATAAGATATTTGAAGCAGTATATTCAAATTATGGTAATATTGTTAAAGTAGTATCTGAAATAGCTCCATTGTCTAGTAAATCAACTCAGAGAATGTCTAAACCAACTGTCGTTACCCCAGATAATGAATTTCATAATGATAATGATGTTCTAGAAAATAACAGAAGATATGATAAAACTTTTAATAAGTTTATAGATACTTTTATTAGTAATATTGAAGACATAGTTGAAGGCTATCATAGGGAAAAGTTGAAACAAGATAATAATAAAAGAAAATGGAATGATTTTGTATACTAGATAGCTTCAAAGCTTATATCCAGGTTGGTAAAAAGACAAATAGTAATGCGAGGTTAGATAAACAAATTAAATTATTGTTTATAAAATTACAGTTTAAAAATTGAATTTCATTTTTTATTATCATAAAATAAAAACCTTAAAAAATTGGAATATAATGATGAATCTTATCTTTTTGTTGTTGAGAAATACATTCAGCAATCCAAACTATATTGCGTATCTCTTGCTCCTTTAATTTAAAATAAGCGTAAAATAAGCCATAATGGAATTGTTGTAAAAAGGTATCCTTGTTGAGTTCCACTTCATATTCGAAAAATCGATCCTCTAATGTTTTTCCTTCGCCATCATTTACTCCTAATCCAGAATCAAATAAATTACGGTATTCCTAAAATAGTTTGAAATTCAGTTACTGTTGTTATCAATATAGATTTCTAATAAACTTACCACAATAAAATCACAGCTGCCCTTTACTTGATCAAAATCATCTACTTTAGAAAGCTTAGCACTTCCTTCTGGAAAAAGTCGGCCTAAAGAGGGGAATAATTTGGCACGATCATCTTTGGAAAGTTCAGTACCAAAAGAGTTAATAGTGATATTGATAGTACGTCTATCTGCCTCAAACTAAATTCGAAAAATGTATTAAAAACTTGAACATAAAAAAGTTTGACAACTTACTTTTAATATTTCACCCATAAGCTCAGCTGTCGCACCACCTATTCCTTGACAAAACTCATAAAAGTCTTCCAAATACGCTTTATATAATGTGTTACGAATGATTTCAATATTGAGCTCATCCAAGTCTTGTGCTGATAAGCAATTACGGAAATAAGGTGCTATAAATTATTGAAAGTTAGCTTATTTGTCATCAATAAATAAAGTATTATTTTACCAAGTGGTGTTTCGACTAACACAGTATTATATAACTCTGCTACATTAGTAGCAATACATAGCGCTGGCATAGACTCAAAGACACCAATAGGATGACAGCGCTCAATTAGTTCGTTAGTATCACGTTCGTGTAAAGTACCAGTAATTAATAAGATGACATTGTCAATCATGTAACCGTAACTAAAAAGCGAGTAAAGTTAGAGCAAATCAACAAGAATGACTATTAGAATTACCTAATATAATCTAAAAACTGCAACAAATCGCCACTAGCTTGAGAGCGAATATACTTGTATTCTTCTACCAGCTTTTCAGTACATTTTTCAGAGATGGTGGATGTGGCTATGGGTGAAGCTTCATTTTGAATTAAAGTACCATAATCTGTGGCTCCTAGCTGGACTTTGAGATCTTTTAAATTCAATAATTTAATTTTTGTTTTTATTTTAAATTTATTAGTTTACCTTCTAAATTCTCACATTGAGTTAAATTCATATAGTTAGAATTGCTAATTATATTGGAACGATAACCGCGTATTATGGCTTCTAAATAACCATCATTAATATTGAACATACAACCTTCCATTTTCCTTGTTTTCTTTTAGTTGAGTGATGTCTTAAAAAGAGTTTAATTAAAAGTGGCTTAAAAAAATAGTTAGATTTTGGTTTCTCCATTTTTTGTTTATTGATTTCACTCCTTAGTTTTTATTTGCTCAAGTTTTTATTTGTTTATTACTTTAACATAAGTTTTGGTTTATTTTTTGTTAAAAATCGAAATAATAAATATAAAGGCAAATAGTTATTTTAACATAAAGTCTTTTTATTTAACATAAAATCACAATTTTGTTTTCAGCCATTATTATTACTACCACTAATATTATTGGCATTGAGATTTTTAACATATCTCAACAGATAAGCTGCCGTAATGATAAAATTGAGGGTATTGACATTAGACTGCAACGTAGGAAAATACAAGGTGGCCTGGTTTTCTTCACCATTACTTGAAAAGGACAATGTAGCAATCAACCGATCATATTTCGAGCTACTTCTATTTAAGGGATTAGTTGGTAAAGCGTTTGAAGGTATCAGTGGTGTTTTTCTATATAACTTATAGCCATCGTTATTTCTTTTCCATTTATACCTTATAAACTGTAGCTCTTCTTCAATCGTTAATAGAAACTGATCTTGATATGAAGTAAATTGGGCTCTACTTTTGACGTCACTGGGATAAGAAGGAATAGTAAACTGGATATCATGGGATAATACCGTGGTTGAAGTGGAAGCCCCATTATTGGTATTAATTTCCCCTAAAGTGCGGTGGGATTGGATATGTTCTAAACTGACATTTAAATGGGAATATCGTACTCTTAGCTCTTTATTATCGCTCTCGCCCAAGCTTATTAAACAGTATAATAAATGACTGTTCTTTTTGAAATTTAGTTTGTAGCGATTGATTGCATGAAAATTGGGTAATATAAAATCGGATATCAATGGTGGTGATATGTGTAGTAGATACCTTCTTCTTAATTCCCGTACCTCACACCGCCTTGCAATACTTTCTGTTCTATTGGGTCCGAACTCAACTGCTGCTTCAAATTCTGGGTTTGCAATTGGGGTATATGGCGGTGGTGGGATAGTGATTGTGTCTTCGTAAATATCATTTAATAATTCATTCATAGTTAAAGTATTAGTAGCTTGTAACATTTGATTTGTAAATCTTGGAATATGAATACAATATGTATAATGAATAAATAAATAATTAAAAAAAGTGCAGGATAAAATTACAACTAATTGATTTTATATTACTTTTTTTCCAATGCCATTAAATATTTAAATTACTGGTTACCTCATTTTGTTATTGTTCCATAAAATTTTATTTGTAAAATAGCCTTTTATAGTAAATCTATTGGAATGAAGTCGTTATTAGTCAATTCTTACTGAAAATTTTGCCGAGTTAAAATCTGGAATTCTAGTTAACCTTTTGTAAATTTATAAAACTTGAAGTCAAGTTTACATTCTAATTCCTTTTGTTCAATATAGCTGTTATCTCCTTACTTCAAAGTATACCCAAAGCTCTACATTGCAATTGTTTAATGACTTACTGTTATGAAATTAATAAACGGTTTGTATGCTTTAATTTTATGCTCATAAATATAATCTGGTTAAATAATAAATGGTTTGCTTTTAGTAACTAATTATTAATAATCAAATTGAAGTGTTATATATGTAGTCATATTATAAATAATTTATTATGATTAAAAATAACCACTATACTACTTTACATAGCGGAGTTTCTCACAAGTAGCTTTGAATTAGCTGTTAGAATTCAACTATTACAACTTTATTGCAACCTAATTAGCTACCCATCTAAGAATAAATTTTACTAGAATCAAACTATAGTTAGACTTGGCCTTAGTAAAATTTAAACAAATAAATAACAGGCTCTAGAAATTATCGCTAATTAGGTCGCAATAGAGCTGCAACAACTGTAAAGCAATTTATTGACTTTCAAAAAAAAGTTATTTGCCTAAAATATAAAAATACTAAAAAGTCTACTGAAGAAGAAAAAACCATTTGATGAAAATAAAGAATAAAAGTGAACCTTTTGATTGATGTTTTTTGATAGGGTTTAAAAGAATTCTGGTCAAGTTCTATTTTAGGTGCCCCTTTATATATTATCCATTCCTTTATTTTCTTTTATACTTATAAGTAAATGTTAATATACAGACGTTAGGATTCAAGATCTTTTGAAATATCCTTATTTTTATTTTAACTTGTCCGTATCTCAAAGCATAAATGCCGAGTGTTTTGTTTATTTTTGATAGTACTATAGCTTTAGTTTAACGTAAAAATTTTAATAAATTATTACAGCATCATATCAATCAAATGATAGTTAAAAGCTGTATTTCTTTTAATTTTATTAAATACATGTGATGTTACTAGAAATGACGTTGAATGACAATTGTAAATAACAAATATATGTGAATACCTTTTTAAATTCAACCACTTAAGTACAGTAGATAAACAATGCTTGCCAAATTTTTGTAGATCAAAATCATCATTGTTCATACAGCTAAATCAAATTAACCCTATGAGTATCGAGTTTCAAAAAAAACTGGTCCAATTCGTATAAAATTGATTAGAAGTTATGACCTAATGAAACAGAATTTTTTAAAGTATTCGGTACTCAAAGGGTTATAAAAGCCATAAAGAGTTTTTATGATCTTTATTTAAAAATTAGCAAAAGCACTAATTAAGAAAAACAATCACCACCCAATGCAATACACATTTACTTCTTCTTCTTCCACAACATAAAATGATTCTTAAATTGTTGCTCAGAAGCTTTTAATAATTTTTTTTTAAATTTTCTTTAAAAATAAAGTAAAAATTATACCAGCAGCAGACTTTCTGGTTTTTAAAAATAACCAGAAATCACAAAAAGATAGGTTTGGACTATATAATAGGACTTTTATACTTTTTGTTTCATTTATTTTTATAAATTTTGAGATTAGTTAAAAAGTATAGATTTTTGTATTATTTGATAAAATAACAAAATTTTTTAAAAACTGTAGCTTTATAAAATTAAATAATAATCTCATTATTTTTTTAAACCCAACTTTTAACTTTTAAACTAGCTAAAAACTAGTAAAGTATAATTACAATTTGTTACAAATAGCTATATTAAATAATCTTTTATAAAATTTGTTTTTTAAAGTTTTTAATTTTCAGTTAATAATATAATATTTAATAGCAAATTGTCATTTTTTAATTTAAATCTTATATTAATTTTTTTTTTAAAATACAAGTTAAAGATCCTATTAAATAAATTAATTTTAAAACTAAAAATTTAAATTTTTTCAACTGCTGTTTAATAATATTAACTTATAATTTGGGGATGTATTTTTTTGTAAGAATTTTACTAACAATCTTTCCGCTCAAATAGCACTTAAAAAATGAAAAAAATAATAAAGCCAAAAAAACACCCCCATTTTGTTATTTTTTTAAACTTTTTTGATTTAGGTAAGTCTTTAACCTTTGAATTTCCTTTTTTTATAATTAAATTTAATAATTGTGAAAGTTGATACTCAGTGGTAGGAGTTAAAAGCTACTCTTGCTTAATTAACTTGCCTTGAGTCGAAGGGTCTTAGTTTATATAACTAAGATAGACTTAAATTAATAAGAATAATACGTAATAAGTTACGAACTATGTAAAACAAATAGAATAGATAATACTACTGTAAAATCTACGTAAGATGTTGTCAAAAAGACTTAGTGACTTTATTAATGATACGATATCAGGGAGTAATTCAGTTAAAAACCATCGAGTTAGTATGTTGAAGAACCTCTTTTATACTCCAACTTGGTGGCTATATGTAAGGGGCGGCAATAATAGTTCTTCCTTACTATAGCTGTCAAGTATGGACATTAAAACATGGACATTAGATTCTTTGCAATCAGGCGATAGAAATTATCACAGCAAATCTAAATGAGGAACTCTGAATTGGTTATACTACATGGATCACGGTCAAATTGATTACAAGACTACAACTAGTTTTGTAAACAAGTTAAATCATTATTATGTTATAATTGATCTGAGAGCTAATAAACCAATATTTTACACTAAAAGCTTTTTTAAATAAAACAATAACATTTATATAAACCAATTTAAACAAAGAAGTTTTAAAATTAATTCAAACTTTTAATGATTTTAAGTAATTTGGCAAAGTAATATAAAGTATAAAAATTAATTTTACAGCTTATATTTTAATTACTTAAATAATGTTGTATTTTATTTTTATATTAAAATTTATATATATTACTTAATTTATTTTCTTAGTTATGTTTGTTTTTATTACTTTTATTTTATTATTTTATATAATTTATCAATAAATATTATGCTTATAATACTTTACATAACCCACTTTTTATTATTCTTTATGCTTACAAATTAAAGTCTGTTTTAATTAGATAATTCAATATTTATTAACTATTAGCTTTATTTAAGATTATAACATTATGCATTATAATTGTTTTTGATAAAATATCATATTTTATCATATAACTAAATACTAAGCTTTATTTATATTTTTAGTCTATTACTGCAAAATATTTTTTATTTTTTTAGCTATATTAAATAACATTTTAATATAAGTATTTTTTATTATTTTTATTTTTTATTATTATTGCTAGTATAATTTTATGTTTTATTAAACAGCTTTATTTGTATTTTATACATTTTTTTAACAAGTTGTTGCAAATCTTTTTTTAAGCTTTCAGCCTTTTATAATTAATATAAAATAATCAGGCTTTAAATACCAAATTTTATTTATTTAGGGAGGGTTATATTAAAAAAATTATGTTTTTTATAATATTTGTTAATTTTTATAATAAATAAACTTTAAAAAGCAGCTTGAATTAAGCTTTAACTAATTTAACCAACACATTTACTTTAAAGTTTATTTACAAAAACTCTAATAAACATAATAAGTTAAATAATAATTTTATTACTGTTGTGAAAGTTGATACTCAGTCGTTGGAGTTAAAAGCTACTCTTGCTTAATTAACTTGCCTTGAGTCGAACGGTCTTAGTTTATGTAACTAAAATAGACTTAACTTAATAGAAATAATACGTATAAGCTACGAATTATGTAAAACAAATACAATGAAAGATACTACCGTAAAATCTATATAAGATATTGTCAGAAAGACTTTGTGGCTTTATTAATAGTACGTTATCAGGGAGTAATCCAATTAAAAAGCCTCGAATTATCATGTTGAAGAATCTCTTTTATACTCCAACAAGTATGGATATCAAAATGAGAGGATATTATCCTTTGCAATATGAAGTTAGAAATTCTCGTAGCAAATCAAAATAAGGGACTCTGAGTTGATTGTGTTTGAACTTGAGAACACAGCAACTTAAGTGATTGTTGTGTTATAATCAATTCGAGAGCTAATAAACCAATATTTCACACTGTACTTTTTTTTTAAACATTTTTGATAAAAGTAATTTTATTCATTAAATATATGAGTATGTCTTTTTTAGTTTCATCACTTTTTTCATTTTATAAGCATTATTTGAGCGGAAAAGTTGTTAGTAAAGTTCTTAAACAAAAAAATACATCCCCATATGTTTTCTACTATTAAAAACATGAATTTCAATATTGTTACTGCGGGTATTGTTTTTATCATTGACTTATCTTTGTATCTGTTATTTTTATTCCCTTGTAATATAATGCAATATATTTAAACTGCTGTTTTGAATGAAAAACACCCTGCCTGGAATTTTGTTTAATAGCTTTCCATTGTTAGTTATCTAAAGTATTTTTTCATTTAAACTAAACATTAGATATTAAACTTTTAATGAAGAGTATAATCAATAAATGAGCCAATTTATTTAATAATAATTTATTATAACAATAATATTATATTACTGCTTTTAAATTATATAACTTTTTTTAAACAATTTTATATGGAGATGTATTTTTGTGTTTAAGAATTTTACTAACAATTTTTCCACTTAAATAGCGCTTAAAAGATGGAAAAAGTGATGAAGCCAAAAAAAACACCCCCATATAATCCTATACGGTAAACAAAGTATTGCTGCTTGATCTATGTATTAAATCGCAACAATAATCATATTAATAAATTGATAACTCTATTATCAGCGAGACTAGTTACTACAAATACCTTTCTAAACAAAGTATAGTTTATTGAGCTATAATAATAGTAATAAATAATTTATGAATAGTTCATAGACCTCTTTTATGGTTATTTATCAACAAATATAAACATAAAATAAGAAAATAGAACAGTATAATTTATTAAATTATAGTGATTGAAGTAAAATAAAGCAGGTCATTATCTTTGGAATCATTTCCTTTAATATAATAATATTAAAACAAAACCGGTTAATGTCTTGGGAAGTACTACAGGATGCTACTTAAAAACATCAGTTTAAACTTATCCAAAGAAATTTAATAGAAATTTGATTCAAATACTTTACGCTATATGGGGATGTATTTTTTTGTTTCATTATTTTTTCTATCTTTTAAGCGCTATTTGAATAAAAAAATTGATAGTAAAATTCTTAAACACAAAAATACATCCCCATATAGTTATTTTAAATTTTAAATCTAGATATATAGAATTTTATAGCTTATAAAAATCTTTTATATTTGACACATAAAGTTTAAATTTAAATTTATTAATATTAATACTAATATTATTTCAAATTAATCAATATTTTGAGTTAGTTTATATTGATGAATTAAAAAGCGCATGATAGAAAAAAATCAAAACTTGTTTTATCCATACAGTATGTATTTTAGTAGTAATATTATTTATAATTTGTAAACATCTTTGTAATATCAGTTTATATTATTATTAAAAAGTTTCTAATATAAATTCTTTTTGAAATTTAATTTAATTTAATTTTTAATCAAGGATTTATTAAAAATTCAGTTTAGTTTGAAGAATAGTCTTTTCATTATGTTCATTTTTCATGCAACATAGAAATTAGAATAATTTGTATAAGATTGCAAAACAAAATATATTCCTATACTGCGAAACTTCTATGGTTTTGATTAAAAAAAAATGCAATAACTGGAAACAATTATCGGCTTAAGTAGTTTATTCTTAGCGTAGCTAATTTAATTAAATCATGCAACTAATTTTTACTCATTCTTTTAAATTTTCAAAAATTTAAAATTTAGTTTTTAGTTTATTGAAATGTCGAATAAATCGGATAAAGAAAAGAACGATAAAGAAAAGAACGATAAAGAGAACGGAACTAAGCGAAAAGTAAGTTAATGCTATAAAGCAAACAATTAAATATTTAACTGAATAACATAAAGGGTAGTAAATTTGTGTTGGCCTCTATTGATAAAAGAGCTCGACAATTAGAATCCATGTTGAAATTAACAAAACCAATAGCTCAGTTTGTAAAACGAGTTGAGTTTCTTGAAAATAAGTTAAATGAAAAGGGTATGGTATCACCACCTTCAAGTAATGGTGTAAACCCTTCTTACAGTATGCAAACTCGATTTAAACCAGTGGATAAAGCATTAAAAGATGAAGTCTTTATAGAAGTAGTAGCCAATTCCTTTATGAATTCATCAGCTCATTCAATTTTATTCAATAGCGAACAAGATTTGATATTAGAAATGAAGGAAAATTTATTATTAAAGTCCGTTTTAATTGTTCTTAGTTGCACTACATTAACCGAGGATTATGGTTACAATTTAAATCAAACTGAAAATTATTGTTTAGGATTAATAGCTACCCAATTGCCTAAAGCATATCTTAAACCAACTCTTTCAAATATGAAAGCTTTGATGCTTTATGGATTTTATTTTTTTAAATTAAGAAAGATTTACTCTGCTGAAAAATATATAGGTAATATTCAAATTTTACATCAAATAATGTATACTTATCTTTATAAATTTAGATTCATCTTTTAAGTAAGTATTTTCATTTAATTTTTATTCATCTAATTTTATTGTCTAGTATGTTCCAAACTATCGCAAGTGAAAATGGTTTAGTTAAAATAAATGATGATTTTCCAGAACTTATTAAAGATAAAATGAGTATAAGTGAGAATAATGAAATAGTACCTTTATTAAGTCAGGTATGGCCAATATTATTATTAGCTAAAAGATATATAGCAATATTATCTGGAAAACCATTTGTAATTAATGATATTAATACATTAACAAGTAAATTTATTGATCAATCTGATTTTTTTTCAAATCAAATCTTACCCAATCCTAAAAATATTACCTATTCTGGTTTAGTTTCAACAATGATTGAATTTACATTTTCAATTAATTCCCAAATTTATATTTCACGCTTTAAGCCTAAAAGTAAAGAATTCCTTCAAATCATACAAAACAACGTTAGTAAAGAATCACAAGAAATCGAGAGATTGATATATGATTGGTATAAACAAATATCAGTGGATACGTATGAACCCAACACTTACAACGGGATTAAAAAAATCGTATTCGAGAATAATACAATTAAAGAAAAAACGTATTGTTTCAATTATTATTTTTTACATTTCTTTACTATATTATTATATTGGCCAACTATATTATGTTACAAATATCCATTGCCTAAAGATTATGTTCATTTCTGTACTATATTAAGCTCAGCAATGGAGTTATTTAATTTAATTCAAAATTGGGATACAATTCATATTGAATACAATTTGACACCAAACCCAAAAGAATTACCATTTTCAATGAGAACAGTATTAATGACAGCAATTACTTTTTTAAATCATATGTATCATACTTATTCTATATCACCAACAACCGCTATAGTCTCCAAAAATCGTGTAATTTATTTAGAAAAGTTATTAAATCGATATAATACTACCTTTGAAGAATATAAATCTGTTATTGAAGATTTAAATGAAGCTAAATCGGAATTTAACTTTAATCAATTTTGTTAATTTTGAAAAATAAATTATTTATTACTTTGTATTATTTCCTTTTGATTATTAAAATATAATAGTAAATTTATTTTACGAACTATTTACCAATCCTAATTATCAAAATTATATTATAAATTATATACTATCAAACAATAATGAATTTCAATTCTCTATATTATATCATCTAAACTCCTTTCTATTAATTTATTGCTCAAAACAATTTAAAAAGTTATCGGTAAAACTATAACCGCCTTCGATTAGTGAAAATAATTAATTTCAAGATTAATTATCAGGGATGATTTTTTTTCTTCCAACAATTAGACCATTTTTCATACAACATCAACTATAGTTAAGTTTTGGATCCTATTTTTTTCAAAATGACATTTCTGTATTTAATAAATTTATTTGCTAAGGAAATCTATTTTATTTTCGATTTGATATTATAAAAATAGAATGATGCCAGGAAGTAAAAAAATTAATAGTATCCCTTTTTAAAATACAGGAGATGAAATCAATATCTTAAACAACAAATTTTACTTCTATTTTATAAAGTATTTTTAGGAATGTTTTTTTTGCTTGATATTTTATTCTGTATAAAAAGTGGACAAAATTATTCAAAAATAAAAAAGATTTACTTTTATTTTTTTATAAAATGTTCTATATTTTATCAATTACAGTTGTATTTACCTTTATGGCTGATATATACTATTAAAAGCTTATTTAACAAGAGTGTAATGTCGTTTACGAATGAGTTATTTTTAATAATTTTTTAAAATCAATCATAATATATAAAAAATGAATAATTTGAAACGCTTCCAGCCTTATAAGAAATAAAGTCATACATAAAGAAGAAGATATTAGAATACAAGTAATCGATTAACTATTAAATTTTAAATGAGTTTAATAAATCTAAATAATACTATAATATTTGAAATTGATTTTTATGTCAATTTTGATAATTGGATTTTTACTCCCATAATAATTTACTTCATTTTTATATATATTAATTACACCAATCAAGTGGTTTAAACTGTGGTTACACTTATTTGATTGGTACGCTTCAAAAAGAAGTGACTAAAAGATCCAAAAATTGTTGAAAATTCCGAATTTTTAAAAATCAATATAGCCACCAAAAAAATTGGTATCCATTTTGAACCAATCAAATTCTTTAATAGTCTATTTCTAAAAAGCATTCGATGAGTTAATATTGCTTCAATTTCTTTAAATCAATCCAAAATTATGATTGCCCGTAAAGCCTTATCACGTTCCACCTTAGCCCTTCGTCAAGTACGTCGTAGCGACCTTTATCATTTTGAAAATAAAGATGGAAGTGTAAGTTTTTGGTTTTCTATCATAATATATTCAAAAAAAAAATCCAAATATTTGTATTGTATTAAAGAAAATTAATAATCATTTCTTTTAGCATCTTCCTTTCAGTGTTAAAAATAAAACCGCTTTCGCTATTAAATTTACCGCTGCTTGTACTTTTGCTGCTTCCCTTCCTGTCTTATGTAAGTTTTTTATAGATTTGTAATTGGAAATGGATTTTAATCAATTTTTTTTAATTTAGCTTGCATCTGGCAACTTAGCAAACCTTAAAGTTAATTATTAGTTTTTTAATAAATTCGATTATTAGCTTTTGATTAATATGTGTTATTATTTGGTAAAAAGTTTTAAATTGTTAATTGTTTTGAAGTAAATTTGATTTTATAATATGATTGTAATTAAATGTTGATTAAAATATTCAAATTGGTTTACATTTTATTGTAATTAAAAAGCAAGTACTATTAGTATATATTGCTTACTTAATTAACGATTAAAGCAGTATTGTAGTGATAAAATAGAGATTAAAATATTATAAAATTTAAAATAAAACGAAATAATGAAAAGATATAAACTAGACAGAATATTCTAATATAAGATAAAAGATATAAAATTTCAAAATTTAACTTTTAATAATTTATTATTATTAAAAAAGGTAAGTTCTAAATGAATAAGAAAAAGCAATAGAAAATAGTAAGGTAAAAGCAAAAGAGGTAGTTAGTAAGAATAATCTGAAGGAATTAAAGAAAAGAATGAAGGGAAGTGTAGGTTAAACGATTTTAAAATTTAGAAAAACTGAATAGAATGAATTTTGGTTTTGTTAACAAAGGTTCAAAAGGAGAGTAGAGATAGGGATAAGCTTAACAAAGGAATACTAAATTCTATTCCTTGTTTAATAGAAAAAGTAATTAATAATAATAACATTCATAAAGCTCATTTCATATTGCTATTATTATTAAACTAAACTAGCCAATAATTTCAACCAGTGATATTATCTGTTATAAACTAATAATAAAATTTAATTAACTCTTTCTTTTCTTACTACTTTCAATGTAAATAAAAATAAAAAAGTTGGTAAATTAAGTGAATTTAATGGGATTGGTTCCGCTTTTGACCATAAATTCTGTAATATCATCATTGCTATTAAATAAGTACCAATTATCGAATATATAAACAAAAATAAAGTTCCAAGATGATTCATTTGAGTATTGGAATTGTTAATTGATAAACTCATATTGATAAAAAGTTTAAAAAAAAAAATCAAAGTATTAAATTGTTTTTATACCTCATTTTTCACCGGTGACTATAAAAATTCTTAGATTTTTTCAATGTTTTATTATTTAAGGGCATATTTGAAATTTATAGAACATTTAAATATAGATCTTGTGGCTAAAAATCATTTAACTTTTAAAAATAAATAATTGTAATAACCACCATTTTACAACTTACTAAGCTTCATTGAAATGTTAATATATTAATTCAATAATAAAGTTTCAAATTTCTTTAAATAAATATAAATAAAATAATTCTTTTTTTATTAAAAATTAATATTTGAATATTTGAATATGTCAATACTATTGAAATTCAATTGACCCTTAAACAACTTTTATTTTACCAAAAATTTTGTCCCACTTGAGTCTTTTAATTAATTTATTCTCTAACAAATAAATAACCAACCCATTCCAAAAGTTGGAAACTACTAAATTTAGTAAACTATTAAATCATTTCATTCTCACCAATCATATTGAATTGAGTAAACAAATAATATTAATATTTATTATTCATTTTAAAAAAAATTATATCAAACTTCAATTAGAAAGATAAAATAATATACAATTGTAGTAAATATGAGTGAAGTTAATAATTGCGGATTTATTAATTTATTAAATGTACAAAATGAAGAAATAGTTTATCAAAAGTTAATTTTAATAACTGGAGAAATTAGGAATAATAATACTGATAAAGAAGGCGCTTTAGTTGTTATAGATACTTTAAAACAAATATATCATTATTCGGTAGTTAATAATATATTTAAATGTTTAGTACCATTAATTGAAGGTAAAAATTCAATTCAATTTTATTTTAATCAAATAGAATATCATTTAAATTTAAATTATCAACGAGATAATACAAAACCAGCATATCAATTAGCTATCTTAGTTGCTAAAGATAGTGATTTAACTTTTGAAAATTTACCTAATAAAAGAAATGATCTTGATAGTGCAATTAAAAGATTAAGAATGGCAGCTTATATTTGGCAAGCTTATATTAGGGAACAAATGTTTATTAATGGTTATAATAATAGTACCATTAATTTTGTTGAAAAATATCAACAAGATACGATTTATACTAATGAAAATATATTTAATAATACAGCAGATATAATGATATTAAAAAGTGAATATACAATGGAACAAATACGAGATAAAGACATTGCACAACAATATAAATTTAAAGAGGGTGATTTACCAGTAGATAAAAATAAACCAGGCTTATTAAATATATTAAAAGAAACCTTAAATAAATATGGAATTAAAAATGAATTTCGAGTAGCTTGTTTAATATTAGATACAAAATATGATCGAGAAATGGATTTAATTCGAGGTCATGCAGCTGTTCAAGGTATTAATGATAAAGAATTAATGTCTATAATGGGATCTCATACCACTTTTGCATGGCCAGAAACAATCTCGGAAATAATACCATGTTTTATGGACTTAACTAAGGTTGATCGTAATTATCTAGTAGATGAACGTAAAGGTACAGGTCTTCATATGGATGCTTATTGTATTGGTATAGGTGCGTTTTTACATGAAGTTGTACATGCTTTAGGTTGTCCTCATACACCTACTGGAATTATGAATCGAGGTTATGAAGAATTTTATAAACCATTTTTATTAGTTTGTCCAAAGAGTAATAGATTTATTCCTATTTTAGAACATAATATGGCTCATTTTCATATTACTAATTTAAATAGAATGAGATTACATAAATGTTGTTCAATACCTAATGAATATATGTTTTATAAGAATAATTTAGAACAGTTTAAATTATATTTTATAGATGAGAAGATTCATATTGAATTTAATAATGGAATTGGTCAAATTCTTATTTTAAATGGAGATGAAATATTATATATTCAAAATTATATGAAACAACATTTAAATCAATTACCTAAGAAAATTGAAATTTCAATTAATCAAGAAATAAATAATTTAATTCAAAATGAAAAATATAATAACTTACGTATGGAAATTAATGGACTATATCAATTAAAAATAATTAATGATTTTAAATCATTTATATTAAATTCAAAGATTATTAAACATAATCAATGTTATTATAAAGGGGAAGTAATTGGTACAACTAATAATAACCATTCTAATATTCAATATTTTGAAATTATATTTGATAATTCTATTAATTCTATTAATTTATTAATTCATGCAGGTATTTATATTGATGGTATTAAATTTTATAATAATAATAATAATGAATTAATATTTGAATGTGGTGGTAATGGCGGAAATCGATATAATTTAAATAATTTAAATCTAAATCAAATTATTAGTATGAAAATAAATGCTGGCTATTTTGTAGATGGTTTTCAATTTATTATTAATAATCAAAATCAAAATCAATGGTTTGGTGGTCATGGTGGTAAATCAAGTTCTTTATATTTACCTCCTGGTTGTATAATTCGTGGTTTTTATGGTTATTCAAGTAATGTATTACATGGTTTAGGTTTAATTTATGCTAAAAAATAAATAATATAATATATAATATATAATATATAATATAATAATTTATTTTTATTTAATTCTATTTTATTTTTATTACTTATTTTGTTTTGTTTTATTTTTATTTTTCATCTAAATCATTTAATAATGATAATTGATTTAAATTATTATAAAATGATAATTGATTTAATATTAAATTTAAACCTTGTGCATCATTTAATACAGATTCTAAATCATGAATTGTAAATTGAATACGATGATCTGTTACTCTATTCTATATTTTTTTAAAATAATTATTAATATATTAATCAATATATAATATTATAAATCTAATAATTAATTTACTTGTGGGAAATTATAAGTTCGTATTTTTTCAGATCGAGTACCTGAACCAATCTAAGTAATAATAATAAATAAATAAATTGAATTCTATTGAACATTTTTAACTAATATTAATATCTATAAAAAATTACTTGTAAATTCCTTTGTTTTCTTCTATCTTGTTCTTTTTTTTCTCTTTCAATTTCAAAGATTCTTGCTCTTAGTACTTTTAATGCTTTAGCTTTATTCTAATTTAAATTTAATAAAAATATTAGAATTAATTAAAAAAATCTAGTTTAAAAAAACTTACTTTATGTTGAGACCTTTCATCTTGCATAGCAACCACAACACCAGTAGGAAGATGCGTCATTCTTACTGCACTATCTGTTGTATTAACGTGTTGTCCACCTGCTCCTGAGGCTCTATATAATTCGATTTTTAAATCTTTTTCTTTAATATCTACTTCTACTTCAGTAACTTGGGGCATAATAGCTACTGTTGCTGTACTTGTATGTACTCTTCCTTGGCTTTCAGTAGCTGGTATTCTTTGTACTCTTTTTATTTATTCTTTAAGTTTTTTTATTGATAATCATTTATATTATTATAAGTACCTATGGACTCCAGATTCATATTTTAATTGACCAAATACATCTAAACCTATTTTATATGATTATAAATTATAAATTATAAATTATAAATCATAATTATATGATAATAATAATAATAATAATAATAATAATAAAATAAAAAATTTACCTTTTATTTCAGCTAAAACTTCCTAAAAAATAATTTGTATTATTAATATGTTATTTAAATAATTAATTGTTAATTAATTACTTTATAGCCAGATTTATTTTCTAATTTAGTACAATTTAATATTTCAAATTTCCAACGTTTCAATTGACAATATTTTTGATACATAGTTAATAAATTTTCTGAAAATAAGGCAGCTTCATCACCACCAGTGCCTATAAATAAATTTAATAAATAAATTCAATATACAAATTCAATATATTAAAAAATAAACTCCAACTCACCAGCACGAATTTCCAAGATAGCTGAACAAGCATCACTATTATCTTTTGGTATTAATAAATTTAATAATAAATTTTCATTTTGTTGAATATTTTCTAATATCGTTTTCTTTTCTTCTAAAATTAATAATTTCATTTCTTTTTCTTCTTCTTTCATTTCATTTAAATTCATTTCTTCCAATGCTTCATATTCCTTAAATGATTGTTTATTAATTATTATTGATTGAATATAAATTTACCTTTTGTTGTTCTTTCAAAGTTTGATAACTTTCTACTATTGTTTCTAAATGTGATATATCACTTGATAACTTGGCTAGAGAAGTCGAATCTAATTCTTGGACCTAAATTATTAATATTTTTATTTTATTAAAATAGATTCTACAAACATTAAACGAATTTAAAAAACGAATTTACCTTATTATTAAATAAATCAACTAAATGAACATATTTTGTTTCCATTTTTTTTAAATGAGTTTGTACTTTATTGGAATAAAAGATTTGTTTTAAGCTCGTATTAGCTAAAAATAAAATATATTAACATTCTATAATTACTATTATTTTAATCCTACCTTCATTTGTGGATAAGTATCTTTTATTTATAAAATGAAATATTGTTGTTTTATTTTTGGATAGTAAATTTCGTAACATTTTCAATTAAAAAAGAAGAAATCTTTGAACTTCAAATTGATTTAAAAGATTTTAGAATTCAAAAAAGGAAATTTAGGATATTTAACATTTTAAACAAATTAAATATAAGATTTGAATCATATAAAAAAAAATAAACATGAGAAGACAATTTTTAATTTTTTTAATTTGAGTTTGATTGTTTTTATTTATTTATTATCTGTTATTTATTATCATTATTTATTAACCAAGAAAGAGAGAAAATGAGTTTATTTTTAAGTCGAACCAGGTAAGTTTTATAATTTAATTTTATTAAATTAAATTAAATTAAAATTTCAAAAAAATAGAGTCAAAAAAGCACAAGATCAACAAACTGCACGAGATATAATAGCAGAAGCAATTAATACGACTGATGGAATAATTGAATTGAGGTAATTTCTATTTAAAATTCATAATATTATAAAAAATAACTATGATTCTTTTTAGCAATCTCTTCCTCTTTCATTTACCTAAAGAAATGAGTGATTTAAAACATATTGTTTGGTATAGTCCCACTTGTGGTATAATAAGAGAGATTAAACTATTTTTAATTAATAATCAATTATTACAATTTCCAAAATGTGTATTAAATTTAGATAATTTAACGGTTTTAATATTGAGTAAGGATGAAATTAATTTTTATTGAAAATGGTTGTTGACTTTATTTTAGAAGGCAATTTCATTCGCTTTGTTCCACCACAATTAAGTCAGTTAACTAATTTAGTAGAATTATCTTTGAGTTCGAATATGATTGTAAGTAAATTTATTTTATTGAATATTCATTTCTTCTATTCATTTCTTCTATTAATATACTTATTTTAGCAATCCTTCCCAATCTCATTATTAGAATTAAAGAAATTAGAGATCTTTATTGGAGTACCAAATCCGTTATTTGAGACTAAGAAAACTAAAGATAAAAAATGGTATTGGAAAAGATATGGAGAGAATGGGCTAAAATTTCAAGAAATTATATTAAGACAATCAAATATATTACAAAACAGTAAGTTCAAAACAATGAACAAGAAAATACCCAAAAAATTACAATCTTGGTTCGATAATTTAATTGTATACACTTGTTCCTTTTGTTTAAATTCCATTTATTTTTGTAACTATGAAGCTATTTTATTTTTATCTTTTTGTAAACCAGGTTTATCGTATCCTTTTTCTTTAAAATTTTGTAGTCAAACTTGTGCTATCAATTTTAATTTTATTCATTTTATTCAGCAATTGAATCCTAATCAAATACGTATTTAGTTTATTATTTGAAATAGAAAATAATAATAATAAAAATAAAATTTAAATCTATCTGCTATAAATCAAATCTTTATTTATATGACCTATTTCTTTCCTTTCTTTTTATTTTTCTTTTTACTTGTTTCCTTTTCTTTATTATTTTTATTGTTGCTTGTTGCTGTATTAGTATTAGCAGTATTAGCTATAGGAGGTGCTAATAAATATAAATATAAATGTAAAAATTGTTCTCAAAGGATTAAAAATACTTACTTATTTCAGATAATTCAGGTATAGGAGCATCTAATATATTGAATATTAAATTACGGTTTAATTTTTCCATTTTTTTAATATCTTGTAATTGATCTGTTTCATATAACATAGTCTATTTTAATTTAATTAATATAAGGATTAATTGAACTATTTTAAATTCTTACTATTGTATCATCCGTTGCTTTCATGACCATTTTACCATCACAATGACGATATTTATAAGTAAATCGAAACTAATTAAAAATCAACTGTTAAAATCGCTTTTTATTTTGAAATTAACTTACTTTATCTCCTGATATTTGAAATAATTCATATACTCGATTACTAAACTCTTCAAAGTTTTCCATCTCTCTTTTTTTATTTATTTTTTATAAACAAAAAGTTGATTGAATTTGCTATTGTTTTTATCAATTTAAAATTCTAAAGTCATTTTGTAGTAAGCATATTATTGGTTAATTGAAAGTTTCCAATTTTGTTCATTGAAAGTGAAAGTTGAAAGTAAATGTATAACATACAAAGATCGAAACCTTGAGAATTCCAATTTTATTTTCGTTTTAACCTGCTTTTGAACCAGTAGAGATACTTAATAGAATAGAGAATCTGCCCAAAATTACTAACCAATTTAGTATGTTTAAAGATTTTTTAGTAACTTTGGGCAGATTCCTTACTCTATCAACTATCTCCACGGATTCAAAAGCATATTGTTTTATTTACATTTCAATGTAAGGATTTTCAAATCTTTAGGGTTATGACATTAAACATAGATCAATTTTCATTTATTAGATTCATTATATATCCAAGAGCTTTATATCTATCTCCTATTGTGTACTCTATTAAAAAAATTGTAATTTTTATAGAATCTATAATAAAAAATAATAATAAATGTGTTTATTTTCGTATATTAAATATGAAGCATATTTATGCTAACGTCTATAAATTAATATCTAAGTAATTATCAACCAATTAAAATATACGAAATTGTACTGTTGATAATTTTAGAAAAATAAACTAATACTTATAATATATAAACTTTAATTATGCTAGCACATCTACTTAAAAATTTGTTTAAAATGTAATTAAGTATCAACATCATCTTATAATAATATCAATAATCTGATTTGAATTGATAATAATTTACATTGATTTAAATTCTAGATTAGTCTAATTAAAGTTTTAATTTATTTTCTCACTCAAATTGATTTGTTTGATTTAAAAGTATTAAATTTGAATTTGTTTTGATTAAAAATTCCAATTTTAATTTAAAGTATATAAAAATTAAAAATTAAAGTTATTAAAAGCAATAAAAATAACTTAATTTCAATACTTTTTCAATAAATATTTAATATTACAATAACAATCAATTGATTGTATAAAATAGCTATGCTATATAAACAACAGAAAACGAGAAAAAGAATTATCGGTACCTCCTTTCTATTTTACTTTGCTTTATTTCTATATTAAGTAAAAAAGCAAGATTGACTTTGTGGCGAGAATCTCACGCAGATAAACTTTAGAATATAATCACTTATTGGTATATCAAATAAAATTTCGAAGATTATTAAAGTAAAAAGTAGTAATAAAACCAAGTTTAGTCCTATTCAATAACGATCACAATATAGTTTTATAGTTAATAATATTCCAATATAATTACAATAACGATAATAATAAATGAGATTAATAGTATTAATAATATTGTCTATAATCAGTTTAATACAATGTAAAGAAAGTTATTTTGAACAAAAAATTGATCATTTTAATTCAACTAGTTTAACTTTTCAACAAAGATATTTTATTAATAAAGATTATTTTAATAAGAACAAGAAAAACAATGTTGGAGTTATTTACATTAGTGGTGAAAATGAATTAAAAGAAAGTCGAGTTAGAAATGGATTATTTTATTCGATTATTAAAGAGAACGGTGGTTTATTAGCAGCTTTAGAGCATCGGTATTATGGAAAAAGTCAACCTTATTCGACATTTGAAACCAAGAATTTAGCTTATTTATCGAGTAAACAAATGTTATATGATATATTAGATTTTAAAAATTATTTGAAAAACAAATACAATATAAACCATTTTATTTTAATTGGAGGTAGTTATTCTGCTAATTTAGCTGTCTGGTCCAAACTCAACTTTGATCAAGATTACTTGGCTATATTTGCTTCAAGCCCACCATTAACTTTAAAAGAAGATTTTTATGAATATGACCAGGGCATTTCAAAGGCATTAAACAATCAAGAATGTAATAATAAATTAATAAAAATAAGACAACATTTTGATGAATTATATCAAGAGAATAGTGACGAATTAGAAAATATTAAAACAAAATTAAATTGTAGTCCAATAAAAGACAACTTATTATTTTTATATACAATTTCAGATATGTTAGCTACAATTATACAATATAACTCAAATGATCGTTTACCAAGTATCGATTCCTTTTGTAGTAGTTTAAATAAAGCACCTATAAATAATATTCAATTATTATTAATGGAATACATTGGACAATTGAATTTATTTTTAGAAAATCAAAATCAATCGTGTTATGACTTTAGTAATTACCAGGATTTGACAAATACTAGTATAAATCCCAAATCGTATTTTAGACAGTGGATATATCAATCTTGTAATGAATTTGGTTATTGGCAAACAGCACCCTCAAATCAAACTTCATTACGTTCAATCTACTTAACTAAAAAATGGTTTAATGAATTCTATTGTAAAAATGTATTTAAGGATAAATCTTTTGACTTATTTGATAATATTAACACTTATAATCAACAATATTCATTTATAAACAATAAAAATATAAATGAGTTAAGCAAGAATGTTAATTTTACAAATATAATCTTAACAAACGGTGAGTTAGACCCATGGAATAAACTATCTTTGTTACCTGATGTCACAAAATTAATGAATGTTCGAAATAACTTAATGCAACAGGTAAATAGTGATTCCTATATAATCGAAATTAAAGGAGCTTCCCACGTTTCGGATATGGATCAAATCCATTTTTATGATTCAGAAAGTGTCCAGAGTGTTAAACAATTTATAAAAAATAAGGTTGTTAATTGGATTCATAATGCCAAATAATGTTAATTTTACAATAAATGTTATTCTTTATTTGATTTTTTTTTAGTTTAGTTTACATATTTAAAACTGTTTAGTATAGATCCAAGCATTTATTATATATCAATCAGTTAAGAGTAGCTTAAAGATATTAATACAAGATCATTTTCAGATGGGTACTAGAAAGCTATTACTTGAGCAAATGAAATGAACTCAATTTGATATTGGTATTGCTTCTTTATTTTTTGAATGTTAGAGCAGACTAATAAAACGTTTTAAAGCAGATATTAGATTATCAAAAAAACTAGTATACTTAGTTTGAAGCTTAATATATTAATTTAACCCCTTATAGGTAACGAATCGATGGGGTACTCTAATTATAAACTAAAGGTCATATAGTTAATGATAAAAACCTTCATAATGAAAGTTTTGTTTATTTTAATATTTACTTAGAAGCACTATTTTATTCATATAATCCCTTTATGTTCCCTGATAAAGCTGGATTTTAGCTAATGATATTTTTATGTAATGGGATAACAACTGGATATACTCACTATATGGGGATGTCTCTTTTTCTTCAAGAGATTTACTAACACATCTTCCGCTCAATAGTGCTTAAAGAATGAAAAAAGTGATGAACCCAAAAAAAAACACCCCATATGTTATAGGTTTTTAAATACTTTTTACATAAATATAAATTTGATAGATTAAAATTTGGGATATTTATACTAAAAGTTATGGTCTATCTTTTTGAAAACTCAATGATTAATGTCAGAGGTTGTTTATAAATGCTACCTTAAAGTCTTAATATGCAGTATCCTCAGAAAGCTGTTAAGTCTGAAAAGGTTGATAAATTTATAAAAGTGCTATAGGAGGATGTTTTTGGTTTCATTACTTTTTCCATTTTTTAAGCGCTACTTGAGTGAAAAGATTGTTAGTAAAATTTTAAAAAAAATACATCTCCACAGTAATTTTAGCTTTTAAATTTAATTACACAATGAATAAAAGTTCACCATTGTTTGTATTTGTTGGCAAGTACAGTATTTCGGTTTTAAATTACTGGCAAAAAAGTGACTAATTTAAATAATATTGCAAGAATTTGCAGTAATAATTAGTACAGGTAAACAAATTGTTAAATAGTGATGAGAATTAAAATAATTCCAGGTAAAACTATAATAATTTTCATCATAAATTTTTTATTTTGTATATTTTTATAGGATATTGTTGAAACTATACCACCTTTTTGACAATGTCTTTTAACTGAAAATCCTGTAGTTTAATACTTTTAAGTTATACATTTAAAGGTTTAATTTTATAGTTTATTTACAATGTATGAAAAGGGTTATATTTCTTAACTGGTAAATCTTTTTAGATCTTGAAAGAGTATATATTCCTAATGCTTTATTAGTGTTAGAAAAACGATTTTTAGAATTTTACAAAATCTTGCTTGTTGGTTCCCTCTAAAGCAAAACTAAGAATTTATTAAACATTGCTCAAATAATGAACATTTATGAATCATCTAAAACTTTAGCTTGATCTTGATATTTGAAGCTTTACCCTCAAGTTAATAATACTAGAGATAGGTTTCAGGTAGTCACTCCCAACTTGATTTATTTAGTAAAACACGATTTCTTTTAAATAAAGTAAATTTTGGTGTTTTACTAAATAAATCAAGTTTCGGGAATAACGACCTGAAACCTCTTCTAGTGAGAGGAAGATAGATTGAAATATTAATCTTTCATTTCCATTTTTTTATATCACTTTTAAACCTTAATATTTATATAACTACGATTAAGTTCTTTAATTTGATAACTTTAAAATGTATTTTATATCTATAACCCTATTAAACTTTTTTAATCTCAGTGTCAAAAACTTATTAAAGCCTCACTTGAACCCTTTTTTTCTAAAAAATTTCAATAGATATGAGCGTCCCTGAAAATGATCTATGTTCGACTTATAAGAAACATTAGCTAAGAGGAAGGGCCTTTGAACAAAACTAGTATTTGAGAATTCAAATTCTGCCTTATGGCATTAGAGTCATTTTTTAGAATATTTAAAGTAGAAAAGGATGACGATCAGCTCTTGCTTGCACGTCGAAACCTCCAAGGAGAGTGCTTGAAAAATATATCGATAAACGTAACAAAACACCAGTTGATACTTTTGAGAATTTTAAAGAAAGATTTTTTAAATAAGGCTGACCTTGAATTTCATTATATAATGAAGAAATCGAGCTATATGAATTAGGATTTACAATAAAAACTAAAAAGGATTTTGAGTTATTTTTATCCGGATTTTATGGGTTATGCTTTGATTGTGAAGTAACCAAAGGTATAGATTTACGTTATCATCTTCTCGATTGTTTACCTGACAAATTCAAACAATTTTTACCATCTTTTGATAATCTTAGTTATGGCATTATGACCTGTAAGATGCAAGGACTATTAGGTGTTAATGATAGTTCGTGAGACTTGAAAGCTCGTAGCATGAAGAATAAAAACTGTAAACTTCATCTGTATGAAAAGCCAAACCTAAAACAAAGACAAACTTGTTTTACCCGTAGGAAGTTTGGTCACAGCAGTAGTATGTAGATATTTTACATGATATAATAAACTTTGATTTAGCTAATAAAAATGAATTTGTTCACTTATAAGCCATTTTATTGAATAAATAATAAGCATAATTTCTAAGCAATTTAAGTATAAATAAATTTAAATAAACTAAAAATTAATTTTTAAATAGCTTACTACCAATATAACAATGATGAATACAAAGAATTTAGAAACGAAGATGATTATCAACCAAGAAAAAAAGGAAGAATCAATCAATACAAATTGCATTGTCATTTCATGCGATGATAGTAACTTATTTCAGCAAGAAAATTTAAACCAACTAAAAATCATCCTTGAAAGAGAAGGTAGAATTAAAAGTTATTGTCCGATAAAAAAGTTACAAAGAATAATAATAGTATTTGAAGAGATGGAAGATGAGGGAGAGATGGAGGAAGAGGGGATCTATGGGGACATAGCTAAAGAGATCAAGAAAAAATATCATTTTCAAAAACTTAATAATTATTTAATTAAAGTTTATTTATTAGAACCCATTTTAAATAAAAGCCTTCGAAAAAACTATTTAAACGTGATAAATAGTGAACGTTTGTTTTTAATTTCTCCGCCTAATTCACCTCCTTCTGGCTGGCTCTCTAGTTCTGAAGACGCCCCTAATGCATTAACTTTTTCTAGTGATTTAATTAACAAGCTAAATAAATTAAACCTGGGGAACAATGCCAGCAACTTAAACGAAGATATCGAAATTAAATTTGAAGCTTCACAACCTAAATTTTTGATTCAAGATTGGAGTGAGCCTAATCATAACCCTTTAATTTCCATGGCTTCCCCTCCTCCTATGATTAAAACTAGTTTTCCACCTTTTTCTCAATTTTAATAAATTATACACATTTTATAAATCTTAGTACTTTATTTTTTTATAATAAAATTTAAGGTGCAAGTCGACGTGGATCACGAGGGAATAACGAGGTACGACGGATGTTACCCAAACCAAGATACAACATTACTACTCTTTCTAAACCAATACCACCACCAGCATGTGGAGGAGCACCAAGTTTAAAAGCATCAATATAAGGTTGAATAGTTATTGGATCAACACCACATTCCCTAGCTCTTTGAATTAAAAACTCAGAATCATGAATACGTTGAGCACCTGACATAATTTCTTCTCCTCTCATGAAGAAATCATAAGAGTTTGAATAATCTTTATTATTTGGATCTGGCATAGTATAAAATGGTCTAATATTAAGTGGGAATTTATCCAAAATAAAGAAATCAGTATCATATTTTTCACGCACTAATCTACCTAATATTCTTTCATTTTCAGTGCTAAAAAATAAAAAGTTAAGCTCCCTTTTTTCTAAAGATATTCAATTCTAATTACCTGAGATCATCTAACTCACCCACTTCAATACCATTTTCTTTTAAGAGTGCAATTCCCTCTGGGAATTTTAATCTTAATGTTTTTGGTAAAAACTTGAATGACTCAAATGGATATTGTTGGTTTACTGCTTCAAGTTCTTTACTATAAGTTTCACTTAATTTGGTAAAGAGAGTAACAAATAAATCGTCAAATAAGTCTAATACTTCGTGGTAATGCTCTTCAAAGGCCATCTCTAAATCCATGCCAATAAATTCAGTCATGTGACGATGAGTATTAGAATCTTCTGCTCTAAACACTGGTCCAATTTCAAATACTTTTTCAAATCCTGCACAAACGGACATTTGCTTGTGTAATTGTGGGGATTGAGCTAAGAAGGCATTAGTTTTAAAATAGTTTAATTTAAAAACGTTAGCTCCTCCTTCACTAGCTGCGCCCATAATTTTAGGAGTATGAATTTCAACAAATTCTCTCTCAGTCAAGAAATCACGGAATATTTTAGATATTCCAGATTGAAGACGGAAGATAGCTTGATTTGTTGTCGTCTAGTTAAGTTGAAATTATTATTATTACCATTATTATTTATTCATTGTTATTCTCTTACTCTTAAATCCATTACTCGATTATTAAGACGAGTATCTAAATTGACTTTGACATATTTAGGTTTCTGTTTGGATTTCATTTAGTTAATGTATTTTAAGTTATATTTTGTTTTTACCTCACTACCTTCAACTTCATTTTCAGCATTTGAAGCTTCAGCCTAAATTTAAATCATTTATTATTAAATTACATGAAAAATAAAACACTTACGTCTTTAAAATATTTTTCGGGACGTGAAGCATCTTCGATACTAAAAGGTAAACGATCAACAGATTCAGAAAGAGTAAAAAGCTAATATGTGATTAAAATAAAATAAAATAATAATAATCATTGATTACTTTGAAAATTTTAAGCTCAACTGACTGAACTGTGCAACTTTTGATTGGTTCTGGCGCCTTTACCACTTCACCATGAACTAAAATAATACTTTCAGGTGGAATGCTAAATAAAAATATGATTAGTGAAAATAAATTAAAGTAAAAAACTATTTTACCTTCCAGCAAATTTAAGGAATTGTTTACTAACACTGCTTGAATCAATAGTTACAACACCTTGTACGGTGTAAAAAGATTGACGTAAGACAAAGAAGCAATTTTTAGCACCTTGATTTTTTTAATTAATATTCATGCTTATATTTATATTTGTATTTATATTACCTGCAAGACGAGAAGTTTGAACACGAGCTCTTAAAATAATAGAGCTTCCAACTAAACTCTCATCAATTTTACGAATATCAATTCTTTGTTCGTTAGTACGTTCTTGGGATTGATTAAGTGCTCTTTTGCCATAGTTTTCTGTAGCAAAATCAACATCTTTAGCTTCCCTTTCGGCTTTTTCAGCGGCTAAACGGGCTGCTACTTCTTCCTTTCTCTTCTGCTTTTCACGTTCTTTTTCTAATTTTTTTAACCCTTTTTTTGATAATGGCTCCCCATTTTCACTAATATTCATCATTTTAAATACAATATCATTAATTATACAACCTTGGCTTACTCTACTACAATCTGTTCTACTTGTTTGGCTATGCTTTCGATTTCTTTTTCCATTTTTAAGTACTACGCTTTAAAAAGTAATCTTTTATATATTGTAGGATTTTTTTTTGGATTGTTAACATAGCCAATCAATGAGCTAGTTTCGTAGTTTTTTTAATTTACTGCGATAATTGGTATAAGTAATGAGTGATTATGAGTAAAATAGAGTGAAATCATAAAAAATGATATGTATAATTTGTGAAATATCGTTGGTAATAAAGTGATTTAATAATGTTTATTTATATTTTATTAAACAATTTTAATATATCCTATAGGTATTAGTGTTACTATTTTCTCAGTAGTATACATAGTGTTACAAAGACATGTAGTAGGATTTATAAAAAAACACATAGTTTAAGATACATGCTTTAGCAAAATTGAAAAAAAATTGCTGTATCAGTTTTTATGATAAATAAAACATTTTACACAATATAAAAAAGACCAAAGTTAAGCTAATTATGAAATTATATCATAATTATATAAAGTAAACTTATAGCTATTAATGTTCAAAAGTGGCATACGAATTAAATTTTAACTTTGTTAAATCTTATCAAAATTATAAAAAATAAAAATAAAAACATTAATTTTAGATAGTAGTGTATTCCTTGATTTAAATTTTTAAAAATTGATAAATTATATTCATTTATTGTTTAAACTGGTCCACATATACACATAAAAATAAATATAAATGTACTTTTATTTTGAAAGGGATAAGTGAGGATTTTTTTAAAGCATAAACAAAGTGTAGTAGGGATGTAAGAGTATTAGATGAAAAGCTCAAAGGAGAAGGCAAAAAGTTAAAATAAACCATCTATACAATGTTAACAGCAATCATCATTATTAATTTAAAAAGAACTAAAACATAAAATCTAATATTATCTCAAATTAATGATTTACTCCTCTGTTCCCAGGATACCTACCAACCGGCCTTGGAGTAGACCAATCTCCAGATTCATTAGACCCAGTAGGTGAAGTATTATTACCATATTTACCATAGCGGTTGTAATTACCATTTTTACGGTTATAAAATCCATGGTGATTTTGACGGTGGCGGCGTTGTTCAATTTGTACTCTATTACCATTGATTTCAACTTGGCCAGCAGTAATAGCTTTGGAAGCTGATTCAACTGTTGTAAACTCAGCAAAGGTAATCCTTTGATTGAATTCAACGTTTTGTACAATACCAAACTTAGAGAGTGCTTTAACGACAACTGGCTTTGGAGTATTTTCTCTGACAAATCGAAGGCAAACATGGGACTTAAAAATATCATTGTTTTCATCATGAGCAACTGGGGTGCTAACAATTGGTTTCTCAACGGCTGTGGTAACTGGTTTTATTGGCTGTTTTATTGGCTGTTTTATTGTGGCAGATACTACGGGAGCAGACTCGATTGGTGGTAGTTTGGCCCAGGCTTTGGGTTTTTCTTGAACCTTAGTTGAGGCTGGAGTGGAAGGCAAACAGAGGTCCGTAGCAGGGCTGCCATTAGTTTTAGGCTTCTCTTCAGCTTTGACTTCCTCAACTTTAGTAGTTTCAGACTTGACTTCATCAATCTTAGTCTCGACTCCAGCTTTACTATTAGTCTTAACTTCGACTTCAGCTACAGCGGTTTCTTGTTCAACTTCAGTAGCTTTTTTCTTAAGAGCTTTGGCTCTTTTCTTCTTTGCAGCCTTGGTAAGTGTGGTAGTTGGCTCCAATGTCGAGTCAGCGATGCTTCCGGATTGGGTTGTCTCAGGGGTAACTTCATCGGTTTTTGGAGCTTCTGGGCTTTTTTCTTTAACTGGTGGTAAAACTTCCTCAACTAATGGTGGAAGGTTTTCAACTGATGGTAAATCTTCAGCAATCGGTGCTTCATCGGAAGCTAATGGAGAAACAGTGCTTTCAGAGGTAGGAGATGTTGGGATAGATCCAGTTGGTCCCACGTCTAACTTGATTGTATCCTCCTTAACTTTTAACTTTACATAGTCACCTGAAGGGTACTCATCTGCAGTATCAACAATATACCTAAAAATATCATTAACTATGGTAAACCCGTTGGACTTTTCTTTCAATAAAAAGGATTGAATAAATTTCTTTTGAAGCCCACTAAAATAAGCAACCTCGCCTATAACCACAATAAATATAGAACCATTAACCGAAGGAGTGCAGTCAACATTGGTAAGTACAATATTACATTTACTGAAATCTAATTTAATCAAATGTTCATGAATATTCTTTAAACCTTTAATAGGAAGGACATCCTGAGCTTCATCACCGTGGATCAAAAGTGCTTTCGAATGATAAAACAAATATGATTTATGTGGAACTTTAGAAAGGGTATAGTAGTACCTTTTGATGAAAAAGTAAGCTACTTTTTCAAAAGTAGCAGGTTTTGGTCCTTTCAGATTAAGGAATTCAAAAGTTGGATCCACAGCTCCATTTATTTCAGTAGCCTTTGTTAACTCAGAACCTGTGTCATTGAGCTCTGCTGTAGTAACACTTGAATTATCAACTGTAACATCACCAAATGCATGGGGATTACCTACCTCTTTAATAGTGTTTGATGGGTTTTTGAGGGCTAATTTCATTTGTAAATAAATTTTGAATATAGCAAAAAATACACTTACTATTAGCGGTAGGATTGGTGGCGGCAGTTTGAGCAGTGACAGAAGACATAGTTAAATAATGAAATAGACTAAATAATTTGACAAATTTTAACTATCTTTACAAGCATGTTTTATACTTTGGATCATTATGGGAAAACAGTTTTTGGAGTTTGACCAATTATAGTTTGAATTTTAAGTTTGAGTTTGAGTTATCCAATAATTTTCAAGATGCTCTCTGGTTATTGGTAAATAAGCTTAAAATTTTCGAAAAGTGACGAATTCTACCTTTTATAAAATTTTATATAATATTTCGAAAGCTACTTGTTATATAAACATTTATAAATTGATATATTGTATTCATTTCAAGAAATTTATGGTATTTAATGTAGGGTATTGTGCTATAGATTAAGTAAAACTAGAAAAAATGCATAATACTCATTTATAGTTAAGGACAAAAGTAATTCTATAATGTTTTATTTTTTATTTTTTTTAAAACAAAATATTATAATATAAAAATTATACAAATGTTATTTTAAATTATTAATTGGTGATGTTTTTTTTTATTTCATTACTTTTTCCATTCTTTAAGTGCTATTTGAGTGGAAAAATTGTTAGCAAGATTTTCAAACAAAAAAATACATCCTCAATTACTAAAATTTTATAAAGCTAGCTAGCTGTACATTAGTTATAATGCATTTTTATTTTAATATATGGTACAGCAAATTATTTTACAAATCATATTAAATATTAAGTATTAAACTAATATTTAATTTTTTATTTAAAATTTCTTTAATTATTTTGCTAATAAACTTTCCTTATATTGTATTAATAATATTCTTTAAAAAAAATTAAAATTTTAGAATATATAGATTTATCATCAACTATTTTGTAAAATTCATTTTATAAACTTATTTACAATTTCAAAGCTAATTATTTTATTTCTGAAAAATTCAGTTGACAACCTAAATTATTTTCGAGCTTGAAAATTGAAAAAAGTTAAAAAAACGCCACAACAACCAAGTTCAAAATAAAAGTTACTTTTTGGATGAAAAAAATATTTTATCATTTTAGACTTTTATGCAACAAGCAACTTTTATTTTAAACTTGGCCATATACATTAAATTTTAAGGCTACTAAAGTAGTAATTGGAACAAAAAAAAGTTGATGAAATAGGATTAAGCACTATGTAAATGAACTTGTAGTCTATGTTGTTAGTTTTAGGTGGAAATTTATTGTGTTCAGGTTTAAACAACAATAAGTAATGATAAGTAAGATTAGCTTTTTTTGAGCCTTAAAAAACTCTGTGCTTTAAACTTGATTTTTAGAAAAAAGAAGGCAGAGAAATCCTTAAAAAGAAATACCAAATTAAAGTGACACAAAATTTCCTTTAACTAAAATTTTCAAGCAATTAACAACTGCTTAAAGAACATTTTTACTTTTATATAATAATAGCCCAGTTTAATCTATTTTTATCTTCATCAATTAGCATACAATTAAAAATCATAAGGCCCTCTTTACGATAATTAATGCCAATATTCTAGGATAACTTAACAAGCAAGTTGGTATTTAGAAATAAAAGAATGGGAGGTGTGAAATTAATTAAAAAGAGAGGAAGCTTCTGCTGGATAAAGCTAAAATTAATAGAATTAGTATTACCAACAATTTTTATTACAATAATTATAATAGAAATTGATTAAGAGCCGCTAAAATTTAAGAATAATAAAACAACAAAAGATAATATAATGATGCCAAAAAGATAAACTTTTAACTTTAACTCTTTCTATTTTATAAATAACTCGAAATATTTGTCAGTCATAATTTATAATTAATCAAAAGTATGGTGAATAAATTCCCTTTGGACTCTTCCTTCTTACACGGGAAGAGCATACTATTAACAGGCGGTACTGGATTTGTAGGCAAATGTATATTAGAATTGATACTACGTGACCACTATGTACATATCGAAAAGGTCTACTTATTGATTCGAGAAAAAAAAGGCAAGAGCATTAAGCAGCGTATTGTGGACGAGATCTTAAGCAACAAACTATTCAACGTATTAAAAGATCATCTATCAATTAAACAATTCTACCATTTAATCCTTCCAAAGCTTATACCAATTCAGGGTGATATTTCTTTGCCTGGTTTGGGGATTCAAGATAATGATCTAAAGATGTTAAAAGATGATTTGAATATTATCATACATTGCGCAGCTACGGTGGACTTCAATGAGCGCTTGGATCGCTCATTGAAACTAAACACTTTGGGTACCTTACAGCTTGTCGAAATAGCGGATCAGTGTCACAACTTTGATGGCTTTGTGCATGTATCCACAGCATATGTGAATTCCAATCGTAAAGAGAAGGAAATTTATGAGCGCATTTATCCTATGATCTTTGGTGATGTAAAAGAACTCGTCGAGCAGATACAAAATATGGACTTGGAACAGATCAAACAATTCACAGACAAAATATTAACGTGTTATCCAAATACCTATACATTCACCAAATCATTGGCGGAGAATATGATCTTGATTAAGGCTGAAGAAATGAAGCAAAGGGAGATAGTTAATGGTAGAAAAGCATTTAATTTGGCTATTGTCAGACCAACGGTGGTCACTTCCACCGCTTATGATCCCGTTCCCGGTTGGGTTGATGGTGTGGCAGCTGCCAACGCTATAGCTATGTATATTGGATTAGGAATCTTGGACTCTACCCCTGGTCCAAGGGATTCGGTATTAGATCTGGTACCGGTGGATTATCTGGCAAAAATAGTATTGAAAGCATGCTATGAGTTCAATAGTAAACCAGGAACTGAATTCAATACCAGTTATGCAGATAAAACAGGACAGATTAAGGATTTGGATAGTAAGATAAAGATTGACACTGAGGAAGTTGTTTACCCTAAAATTTATCATGCTTCGTCATCAGGCCTCAATCCAATCACTTGGTTGGATTTCGGAAACTACGTGGTCAATTCTTGGCTCAAATTACCGGCGTTAAAGAAGCGCTTATTTACGCCAACATTTCATAAATACTCAAATGACATGGAGCATGACGCGATGCTTCTGATAAAACAAAACTATAAGTTCAAGGCGTTGTCAATGATCAATACGGTCAAAGATAAACAAAAAGCAGAGAATTTAAAGAAAGCAAAACCAAAGTTGGATTTTCTATATCATTGCTTTAAACATTTTATGATTAATACTTGGTACTTTCAAAATTTCAGTTTATTACAACTGCAAAAGAATCAGAAGAACCAAATAAATACTATTCTAAGCAGGGACATTTCAACAGATGATATTGTTAATTTAAACTGGAAAGATTATATTATGAATTTTTGTTATGGTATGTCTTACTTTGTACTCAATGAAGATCCCACGCTGAGGAAAGATTACTTAATTGAAGGGTGGGAAGATATCAAGTATTTAAATAATAATAATAGCACCGATGATAAGGAAGATTTAGATTTAATATTTGATAACAATAATTTAGCATTATATGATAAATCTAGTTTAGTTAATTTAAGGAGTAAAGTGATCCACGATTCAGCAGTAGTGAACTATTTGAAACAAAACTATACTGAAGATAGTAAGAAGTATCAAAATCGAATCTTAAAGGAGCTATTAGTCATTGAAAATAGCATTGAACCAGAAAAACTAATTAATAATATAACCTCCTTTTTAAAATATCAAACGATCCTCATCAACAAGAATAATATAGTGAAGTTAAAGCAAATGATTTATTCGTATAATAATCAAAATAATCAAAACTCAGTCAAAGTAATTTACCTACCAAATCATACTTCTTCTTTGGATTTTAATTTATTAACTTATATCTGCTATCATTATAATTTACCATTACCAATCTTAAGTATTGAGCAGAGTTATAAACTATTATATTATAAAGTCAAACAGGGAATTATATACAATAAGTTATTATTCAAACAATTTAATAATGATGAGCAGTTAGTACAACTATTAATACAAACTTATTTAGTTAAGTTATTGAACGATAATAATAATAGCACAAACAATAACAATAGCAATTCCATCTGTTTATTTTTAAATGATTTAATTTATAGTAGCAACGAGCAAATTAAAGACTATACAAAGTTATTAGAAGATATGGTCGATTTAAAACAATACGATGATTTGTTTAATAATATTATTAATAATGAACAATTGAATAATCAAAACATTTTATTAGTCCCTATTTCTATCAATTATGAAATGTATTATGATAATAATTATTTAATAAATGAGTTATACAACAATACCAATAATAATAACACTAATGATGAGAATAAAGCTATATCCAAAAACAGTGATAAGAATAGTAATATAGCTAACAAAGAAACAAACAATAATAACAATTCAATTCAATTATTTAAGGATCAAAAGAATAGTAAGATTATGGTAACAATAGGGAACCCTATAGAACGTAACAACTTAAAGATGAAAATAGAGCAATTGAAAATGATGGACAACAATGACTTAAGTTTGACCCATTCCAGTTATATGATCCAATCCTGGCAATGTCAAAATCAATTGATATCACCAATCAATTTGATATCATTAGTGTTATTAAGTTATCGTAATAACAAGGATGGAATCTCTTCAAATAAAATTCAGAACTATTTGACTTTATTTAAAAAAGAGTTATTTAACTTGGGCTTTAATTTGGATTTTAATGAGAATGAAGATAGTAGCGCTGTGTTGAATTATGCTTTAAATTTAATTGGAGAGCAACATCTTACAATTAAGTTAGGGGAGGAAGATAATGAAGATAATGAGGAAGTCGATGGCTTATTAAATTACAAAGTGAACCGAGTTTACTTAAATGATAATATTGATTCCATATTATACCTGAATTTATTAACGAAGCCAATTATTCCCATCTTTTTATTTGAGTCTATCTTTATATTGAGTTATTATTATACCCATAAAAAATATTCAAGTCAGCCAGAATATCAAGGATTTATAACTAAACAACAGGTGGAGATAGAATTCAACAAAATCATTAAATTAATTCTCAACTTGTATCCTGAAATCATCATTTATTTAAAGCAATATACTATTGAAATGTTATTTAATAAATTCACTAAATGCAATTATATTCAACTATTGGATCAATTTATCATCATGAATATCTCTCCAAATACCATGGATTACTTCCATATCTTATTGACCTTATTACATTCTAAGCTCGACACTTTCTGGATCGTATTGGCAGGCCTATCAAGCTTAAAACAGAATCAAAACATGAGCTATGATCAATTTTATACTATGATACAACACGTTATCTACAATGGAATCCATAACAATTATTTACATTATAAGGAATCCATTAGTAAAGAATTCATTCATTTGGCCATAAAAAATTGTGAATCTTTGAAGTTAATTGAAATCAAAGACAAGCATATTAACATCCTCAATGCAAACAATCAATTTGAGAATCAATTAATAGAGATCACCGCCTTTGTAGAAAAGTTATGTAATCTAACGAATCAACGCCATCAGTTACCAAAACCTAAGGTTAAGTTGGATATCATTAACGAAAATGGTACTATTGCTGAGGATGCTACCAATGGCATTGTAGCAGCTATTGATAGCAGCATATTATCTCAAAATTTGATTAAGCTGTTCCAATCTAATATCAGTAAGGTATTACATTCAACCACAAATAATAACAACTTTCAATCTTGGTTTAATTGGTCCAATTACTTTAATCCCTTTGATATTAATGCCTTCCCCTCCCCTATCTCAAGGAAAAACTCAATTTCTTAACTCATTTAAGATGTTTTCATAGTCTTTATCTTCTCTACTTTTTCGCACATATTTGAAATATCTACTATGATTTAGCTACGCTATCATATGTAAATTATTGTATAAATAAAAACTGTTTTTTAACTTCTTGGAGGTTTGAATTTTATAAATGTATAGGATAACTCAAAGTAACTGACTTTTTTGCTCTATGCAAAAAATAGGCTATAAGCTACAATGGCCATTTCATCTTCTAAAATCTCTAATAAAGAATTATTTTTGCCTAAAAAATTTTGATTTTACTTCTACCATAAATAAAAGTATTAGCCCTATTCCATAATCGTGGATAATATGACGTTAGATACTTTTTATTAGCTCAAAATAGCTCTTGAAAAGATTAAAGACTAATATTATAGCGGAGAGCGTTATTCGATTGTTATAATTAATAATGTTCTTTTGGTTGCAATTCCTTTTTTTGATAGGCAAGTCAAATTTTTCAAAAATCGATCTTATAGTTGCAGTTAGTTAGTTACTTTTACCATTCGCATCACAAAAAAAGGTAGATTACTTTATAAATCTTATAAATTGCTATTATTTCTGATAAGGTAAGGGGGTATTTTTTTTGGCTCCACCACCTTTTCCATCTTTCAAGCGCTATTTGAGCGGAAAGATTGCTAGTAAAATTCTTAAACGCAGATAGATCCCCATATTCATTGATATAGCTAGCAGTTAACCTATAATTTGATTGCAATAAAATTATTTCACAAATACAAATCGTATGTGACGGCGTAAATAGTATAGAGGTAGAATACTTCTCTTCCAAAGAAGTGGCCTGGGTTCGATTCCCAGTTTACGCATGATTTATTTAATGATTTGTTCTTTAAATGGAAGGCATTTATTTTAAAGTAGTGATTTTTATATTTTATTTAACAAAAAAACTTAAAATTTATGAACTAAATGGTTTTAATGGTGCAACTAGTTTGTGTTTTTGACTTTTAATATTATGAAAATTCGAAACTATCAAGCAAATAAATTAAAATAATGGAGATGTGTTTCTTTGTTTAAGGATTTCACTAGCAATCTTTCCGCTCAATAACGCTCAAAAAATGGAAAAAGTGATGAAACCAAAAAAAACATCCCCTAATATTTAAAAAAATCGTATACAGAAAATTTTACAAAGATCCAGAAAAATTGGATAACTATCAAAGTATTGAAACTAGGTAAGCGACAAAGTATTATGATTACATTATATTTTCATTATCATTATACTTTTCTACCATTTTATCTTTGTCATTGATTTATTATAGAATTTTACAAATTATACTTTAAGTTTAAAATTGACAAATTTTTAAAAATTAATCATAAAATCAGTAATAAAATTGTTTAATTGAACATGACATAAAGTACAGAATTATTTATTTAGTTTTACAAGCCATATTAAAATACCAAAATAAGTTGTAAACTGTTTTTTAACTTCTATAGCAATTAAATAACAATTTACTATAGCCATATGAGAGTTTATTTCTGTACAGTCAATATACTAAATTAAATAAAAACTGCAGCTAAGAAAAGCTTAGAACAAAAAATTAAACTAACCAATAGAGATAAAGTTAACTTCAGCTTATGACGCTATTAATAACCAACCAGTTCAAAACTTGTACCAAAACTTATTTAATCCAACTTTAGTTTTTTAGATAATTAAAAAAGATAGTTATAAATAATGGTAATATTTAAAAAGAATATTGACTTATAAATATTAATAGACCTTTAGGACTCTTCACCAGATATATCTGATAACTCTAGAGAGTTCAATTCTTTAATACCTGAACCGGAACAGGAGCAAGTTATGCTTGATGGTAGTTAAATTCCAATTAATTCCATGTAAAATATTAACTTTATTTAGAGCATTTTTTTGACAAAAATCTACCCCAATCGGGTTATGATGTGATTCAGTCTGCCTACACGATCTGGACTATTGACAACTTTTCAGCATTACCAACTAAAATAGGGGGACCAGAGGTAGAATGTGGGGGGCTTAAATGGTATTGAATAAATTTAATTTGATAAAAAGGTTTATTAACTAACATCAAAAGGCGAGCCTTATTATTTCCTAACGGCAATCAAGGGGGGATCGGGCCCATGTCTTTATTTGCCGAAGTAATACCACCGGAAGACGCTGATGATCAATGGTCTATCTGTGCCCAATTTTTACTAATTATAGCCAATAAAGAGGACAATAGTGTATATACAAAACATGAGGCTCATCATCGTTTTACAAAGCAGGAAGCGGATTGGGGGTATGGGAAATTATTTGATAAAAGAGCTTTGAATACCAAGATGAACGGAAAGTCAAAACCACTTATGGAAAACGATTCTTTAGTCATTGCGCTTTACGTGAGAGTAGTCAAGGATCCTACAGGTTATCTTTGGAGTAACTACAATAATTACGATTCAAAGAAAGCTACTGGGTATGTTGGGTTATTGAATCAAGGTGCTACTTGTTATATGAATTCTTTATTACAGTCTCTTTATTTTACAAACTACTTTCGAAAAGCGGTGTTTAGAATACCAACCGAAAACGATGACCCAAATAACAGTGTAGCTTTGGCACTTCAAAGAGTGTTTTATCAATTGCAAAATTCATCCATATCGGTTGGTACTAATGAGCTTACCAAGTCTTTTGGATGGGATACGATGGACTCGTTTATGCAGCATGATGTACAAGAATTTAATAGGGTTTTACAAGATAATCTTGAGGGTAAGATGAAAAAAACAGCAGCGGAGGGGGCTATTCAAAGATTATTTGTTGGTAAAATGAAGAGTTATATTACATGTACAGAAGTTAAATATGAATCTTCAAGAACTGAAGATTTTTATGATATACAATTGAATGTAAAAGGGTGTAAAAATGTACGAGAATCATTTGAGAATTATGTTGAGGTAGAAGTGTTAGAAGGAGAAAACAAATATATGGCAGAAGGTTATGGGCTTCAAGATGCTAAAAAAGGAGTTATATTTGAAAGCTTTCCTCCGGTTTTACACCTTCAATTAAAACGATTTGACTATGATTTTATGCGTGATATGATGGTTAAAATCAATGACCGTTATGAGTTCCCAGATTCTATTGATTTAGGTGATTTCCTTTCGGAAGAAGCAGATCGTTCAGAATCGTGGGAATATCAACTTCATGGTGTGCTAGTACATAGCGGTGATTTACATGGGGGCCATTATTTTGCTCTTCTTAAACCAACTCCAGGTGGCAAATGGTATGTTTTAATTATAAAATTTTTAACAACATAAATATTTATTTAGTAATCCAGGTATAAATTTGATGATGACAGAGTCACCTTTGCAACAGATAACGAAGTGTTTGAAGAGAGTTTCGGATCAGATACCGGAGGCATGACATTGACCCCTGGAATGAGACCAAACCATCGACTTTTGAAAAAGTTTAGCAATGCTTATATGTTAGTTTATGTTCGTAAATCTAAATTAAAAGAAATACTTAGCGAGGTTACTATTGATGATGTGCCTCACCACTTGCGTAATTAATTATAATAATATATATATAAATATTTAAAATTTGATAGTCGAAAGAATCGACAAAGAAAAGGCAGCAGCTGTTGCAGCTACTAAGAAGAGAACTGAACTTGGTCTTCAAGCTAATTTTAGAGTAAAGCTTATTAGCTATTATTGGATAATTTGATTAATATTGTTTAGGTGCTGACAGATGAAGAAATTAAAAGTCATCATGGATTTGGAATTTTAGAATCACCAGATAGTTATAATATACCACCTTCCTTTTATAATTTATCTTTTCCCAAAGCATCCAGCTTAAATGAGCTTATAAAATATATTGCTGGTACCGCTGTCCTTCAAGAAGGAACTTTCCGTTTATGGTCAATTGTTTTAAGAGAAAATCAGACTTTTAGGGTTGCCTCTTTGATAGATCATGTCGAAGAATTAAGTAAGCTGATCCCTATTTTTCAATTAAACATAAATACTAATTTGTAGGTGTCGGTAAATTTAAAGAAAAGTATTTTGGAGAATATTCGCCAGGGATAATCTATATTGAAACTTTAAATTCCATCATCCCTAGAGACCCAGTAAGTATTGATTTGGTTTGTCATGTATTTATTTAACACTTTATCTAGGTGTTCCCTGATGTTGAAAATGAACAAGTTATTCTAGTGATGGTTAAATACTACGACCACGAGGGAAAAAATTTAAGGTAAATATATTGCTTTATTAAATATATGAATAATATTAAAAAGTTCAGTTATATTGGGAAATTTTATGCAAGTAAAGCAACTCCATTTAGTGAAATTGTTGCTTGCTTAAATACCTATATGAATTTCCCCACCAATACACCACTAGACTTGTTTGATGTAAATTAATAATATCCAATCAATAATGTTATTAAATCAATTTAATTTATTAGGAGGTTAAACAAAATTATGTAGAACCAATTCCTTTAGATCTTACCTTAGCCAATGCCGATATTACTACTGGGGATATCATCTGTTTCCAAAAAGCAATTGAAAAGTATGTTATTATCATTACTATATAACTTTATTCATTATATTTATTCTTATTTAGTAAATTGAGCGATAATGAAAATGGAGGAATTTTAGGTTACTTTGAAAATTTAAGCAATCAAGTGGTAATTGCTTTTAAAGACAAAGCTGTTACTTCCAATGTCAATCAAGTGGATACGAAAACTGATATAATTTTAAGTTTAAATAGAAAATTGACTTATGAGGAAGTAAGTTAATTATATCAATGATTCAATTTTTACTAATGTTATATCTCAGTTTGTTGGTATTTTATCTAGTAAATTAAAAGTAGACCCTCTTAAGCTTCGACTTTATACACCAAATGGTGCACGTAGCCTTTTATCCACCCCGGTACCTTATGCTCCACAAACTCTATTAGAAAATATATTACGCTATAATTATATGTACAACCAACCATGTATAGTATACTATGAGTTGCTTGAAGTTACTATAGTTGAATTGGAATCTAAAAGAAATGTACAGGTTGTCTATTTAGGTGATAGCATTAAAGATGAAACCACATTTGATCTTTTGGTACCAAAAGATGGAAGCATGAAAGAAGTATTAGAATTGCTCTATGAAAAGCTTGAAGAAACCAATATTAAAGTGGAAAATATTCAATGCTATGAAGCAGACCAATCAAGATTTACTGGCTTTGTTGAGGAGGACCTTTTGGTTTCAGAGCTTAGTAAGCATGCAGTGATTTATGCAGAAGTAAGTTAAAGTCTTGGCTTTGTTGAATGTATATTTATGTTTTTTATTAGACTATAACACCAGAAAATAGTAAGACCCAAGAATCAGATGTTTTGGTGCCTGTATTTCACTTTTCTAAAGAGGAAATTCGCACCCATGGTACTCCTTTCCTAATTAAAAAATCGAAGGTAAATGAGTTTGTTTTGTTTATATTGTTTAGTTATCAACAATTGTTAGGATGAGCCATTTGAAGACTTTAAAGTACGATTAAGTAATCGATTAGGGGTATCTGAAAAAGAATTTTCTAAATATAAGTTAGCATCGGTCGTAGGGGATAGCTTATATAGTTTACAATCTAGTTATATTGAAAATGGTAATTAGTTCGTTTGGTTATTTAATAAGGATGATGAATATTAATTATTGTTTCAATTTTATTAGATGAAGAATGGCAAGGAATTGAATTCAATTTAGAACATCAACTTGGGTTGGACCATTTGGATAAAAGTTCTAGGTTCCAAAGGTTTGGAGAAAAAGCTATTAAAATTTTCAATTAATTTATATTTTGAATAAAAATTATGAATATGAAACTATTTATTACTATTGTCATATAAAATTTTATTTTATTATAAGGTGGAAATATTATTGCTTAGAAAGATATTCAAATAAAATCGTAAAATTTCCCATTTTTATTCATTGAAAATCATATTTGCACAAAATCAAAAGCCAATCATTTTCAAGCGAAAAAAACCTTAATAGTTAAAAATCAAAAATAATCTTCATTTTTTCAAAAAAAATACTTGTTTATTTAAACTTTTAAAAAAATGAAATCGAATTTAATCAACAAACCCACATCCAAAGTAAGTAAAGATAAAAAGTAACGAATTCATAAACTAATAGTATCAAAAACAGTGTCTTCTCACAGCATTAACCCCAAGTATAAAACCAGTAAATACAATGGTAGCTTCAACAAGAGCGTTTCATAATACTTCCCTCTTGGCTGCTAAAAAGGAGGAACACCCTATCATTGGTTTTGAGAACCCAAAAACATGGTATGAAAAGCTAGTTGTTAAATTAAACCTACACAAGATCCCTCAAGTAGTATTAACTCGACAGGTACAAGGGATTTATACTTCATGTGAAGAGATGTTGGATGATAACAAAGAGTTCTTTGTGGAAGGTAAAGAAATATATTATTTTTATTTAACAATAATAGTAATGGGATTTTAACCTTTATAGTTTGTGGACTTCCTGATAACTTTCAAACTTGGTTTTCTATCACTCAGTTACATTTATGGATGGTTATGGTTAGGATTCGTGCAGAACCTAATGGTAGAGCTACCAACCAGATGTTAGTTAATAGGTTTTTTAATGGCGTAGAGCATAAGATTAGGGATTATGGAGTAAGTTATTAATTGTGTCAGTATCAATAGTTTTTAATATATAACTTCATATCTAGATCAAATCAGAAAGAATAGTAGTTAAAACAGTAAAGGAAATGATCCAGTCTTTCCGTGGATCTAACTTAGCTTATGACGAGGGTATGTGTAAATCAGACCTTGTGCTTGCAGCTGCACTTTGGAGGTAATCTTAAACCTTTTTTTACATGTTTTAATTCATTTAACTTTTTAAATAGAAATTTTTTCACCACTTGTGAAGGCTCAATTAAAGAAAAACAAATAGCTTATATGGTTCGCTATGTTCGAAGCCAACTTTTACACCTTGAAAACATAGAGTCCAAATATATTTATAATGGTATTGTAGAATTTCAAAGGCCTACTGCTGAATTATGATTTAAACAAAAATGATATATAGAACTACTATACTATTTACATGTGTTATCGCTTTAATAAAGTAGTTGATAGAAGCCCTTTTTTTAATTGTTATATATCATTATTATTTGAATCTTGTTATCTTCTATTCATTATTTATTGTATCCAATTATTGTTTTTTTTTATTATAGTTCATTGCTGTTTATGTTTTTGCCCTTATTAATGTTTAATATTTATTTATTATATATTAAAAGTTAATGAAATTATAAAACAAAAAGTAAATATAAATTAGATACTGGTATTTTATTTATAGATTTTTATGATCTATTTTTCAAGTTAAAAAATAGTGTAAAACTTCAAACAGCTTAAAGCTCATCCTTTTCATCTTCCAAATCCAAATCCAAATCTTCCTCAGACTCCTTTTCTTTTTCTTTTTCCTTTTCTTCTTCTTCTTCAGCTTTAGCTTCGGCTTCATCAGTTACTTTCTTAGCTTTTTCTTCCTCTTCCTTTTCTTTATCAAGTTTTTCTTGTTCAGCAGCCTTTCTCTTTTCTTCAACTTCAAGTGCCTTTTCTTCAGCTTCTTTGTGAGCAACATAATGTTTCTCTGAAAACTCTTTAGCATATTCTAAGTCATCTGTGATTAAGATGTTATCAAAGATGGTTCCAGATTTAACTTGCCATAAATCAAAAGCAATATATTCTGAAGTATATTGACCAATAGTATCATCTTCCTTATACTCTGGGTTAGGAATCTTCTTAGGGGCCCATTCTCCTTTGTACTCTGGGTTAGGGATTGTTTTTGGTTTAAATTCTCCTTTATATTCTGGGTTTGGAATGGAAGGACGTTCCCATTCACCATCATCCTCATCATTCCAATCCTCTGGCTTAACAGCTTCTGAATCTGGAATAGTTTCTGGTCCATCAACCCAATCTTCAGGTTTTTTATCTTCAGGATCATCGATTGTTGGTTCCTCAACCCAATCTTCAGGTTTTTTATCTTCAGGGTCTTCAATTTCTTTTGGTGGTAATAAATCCCAATCTTCAAGTAAAGTTCCGTTCACCTTTTGCTCATTATCGACTAAAATCTCATAAGTTTTATCTGGGTGAATGGCAAAGGTGTATTGATGGGTTAAAAGGTCACTTGGTACACTTACGTAACGCTTGGTAAGTTTATTTTCTCCTTTGTAGTTAAGGATGGCATGGACTTTACGGTCAGAACCACATACATCAGGCTATAAATTTACGATTAATAAAATTTAATATAATTAAACAGAATAAACTTACTCCAAACATAACATTATAGGGGGTGTCCCCATCTAATTCCTTAGGATCAAATTTAGGAGCGAGCTAAAACATTTTAGTTAAAAAAAACAAAAGAATTTAACAACGTACCTTAATATAACCCCCACCACAATCAATATCTTGTTCAAATTTGACAGAGAATTGAATAACGAGATCCTTATCTTTATTATTGATAGCTTCTTTAAGAGGAGCAGAGATAGCATAAAATCTAGCGTCTTCTGAGGTTTGTAAACCACGGCTAGCCTTTTCGTCAGCATAAAATTGACCTGGGCTTACTACAAACTTTCCGAGATCTTTTTTAGCTTCTGAATTGACCCATTCTTTTCCGAGCTCCCCATCGAATGTCTCTTCAAAGTATACCTTACCGCTAATTGCGGATATGGCTAAACTGGTTAATACGTAATTATAAGCTCTCATTTTTTTACTTAAATAAAACTTAAAGGTTATTAAGTTATAAAATTGCTTTTTATATTTGTTTTAGCTACTGCTATCGAAGCTTCCAGAAAGATTAAAGCCAATCGGTTGAATCCATTGCATTTCTTTTTCCTCGTGATCCAAATTAACTAATCATTGCCTGCCATTTAGAATGTTTCATCTCGACTTTAACCAATGAAATGGGTATTTCGTGTTTTATTCGTGGACCACCTCACCTTTTTTTGATTGCTAAATCCAATTATATCTTGATTTGTCACTATTGCTTTCCCTATTTAAAAGAGATTACTATTAGCAGTTTAAGTGTGACTAAGTGGATTATTAAAATGTAAAAAGACTACTGACAAAAGAAAAATAGAAACAACTTTACAATATTAATGCTATTGTATTGCTATCTGTTGTATGAAGATTATAATTTTTTAACTAACATTCAATCTCATATTTAAAAATGATTAGTTTAAGTTCTAACAAGTCTCGCTTTTATTCATTAAATTATTTGATTTTGTGAGCATTTCGCTAAAGCATTAAAAAATGAAAATTGCTTATAATAAATTAAACCCAATACAGTACTTAACCGATCACAGCTCTCTCATGAAAAAATCTAAACAAACTGATAGAGTTTTGATAAAAAAAAGTTTTAAAAAAATATATAGGATATAATAACTGAAGTCTACAATTTTGCTCACCTTTGTTCACTTTTGTCCAAAATTATTATCGAATTTTTTCGATCAGTTTGTTTAAATTTTTTCGTGAGACAGCTGTGATGGATTGAAAATATTGTATACTTTATATAATATTTTCACCACAATTTAGAATGTTAGCTGATACAACTGAGTTCATAATTAGACCGAAACATTCAAATTAAAATACGATGAACATTATTAAAAGCCGTTAGGAGTTACATTGATAATAGAAAATAAAAACAGTTTTCAATTTTTCGGTTTTAGTATAATAAAAAGTTCTTTAATAATTTTATTTTGCTCTTTAATAAATGTTACTCCTACTGTTCTTAAATAAATGTTTTATTTCTTAAATGTTTTATATCATTGTGAGATAGAATAAATAAAACCAAGTTGAAAGTATCAAAACATTGATATTTAAAAATAAAATAGTCATACTTTTTTAAACTTTCAAACTATTTAATAAATATTCGGCGATTTAATTTTAAAATACAGTGAATCAAATATTTAAATTGTCTCAATTTAGAGCTTTAGGTTATATGTAAAAAAACTAAGATCAATAAAATTTATAAGCTTATCAATCTTTATGTTTTCTATTACTGCAACAGTAACAGTAACATCAAACTCAAGCCAGTCATTAACTTTTATTATTCTTTCAAAAAAACAATCATCAATCACCAATATATTACAAACGTGAGATAGAAAGTTAAATTTATAATAGTGGTTTAACTAATTTTATCACGATTTATCAACAGTTTTATTTATCTTATTTATTTGATCTAAAGTTTGATAGTATTAAATTTAAGAATGATTAGAGGTTTAAATAATACTCGAATTTGGTATTATAGTGATTTTTATAGAGGTGCTTTGATTTTTTGATAGTGAAAGTTTTGAAAAATAAAAATACAGGCAGTAAAACAATTATTCGAGCTATATTTTTACTATTACAATAACACTACCCAATTTCAAACTCACATAGGGCGAGCATTAATTTCCAAGAATAAGAACACATGCCTAGAGCAAAAAAAAGAACCTAGGAAATTTAATCTTAGCTCATAGTGAGCTAACTTCCAAAAACTTAACGCATGAAATCACTTTATCAGCTAAAAATTCCCAAAAAAGTCTAAGATCAGAATTTTAAGCCTAACAATAAATTTAAAACTATATCTCAAACATAGTGGCTTGCTAAAAAAAGAGGATAAGAACAAAATTTCCATTAATAAATGAGTTCTACTCTTCTTTAATTATTTGCTTTTTTTTTGCTGATTAGCTTAATCTCACTTGCTTACCAAATTTACTTATTAATCTTCAATGACACGTAATGAACCTGAAGACACAACAATTCCTGTCTCACCATTAAATCCAACGCAATACCCCCCTAACATTTATCTGGTAAGTAGTATCCTTTATATGTAACTTTAAATTTATAATTGTACCCTCCATATCCTTAGAGTTCCATGGAACCTAGTATAAAGTCACCAATAAAGGGAGATGTCAATGGAGAAATATCACTAAATGAAGGAGAGGTAAACGAAAATAGTTTTATAAAAGAACCAAAAAACCAGGACCTGGATGGCGATAGTATCGTCAAAGAAACTGCCTCGGCCCAGAATACAAAAAGCAATGCAGTAACAATCAACTCCAATACTGCTATGATACCATATGATAATAATTCAGGACTAGAGAGAGAAGGTACCAAAAAACTAAAGAAAGCGGTATTTAACATCAGGTTAGCCAACTCTGTCTTAAGACAAAAAAAGAAAAATTACATCTCAGAACAAAGTATTTTTCCTCTTTTGACTAGTGCTTTAGCTATCCCTTCTTATCACTTCAACTATGATCATGGAAGAGAACCTCCAGCTATTATACTTGAAGCTTTAGAGGTAAATTTTAAGTTATAACCCCAATATAAAAAGAAAACCAATGTATTTATTTATCTTTAGCTTGAAATCACGGATTCCTCTGCCGATAGGGATGGCGATGGTGTTAAGGACAATGGTCATATATTTCGTATTGAGCTACAATATGGACCTATTCGATGGGTGATCTATCGACGCTTAATTGATTTTTTAGAGCTGAGAGCGAATATGCACAAGCGCAAGTTTCAAGGGAAAGTGAAGGCAATCCCCAGCTTTCCGTCGATTTTTTCGTATACATTTCAAAGAGCATTTTCAAGAAACGTAGAACATTCGGCACAGTTGTCTTTGGAGCGCAGAAAAGCATTAGAAGCTTATTTAAAATCAGCATGTAAGCTATTGAATATGCAGATGGTTAAGGAACTATTTGAATTTTTGGAAATGAGTGGATGCTCATTTAAAAAATTGATGGGTTGGAAAGGGAAAGAAGGGTTTTTAAGTTTAAGAAACACAAAAACAAATAAAGGATGTTTTCCTATTATGTTTCATAGATGGTCTTCTAGATGGGTTATTGTAAGGGATTCTTATATCGCTATGTGTAAATCAGTATATGATACTTCCCCTATTGATGTGTATCTTTTTAATCAATTTACAAGTTTAAACTTATCTTCTTTTGAATCTATGAATCCCTTAAATCATCGTAAAATTAGTATTATAGATCATAATAGACAAATTGATTTAAAAGGAGAATCTTATAATGACATCAAACATTGGAGTACTCATATCAATTTAGCTATTAAAAAATCCATGTGGACAAAAGAGCATCGCTATAATTCCTTTGCCCCAATAAGAGAAAATTGTAATTTGAAATGGTATGTAGATGCAGCTGGTTATTTTTATGACGTTTCTGAAGCTATTTTACATGCTAAAGATACCATTTATATTGCTGATTGGTGGCTTAGTCCAGAATTATATTTAAGAAGACCACCTTCACAATATCCTTCCTTCCGATTAGATCGTTTATTGAAAAAGAAAGCTTTACAGGGTGTTGATGTCTTTGTCATCGTCTATAAAGAGATTGCTGTTTCTCTTCCTAATAATTCCGCACATACCAAACAAACATTGAAGAAATTACATCCACGCATTAAGGTGTTACGTCATCCAGATCGTGTACAAGCCAATGGTACCTGGTTTTGGGCACATCACGAAAAGATTTGTGTCATAGATAATAAGTTGGCGTTTGTTGGCGGTTTAGATCTTTGTTTTGGTAGATATGATGATAACTCACATCGTGTAGCAGATTATAACCCATTATCAGATGGCAATGATATTATTTTCCCTGGTCAAGATTATTCCAATGCACGAATTAGAGATTTCGAAAATGTAGAGGATTATAATAAAGAATTAATCGACCGTGTGAAACATGGTAGAATGCCATGGCATGATATTCATCTTTCGTTAACTGGCGTAGGGGCCAGAGATGTTGCTAGACATTTTATTGAACGTTGGAATTTCATAAAGACTTCTAAAGCAAAACAAAAACTTAAAGTACCTTACCTTTTACCACAAGCTGAGTTTTCTAAGGATTATGATGAGGAAAGTCTAAAAGGTAGCTGTAGGGTACAGGTATTAAGATCTAGTGCTGAGTGGTCTTCTGGTATCGAATTGGAAAATTCCATTTATACTGCTTATATACAAAATATTGCAGCTGCTAAACATTTTATTTATATTGAAAATCAATTTTTTGTTTCTGCTGCTAAAGGGGAAAGTAACTATTCGGTTAAAAATCAAATTGCTAAAGTAAGTTTATTATAATTGTATATTTATTTATTTATTCATTTTAATAGGCCTTAGTAAAAAGAATTATCAAAGCACATGAAGAAAATTCTCCATTTAAAGTGATAGTCATAATGCCACTGATGCCAGCCTTTCAAAGTGACGTACATGAAGCTAGTGCAAATACGATTCGGTTAGTAATGCAATGGCAATACCAATCGATATGTCGAGGGGATGAATCAGTGATGGGACAATTACGTAAAGAAGGGATTGAGCCAACGAAATACGTTCACTTCCATGGGCTTAGAAACTATGATTTTATACCACAGTCTCATCAATATAAACCAGACGTCGAAACAGACGAGGAAGGGAATCAAACTCCTGCAGTTTATGATAGGTTTACGGTTAATTCACCAGCAGAAAAGCAAGCGGAGGGGTACTTTGATTTACCAAAAACTAGAAGCAATAGTCAGGGTAATGTTAAAAGCCCACTTCCTAAACATTTGCAACAGAATATTAAAAGAAATGAAAGTTCATTTAAGAACATTTTGGATGCTTTTAAAAGTGCTGATGCAGGTTCCAGATCCTCTGATGAAGAAGAGTCTGAGAATAGGGTGGCTCAGCCTAAGACAAAAGGTAAAAAGAAAGATAAGAATATGCGTAGTTATAGTAAAGATCAAGAGAATAATAATAAAGCGTTGGAAATGGAGGAAAAGGAAGAATTGCCTTCATATGTTGGAAAGAGAAATAATTTGAACTTAAACAAAAATGAACCAACTACAATTATACCAGCTGGAATAGATCATTCGAATAAAAACGAAATAAAGTTAAAAGAAATGAAATTGAAATTGAATATCAATAAGCCAGAAGAAAGCCATAGCAACACACCGTTAGAAGCAGAAGGCAATAAACCTATTGAAGCAGAAAACCATGAAGCAGCTTCTCAATATGTAACTGAACTGGTTTATATTCATTCTAAATTAATGATTGTGGATGATCGTGTAGTTATTTGTGGTTCAGCTAATATCAATGATCGTTCTATGCTTGGTTTTAGGGATTCAGAAGTGGCTATCATTGTTGAAGACCAAGAAATGATTCCTTCTACCATGGCTGGGAAAGAGGTAATTAAAAATATGCTTTAGTTATTGATTATTTAATTATATTTTTTACTTAGTTCCAAGTAGCCAAATTTGCTCATACATTAAGATGCACACTCTTCAAGGAACATTTGGGTTTATTAACAGGTACTGAGATGGTAAATCTTATTAACTTTGAAGCAGGAGAAGATTTAAATGAAGTATTGTCACCAACCTCCCCAGTACCATCTCATCACTCAGGTTCTGACATATCCTACCATAAAGATGAGGTAGTGAAAGACCCACTATCAGAATCCTTCAACCATTATTGGTTTAATGTGTCAGAATATAATACGAAAGCTTTTAGAAAAGTATTCCGATGTGTACCAGATGATACAGTAACTAATTGGGATGAATATAAATTGTTTATCCCTAATTCTAATGTGGTTCAGACAGGTCATCCAGATTTTAGACTTGTTCAGCCTAATCAAGTTAAAAAGGTGTTGTCTAATGTTCGAGGCCATTTAGTCGATTTTCCTACCAAGTTTTTGGAACAGGTGTCACTTGAAGCGGGTGCATTCTCAGCGGAAAATATTATCCCAGTGGACGTTTTTATTTAAATATAGTATAACAGTTTCTTTTTTATTAATAATGATAATAAACAACAATAATATTAAATCCTGTTTGATGTTAATTTTCATTCACTAGTATTAGAATTCTCGATGATGACTGAAAATGCATACAAGTCATATTAAATTCATTTATGACTCTTTTTTATATATTTACTGATTCGGAAGGACTGTATGGCTTATCTAAAAAAGTAAATTATAAAAGAGAATAAGAACGAGAGGTAAGTGGTCAAAAGAGGGAAGAGATATCGAGTACCAAAGTTATTTACATGACTCCCTTTTTATTAACTTAGGTTTATTAATACAACAATACTCCACAGTTATGAGGGTAGGTCAAAAAGTTCAAAGAATAATAAGGTTAGAAAAATGCTAGAGGGCTGGTTTTTTGCAAGCGTAATATGTGAGGATGTAGTATATTGCTTGAAAAGTTTTAAAATGACTTGATCAGCAGTTTTTGTAAAACAATTACAAATGGAAGGAGGAGGACCTTAAAAATTACTAAAAAATTTAAAAATTAAACAATATTATTAAAATATTAAAATAATGATGAAAAACTGCTTTATTTAATTCAAATAAAATATCGTTATTTATTCAGATTTCCAACTTCTAAGTATAGGGATGTATTTTTTTGTTTAAAAATTTTGCTAACAATCTTTCCGCTCAAATAGTGCTTAAAAAGTGGAAAAAGCAATGAAACCAAAAAAAACACCCCCATTTTGAAAAACAGTATAGCTTTATTTAGTCTAAGTAACTAGATCTTATTTTAGCTATTGGTATTATTCGATGATATTAGATTATTTATTATAATTATGCTTAATATTAAATGAAAACAATACCACTACTAATAGCTTATTGAATGTAGCATTGGGAATAAAACTCAAGTGAAGCAACTAAATTTAACTAAATAGCTAACCAATTAAATAAATACTTTTTATCATTTTTAAAAAAAACATAGAGATAGAAAAAAAAATCGGATAAAAAATAGTAGTATTATGTATGATTATATGCAATATTGTTTATACAAATACTTTGAATTAAATGATTTCAATCAAGAGAATTTATATTCCAATTTATGTAAATCTTCTAATGGTAATTTAATATTTTGCCTTTTATTTTTGTTCACATTATTTATAATTTTCAATTTAGATATCTTAGACTTTAAGATTCCAATAGGTATCAATGGCTATATAAGTGGCAAACGAGGCGAACAAAATAAATTGAGTTTAAGTGGTAACAATGATATGAGCAAACTAAAAAGTTCATTAGGATACATTTATACCAATCAAAGTTTAAACTTACCAAAAAATCAACTAATTTATTATAATACTTTTTTTGATAAATTAAATAGAATCAACGAAACAAAAGAAGATAAACTTAATGATATCAACTATTTATTTTATTCACATTTATATCTACCTACGCCTAGACTAGAAGCTTTGTTTACTAAAAAAATCAACAATAACTTGCAATTTATTTTATCTGGTATTATGACGCCATATGAGAATGGGAAATCACATGTAAGTTTACTTCAAATAGCAATGATTCATTTTTTATTTTATTTTAGTCGTATTTCTTAATACAACATGAGATTAAAAAATGGTGTACCGAATATTCTTTTACTTCTGATGATAAACTATTAGGCATACGCACCCTTTACAAAATTACAGAAGGAAGTAGCCGAACAAATCATAGCCCATTTTGGTCTTTAGGTGGAGAGATTTATTTTTCAGCTGCTAAAAAAATTGGTGGTGGTAAGGATTTCTTTATTTCATTAACTATCTTGTTTATTTCAATTAATATTTCAGTATCTTTTGGTTTACGTAGATTTGCTCTATTTCCCAGTCCAGCCGATATGACATTGACAATAAATCCAGTTATGGGGCATTTAACTTTAGCTTATACAAATATGATAAATCCACAATTGATTGGTAGTACAAGGTATTATTTCAATACTCATTCTTTAGAATCGGATTATGCTTTAGGATTAGAATGGAGAAATAAAGAGGAAGGGATGATTAAAACAAAGTATAGTTTAAGTAAGGTAAGGAAATTTATAGAAATTATTCTTTATAAATAGATTGTTTCAATGCTTTAATATTATTCTTTAGGGCTTTTCAGTACTTTTTAGTGGGAAATATCGACAATTACATTATACCTTGGGGTTAAATATCGCCTCCCCTACTAATTCTAACAATACTAATCAATTGAATTCTCATACTATGTTGAAATCTATGGGTATTCAACTACAATATTTTTCAGATTAAAAATCATAATAATAAAATATAAACCATTAATTTTAAATTTTAAACATAAAATAAGCAATGTTTTCTACTTCTTTTAGTAGTAATTTAAGCTAGTTAAAATTTTAGTTTTTATTTATAAAGTGGTATTACGAAAACTAGAATTATCTTTAAGAGCATCATCATGGGTTTTATAACCAATGACTGTTTCTGCTGGAAGTTCAAGTACCTTTTTCAAAGTATCTCTAAATAAAAAAGCATACATTAAACAACTTCAATTAAAATGAAGCATAAGAATTACCTAATCTTCCCAGTAATCTCTTGGTCTTTAGCCGTTTTGTTCCAAACGGAAATAATATCTTCATTTAATCTTATTGAAAGCACAGCTCCACAAACTTCATTACCAACTTCAAATTGATCACTGATAATAGCTAACACTAAACTTTCCCAATAACGTGAAGCTAAACCTTTCTTTATTCGGATTAACCATTTGCCTCCAGTTATGTTTTCTGGGTCCTATAAATTTATGATTTTTAATAAACACACTTCTATCTCTTTTAGAGAAATCATTAATCTCTTACCTCCCAAACTGGCCTTACCCCATGTTTAAATAGATGATAATCGGAGATGGTGGGCAAATCACTTGGACGACGTAGGTGAGAATACACGGCCCAAAAATCTTCAATCTATAATATTATTATCAATATTAATACCATGATCATTAATCTAATAAAATTATTATAAACTTACAGAAGAAAAAGAAGCGATCCTTTTCATCGACTCTTCATAGTTAGTAATCTTTTGGCCTGGGGGACGGTGCATAAACCAAAAGGTCCAAGTATAATGTAATGGATGAATTTCTGAGTTTACTGTAGCTGTAGTAGGTGCTACACTATTGTTAGAGTTAGAGTTTGTCACCAAGTTACCATTCGAATTCGATACATTCTTTTCTAATTGTACTAATTTACTTCCCGTTGATGGTATGACGCCTTGGATTGCCATATTACTTTCTTTTTTTTCTATTTTTTTAAAAATATTCAAACTTAAAAACTTATATAAATGAATTTTTTCAATAATTACTTGTTTTTATAAAATTTCTAAATCTTTGTTGAATTTTGAATTTATTAATTGGTGCAATACTATTAAGTAAATTATAGAACTTTTGATTTTTTTGCAGTTTTATCCTTTTTGCACTTTTTAAGTTGACCGTTGTTGTTTTTTATTAGCTTAATCTTTATGTAAGAGTTTTTGTTCTAAATTACTGATGTGTTTAGTCACTTTTTTCTACTTTATTTTTTGCTCAACTAATCATTCGTCAACATATCATTCATTATATTCAACTACTTTTAAAAATAAATTCTGATTTATCGAGTATTTGATAGCAATTATTTTAATTCAATAAATTCATTAAACTTATTAATGATTAATTACTATTTTTTGACTGTCTTTATCTGTTCAAAGCTATTTCTTTTGACTTTAATAATGCTTGCTTTTTTAAATTCACAGTATAAACCTCGGTAAATTAACAATCAAAAAAATTTGAAATTTGCAACCAAATTTATCATTTGCTTATTATGAAAAATCAAGTTGGAGTTGAAGGTTCAAAAAGCATGTTAAATTATAAATCTACCAATAAGCTTAAACTGAATAAATTATTTTAACTATTCTATAAAAATCAATTAAATTATATACTTTTTATTAAAAAAATATTCTATTTATTATATCCTTGTATCTAATGTTAACCCCATTAAACCCGTTAAAATGGCATTTTTATCCACTATTATCCTTACTCTTTATTTCGATTGTCTGTACTGAAGCAAGTACCCACCAGCATCATTACAACCACAAGTTAAACAACTACTACACATTAAAGCTAGATTCAACCCAGACTCCGTTAGAACTTGCTAAACGTTACAATCTAAGCTATGTAGGCCCTGTAGGAGAACTAAAAGACTACCATTTATTTTTGCGAAACAAGCAGATCAATTTGAATAAGGACCCATTACATTCATTATTATACAAGACCAATAAATCCAAAAGGAGTCAACTAGAAAACAATGGTATCTCAGAATTTAACTTACAAGTGCCTAAATTAAGAGTGAAAAGAGGGCCGGTAGGAAAAGGTAGACCGAGCAAGGTAAAAGAATTGAATACGACAAGGTATGCTTTGTTGGGCATAAGAGACCCGGGGTTTCCTAAACAGTGGCATTTTGTAAGTTAGAGGTTAAATTTGTTCTTGAAATTATTATTTATGCCTTTTTTTTAGCATAATCAAGAGGATGAAGGAAACGATTTAAATGTTGTAAAGTTATGGGAGGAAGGTAGATAATATTTTGATTGATTTTTATAAATAAAGTGTTTAATACTTCAATTGTTAAAGGTATCACTGGTAAAGGAGTTATTGTTGCTATTGTAGATGACGGTAGATAAACGGTTCAATTAAGTCAAAAACTAGAATTAAATTTATTTTTTTACTAGGTATTGATTATGAACACCGAGATATTAAAGAAAATTTTGTAATTAAAAACACTAATAATTTTTATTTTAATGCTTACAAATTCCACTCATTAGTTCGCTGAAGGTTCATATGATTTTAATGATGAACGACCATTACCAATGCCAATGTTGGACGAAGATACTCATGGCACCCGTTGTGCTGGTCAAATTGCTGGTATACGTAATAATGATTGTGGGGTTGGGATTGCTTATGAGTCAAAAGTATCAGGTAAAAACAAACATAATAATATCTAATTTATCTTATAACGTTTAATTTATTATAAAGGGATACGTGTATTATCCAAAGAAATAACAGATGATGCAGAGGCTATTGCAATCAATTATAAATATCAGATTAATCAGATATATTCCTGTTCTTGGGGACCACCAGATGATGGTTTAGCTATGGATCGACCACCAAAGATAGTGGAAGAAGCAATTAAAAATGGAGCTGAAAATGGTAGGCAAAAAAAAGGTAGCATCTTTGTATTTGCTAGTGGTAACGGTGGTATCAATGGGGATAACTGTAACTTCGATGGGTATACGAATTCTATCTATTCCATTACCGTCGGCTCTGTAGATGCTAAAAACCAACATCCAGCTTATTCAGAAGCGTGTACTGCAATGATGATTACCGCCTATTCTTCGGGTAATTTTGGAGCTAGAATTGTAATGAGTTCTACCTTTTTTATCATATTTGATATTAATTTATTTTAGTATACTTCCTCCTCTTGGCATAGTCAATGTACGGATTCGCATGGCGGTACATCCGCAGCAGCACCGATGATGGCAGGTATTATAGCGTTAGCACTTCAAAAAAGACCTGATCTTACCTGGCGCGATTTTCAACATATTTCAGTACAAGCAGCAGTCCCAGTAAATTTACAAGACGAAAGCTGGAGTAAAACATGGATGGGAAGATGGTACAGTCCAAAATATGGATACGGCAAAGTAGACGGTTATAAATATGTTCATCATGCTATGAATTTTACTAGCAAAAACCAGCAAATGAAATTAACTACACCTACTATTATGGTACAACAAAGAATACCTCAAGATCATGAAGGTATTCTGTCTTCAACAGTCATCAAAAAAGAGGATTTAAACAATGGGAAGCTTAAGTCTTTAGAACATGTGACTGTTACTGTGAACATTATTCATAGCAGGAGATCAGACATTGCTATTGATTTGATATCTCCTAATGGTATTGTTTCAGAGATTTGTGTACCTAGATTAAAAGATAATAGCGATCAAGGGTTCCCAAATTGGACTTTTATGACTGTGAAACATTGGTAATAATTTATAATAATATAATAGAATGTTAAATTTAAGTTATTGTTTTTAGGGATGAACCAGCTGACGGAGAGTGGAAATTGAGAGTTAAAGATATTAAAGATCCATTTGCTATTGGGGATTTTATAAGCTGGCATATGACATTGTATGGAGATAGTACTATACCTTTAGAAAATGATAATAATGATAGACCTACAATTATACATGAAGATAATAAAAAGGAGAAAGAAAAGGTAGCTGTATCTGGAGTAAATGGTGGAATACCATCAAAGGTAGTTAGTTATGTTTTACCTAGTAATATTACTGCGAGTGCTGAGTCTACAAAAGATGTTTTCCTAACAAGGACGATGACACTTGATAAGGCTGAGACTGCTTTGACAAAGGAGAGTATAGAGAGTAGTGTGGTTCCAACGGCTACTGAAGATGGTAAACAAGCCCCAGTGAACACAGAGAAAGTAATAAATCAAGGCAATGAAAAACTTAAAGAAGTAGACCAACAAAAAGAGAAAGACCAGTATAATAGCCAATTATTATCTCAGCTTAACTCTTTAGGCCAAGGTCAGAACAATTTTATGATCTATGTTATCTTATTGTTATGTTTTGTTGTACTGATTGTGTTAAGTATTATGCTATTTTACAGATATAAAAATCAACCTTTTAGAGATCAACAGATGAGAGAAATGTCTTTGCTAAATGATGAAGAACACGATTATCAGTTACAAGAGTTGGATGACGAAGATGATGATAATGGTGAACATTATCATGATGATGAGGGGGGTGATAGGAGGGAGAGTGATGCTAATGTTAGCACTGATGTATTATACATTGCTGAAGATGAAGATGAGTTGTTATTGGATGTAGATAATGACCAAACTGATGAAAATAGATCAAGTACAGATGGCGTTCGATCTTTGGAATAAAACTTTTATTTGGCTGATTTATTATTATTTAAATAAAAAGAAAAACATTTTAACATAGATATTTTTATTTTATTTTATTATTTTTATTTATCTTAAACCAAATTAGAAACTTTATTTAAAGAAGCTTGAATTCTTTTTTGCTCCTCTTCAGTCAAAGATTGAAGGGCACTTGTATTTTTAATTTCATCTAAAAATAATTAATGAATTAAGATAAAATGATTAACAAACGTTAAAAAAACTTACTGTTTTGTGTGGCAATTGTATTAGCTTCAAAGGTTTTAGCAGGTACTTTATTAATGATACCCAAAGCAATAGAACTAAACTCTCCTTTTTCATTTAAGAATAAACTATTTGCTTGTTTTCTTTCCTATGAGTTAAACTTAATACCAATATCAATATCAAAAAATGATTATTTTTAGACTTACCTCATCCTTAACTCTTTGAAAGTCAACGAACCTAATTTTCTTACATAAAAAGATACAAAACAATCGATAATAATTTAAATTCACCACTGGATTCCCAATCAAACTTAAATGTTCTAATTTGTTCATTTCTTTCAATGGTAGTAGATACTCCAAACCGCTCACTTGATTATTTGTTAATATTAATGTATTTAAATTTGGTAACTGCTTAGCAATTAAGGGGTCTATGATACTGATACGATTGTTGCTTAAGTATAATTTTTTCAACCGAGGTAATAAAGGAAAGTTGCCCAATTGTAATAAATCATTATCGCTTAAGTCAATACTGTCGTTTAAGTCCTGGAATATAGGTGTTATATTTTTACCTATAGCTTAGATTAATACACTTACTTTTGTAGAACCAAAATTTTCAATTTCGGGGATTTTTAAACCTGGAAAGATGAATTAATATTTGCTACCATTATTATTTAATTTGTTTAGTTTACCTCTTAAATAAAGTTCACGATCTTTTAATGGGTTAATTCGACATTCACTTTCATTGATTATATCGACTGTTAATCTCATTTTTCTTAATAATTTTAAAAGATAGAGTTGAAAATTAAAAATAGGTATGATATTCAAAGTATTCATCCAATTAAATTGCATTTGAATTTTCGATATTGAGTTTGTAAGATTTTTAAAAAAATGCTACAGTTTCTAAATCATTTAAAGTTGACCTTTGCTTAAACTTTATTTTATACCCGTTATTACGCTTTGATTAATGAAATATTAATGGTCCTTTTTTACGTTTATAAATATCAAAGACAAGAATTAGTTCCTTTTTTTATATATATAAATTTGAGTATATTGCTTTATATTAATAACAATTAGTAGTCTCATAGTGTCTATTCTTTTAAACTGATTTAAAAACTGTATTGAATCAAGTACCCTCATTTTAAAAATGCTGATCAAATCAAAAAGAATAGTTTGGTAATATTTTCAAAATTTACCAAAAATATGAAACTCAGTTTTAATTTCAAATTTACAAGATGGAATGGCTCAACAGTATCGAAATCAACAGAGAAGAGATCAAACGAAATGGCTCCGTTCCTTACAAAAAAAACAATACTGTCAATACTTCAACGGATGGTATTAGTTCTCAGTTTTGGAAACGGTTCATGTTACAGTTCCCAATAAAATTTAAAACAAAAAACACCAATAAAACGAATAAGTAAGCCATCATTTTAATTTTAGACAGTCAAATTAATCAACGCATATTTTTACAGAGAGATCCGTTCTATTATGTTTAAAGGTTGTAATTTTTCACTTCATGGGTATGAAGAAGTGGAAAATTCAAGAGCTAAAGTATATAGTTTGTATTTTAGAAATAACGTTAATAATTGTTATTTAGAAAACTGAAGTCATATCTTTGATTAATTTTATGGGGGGCACGATGGTAAAAAAGGAATATTGTATGTTCCCTAAGTTTATTGTACTTCCTACAACAAGGTTAGCAGTAGTTATTGATGTTTCGATTTCATTAATAATATTTTTAGTTTATCCGAAGACTCAGATTTCAACTTTCAAAACAATGAAAATGTGGCTACTGTTACTTACGCTTGGTTGGAATGCTGTTATGATGTAAATTTACTTTGAGATTCTAAAGATCAACTAATTATTATCAGGAATTTGTTATTCATCATCCGCAGCAAAATTTCCTGTTTTTGCCAAGAAAAAAGATCGACGCTATCAAAGGTATTTTTAAAATACTATTTAAACATTCGCTAATAAATTTTAGAATTTGAGAACTATATCTTTGCTTGCACTGGATTTACGACCATCAAAAAGAGGCAACTATGTACTATTATAATGTATTTAGGTAATTTAATTTTTCAATATTAATTAATGATATTAACACTGTTTAGGCGGAAAATTCACACATGGGTTTTCAACTAGAAATACCCATTTGATTTGCGCAAAGTTTACAGGTGATAAATATAATGCTGCCTTGAAATCGAATATGTTCATTATAGCTGAAGAGTGGCTTTATAGAGTAACTGAAACAGTATTGTTATCTACCATATATTTTATAGAAATTAATTGTTTTTTCATAGAGAGATCTTAACCACCCATACGTTTTAGAAGCTATTGTGAATAAAGGGGCATATAATAGAGTTCAAAAAAGGGTTCCACCCCCTGAATCTATTGATCCAGAAAATTCATCTCGTGTCAAGCGTACACTCCCTAGGGCTGCTTCATCACCCCATAAATTAGAAAGATTCAGAATAGCCAAAAAACCAGAAAGAACGAGTTTAAACCGGGAAGTTTCTGAGATCCCTAATAGTACTGGAGGTGAACCATAAAGTACTCAAAGTGATATTATATTAACATTTAATAGACGATGAAACTATTGATGAAATTAGAGTTGAATTGGCTAAACCAGCCAACAAACTATCAAAATCAGGTTTAAAACAAGATGTTCCGAAGTCAAATGGTAGTACTGAAAGTAATGCTATAATAAATAAGTAAAACAATATTAACATTTAATAGTTAGTGGGCTTGTCAATGAAATGCAAAGTATAATCTTGGATCCATCCGGAAAAATAAAAAATTTATCCAGATTAAAATCAAAAGGAGATTATTTGAAAGGTTGTACCTTATTTTTTAGTCCCAGGATTAGCCATTTAATACCAGAGTATGGGCCATTAGCACGATTGATGGGAGCAAAATACGTTGTTAACTTTGAACCAGAAAAATGTACTCACTTTATTCACTCTAGTAGATGCAAGCAGGAAAAATTCAACGATTTCCTAAAAGCCAAAGAAAATGATGTGAAGATTGTTTCCCATGCTTGGATCTTTGAATGTTACCAACAGGGCGATCATTTGGACGAAGCTCAATTCCCCCATACCACTGAGTTTTATCGTAAAACTTCTTCTTTATTGAATTTTGATGGACAGGTAACAGCAAAAACCCAAACTAATTTAGTTGTATCCCAAAATAATCAATCAGTCAACTCGAATATTTTAAACCAAGATGTTAATTTAGAAGCATTACCATCAAGCATAGAAAACCAGAATCAAAATCAAATTGCCATTAATTCAGATAAAGCAGTGGAAGAACTAGGCAAAGAAAAAAATGAAGTGACTGGAATAGTTAAGTTGCCACCAAAGGTGCAAGATTTCATTGATAACATTGAATTTCACTTTAAAGAATCGCATAAAAAAAGAGCGATTTTTGAGGCTCAAGAGGCTCGAGAGGCTGAAGAAGAAAGGAGGCGGAATATGAAAGCTAACCCCATAGTTGAGCCAGTTAAAGTTATAACTAAACCTATCATATTAGAACCTTTACCCCCAAGTCAACCCATCTTTTATTATAACAAGGAGCAGGAACTCAAAAAAAAAGAGTTACTAGATAATATGAACCGCTATTATGACAAGAAAGAGGAAGCTGAAAGAAAAAAAAGAGAAATGGAAAAAGAGAAAGAAAATTTGAAACAAATTGAGTAAAAGTATGTTATTTAATAAAATTAAGATTTTAAATAGTCAAATTTTGAACAATAAATTTGCTTTTTTGATAATAATATAAATCTAAGATATTGAAATATTATAACAATTCCAATCTTTATGTTGAAAGGTATATTTAATAGTTTAAACTTAGTTATATGTAAAAAGGCTTAAAAATATTTAAGGATTCCAAAGCAATGTTTACATTGCTTTCTTAATTAATGATTAGAGTTAACGATATTTAATGTGCACAATGTAATAGAATAAATATTTGATTATGTAAATTGTATTAAATGAAACCTGTTCAAAATAACCACTTTAGTTAAAAAAACAGAAATAAAACCTATATTTTTAATACAATGGTTAGAACCTTGAGAAGAGGTTACCAATCAACCGACACCCACAGGATTCGAACCTGCGCTCCCAAAGGGAAAAGCCTTAGCAGGGCTCCGCGTTAACCACTCCGCCAAGGTGCCTTAGTGGCCTTGAAAGTGCATATAATTATATACTAATAATTTTTTACTAAAGCCAATTTTAGTAGCTGAAAAAAAACAAGTCAATTTCAAAATTAAATTTGCTTCTAGTTTGTTTAAATACTTTTTTTGATGATTTATTAAGAGTATGTATAGTTAATAATTTATTATCAGAGATAAAATAACATATTATGCATCATTTTTTGACTTCATATTACATTAAAAAGCAAAACCAGAACAAAGTAAAAATTAAATTAAATTATAGTTAATATAATTTCAATTTATATAATTTTTTATTTTTATATTATAAAACTTATTTAAATTTAAAGATATTTTATTTTAAGTCTATAGCTGTTTCATTTAGTTAAGCATTTAATACTTTAATATAACTTTTATTATTTTAACATATAACTGTTTAATTTGGAATATATAAAATTTAATACTTGAAGCTTAGCTGTTTTATATTAGTTAAAAAATCTGGAAGTTTATAAAAAAGTTTATAGAATATAAAAAATAGTTATTTAATAAAATATAAAGGTATATAAATAGTAATAAAAAAGAAAAAAAATATAAACAAAAAAAATAAATACTTATATTAAAATAATATTTAATATTGTTAAAAAAAATAAAAAAATGTTTTGCAATAAAAAGCTGAGGATGTATATAAAGTTTAAAATTTAATTATATAATAAAATAGTATGTTTTTAAATAAAAATAATTATAATATATAATATTATAATCTTAGATAAAGCTAATAATTAATAAGTTTTAAATTATATAATTTTCAAATTAGTCCATCTTAATTTTCCAATTTTAAATCAATTAACTCAAATTAAATTGAGTTACCCCATTTGGTAAAAATAGAAGTAATTTCTTAATTTAATAAATAGCCAATAAATGTTATCAAAGTAAGATAAGCAATTGAGGAACTTTTGGAAAAAAAAATAAATAAATAAGAATTGTTATTACTTTATTATGTTAGTATCCAAAGTAAAAACACAATGCAATTATTTTATCAATTAAGTATACTGTTGTCAATGTTCATAACAATCCATTCCATTTCAATATCTAATAATATTTTATTTAAAAAAGAAGAATTTGAATTATCAAGGTATCATTGTTTATTAAATGAAATAAGAACTTTAGATCCAAAATTAAGGTTGCCTTTAGGGAGTTATAAGTAGGTTTTAATAAATACAGAATCGAACTTTAATATTAATCTTAAATTTTTTTAGATCTTTAAATAAAGTAGCTGAATACAATTTAGATAACTCGTTCAATATAACTTTGAATAATAGTATAATTAATCAAACTTATTTAAATCAATTAAATATTAATAATATATTATGGTTTAAAGCGGGTACTATTTTATTAAAAAACATTAATAATACAGAAGAAGGGTTATTAGCTATTTGGAATGATCAAGGTAAAATAAAATCAATAATAATTAATAATTAATAATAATAATACTAATATTATCTTTATAGAAGCCAAAAATTTAATATTAGAACCTAGTTATACTCATATAGGTTTAAGCTATTCTTTTAAATTAAAATCATTAAATATAATATTAACTAAATCACCTTATCCAATTATCTTACCAGATTGTACTAATTTTATAAAAAAAGAACATAATCAACAAATATTAAAAAGAGAAAAAGAAAACTCAACAACAATATATAATACAACAATATTCATCAACAATACTCCTATCAATAGTACTTATTCCACATTAGCAAATATAAAAAAACAAGAAATATATCCACCAATCTTATTTAATTTAACGAAACAAAGTAAACGCCTGAGATTAAAAAATAAATTACGAAATAATCCCATAGTACGATGGAAAACATCACGAAGTGGACGAACGTATAATGGCAATTTTGATTATAATTCTATTGATACTAAACATTATAAATTCGATTTAAAGGAAATTTTATGTTCTATTAATTTTGCTAGAAAACAAGCTTTACCTAGTTCACCACCTGTTGGTGCTAATCTGATTTTAATGGAAATTGCTAGAAATCATACTGAATGGATGGCTCTTAATAATAGACTGGTTAATGGAAATGAGGGGGGGTTTACTATTGGTGAAAAAATAGTGGATGGTGGATTAGAATGGAAAGCTTATGGTCAAAATATTGCAAGAGGTGTAAAAGATGTTAATCAATTATTGAGTTTAATGTTAAGAGATAGAGGTAGGTTAATATAGTACAACATAATATAATATAATATAATATAATAGTATTAAATATATTCATATTTTATTTATTAATTTGTTTTAATTAGGTCATCGAGAAAGATTACTTGGTCTTGGATTTGGTTCTATTGGTATTTGGTATGTACCAAAAGGTCATTATTGGACTATATTATTAGCCAAAGGAGATCAAAAAGATTTACCACCAACAAATTGTAATAATTTCAAAATGGATTTTATTACAGATCATTTTTAAAATAATAATATATGGGGATGTATTTTTGTATTTGAGAATTTTACTAACAATTTTTCCACTTAAATAGCGCTTAAAAGATAGAAAAAATAATGGAACCAAAAAAAAACATCCTCATATAAAATAATAATATATGGAGATGTATTCTTTTGTTTAAGAATTTTACTAACAATCTTTCTGCTCAAATAGTGCTTAAAAAATGGAAAAAGTGATGAAGCCAAAAAAAACACCCCCATATAAGATAATAAAATATAAAATAATATTATTTATTAGTGTTTTCTCCCATTCATTTAATTGTTTTCAGCATTTAATGATTGTGCTATTTTTTCCACAACATCTTTAGCAGCCACGGGAATTTTAGTACCTGGACCAAATACAGCAGCCACACCAGCATCAAATAAAAACTGATAATCTTGAGCAGGAATAACACCTCCACAAATAACAATTTTGTCCTTAGCACCTAGTTTTTTTAATTCAGCAATCAAAGCAGGTACTAATGTTTTATGACCAGCAGCTTGGGAGGATACACCAACTACATGAACATCAGCATCAATAGCTTGACGGGCTACTTCAGCTGGTGTCTAATTTAAAGTTATTTCAATTTAATTTAATTTAATATTAAAATATTATTAATTTACTTGAAATAATGGTCCAACATCCACATCAAAACCAAGATCAGCAAAGCCAGATGCAATTACTTTAGCACCACGATCATGACCATCTTGACCCATTTTAGCTACTAATAAACGTGGACGACGACCTTGGGCTGAGGTAAAAGCCTAAATGAGATAAAAAAATTATAATAATTTTTTAAAAATAAATAATCTCACTTCAATTGCATTCATAGTATCTTTAACTTCATCACGTTCACCATATTCTGACCTGTATGCTCCAGATACCATCCTATTTTGAGGCATATGACGACCATAAACCTTTTGATTAAAATAGATTAATTATATCTCTATAGCTTATTTGTTGATTTAATTTCAACTTACAACTTCTAATGCATCAGAAATTTCACCAACTGTACAACGTGCTTTTGCTGCCTAAATGAAAAGTGGATAAATATATATTGATTATAATTATAAAATATAAAAGTTAAAATTAAACTTACTTCTACTGCTAATTCCAATAAATTACCTTCATTAGTTTTAGCTGCTTGAGTTAATGCATCTAAACATGATTTAGCCTAATTTAAAATAGGTTAGCTTAATGATTTTAGAATATTTTTTTTCTTTACCTTATCATTATCTCTTTCCTTTTTAACTTTATTAATTCTATTAATCTAAAAAAATAATATAAAATTAACATGTTCAATAAAATAGAAAATAAAATAATTACTTGAGATTGTCTAACAATTGTATTATCAATAGCTAAAATATCAATATCATCTTCTTTTTCCAATCGATATTTATTGACTCCAACAATAGTTTCTAAAATAAATTTAATTTAAAAATTTTAATATTAGCTTATTATTCTTTTTTCTTTCAAATTAAATATTACCTTTTCCTGAATCAATTCTAGCTTGTCTTTTAGCAGCTGATTCTTCAATTTTTAATTTTGGCATACCCGTATCCACTGCTTTAGCCATCCCACCCATGCTTTCAATTTCATTAATTAATTTTAATGCTTTATCATAAATCTCATTTGTTAACGATTCCATCATATACGATCCTCCCCATGGATCAGCTACCTAATAAACAAATAAGTAAATAAATAATTCTATTGTAAATAATTCTATTATAAATCAATTTTAATTTTTTATATAATTTTATAATAAAATTCAATAATTAAAAATAATAGTAAATGATTTAACTTACTTTAGGTATCATGGCTTCTTCTTGTAAAATTAATTGTGTGTTTCTTGCAATTCTAGCTGAAAATTCAGTAGGTAAACCAATAGCTTCATCTAATGCATTGGTATGTAAAGATTGAGTACCACCTAAGGTAGCTGCCATAGCTTCAACTGTAGTACGAATAACATTATTATAAGGATCCTAAACAATAATAGTTAGCATAAAATATGATAAACAAAAATAAATAAAATAAACAATAACATTATTAGTTTACCTGCTCAGTTAAAGACCAACCAGAAGTTTGACAATGAGTACGTAACATCATTGATTTTGGGTTATTTGGTGAAAATTTTTCTTTCATTAAATTAGCCCATAATCGACGACCTGCTCTCATTTTAGCAATTTCCTATAATATGTATTAATTATTATTATTCTATTATGTTAATAATAATAATAATAATTAATTTACCATATAAAAATTCATACCAATAGCCCAAAAGAAAGATAATCTAGGTGCAAATTGATCAATTGTCATGCCCGATTTCATACCTTAATTAAAATAATATTAATTATTAATATTAATATTTCTTATTAAATTGTTTTAATATTTATTAATTCTTACCAGTTCTAGCATATTCTAAACCATCTGCAATGGTAAAAGCTAATTCCAATACGTTATCAGCACCAGCTTCTTGTAAATGATAACCAGAAATTGAAATTGAATTATATTTGGGCATATTCTATAATTTATAATTAATAATAAAATAATGAATAAACATATTAATTATAATAGTAATAATAATAAACTTACTTTAGCAGTATAAGCAAAGATATCCCCAATAATTTTCATAGATGGTTCAGGTGGATAAATAAATGTATTACGAACCATAAATTCTTTTAAAATATCATTTTGAATTGTACCTGATAACTCTTTTAATGTAGCTCCCTAATTAAATAAAAATATTATATTAATATCGTTCTATTATTATTACCATAGTATCATTGTATATTATCTAATTTATTTACTTGTTCTAATCCAGCTACAATATACATAGCTAAAATGGGCAATACAGCACCATTCATTGTCATTGAAACGGACATTTTGTTTAATGGTATACCATCAAATAAAATTTTCATATCTTCAATTGAATCAATAGCCACACCAGCCATACCAACATCACCAACTACTCTTGGATGATCCGAGTCATATCTAATATATTAATTTAAAAAAACAAAACTTAATATTTTCTCTCTTTTTTTTAAATTTAACTTTATAAACTTAATAATTACCCTCGATGAGTAGCTAAATCAAAAGCTACTGAAAGTCCTTGTTGGCCTGCTTTTAAATTTTTTTGGTAAAATTTATTACTTTCTTCAACAGTAGAAAAACCAGCGTACTAATATGTTATTAAAATTCGTTAATCTCTCCATAAAATAAACTTCTTTTCTTTATGACTTTTACAATATTGATTATGATATTTATATTCATTATAGTTAATTAATCTTGAATTTCCTTACTTGTCGAATAGTCCATGGTCGATTGGTATACATTGACGCATATGGTCCTCTAGTAAATGGGAATTGACCAGGTATTTCTTCTTCTATATCAGCGGTATCTCTTTTAGTATAAACTGGTTTGACTGGGATACCCTAAATAGTATAAATTAACGTTAATATTAACATTAGTATTTGTAATCTTATTAATAATGGTAATACTAATTGAAAGTAGACGAGAATAAATAGATAAATATTCAGCTTACTTCTGCTGTATTCCATGTCAAACTTTCAGCTTCTTTTCCTTTTAACTCTTTTTTTACTAATTCGGACCATTGTGGATGAATTGGCTTTAAAGTGGATGAAGAATAATTCTAGAGATATAGAAATTGAATGATATTCTGTTAATTTTATTATTCTAATTAACTTTACCCTTTGTAAATTCAAAGTACTAAATCTTTTAATTGAAGGTTTAACATTCGTTGGTATTTTCTTTAATAACATTTATTTGTTAATTTTATAAAAAAAATTTTAATTTTTTTTATTTGATTTTCGAAATACCAATTATGATTACTATGGTTCCAACTCAAAAAAATTTAAAATTTTTCATCCATTTTTAGTTAAAATTTAAATAAACTAAAATTTAAAAGTTAACTTATTTTTATTGTCGTGTTTGGAAATTATTGGTTGAAAATAGGTGCAAGCTACGTACTTGGTCTGTCTCACATTAACTGTCATATTTTCTTAACGATTTTAGCTAAATATGACAGTTAATATGAAATAGTCTGAATATTAATAAATACTTTTGTTTTTTGATAATTTTTTTTAGTGTATTAATATCAAATCATTAAACAAGTATAAGCAAAAAACTTGATAAAAATTTAACAAAATGCTATCAATATATATATTATCATTTTTTATTTATATTTATTTAATGTTTGATATTAATATATATTTTAAAATAAATAAACAAATAAACAAATAAACAAATAAACAAATAGAATAGATAATACTATTGTAAAATCTACATAAGATGTTATCAGAAAGACTTAGTGGCTTTATTAATGGTATGATATCAGGGAGTAATTCAGTTAAAAAGCCTCAAGTTAGTATATTGAACAATCTCTTTTATACTCCAACTGGGTGGCTATATACAACCAACATTATAGCAGTTATTCCTTATTATAGTTACTAAGTATGGACATTAAAACGTGGACAATAAGTTCTTCATGATCAGGTGGTAGCAATTCTCACAGCAAATATATATAAGGAACTCTGAATTGATTATTATATTATAACCAATCATAGAGCTAATGAAGCGATATTTCACATAATAAAACTTAATAACATAGTAGCTTAATATTAAAACTATTATATTATTAAATTTTATAACTTTTTATTAAGTAATTAAAAAGGTATCAAATTATTTACTGTTAGTTTATCTAAATAAACATAAATATAAATATTATAATATCGTAAAACAAACCCAATATAAATATAAAAGTCACTATTTTTAAAATTAGCTTAAATTTTTAATAATTTTAAATAGTTTGTATAAAAAAGTAATATTGTACAAATATTACAATAAACAAGTAATAAAAACAGTTATTTTTTATCAGCCTTTATCTTTAAACATATAAGCATCTACCTTTAGGCAATCTCAAAGACTAAATTACCTAATTTGCTTACAAATAGTTTTTAATAAGAAAATGTATTAAATAATTTGAATAAAAATTCATCACTGATAATGATAACTAAAAGAAATAAGAACATAGCTGTAAATAATTTTTATTAATAACAAGGGTTTGCTAATTATTTTAAATCTTTAGCAACTTGTTCCCAAACCTTGTATGGATTGAAAGCGGTTTCTGCAGTATAAGCTTTATGATTCTTGGCTGGATTCCAAGTGAATTCTAATGGACGAAGCTCCTTAAATCTAGAAGAATAAGCCTCTCTAACAGTGAAGCGAACACCACCTTTAATTGGGAGGGGTTGTGGAGCAGCTGGATTTTTACCTAATCCTGAATATTCTAAACTACTAAAAAGACTATCAAGAGTATAAACTGTACCACCAGCAAGAGAACCAATAGTAGCATCCTTATATTTAAGACCACCAAAAGCGTAGCTCTTAACATTATGGAATTCTTGCATACCATTGCTTAAAAGAGTACAGGTAGAATAACAGATGGAGTTAGAAACTAAAGCAATATTTTTAGTCTTGAATGGTTGTTTACCACTAACTAATAAGGATCTTAATGGATTGGCGCCACATTTTTCTTGGAATTGAGGAGTGTATTGGCTGTTTCTATTAGTACCGCGATAATAGCTCTTGATGTTAGTAAAGGCATTTTGTGAAGCAAATGACTTTCCATCAGGTTGATTATAATCAATTGGGGAAAAGAAACCATTCGTATTATTTTGGGTAAGCTTAGCAAGTAAAGGAGAGTAATGCATATCAGTGTTAAAGAATTTAGTAGAAGCATTTGGGAAGAGATAATCTAACACATTATAACCCCAACAAATGACACCACCACCATTATTACTTACATCTAATATTAGTTTTTCAACCTTTTCATCTTGGAGCGCCTTGAAACCATCAATAATTTCGTTGTACCATCTAGATTCGTCTTGTGCTGAAAAAGTAGAAATGTGAACAACACCTACGTTGTCAGGTAAAATATAAGTTTTAACGTAAGTTCCATCAACTACTGCAGTTAAAAGTGGATCAATCAACCTTGAATTTGCAGTTTTAAGCGGTGCTTCGATTGGGATTTCTTTGACTTCTGGTACTTCTAATAATTGAAGCTTATTATTACTTCCTCCGAAAATTTCTTTTATGAGAGCATCAAGATCAACTACTTCACAATTGTCGTCATAAAAAGACTTGGCATCAGTAAATGGCTTCTGTACATTTGGAGTAGCAATATAAGGTACAATTACTTCTTTCTCACCATTACCAGCACGAATTCTAAATTTTAAAGTTTCTTTAACTGGCGGAATAGAGGTGGATCCAAAGCTACCATAACTGATACCCCATTGGCCATTACTTTGAATAGAACGTGCAAGGGCATAATTCACACGAGAGTTAACATCTCTTGAGGTACCAATATAGTGTTTAGCATATTGTTCAACAAATTCGAGTGGTTGTTTACCATCGATCGATAACACTTCAGCACCAGCATAGCTTAATACATCTACACCAGCAGCTTCCCAAGCATCAAGAAGAGATTGACTATATTGTAAACCTTGAGGGATCTTTACTTTGATTTCTCCCCATTTACCTTCCTCTGTGTATATCGGGAATGGTTGTCTGAATACAAAGCTAGAGAAACAATTGGAGGTATACCTAGTATGACCATCTTCCAAAGTGTTAAAGAATTTAACGATAGAAATTTGAAAATCACGTTCAGTATGATATTTTTTAGATAGAACTTTGTCTAGTTCAGATCTAATATCAATGTAACTAGGTACTTTTGGGTCAGGGGATCTTTTAGCAATATCGATAAAAGCATAGAAAGGAAGAATCTTCTTTAAGGTATCAGAAACACCATTACGTATTTTATCGGTTAACTTAAAGTTATCATAACAAGCAAGTACATCTTTATATCCAATTACTGACTTGTTGGATATTTTGGCACAGGGATCAGCAGCTCCGGTATTAGTTTGACCAGATGCTAAAGTAACTAAGAGAGTTACTAATGATAAAAAATTAAGTTGCATAGTATTAAATAATCAATTATTTATAAAGTAATTTGATGGCTTTTTAACTATGTCTTAGCTGTTTTATATACTCATTTTACAAAGAGTTTACTTATATTACTAATATACCATAGTTATTTTTATTACTATTGTTAAAAAAAACTCTTGGTAATAACTTTTAAATGATTAAACTATTCATTATTTGGTTTTTTGAATTTTATTATTTTTGGTGAATTTGTAAAATAAGTACAAATATATTTTTAAACTTAAACTAACTTTAAAAAAATTACGTTTGTCATTATTCTATTTATCATGGTACTTTTTAATGTAGTTGCTATTCATTTCATAGAGTATTCTATTACTATTTAATATTGTAGCTATGTTGTTATAGCAACGTTGAAGTAGATTAAAAGATAATGAATAGTAAGCGACATTAAAATAATATATTGTTACCTAATGATGTTAAATTAGATTACAAACCATAGGTTTTACAGATATTAAATATACATATACTGATACTTCTAAAGTTATACTAATATTGATTTTGAGATTATAATTTATAATTTAAATCAAAATTGTTCATAAACTTTAATGAGTCAACTTTTCGGTTCACATTAGAAACTAGCCAAGTACGTTTTCTTAAATTAACTTCTGAATTATTCTGGAATCAACATATATATTTATTTGATATTCATTATATTAAGTAGGCTAAGCTGTATTATTATAATATCATTTAGAATGGAATATCAGATAAGCTGGTATCTTTTTTACTGCTGAAGGTTATTTGAGGGTAACATACAGAGTCCTTGAACATAAATTTTGATGTAAATAATGAAATTAATTTACTTAAAGTTATCAAAAATATGAAAGAAATCACTGTGCGTTTAAAGATCAGCTAGATCAAATATTTTTAAGAACTATCCAATTAATATAATCGAAAGGTACAATACACTTATATTCCGTTATAATATTATCATACAACCTAAAATTTTATCATGAAGTGAAGATAAGTTCAAACTATGACTCATTTTAATATTTTATTTTATTTTATTTTCTACATACTTTACACTCTATTATTTTTTACAAATTGTTTAAAATATACCTATGTGAAATATTGCTTTATTAGCTCTCGGATTGATTATAACACAACAATCACTTAAGTTGCTGTGTTCTCAAGTTCAAACACAATCAAGTCAGAGTCTCTTATTTTGATTTGCTGCGAGGATTTCTAACTTCATATTGCAAAGGATTATATCCTCTCATTTTGATATCCATACTTGTTGGAGTATAAAAGAGATTCTTTAACATACTAACTTGAGGCTTTTTAACTGAATTACTCCCTGATATCATACCATTAATAAAGCCACTAAGTCTTTCTGATAACATCTTATGTAGATTTTACAGTAGTATTATCTATTCTATTTGTTTTACATAGTTTGTAACTTATTATATATTGTTCTTATTCATTTAAGTCTATCTTAATTATATAAACTAAGACCGTTCGACTCAAGGCAAGTTAATCAAACAAGGACTGCTTTTAACTCCAACCACTGAGTATCAACTTTTACAGTTCATAGCCTATTGCGCATTATTCTTACTAATTTAAGTCTATCTTAGTTACATAAACTAAGACCTTTCGACTTACGGCCAATTAATTAAGCTAGAACTGCTTTTAACTCCTACCACTGAGTACCAACTTTCACACTACTGCTTTATTTTTTAAATCATTGAGATATTTACTATATATCGTTTTTCTACTTTTATTTAATATATGTATACTATATGATAAATATTTATTATTATTATTATTATTATTAAATCTTGATAAAATAGTCAAATTATTAAGTAAATACTGTATAATAATTTTAATTTACTCATTTTTAATTTTTTTGTATTTTTAATAATGAGTTATAATATTGATATTTTATTATTATTAATTATATTGATTTTTATTTATATCAAATCTAAAACTTTTACCTTTATCAAAAGAATATACCGAAGCTATAGTTGATAATAATGCTACTCGTTGGTTTTTATTTTAATAAAAAATAAAGTCAAATAACTATATATTTATATATTATATATGGGGATGTGTTTTTATGTTTAAGAATTTTACTAACAATTTTTCCACTCAAATAGCGCTTAAAAAGTGGAAAAAGTAATGAAGCCAAAAAAAACACCCCCATATCTATTAAACATTTAATAAGAATAATACAAAACACATAATTAAAAAAATAAAACAATTAAAATAAGTCTTTCTTGAATTTTTTTATTTAGTTTTAATCTTTTAAACTTAACTAATTATATATCAAGGACTTATAAATTTAAAAACTTAAAATTTAGGTTAATTTTTAACTAAATTCTGAAACTACTTTAAATATCCCTATATATATTATATAAATATAGTTATTAAAAGCTGAAAATAATAACAAATGCAAAAAAAAGTAAACTAGACTTAACTATAAGGGGATGTTTTTTTTGATTTCATTTCTTTTTCCATCTTTTAAGTACTATTTGAGCGGAAAGATTGTTAGTAAAATTCTTAAACAAAAAAATACATCCCCATAAAGCAAAAAAATAAAATAAAATAAAATAAAAATTTTAAATATTAATTTAATAAAATTAAATACTATAGTATTTATGCAAAAATAAAATAGTCTATTATAACAAAATAATATAAATATCTTAATAAAGTAAATTTAATATATATGAATTTAATTATTTATTATATTTATATATATTAACTATATTAATTAAAATATTAAATTTAGTACTTAAAGTTTAATTGCTTTATATTAGTTACAAAAAGCCAATAAATAAGGAAATTTGCATTAGTTTATTAAAAATATATATAAAATATAATAAAAATTAACACTTTAAGTTATTTTTTATTTAAAAGTAACTTTTTAATATAAATTTATAATGTTGTTTTACTGTGAAATATTGCTTTATTTAGCTCTCAGATTGATTATAACACAACAATCACTTAAGTTGTTGTATTCTCAAGTTCAAACACAATCAATTCAGAGTCTCTTATTTTGATTTGCTGCGAGAATTTCTAACTTCATATTGCAAAGAATATTATCTCCTTTTAATATCCATACTTGTTGGAGTATAAAAGAGATTCTTCAATATGATAACTCGAGGCTTTTTAATTGGATTACTCTCTGATAATGTATCATTAATAAAGCCACTAAGTCTTTCTGACAACATCTTATATAGATTTTACGGTAGTATCTTCCATTGTATTTGTTTACATAATTCGTAGCTTACTACATACTATTTCTATTAAGTTAAGTCTATCTTAGTTACATAAACTAAGACCCTTCGACTCAAGGCAAGTTAATTAAGCAAGAGTAGCTTTTAACTTCGACCACTAAGTATCAACTTTCACATTACATTAAAATTTTTTTTATTATATTTATGCAAAATTCAATAAATAAAATTTAAAATCCTTGTAACAAAATGTTTTGAACTTTACTTTTAAAATTAAAATATATTACAATTTCAGATTGAGTTATTTATATGGGGATGTATTTTTGTGTTTAAGAATTTTACTAACAATTTTTCCGCTCAAATAGCGCTTAAAAAATGGAAAAAATAATGAAGTCAAAAAAAACACCCCCAAATGTTGCTATTACTTGAATTATTAATACCTAAGTTAATAAACAGCCAAAGAGCAACTAGTTATAATAATAAGTAAAAACTATTATTATACTGCTTGTACTATATAAAAATAGTTAATTATGGTTTTAGGGCTAACCGATCCCTCCCATGCAGCTATTTATTAACTTAGTGATATATTAGTAATATAATTATAACATTAAAGTTATTTATTTATTGATAGTAGATCTGCAATGTTGGCTATAAAGCAGTCAATAATAAATATTTCTCAATGAAGTTTTATAAAAATATGCATTTATTTACATAATATAGCTTTAATTAATATTTATATATAGGTTATATTAGTAAAAGCCTTGATAACCCAAGAATTTCTATTAAATTTAATACAAATCCTGTCAACACAATATAATAATAAAATAATTTAAGACTGTGTTGGGTACTTTTGGTTTTTAATAAAGAATTTATTTTAATAGAATTTTAAGCAAAGTTTTTAAAATATAAAATTTTTAAAAATTGGATAAAAAATGAAACCAATTCGGACATCCCCACTTCTATAAACAGTAACTTGAAGATTTTAAAGTATCCATACATATCAAAGCAGGATATGCGTTTTTTTATACTCTTATTCCCTGTTTATTTTACTTTTAGTAAGTAAATTTAGAATAATGAATAAAAAATAGCGAAAAAAAGTTCAAAGTTGCTTTAAAAGGTGTTAAAAAATAACTAGTTTAGAAAATGAGGATGTTTTTTTTGGGTTCATTATTTTTTATATCTTTTAAGCGCTATTTAAGTGGAAAAATTGTTAGTAAAGTTCTTAAACATAAAAATACATTCCCAAATGTTCTATTTAAACTTTATTATCTGTAAAATCTTTGCTTAATAAAATGAGTTTTAGCATTTCTCAAGCTAATGATACTCAATTATTTACTGAATACTTTTGTGAAGTAAATGAAAAAGAATAAAGGTTTGAAGAGTACATCTAAAAGTATTTCTAGATTGAAATGTAAGAGATCGATATCAACATAACTAGATTATTTTTGAAATTGTTACAATTTAGTACAAGGTGTGCTAATATCACCAAAACAAAATCGCTTTGATCCAATTTATTAGATAAAAAATTCAAGAAATTGACTTACGGAAAGAACTGTTTAAAGCGGAAAGTAATGAATTTGACTAACAATAATGATAGCTCTTATCATCAACCATTATAAGATGAAAAACTATTGGCAAGGTATTAAATTAATAGCAGTAAATCCAATGCTAATAGTTTTTTTCAGCTTCCAAAATCAAGTGCTATGCCAATCGATTCCATATGCCTTAGAAACATTTCCAAAACAATTTGCCATTGTAATTAACACTTGACATTTTTGACAGTAATATTTGTGATAATAATTGCTACATCGTAGATAAATAGCATAATTCGTAGCAATCAGAATCAAGTCTTAGGTTTAGTAATATATAAGCGGAAGTATTCTCAATGAGTCCAGTCTATCAGTTATCAGCAAAAATAATAGCTTGTTTTCCTTTATAGCTGGCTATACATTAATAAAAGATTTAAGATTAATCACATTTAATTATTTATTAGCGGAAGATTATAAAAGATAAAAAATACCACTAAGTATATATAATAATTTTTGTTTTGATATGCAGGATTTTATAAAACCTAATAGCAATATCCAGTTTACTGATCCTTTTCTCCTTTAAATCACCCAAATCTCAAGCTTCTGGTTCAAATAACCTTGGTCATTTGATATTAAAGCTTAAGCCTTCAATAAGTTTATTTGATTCAAAAAGAAGAATGAAAAGATGAGTAAGGGATATGGTAGCGATTGTTAGTTTTTGATGCTATTTCTATGTAGCATAGATTCCTAAGTTATATTCTTTTACATGTTGTATTTCTTATTATTAAACAAACATTTGATTAGTATTTTGTAACTTATTTTACGATTTGAAATTAATCATTAACAAAATTAAAAAAATTATTAGGCTTCCAGAGGGATTCAAACCGCATCTCATAAGGTAGTTTATATAACTAAACGCATGTTCAACCAGGTCAGCTGCTTATGATTGGCTCATATGTTAAGTTTTATAAATTGGGGCATGTGTACTACCAATTGTACTAAGGAAGTTTTTTTTTTGGAGGAAAGTTTAGAACTGTGTTTAAATGAAAATATTTGGGGATGTATTTTTTGTTTAAAAATTTTAATAACAATATTTCCAATCAAATAACGCTTAAAAGTGGAAAAAGCGATGAAATAAAAAAACGCCCCCAATTTTGTTTTTTCATAAATGCTAGTTTATTTTAAATAATAAAATAAATAAAAAGTAGTAAAAGTTATTAAAGAAACTGAAATGCAGTTTTAAATAACTAAATAAAACAGTTATTTGTTAATGTAAATCGTCCATTAACATAATAAAATATTTGATTAGTCTAATAATACAATTAAATGGTTATATTTATCAGAAGATTACACGGATTGAATTAAACAGCTAGCAATTACCATCCTAAAAAAAGCGCTTGATCAACAATAAAAACAATAACACAAGCTATAGGTTCGCCGCTTTCATTACGATCATTCTTTAACCGCCCTAATTAGCACTTATTATTATTGATTGATCTCTTCGGAATCCAGAGATCCAGACACTCCAAAGCAAAGAACTGAAATGGCTTATTAAATAAATTGACATAAAATAATATCGATGTCGTTCTTATCAAGCTTGCGCACAAAAACAATAAACGAAATACAATTTCAATTATATAGTCAATTATCGATAATAATAAAACAGTATTAACTGAAAGCTTATATGGCTATCATAATCTTAATAAGGTTGAGGTTTCATTAGTTAGCTTAATAGCTATATTTTATCAACCATAGACAGTTAAAAATTTTAACATCTTTTTTATTTTTTACGCCTTTTTTATTAATAAAAAAATATTGTCATCCTCATCAAGGGATTAGCTATTATTTTACTGAATTTAATATCAATTTATTAAAATAAAATTTTCATATATATACCTTATTTGGTCATCTATTTTTTTATGTTCAATTACTTTTAGTAAAATAGTAATTTTTTTTAAAATGCGTAATTGTTTTTTAACGGTATGCGCAAATAATAAGTGAAAATAGCAAACATAATATGGGGATGTATTTTTGTGTTCAAGAATTTTACTAACAATCTTTCCACTCAAATAGCGCTTAAAAGATGGAAAAAATAATGAACCCAAAAAAAACACCCCCCATATCGTCTCAATGGATTTCTTTTGCAAATTTGGCAGCTTTTGCTTTTAATAAGCATGTAAATACACACAAAATAGTTTCAATTTTAAAGAAAGAATCATTGAATTTAATAAATAATTTGTATCTAGACGAATATTTTCTCATTACTAAAAAAACAAAGTGAACCAATGAAAATAGTAGACCTAAGCTAGCTCAAGAATTGACGTTTTCCAAAATCTAAGGTTTAGTTAGCCACTTTTTTAATAGTTCAATTTCACAAACACGTTAATTTCAATTTCATTAAAAACCCTAATCCAGCACAAATGGTAACTTTATCACAATCACCAACCCAAAATCATTAAATATAATTAACCATCCTTTTCCTGTAGTCTATGAGAAAACAAAAAAAGAAACGTGCTGTACGTCAAAATAGCAATGTATTTGCAATCTTTGATCAAAAACAAATAGCTGAATTTAAAGAAGCCTTTTCCATGTTTGATCATGATTCGGATGGTTTTGTAGATAAGGAAGATTTAAAGGATATGTTGGCTTCTTTAGGTAAGTAAAATTTTAATTTTGGTAAAATAAGGATTCTATTGATGTTTATTTTTTATTTCTATTCATCCATTACAGTTATTCCGTTTTTATCATCCACAATAACATCAAATTAACCCCTCCCCTAGGTCAAAATCCAACGGATGAATATATTGATGATATGATTAAACAAGCGCCTGGTAGTATTAATTTTACTATGTTTTTAACTTTAATGGGAGAAAAATTATCCGGCACAGATCCCGAAGCAGATATTTTAGCAGCTTTTGAATGTTTTGATGATGAAGGTAAAGGATTTATTAATGCTGATGATTTAAGAGAATATATGACAACGATGGGAGATAGGTTTACTGATGAAGAGGTAAAAATAAATTTGAAATTGTCTAGGGGGATGTGGTATTAATTTCTGTTTTTAGATGGATATCATGTTTAAAGGAGCTCCATTAGATAGAAAAAATAATTTTAACTATAATGAGTTTGTTAGAGTATTGAAACATGGAGAATAAATCAATGTTTATTTATTAATTTTTTGATTGTTATTATTATTTAATTATGTTTTATTATTTAAACTTTTAAAATTTCTGTCATATTATATAAGCTTTAAATTTGCCAGTTATTAGATAAGCCTAAGTTTTACCAGTTATTAACGAAAACTAAAATTTATTTAAAAGAACAAATAAGCTAAGGATAAGGGATGAATTATCATTGGTTGATAATTAAATTGATACAATTAATAAGTAGAGTGAGCTCATAATTTATAGCAAACTCACCCCTATTAAAGCTGATAAAAAGTCAGGATCGTAATTTTCAAAGAAATATTTTTGCACTTTTTTCAAGAAGATTCTATCCCTGATCAAAAATAAACAAACCATAATAAAACTAAGTTAACATCTGATTTTATTTTACAAACTGGAATTCGATTTATTATTACAATTATTAAGTACCATGATAGCTTGGGCTTTACATGGTTTAAAATTAAATGGTATTTCTCAATCTTCTTTACTTGCTTCACCTACTTACAAAAGTAGTAACTTGATCTTAAAAAATATTAAAATGGCCAACACTTATACCTCACTCTCTCGAAGTGTTCCAATAAAAAGACAATCCATGTCCTTTTCCACCTCCTCTTCTTCTGGTCCATGGTCCCAATCCTCTTCCTCTTCTACTGGTACTAAGTTTTATCAAAATGCTATCATGTTTTCACCACCTTTATATGCTGGTTATTCCACTTTATCAATCGTCACATTGAAGGAATTAGATCCTATTAAACCTGATTTAAAGAATAGCTCTCCTTGTGATATTACCATTGGGGCTGCTTGGGCACCTAAAAGGCCCAGAGCCAATTTACCTGTTTGGTGCTTAGCAGATTGTGGGGAGGATGCATTCTTTACTAGCATTGTACACGAGAAGTATTGCATAGGTAAGTGGAGATGATTGAAACTGCTATTCTAATATTAGTTACTAATCATTGTTTTAGGTATTGCTGATGGTGTTGGCGGTTGGTCTGAAGTTGGTGTTGACCCTTCTCAATTTGCGTGGGAATTAATGAATAAATGTCAAATTAATTGCCAAAACATGGGTATTATCAACGAACTGGAACCCTTAAGTATCTTGGATAATTCTTATAAACAACTAAAAAATGAAAGAAAAGTGAAAGCAGGTAGTAGCACCGCTTGTCTGGCTGTTATTGATAGCGAAACTTCCATTTTAAGTTCAATTAATTTAGGAGATTCTGGCTATATTGTAATTAGAAATGGAAAATCAGTATACCAAGCTAAAGAAACAACTCATTACTTTAATGCACCTTATCAATTATCAATTATCCCACCCGAATTAAATAAAGGTAATCATATATTGAATCAACCTAAAGATGGTTTATTAGCTAAAATTCAATTGGAACATGGGGATTTGATTGTATTTGGTACAGATGGTTTATTTGATAATTTATTCTTAAATGATATCGAGATGGAGATTAAAGCAAATGAACCTGATAATTTAAATCAATTGTTATTAGCTAGTAAAAAAAATCAAGACTTATTAAAAGGTTATACTAATAAAGTTGCGGGTTCTTTGGTTAAAAAGGCTAGACTTAGAGCTAAAGATAAAAATAAAGATAGTCCATTTAGTAAAGAAGCTGAAAAACATGGCTATAGATTTAAAGGAGGTAAAATGGATGATATTACTGTAGTAGTGGCTTTAGTTACTAAAAAATCAAAATTGGCTCAATTGTAAACTCAAACCCAAAACTATTTTTCTTAGCTAAAATTAAGCACCTTCTCTTTCTTTTTTTATTAAATCGTTTTTTGATTTTATTTTGGTATTCATTTTATATTCTTTTATATTTATGTTTATTTTTTATTTTTTCTATACTACTATTTATATTAAAGTAAAATTGAAATCAAACATGAAAATAATATAAATTAAGCAATAAAATTTACTAGGCATTCCAAATTTTATTAAGCATTCAAATACGATTAATTTACTAATCTATTCATCGTCATCGTAAAATCCAACAATATTACTGCTATCTCCACTTTGATCACCATTTTCTTCATTCTCTCCGCTCTCTTCGTTTACTCCATTTTCCACTTCAACTTCTTTATTCTTCTTACTTTTTTTATCACCAAACGGTACTCTAGTTCTTTTCTTTTTACTTGACTAAAAATAAAAATATGAAAAATATAAACAATTAATAATCGCTGAAAGAATATTTTAGATCTCACTTACCAATACATTAATTCTCGCTTCTTCATCTACTGAACTTTCATTTTGACTTAAAATATCTTCATTTTGATATTGAGAAGATATTAAATTTCCATCTATTGCACGATGTTTTAAATTACCTAAATATCAATTCAATCACTATACATTCTTTTAAAACGTATAAACATATTATAAACTTACCAATATCGTAAGCATCTAATACATTATGCTCTTTAAATAGTTTTCTTACTTGTAGTATTAGCTTTTCTAAACTAGCTCTACACGAAGGGACCGCTGATGCTAAGGCTTTTCCTTTGGTTTTAATTTCATTACATATATTCTAAATAAATAAAAAACATATCAATTTCTACCTTTATCTTCTATCTAAATAATAATAAAATTACTTGTAATTTCCTTGTACTCAATTGCGTATTTTTTAGTATAAATAACACCTTTTGTCGATGATGGGGTAAATAATAATCCAAAAACGGAAGTATGGTTTTAATAAAATTATCCACAAATTGTCGTCCATATTGAATTGTAGTTAATAAAAGAGTATGATCTGAATATTTTGTTGCTATGTTAATTAACTTATGCCATAAATCTAATAAGATTGTTATAAATTTAATAATTCCTTGATCTTCAATATTTTCTTCAATTTGAATACTGTTAGTCAATTCTACTAATTGTGAGGAAATGATTTTATAATAGATTGGCAGCATAGCAATATTAAAATTAGGGAAATTGGCTTCTATTAATTCGGTATTGTCTTGTGTTACGGGTTCTAACAAATTATTCAAATAATGTTTTAGTATTTCTAATCGATTCTCTGAATAATAAAATTCTTCTTTTAATAAATAAATTAAAGCTTCCTTATTTTTAACAGAATATCTAGTACCCAATTTCTTTGAATTTATTTGTTTAATGTAATCAAATATTTGATTATTCTTTTTAAATTGATTTGGGTTTTCTTTATATATAATAGATAATAACTTTTGTATTTTTAATGATAGATTGAAATTCATTGTATATTTTGTTAAACTTGATAATTCTTGATATATTTTTAAGTTAATTGTTTTGCTTTCTTTTTTAAATAAATGACTTTGTTCTTTTAATATTTGTAAACAATCTAAACTTAATGATATTTCTTCATTGTCTTCAATTTCACCTTCAATACTTAAAGTGTATACAATTAATTTAAGATAATTACATAATCCATTTATGATTGATAACATCTCTTCATAATTTATTTTAAAATTTGTATTAAAGTTTAATTCTGATTCAGAAAAACTTTGTTGTAATTTAATTTTAAAGTTGTCTAAAATACAATTACACTCTTCTTTTCCTAATTGTAATTGTGGATATTCTTCTAGATTTTTTGGTAGTTCTTTTGGAAATATAAACTTTGTAATTTGAAAATCCAAGGGATGTAAAAACTTTCTAGCTTCAATTGGGGATATATTATGTAAATTTTGTTTTGAATTATTATACTCTAAAAAAGATCCCGTATACGTTAAATGTTGCTTATTTAACATAAATTTACTTAATGTATCTTCCAATGCAACTAAACCCGATAACCTTTCTTTGATTTTGGATTGAATAAAAGAATCTGAAAATTGGCAAAAAGCATTGATAAGTTCCCTATACCAATTCGAAGCAATAATCAAACTAATAGTAAGGCAATCGACTAACCCAGTTTCGCCCGTATACATAATATCATCCAAATTCTCTTTATTAAACATTAATATACCACATAGTAATAAGCTACCAATTTCATCTAATTTTTTTTTTAAATAATATTCACATGCCTGATACAATTTAAACAAAGAACATACTAAATCTGGATGAATACTTTCACGGGAATTATAATAGTAACTTATTACTGTTGGTAAGATATTAATAGCTAAATCCCCTTCTGTTTCATTTAAATCATCCCATACCACTATATTAAATGATTTGGGCCATGTTGGCATTAAGGTAAATTTATTAGTATCATCACTTTTAACAAATAAAAATAAATCACAAAATGTAATAGCAAAATTATCAAATAACCATTCTACTATATTAATATGTAATTCTTGTGATATTATAATTTCTGCTAATTGATTACAAGTCAAAGATAGAGAAGAGTGATATTTTGGACATACAGTTTGTATTAATTGTAGTATGGAAATAACTCTTAAGTAAATTGGATAGTTTTTTGAATCCATTGTATTTTTACTAGACCCTGGTAATGTTGAATTTTCTAATTCATTTTTATATAATTTATTCATTTGTTTAATCATTGAAATACAGGCTGTTATACCAATAACTTTATATTTTTCGGATGGATGAGTTAATTGTTTACGTATAACTATATTTAGTTCATTATAAAAAACACCTTCACTCATATCTGCTTTTTCAACCATGGATAATGAAGCGTAAATTTCAAATAATTTGGCTATTTGAGATAAAGATAATTTATCTAAATAATCTAATATACCTTGAACAAATATCAAAAATTGACTTAACCCAATACTATCTTCCTTTGTTATTTTATCTAAAGCTTCTAAGGCATAATCAATTTCCCATTTGTTACCAGAGCCTATATGTGTAATTATTGAGCCAACTGTTTCTTGTCGAAAAAATACATCTGAATGTAAAAATATCAATGTATATAATTTGACGGACATATCCCCAAGGTGGTGATCTATTTTTGCTTCTCTATTTAAATATTCGGCTATTGAAAGAAAATCGATCGTGCTTTTTTGTGTTAATTGAAGGTAATTTTCTATTGTTTCTTGAATTAAAGTAGATGTTATTACTCCAGTTGATACTTTTGATTTAATAACTTCTTTTACTTTTTTTTTCATTGCTGGAATCGAATGCATCATTCCTAAGGCCAATATATCTAATATATAAATTGAATGTTGTTTATGAATAGATTCAATTGTTTTTATCCAAGAATTCTTTAATTGGTTGTTAATTAGTAGGGAAGAATTAATTGTATCTAAAATCATTGAACAGGATTGTGATTTATTTGCTTTATTATCAACTCTATTAAGATTACTTGTTTCCATATTGCTTTTATTGATTTGAAACTTTAATATTTGATCGATCTTAATTTTTTCTCTGATGCTTTGTAACATCTTTAATAGATTTTCCTCATTTGAACTCGTTAATAAAAATTGAACGGCTGTTGCTAAATTTTCTATATCAATTGAATTTAATCTACCAATTACAAGTTCAACTGTATAATCCTAGTAATGATTAGCGCTAAACTAATTTGTATTGAATTGAATTACCAAATCATCAGTTGGTATATTTAATGCTCCCAAACATTCAATTACTGGGACAAATAGATCGCTATTTTTTGAAGCGAGTGATGTTAATCTTTCTAATAAATCCTATGAAAATTAATATGTTATTTTATTTATAAGCTAAATCCTTACTGTTTGATCTATATCAATAAAAATTTCTGGTAATATTTGAATAATTTCATATTGAATTTTAAGTGGACATATTTCAACTAACTAAATTACATTAACAAACTGGTAAATCATAAAAATGTTATACTTACAGATACTAATTGTTCTAATAAATCTCGAGGCTCATTTAATTGATCTAACCAACGAAATTGATTTATAATACTTTTTACTAAATCTATATTAATACTACAATTATATTAACTATTGAACAAATAAAATAATTATTACTTTCCCTCAACGTTACACATCTCAGCTAATTTTCCTAATAACAAGGGAAGCAATTCACCTTGTAAGATGGATGTTGACAACAATAATTGGATCAATGAATCGTTCTTGGTAAATACACTAATAAAGATTAGACACTATCTTTCAAATATGGGATTTCCAATTACTTTAAACTGACTTCCTCTTTATAACCTACAATTGGATACATACATTTTAATAATCTTAAATCCTCATCGATATAAGTTGATAAATCGGAAATAAACTCAGAGACTTTATCTTCATTATTTTCGAAGTAGTTCTTTAACTTTTGTTTAACAAACACGAAATCCAGACCTACAGAACCTTTAGTTTATAATTACAAAAATTCATAGAATCTTGCCTATCGATATACCCTCCTTATCTATTTTTATTCCACATTCATTTAATATGCTTTCCATTAATTTGAGTTTGATATTGGAATTCTCTTGATAGAAAAGTTTGATTAAAAAATGCTTAGCCACTAAAAATCAACTTTAAAAAGTTAGCATTTAATTGGCTAAAAAATTCAAGGTTAGCATTTTCAAAAGTAATAAAAAAACAAATTGCAGTAGAAAAATCTTTTATTTTTATTTTTTAAGATGGTGGAAAAACTCACAGATTTACCAACTATAGTGCTAGACCAGGTTTTCAGGTATTTGAATGAAAAAAAGCTGTTTAAATTATGCTTTTTAAGTAAAAGATTATTCCCACATGCTAAAAATACTATTATAAAAGTGCTATTAGTAAGTATACGGATTTAAAAAATAAGCTCATTAAAAAAATGATGAGTTGATAAGATATGGGGGTGTTTTTTTTTAACTTCATCACTTTTTCCATCTTTTAAGCGCTATTTGAGTGGAAAAATTGTTAGTAAAATTCTTAACCAAAAAAATACACTCACATATCATTTTTATGTAGACGGTTGTTAACATTAGTACAAAGTTGTCTTTAAAATAATCTCAATTATTGGAAAGAGCTTAATGAATTTAAACAAGAACAATGGATTGCTAAAAATAGCAAGTTACAACTTCATAAAGAACTTATACTCTTTTTAATAGCTCCAAAGGTATGTATAAGTGGGAAGTAATACCACTTATCTTACAATTGTTAAATAGTATTGATATAGCTTGGGTTAGGTGGAACTTTACTTAGCTATGGAATTATTGGTTTATAACTTTAATTTTAAGCTAAAAGACAAATAAAATAAAATTGTATTTTATTAATACACTGGAGAAACCAATCAATATTTATATTTTTAAAATTGAATAAATAAAAATTATTTAAAAAAATCCTTTACTCTGTTATTACTATATAATGTGAAACTGTATTAACAGTTGATTTAATAGCTATATAAAATTTATAAATTAAAGAATTTGGTTATAAAAGAGTTGATGATATAGCAATAATACTGCAAAATTCAGCCAAAATAAAATTAATTTAATAAAAGCGTAATACAACGAATATGAGGTAAGACTATTTCATTAAACTTTTGTACATCCTAGATTAAAGAGCTTTATTGAATAGATAAAAATTTATAGTTTACTTTAAGCCCAAATTTTATAATATCTGTACCGAAATACCTTTTGATTACATTATTTTGTTTATTTCCTATGCAACATAAAGCTGCAAAAGACTATTTATTAGATACATACAAAAAACATTTCTGTGTGGTTCCAAAATTATTTACAAATATTATTATTATTTCATGTTTAATATTATTTTACTGCCTTTTCGATATAATAAAATCGCAAAATATTAAATTTTGGATTTAAATCGATCCAGCTATGCATTAATACTGATACAATAAGGAACAGACAGCGCCCAAATAATTCAACCTTTACTGTTCTTTCGAATGTTTTTATTTCTTAATATCGCTTTTAGCCTCATAATATCTTTAAAGTCCTATCTCAACTTAAGTTTCAAGCACGTGTTTCCAAAAAAAATTGAGTCAAATAAGCAGGTAAAATTGAATTTTGAAATTCAAATTTTTTAATTCTTAAACCAGCAAGTTTGTTTTTAATTTAAAAGTTAGATTTATAAAAAATTAACAATAAAGGAGAAATAATGGAACCAGAAAAAGGGAGCCAAGTTAAAAAGGAGTCCAAAGGAGGAGGGAAAGAAGATACTGGGCAAGCAAAAATAAATTTAAAAGATAACATTGTAGCTTATAGAGATTTTATTATTTTTGAAGAAAGGCTTAAATATAGTTTAAAATTATTTAAGTTTCGACAGAGGCAGTATTATGGTAGGGACTATTAATGACATATTGAGCTAAATTTATTTACAAAATAATTTTTAGCTATGTTATTCGCCCTTTCTTTCCTTATTGGCTATTTTTTATGGTTGATCAATTTTAGTAACTTGAAGGTAAAGGTTTTTGGATGATTGATTTAAATTAGTATTTAAAAATTGTCTTATAGGATCCCTTTTGGATCTCAACAAATAAGTTTATGTTGTTTATTTTATTATCCGTGTTTTTATTGTTGCTTAGTAGTGAAAATATTTGGCAGTCTAAAAGGTAACCTTAATTATTTTTAAAAGCATTCCACTTTATTTATGATTCAGATTCGTTTCACGGATTAATCGAGTGTTAGCAAACTATAAAATTCAATTTCATAAAAAAGAAAAGGAACTAAAGGTATTAAATACAAATCATGATTCGAAATTATCGAAGGAGCAAATTACGTTTAGAAATCGGTTTCAACTTGGTTTAGATAAATTTCGAACCGCTTATCAAAAGAAGGCGGGTGTTAGTTCGACAACGAAGCCTAAAACAAAGACATAAAGAGCCTCTTTTCTCCTTTGGCTTTAGAGTTAAATATGTATCATATAGTTTTTTTGTTGGGATTCTTTGACTTTTATTCGATCAGGTTGATAAATTTGTCCACCTTTTTTAATTATTAAATTATATTATTATTATTCTCGATTTTTAACCATAATTTACTTTCAAAGTGTATATTATTTCATAAGCTGTATTATTGAAGAACATTTCATCCAAAAACTACTTTATTTAATATTTTATAATTCAAATAATAGGGATTTAGTCAATACCAAATAAAAAAATTTCAAGATAATAAAACGGGTTTAGGAAATTAAATCAACTTAGTAAAGACATAACTTAATCTTTATTGAAATACTGCTACCTTAATCAAACTACAAAACCTAGTTACTACTCGTTTAAAGAATAAATTTCAATAAAAATATTTTTTAATTAATCATAGCAAGCTTTGTATCATTATCTGTCATAGTCCATACATTCTTTTCCTTATACAATATAAGGCAATGATTCAACTCTTGGATTGTAAATCCGTTTGTAGTGACCTTATCAGAGATATTTTTAATCCTCAACTTGTTGATACCATCTTGATTGTTATCCATAAACATACGACGAATAATTCCAAAAATTTGGCTATCCTTATTCTTATTTTTGTTGTATGATCCACGTTGAGAATTGAGTGACTCTTCAAGGCCTGCTTTGGTTACTGTGATCAGACGTATGGCTTCAATTACATCTCCCTTTTCTACACTTTCTCTAAAGTGAAGCCTTGCAAGTGCTAAAGATAAACGAATAATTGCTAATAAACCACGTGCAGTGATGATATTATTATTCTTATCATTAGTATTTTCTGATTTCTCTCTCATTAATACATAGTTACTAACAATCTCATCAGCTACATTTGTTGGGATGCTACAATTGACATTCTTAGCTTGAGTGATATAATTGCGTAATACCTCTGGTGAAAGATACTCGTTTTCTGTATTTGGGATGGCATTATTCATATGTACTTGGGTTACATGCTGTGCCAAATTCCTATCTAATTCAAACGAAGGTAAATCAAGTAACAAAAAGATCATATCAAAACGAGACAAAAGAGCAGCTGGTAAATTAATATTATCTGTTATAGAACGATGAATATTATAACGTCCAAACGCTGGATTAGCAGCAGCAAGGATAGAGGTACGTGCATTCAAAGTGGTATTGATACCTGCTTTAGAGATACTGATTGTTTGTTGTTCCATAACTTCATGAATAGCTGTACGATCATTTTCATCCATTTTATCAAACTCATCAATACAACAGATACCATTATCTGCTAAAACTAAAGCTCCCCCTTCCAATACAAGTTCTTCAGTAATTGGATCGCGCATTACTGCTGCAGTTAAACCAACCCCAGAAGACCCTCTACCAGTGGTATACACAGCTCTTGGTGAAATTTTTGTAATAAACTTCAACAGCTGAGATTTAGCCACACCAGGATCACCCATAAGACAAATATTGATATCACCACGAATCTTCATCCCATCATCAGTTGTTTTTGTACCTCCACCTACTAAAAGTAAAAGGAGAGCTTTTTTAACATCCTCATGACCATAAATTTCAGGTGCTATACTTCTAGCAAGCATGTCATAGATTAATGGCTCTTGTTTAAGCTCTTCCACTTTTTCAAGCGTTGCTTCATCAATATTATTTTCTGCTCGATTCTTATGTTGATATACAAATTGAGCTTGTAAGAAAGTATCCGTTAATAAACCGGCTCTTAAAGCCTTAAATCCACTAAATGGGGTTGTAAGAAATATTCCAGATACGTCAACAATATCACCTGGATTCATACTTCTAGTGAGTTCTTCATAAAGATGAATAGTAGTATATCTTGGAGTATGTCCAACAGGAACTTGATCAGCCTAAATGATTATTAATATTAGATTTTCAAATTAAGTTTTTAAAATCTACCATCTCTTGTATCTTAGCTTCTTGGAACTTCAAAAACTTTGAGGATCTAGTTTGCATTTGAAGCTTACCCCTTCGATTGTTTTTTTTACATCCTTCTGAAGGGCACTCAATCAATGGGTTAAACGTCTTACTTTTAACTTCTTGGAAGATCTCGCAACCACACTGTTCACAGCTGTAAGCGTTTACGACCAACAAAGGCTTAACATCCGTAACTCTAGTAACAATACCACGAACGGTTAGCAGCTTACCAACGTGAGGTGCTTTAAGCTCACGAACAGCTAAGCTTTTTTTACTTGATAGTGGTTTAAACGCTACGGTACTAAGAAGTATTAGAAATGATTAATAAATTTTAAATTTAGTTACAATCTTCTAGTTAAAAGTGGTGGAAATGCAGGATTTTCCTGAGCGTCGGTATCACCATTCCCATCAGATTCAGCACCTCTTTGCTGACGCTGAGCCATGATGACATCAACTACATCATCTTTGACATTCAGTACTCTAGATGGTATAGGTAAAACAGAATCAAAGATGTAGGAAAAAAGTTCTAAATAAGTCTTGGCATTGTCGGTTATCCTCTTGGCTAACCCATATTCACTGTTTTCAAACTAAAAGTTAAGGTGAGTTTTAAGTTTAATTAAAGTGGTTTGTGATTTACTTTAGCTATATCGTCTAATTCTACAATTATTTGGTCCAACTCGCGGTCGGCTACTTTTTGCTATAAAACAATTAATAAACGCAAATGAGATTACTAGTAGTGACTTACTAACAAAGGTTTAAATTTAGAAGTACCATTAACTTGGCATTTTTCCAAAAAATTTGAAATTAAATCTAAAAATTAAAAGTAAACGAGAGTATCTTTATTGACTATTCTTTAGTTTAATATACCTAATTCTTCATCATATTTTACGTTTACTTGAAGCGTTGCAAGCTTGGACATTTTTGTTAAAAAAAGTTAATTCAAAGCTGCACAAAATTATCCCTTAAATTTTTATTGGTCTTTAGTGACAGGCCAATCATAAGGCTCTGTTTTGATCTTAATTTAAAATTCGAGTAAATATTGAGAATAAGCTTTAAATTTATTAATTTGTAACTATTTTATAAATTTTAAACAGCTAATACTTACTTGTACTTTATTACTCAAGCTCATTTAATGGCAATAATATTAAACTTTAACAGTCGCTATTTAAAAACACTATTTATTAAATTAAGTTTGTGAAAATTAAGACGGAAAGAAAAGGAGAAGAAAAGGAGAAGAAAAAGATAGAGTGAGTATTTTGGGATATGATTAAATTTGAATTAAAGGGCATCTTTACCAACAATCCCTCTCCTTTTATTAACTCTTTGCGATCTAAGGCCTTTTCTAAAAGCCAAATAAGAAGGGTTTGTTTTATTTAGAAGCAATCCATTTAATTGATAAGTATCATGGTTTTCTAAATAGTGAATAGCGTCACTTTTAGTTCTTAAAGCTTTGATTGAGTTGGATAATATCGTTTGTTCTAATTGAAAATTCTCCAAGTTCCATACCTCAATAAAACAGTTTGAAAAGGCCATCAAAAATGGATAGCACAAAGCAAAGGATTTGGGTGCACCATACCAATTAATTACTTGTCCATTCGTATCTAATTTACCTGCTCTGTCAATATGGAACCCGAATTCTATTTAAATTATTTTGTTTAATCTAACTAAAATGAACAATATTATTATTTACCATCAAAGCAAACAAAAAAAGAACCATCTTTAATCCTATAAAATGCAATAGGCTTAACTGTTTCTCCTCGATTAATTACAAAATTTAAGTTTTCATCTGAAGGATCTAATAGACCTAAAAATAATTAATGTTATGTATTTAAATATAATCATTATCATAGTTTACTTTGTGGATTAAGATTGAAATCCAACACTTCAAACCCGCGGGTACAAGCAACACATATTTTACTCTTTAAAAAATAGACATTGAAAGCTTCACTAGGAATATAAAACTCCTATAATAAAAATAAACAAATTAATAAAAGTACGTTTTGAATTAAAAACTTACTTTAAAAAAAGCAACTAACTGACTGGAAGAAGTCGAAAAGGTAGAAAAAAAGGATTTTGGGACATTAGCTCCTTTTTTAGGACTAGAATTAGTGGGTTGATAAATTTTAAATGTGGTAGATAAGGCCGTTGACTTTACAGCACATATCAATGTCCTTTCTAAACACAAACCAACCGAAAAGAAATCAATATTTGTTTTGATTTTAACTAATTCCTTTTTATCGTCTGGACCATATAAACTACTTAAGGTTATATAATATAATATACGTTCTATAATATTGATTTTTAAATACATACTTATAAATTATCTTATATTATTTTTACCTGCTAACACTAATAACAAATCACAATCTTCCAACACTTCAACTTGATTGACAAACTTTGTATTAATCAATAATTCAAAGCTATCTTGATCCACATGCTTTGAATAGATCCCATCATCCGACCCAATCAGCAATGTACAATTGGTTTCTATTAAGACAGCAGGTTAAGCCTAATTAAAAATAATTTATAACAAAAGTTACCATAGACAGCGGAACAATTAATTGTAGGTGCACTACAATTGGTAGGATTAGCCAAGAGTACAGGCTTGAACACCATATTTTTTAGCAAAATTTTGTTTCTTTGTTCTAGAATAATATTCTTCCAGCCATCCTTTTCTGTTTGTGTACTGCATAATAAGGTATAACTTGATCCCTGCTTACCAAGATGAGTTAAAATGATTTGAAAGTTAGATTTTCCCTGTTCTAAAGGCAAGCTTAGCGCATTTGTAGCTTGTGTTTTGTTCTGCGGTGTTTCCAAATGGTCAGGTAAATGTAATAGGTCTAACCGGATAGGCTATAAATATCAATGTAAATATTATGGCTATTCTAGTAATATATGTTTCCTTACCTTTTTAGATATTTTATATTCAAATCCATCTTCTTTTTTACTGCTTTTACGCTTCTTAGTCATCAAAAAATAGTGATCCAACAAAAAACAGTGCAAATCCCCATTTTCTACCCCAAACTTTTTCTTAAAGACCCCTTCCCTTATTAATATCCTTGATTCATGTAGTAAATTTAATTCCTATTAAAAACATTATGAGCCAACTATTAATGATGGTTTAACAATATTTACATCAATAATTTCTTGGTTTCCAATCAAATGGGAATGCAAATCTTCCAATTTAACTCGATTGTCTGCTTTTCCTGCCCTTATATTGATCTCAGATAATATATCTTTGATTCCTTGTATAACTTTAGGTAAATTAACTTGATCTTCATTTTCTGCTTCTGTGTATTTTAATATGGCTTCTAAAAGCAGAGGATATCGACCTAATCTAGTCGTTGGTCTTGCTAAAAAACTCTGTATAGGTAATTTTCTACACTCTGGGTGCTTGGTTTGTTCCTAAATAGAAAGCTACATTAATATAATTGATTTGGCCAATAATAAACTTTACTTTAAGAAACTCATCTAAAGCTGTATTAGATTTAATATCTCTAGCTAATCTCCTCTTAGCATACACTTGATTAGCGCCATATTCTTTAAAAGGCTCAAAGCACTTCAAATAATCCAAAAACAACTTCCCGATTGAAACAATTACAGGCTGCTGTTCTTGTAACTCTTTTAAAGCCATAGATAATTCAAAGGAGGCCTTTTGGATTTCCAAAACATTCAAGAAGACTTCTTCAATAAAGCTACTTCGTTGCTCTTCATCTTCTATAATATCTTCACAATGGATCGGCATCAGATAGACCTAGGTACATTTAACAATGCCACTAATTTTATATTGTGCTTAAATTACCTCTTGGATCACTTTCAAATCCGACACAAAGTCCAATTCCGTATATACTAGTTCAAAGATAATCTCTTGTCTTTTTCTTTCTTTATCTGACACCGAAGCTACTATTTCAGGCTCAACGAAGTTTTCCCATAACTTTCAAAATATTAATAATAACAAAGCATTTATATATAAATTTACTTTTTCTTTTTTCTTATCGCTGGCTTGGTTATGATCATGATTATCATGAATAGTCATTCCTAAATGATTGACTTTTCTAGGACATGATATTGAATAACATCTATTATCATCTGTACATGTAGGGGAATAACACTCAGTCAATAAAGTGAATACTCCATTGGGTAGTACCGCTTTAGCTTCGTTTAAATTTTTATTTTCTAACTTTATATCTAATTGGTAAATTTCATATGTAGAATCCGTCAATTTTGCTTCGTGGTTTGTATGATAAATAAAACCTTGAGCTTCTAAAGACCTCCCTATCAGCAACGCCAACTTTCGATCTGTTTGGTCAATGATTTTACATATCGTGTCCTAATATTTGATTAATTCTTAAACTAAACTAAAACTAAATTTACTATTGCTTCACTGCCACTAAATAGTTTGGGCCATGTATTTTGACTTTGATGAAATAAATACTCATAAAAATAATATGATACTTCGGAAAATAAAGCCCCGTAAACAAACACTTGTTTTGTTGAATAGATATCCGAATCTTGTGTTAAAGCTTGGTTGATCCACTCATAAGCTGAGTTGTCATTCAAATAAGAGATTGAAGGTTCTTCATCTTCATATTCATCGCATGGCTCTTCTGTAAATATTTGTTCTGAAGCTGACCTTGCGATTAACTCCGCTTTCGCTAATAATTGGTTGAAATAAGGTTTGTTTAATACTCTATAACAATAAAAAATCCATTACCTGTTTCTTCTTCCTCATTTTTAATATTTTCTGAGATGGATCTTGTGATTATACTCTCTTCTTTATATGAGTTGCTCTTACTGAAAAAATCCATCTTTGGGAACATACTCGAAAAGGTGTTTGTTGAGTTTTTTAAAAATGATGATTTGATCGGCCTGATTTTATCCTTTTTAACTGCATTCAAAGAATGATTTTTACTCAAGTCTCCCATTTCTTGTTTCAAATTATTTAGTGATTTAACCTTACTCATACTCCTTGAGTTCAATGTATAACTCCGATTTAAACTATTATTGTTACTATCATGACTCTCCGCTGCTAAAAACGGGTTAATTTTTACGGTATTGTAATCCTTCTTTTGATCTAAAAACGGACTGTTACCGTTCAATGTACTTCTAGAGTCCATAGCTATTGCTTTTAAACTACTGTTTTTATCACCAATGGTAGCAAACTTATCTAAACCATTTTTATTTTCTTTAGTACTGGAAGTGCTCTTCGTTAACAGATAAGGGATTGGATTGAATTTCGATAGATGGCTACTTTTCCCTCCACTTTCTTTTTTACTGTGGCTCATTTGAGATTATTTTACTTTCTAAAAAATAGCTGTAGCTAGTTTTATTAAAGTGCCAATTTCGTAACTTTAAGCTGATTGGCTTAAGCCAACTATCTCCAGTTCTTCTCTTTCTAATGATAGAATTAACTGCAGTTAATTCTAAGTTCTTAATTGTTAAACTTAATTAATTTTTATAACTAATAAAATAAGTTTGACTAATACTACAGCTGATTTATTTAATATTAAATTTAATTGTAATTACAAGTTATTAAATCTATATTGTAGAGTTTTAAACATCAAACGAAAATACGTTTTTAATAAACAAAAAAATTATATTTAAATATTAAACATTAATTAAATTTTAACTACAGCTGCTTGTAATTCTATTACAACTTAATTTACAGCAATCTTTTAAGCCAGATATTTGCTTATTTGGTTTTCTAAAGCTTTATTTAGCTAAAAGCTGATTTTATATATAAATTCTTTTAATCAGCTGTTTTTGATAACTTAAAAATAAGTAGAAATAAAATATTTTATGAGGTAATAAAACTGTTTATTTGTTAATACTATAATTTATAATAAATCATATTAAAGCTAGTAATTTAGCTTAATTTTTAGCGATAAGTGATATTGCTGCTTTTATATTAATAATAATGGGGGTGTTTTTTTTGGCTTCATTACTTTTTCCATTTTTTAAGTGCTATTTCAGCGGAAAGATTGTTAGTAAAATTCTTAAACAAAAAAATACACTCCCATATGAAAAAAAGATTTGTTTGTTATATTTTGTTATTTTTGTGTTATTTTATTTTATGTTTTCATTTATTATTTTTATTTTACTAGTATATATACAATTTTACTTCATAAAGCCCAGAGATATTAATTTTCAATATTTAATAAAAATATATTACACTTTTATTTTATAATTGATTTTGAATAGAACTGTTATTTTTTTTATTTTTTTGTTTTTCATCCTTAAACTTTTGTAGCTTTTTCAAAGATAGTCATTAAAACCTTGCCTATCCTGTACATTTATATTAGAATATTCACATTTCTTATTTGACTTTTATATTGTAATTTCCTTTAAAAATATGTATAAAATAATAATAATGAAAGTTTATTTACTCTTATTTTTTATATCATGGTTGTTTTGCTATCATATCCGGCTTATGCTAAAATATACAATGTATATTTTGATCAATTAAGAAAAGCATCAGGTTTATTGATAAACTTAATATTTCTAATAATTTACAGAATTCGTACGTTTACTGGTAGTTATCATTTATATTAATAAAATTGCATCAAAGACTTGAAGACATTATTCGAACAAATAATAAAAGTGGTAGAATTATAACCATAAAAATCAATGCAGTTGTACTAAGCTGGAATGATCTATCAATTGCATTGGATGTTGTAGCAAAGAAAGTATGTCCTACTTGTTCTTTTAAGAAAATAGCTTTTTATAATATCTTTCAAATTTTTAGCGAGACCATATGAGGATGTTTTTTTTGGTTTCATCACCTTTTCCATTTTTTAAGCGCTATTTGAGTGGAAAAGTTAGTAAAATTTTTTAAAAAAATACATTCCCATATTTAGTATTAGGTAGATAGAGCTTATATTGACTACTACTAGCAAACTAATGTTTTATAAAAACAAAAAAGTTCGTTGTGAAAAAGTAATATTTCTATATTAATATTAATCAGTTATTAAAGAATATAATTATAAAAGCTTACTTTTACCAAGTTTTTCAGGCAAATCGATACTGTACATTGAGTATTTAAAGGAAAGTGCGGTAATCTAATACTATAGCTCAACTTTACTGAATAGTTATTGTTTGCATATGAAGCTATCGAAAATGAAAAAGAGATTTCGGATAAAATTACCATTTTAAACACGCTAACCAATGGATCAAATGCAGATAAAGGAAAAAACCAAATGGAAGAGAAATAGTAGAACAATGACTACCTCAACTGTAATAATAATAATAATAATAATAATAATAATAATAAACAGAAAACATTATTGATAAATTAAATAGAAGTGCGAAACCCGATACAAAATCGAATTCTTTAGTACTGTATCATCTATGATTATTCAATGTTAAGTCATATTAAACTGTTTAGTAGGATACTTTATCTTTTAACTAAACATCCGCAGGTTTGATGAAATTGAAGAGTGATCTAAAAGAATACTTTATTTATCGAAATCAATTCAATTTTATTAAATTAAAGAATGTAGTTATTTGGGCGCAGCATAATCTGGAAGATCAAAAGTGTTTCCAGTTATACCTTGTAATTTACTTAACGTTGTACCTAAAGATGGTAAAGTATTCAAAGATTGTTTTATTCCGGGAACGGTATTTTTTATAGAATACAACAATAGTAAAATTTTGATACATTGTGTTTTATATAGACGGCTATTATAATTAATATTAACTATTATCAGTATAAGCCGAGTATTGAAAGAATTTAATAAGCTTAAACCAGAACGATAGCTTAAAGAAAAAAGTCTCAACTTCATAGGAACTTCACGCCTTTTTTAATTGGGCTGAGAGCAGGTATTAATAGAAAATAACGTTATTGCTTTTAATTATCAAATAGTAGGTAGTATTAGGGAATCAATGTGGTAAGGGTTGTCGCTTTTAATAAAAATATTATACTCTTTTGGGCCATAATTTAAACCTTATATAAAGCAATTTAATTACTTATCAAAACTAAAGTAATTTTATTGATAAATAACTATAATACGAAAGCAATATGAGAGTTGAAAAGTTTAATGTGTTACAGAAACTATGGTATTGTAGTATTTTGACAATATTAGCTCACTTTATTCTAACAAATTAAGGGATGTCCGAATTCATTTTATTGGATGAATTAATTTTAAATTCGAAGCATCTTATTGAACGAAAAAAAATAAATTGATAAATTCTAATAATTGGAATATTTTATAAAACCAACAAAAAATAAAATTACAATCTTGACTTTTTTATAATGGTAACAAAACCCAATTTAAATCATAGGCATAAAAAATATTGACCCTACTTATTTAGTCACAAAATAACAAGAGAACCAGAGACAATAGAAACAATCGAAACAGTCGAATTGGTACACCATCCGACATCAATTCACCAGCAGGTGAAGAGCAAGAGGATAGTCCACAAGGACATACTCCAGGAACACCTGGTTTTTATAACGTTGATAATACACAAGAGTTGTTTGAAGATCAAGAAGTGGATGAATCTGAAATACCCGAAAATATACCTAATTCCGAATATGGTCTTGGGGTTTTACCTGACTCGGAAGACGAGATTGGAGAAGATTTGTTTGGTCCTGACGCCGCAAAGTAACAAATTCTTATTTACTTTAAAGTAATTCAGCTAACATTTATTAGTGATTATCTTCCCAATCCAGGCCTTGATCAATATGAACAAGCTGATTTAGATGATAGTGTTTATGAAGCTATGGATATTGGTCAACGCCGAGAAGTTGATACTTATTTAGAGGTACGCGATCGTCAACTTAATCGTGAACCAGGAGCTATTCTTGGTAGTGGTATAGACTATTTTAATCAATAAAGTACATTTTTTTCTAATGTATTTATAGGAACTGGTATGGAAGATCCAACATTTGAAAAAAGACGCCGTCGTAAACTACTTGGTCTTGATGATATTAAAATCGATAATGATGATGAAATTGTAAGTATCTAAATGATTTTTAAAATAATACTAACAACTAAATAAAAATTAGGATTTGGATATTACATTAGAAGATTTGAATGATGTTAAAGCTTCTAGTATTGCTGAATGGGTTGCTATGGAAGGACCAAGAAGAGCTATTAATAAAAAATTTAAAGATTTCTTATTACATATTGATGAAAAAACCGGGCGTGCCATTTATAAAGATAAAATTAGAGCTCTTGGAGAAGGTAATATTTAAACTTTTTTTTTAAATTTACTAACTCTTCTTTTAAGGAAATAATGAAACCCTCGAAATTTCCTATAATGATTTATTCGCCCATAATCCAGTACTAGCTTACATTTTAACCCATGCCCCACGCACCATGATACAAATATTTGATGATGTCGCATTTGAAATCGTATTAAAAAACTTTGTTGATTATGATAAAATTCACTCAGAAATTCATTGTCGTATTAATGATGTACCAACAAATTTGTCACTACGTGATCTTCGTCAAGTTCATTTAAATACCTTAGTTAAAATCTTTGGTGTAGTTTCAAGAAGATCATCTATCTTTCCTCAACTTAAATATGTCAAATTTCAATGTGGAAAATGTAACGTAATCCTTGGTCCTTATTATCAAGATCCTTCAGCTATGGGGGAAGTTAAAGTGGGTAATTGTCATAATTGCGAATCCAAAGGTCCTTTCCTTTTTTGTAGTGAACAGGTAATTTAAAATTTTATTAAACTTTGTTAAGGTTAAATTAAATCATTTTATTAGACCGTTTATCGTAATTACCAAAAGATTACCCTTCAAGAAACACCGGGAACTGTACCACCAGGACGTTTACCACGTCATAGAGAAGTGATTTTATTATGGGATTTAGTTGATTCCATTAAACCAGGAGAAGAAATTCAAGTTACTGGTATCTATATGAATAACTTAGATTCATCATTAAACAATAAGTATGGGTTCCCAGTGTTTTCAACCATTGTCGAAGCAAATCATATAGTCAAATTGAAGCAAAATACGCTATCTAAGATTAGTGAAGAAGATGAAAAAAGGATTAAAGAATTATCACAAGATGATAATGTAAGAGAAAAAATTATACAATCGATTGCACCCTCTATCTTTGGTCATCGAGATATCAAAACTTGTATGGCTATGTCTTTATTTGGTGGTGTACAAAAAGAAACTGGTGGAAATCATTATTTACGTGGTGATATCAATGTCTTATTGCTTGGTGATCCAGGTACTGCTAAATCTCAATTTTTAAAATATGCTGAAAAAACAGCTCATCGATGTGTTTATGCTACTGGTCAAGGTGCTTCTGCTGTTGGTTTAACTGCTTCTGTACGTAAAGATCCAGTAACTAGAGAATGGACTTTAGAAGGTGGTGCTTTAGTATTAGCTGATCAAGGCGTTTGTTTAATTGATGAATTTGATAAAATGAATGAACAAGATCGTACTTCTATTCATGAAGCTATGGAACAACAATCTATTAGTATATCAAAAGCGGGTATTGTTACTAGTTTACAAGCAAGATGTTCTATTATTGCAGCAGCCAATCCAATTCGTGGAAGATATAATGCTTTAAATCCATTAACTTTAAATGTAAATTTAACGGAACCTATTTTATCACGTTTTGATTTAGTTTGTATTGTTCGAGATGTAATTGATTTTACTCAAGATGCTATGTTAGCTCATTTTGTTATTAATTCTCATGATAATAGTCATCCTTATTTAAATGAAGAAAATGATAATATGAGTGAATCACAAACTAATAATAGTAATTTAAGCCCAATTCCACAAGATTTACTACGTAAGTATATTACTTATGCTCGTGAAAGATGTAAACCAACATTGTTACATGTTAATGCCGATAAAATGTCCACTTTTTTTGCTGAACTTCGTTCTGAAGCTTTAAGAGGTGGCGGTTTAACTATTACTGTTCGTCATTTAGAATCCATTATTAGAATGTCAGAAGCAGTAGCTCGCATGCATTTAAGAGATCATGTACGTAAAGATGATCTAGATTTTGCTATATCTACCTTTTTAGAATCTTTTATACAAACCCAAAAAATTAGTATAGCTAAATCTATGAAACAAAAATTCCGTAAATATATTTATGTAAGGAATACATTTGATATTCTTGCTGCTTTATTAGGAAGAATGGAATTGGAAGCAATTAATACATTTAAAGCTAAAAATGAATTAAAAAATTTACATGGTGCAAACGATGATGAATTGAATTTACCAGAAATTATTTGCATCAATGAAAATGATTTTAATGATAGAGCTAGAAGAGAATTGATTGATGAAACAGAATCATTTTTATCTTCAAATAAATTAACTGAAATGGGTTATACTCGTGAAGAATTGGAGCAAGAAGATGAACTTGGTAATATTGTTAGAGTTAGAGTGCTCTCAAAAGATACCCCATTTGGTCACGATATTATGGAATAGAAAGTGGAATTAGCATATTGGAATTTAGGGATTATAAGGTTATCAAATATTAGCATATTTTTAACTTATATATTATCTACTATATTCATCCCTTTATTTTAATAAAATTTTAAATATTCTATTGTTTTTATCATTTATTGTTTTTATTATTAAGACCATCAGCAAAATAAAATAGAATAAATTTATAATGTCTTCTTTATTTTGTCAAAACCTAGAAAAATAATTTGATCAGTTTTTGATGTCAAAATTAAACTTACAAACTCTTTCATACGTCATAAAATAATTAAAATCTTTCACCTTTAAAAAAATTGTTTTTTTTCATAGATGAGAAGTAAAATTAGAGCAAACTATTTAATATATTAAATAAATAAAATGAATACTAATTTATCAAAACCCAATCTAATAAGGTTATTTACAAAAAATAAATCAACTATAATGAAACTGAAGTATAATATTAAACAAAACAATTTATTATCTCCACTGGTTTATCACTCTACATTGAATAAGCCAAAATTAAATAGTAAAAACAACAAGACATTGAAATTTAACAGTGAAAACGAGTTTAAAAAAGCAAGCCCATATCAATTACAATTAGCCAAAAGTAAGTTATTTTATTATTCATTAAACTGTAACTAAAACCTCATTTCCTTTACTTTTTAGCTATCAATGGAGTAAAAGAAGATATCAACAATTACCTTGACAATGGGATTTTAAACTCAAATATCTATTCCAAAGATATAATATTAAAAGAACCTTACCATAGTGGTATTGAAATTAAGGGTAAAAAATTATATTTATTATTAGCTAAATTTATTCGTACCACTATATTATGGTACTATCAAGATGTTGTTATTAAATTAACTCATTTTCAATTAAGACCTTCGGGGGAGGGGAATGGAGAGGATCTTATTAATAAAAATGATGATTTTGAAGCAAAGTTTTTGTCAATTAAAGAAGGTAATAAAAATAATATGGACCCATCTCATTTAAAAAACATATTAAATGCTTCTCAAACCTCTATTTACCCCTTAAACCCCACTTCATTATTAAATTCAATAGACCCACCAACTTTATCCCCAACCTCAGACTCTTCCCCTTACTTATTAGTTAAAATAATTATTGAAGGCACCCCAAGACCAGCTCTTTTACTCCCTACCTCTACGGAACCTAGAAAAACATATCATGTTGTATTTATTTATACTTTTGATAATAAGGGATTCATTAAATTACACAAAGTTCAAAAGATTTACCCTAATCCTTCCAATTTAAGAAGCTTATTTCCTAAATGGGCTTGGTGGTGGTGGTTAAGAAATAGTAAACCAGAATTATCGTTATTTAAAGGAGAACACTAAATTACAGTAGATGGGAAGTTGATTAAATATATTTAGAAATTTAAATACGAATAAAAATTATTATACACTAAATAAAGAATAGAAATATGTTTTTAAAGTAAAATAAAATAAGAATAAAAATAGAATAAAAAATATTTTAATAAAATAACACAATTTTTAGTTGTATAAAATTAATCTTAATTAATTTTATACATTCACATAAATTCCAAAATATAATAATAATAAAATTAAATTATTAGTTAAATTATAATCTCAATTTGATTTTAAGATTTAACTACTAAAATATAAGAGAATAAACTTCAATTAGATCAGTTCATCTCTATTTTTAGTTTCTGGTGAATTATGATTTAAAGTTTGAGATGCAGTAGAAACTGTGGATGGAGAAATGGTACGATCAAAAGCAGTAGGTTCATCCTCTTCTTCATCATCACTTGGAGAAGGTAAATGATTTTCAAACATAGTCATAGCATTTAATTCAACATGAGGAGTATCCATTGTAGTACCTTTAGATAATGGAGCATATCTTGAATTATTATTTTGTTGAGTACCAGGGAAAGAAAATTGAGCTACTCTTTCAGCAAAACCTAAAGGAGCAGAATAAGAACCCAAAGAATGTTCATTTTCATCTTTTTTCATTTTTAAATGTCTCTTCCATAACCAAACACCTAATAAAGCAATACCAACTCCAGTTAATAATATAATCATCATTGGTATAATAGAAGTAGTAATTGAATTAGATGAATTATTGTTATTATTACTATAAATAGAACCTGGTCTTGTTGGTGCTTTTGGTGGTAAATGAACCATATTATTTTTTAAATGACTTAATGATTTTAAATCGGCTGTATCTGATGGAGAAGCTAAAGAAGCATCTCTTAATATGATAGATTGTATTTCTGCAAAATTAAAAGAAGTTGATGGATATGCTTCACCACGAATAAATTCCCATCTTGCTACATGGGATTTACCTGGTACTAATGGAACTGCATAACCTAAACTATCCGTTTGATTATAAATTAAATCCATTGCAGGTACTCCATTTAATAAAAATCTTAAACCTTCATATAATGGTCGAGTCATTGATCTAAATGAAAATATAATTGCAGCTCTATTTGTGTTTGGTTTAGCTTGAATATCTAATTCAAGATAAGAAGTAATATTGGCAGGATAACCAGAGATTGAAATACTATTACTACCAAAAGCCCATAATGGACAATCTTTTATTTCTTCTTTACAAATATCATAATTTTTATCAATACTACCATCTTCTAAAAATACATCTGATTTGTTATCTTCGGTTGGGGTTAATGGTGGTAAATAACGTAAATGATTTAAACAATCTAATACTGTGCACCCACTACGAAAATGGGATTGTATTTTTTGTGATTTAAAATTAGTATACATTTCTACCTCTGTACCTGGTACTTCATATCTATCTAATTTAGCATGACGAGCTATTTTATATAAATAATAATAAAGATCAATAATTAATTTAATATATTATAAATATTAATAAATAATATAACTTACAACAATGTTTTCTTTTAATAGAAGGAGGAACTCCTTCTATTCTATTACAAGTACGATAATAAGATCTTAAAAAATAATGTGGATCATTATTGTCATTTAAATTTTCATCATTAAATTTGGTATTATCTAATTCTCTTTTTTTCATATGATGATTACTATGATCTTTCATTGAATCAGCAAAATGTAATTGTTTTTCAATACCTGGTACATATTCTACATCTCTAAAACTAACTACTAAGGATTCTGTATGAATACCGATTGCTGATAATGCATTTGTACAAGGGGATCGCACATAAGATAACTTGGTATCACATGCTAAATATTGATTTATTATTAATAAATTACAGAACTATTATTAATAATATTATTTAAACTTACAGCAAGCTTCATCTACTTGAACTTTTAATAGTTCCAAGGTATCCTTACATTTGACTTCATCTCTTAATCCAAATTCAATTTTACCCATTTCTAAATTATCAATAGAAGGGAATTTAGTTATATTAGCTATCTTAGGAGCAAAACATGTATTTTGATCTTTTCTAATTTCATAAGAATAAGGAGAACATTCTGATTTAATTAAAATTGATTAATTATTATAATTATTATTATATAATAATATTTACCCCAAAGTATTTCATTAACCACAGGTGTATTATTGGATTCATTAGGTTTTTTATCACTTTCTGTTTTATCAACTAAACAAAATATTAGTTATTTATTCTAACATTATGACTTAAAACTTACCGTTTGCTTCATTAGTCGATGTAGCTTGATTACTATCTTTAGTAGCTGTAATTTCCACTTTTACTTGAGTAGGCTTTGGAATTCCAGAAAAACATTCAGTATTATTAGTAAATTTATTAAAATCGACATGTTTTTCAAATAATTTTTTAACATCTTCAATTTTTTGACCTTCTGAAGTACAAGAAGAAAAAGCAGTTTCGCTTTAATTAAAAAGGATTAATTAAGAGGGGCGGCTTTAAAGGATTAGATAAATAAACTTACTGTACTGAGTTACAAATGGGTACTAATTTACCATCTGAAGAACAACGTTGATATTCTAATAAACATAATAATTCTTTAATATTTAAAGTACATGCGGCTGCATCACTTAAATCTTCTCTTGATAATTTAGTCAATCCATCTATGAATTTTAAAATTAATAAATGAGTTTTAATTAAATAATAAAAATAACTGTTTACCTTTAACTTTATCATCAATTTCAGTTATATTTAATCCTTTTTTAACTGGATAACTACTTGTATCAGGACAAAATTTAGAATATGGATTTAACTTTTCACAAGATTCCGAAATCCGTTGTTCTTTATTACTTAGTTTTTCAATAACTAAAATTAAAGAGATTAATTATTTAGTATATAATCAACAGTATTAATTAACTTACTCTTTTCCACACTATTAGTTAATTTATTTTCTTTCCTTTCTAAACTCATTTTTTAATTATTGATAAAAATAATAAAAATTCAATTTTTATTTTTATTTTATTGATTTAAATACATTGCCAGATTAAGGGTTGAGTTATTTTAAGAACCAAAATAATTGTTTGCGGACAAATTGTTATTGGCCAAAGTTCACTAAAAAATTACAAATTACAACTCCTTATTGGAAAAGGAGAATCTAAAAAAAATCTACGGAGTAGTGATAAAATGACTATTTTCATTAATGAAATTAATCTAAATAGCGAACATCGGTTGCTTAAATTAGTAATATCAGTTTTTAGTATGAGGATTTGTTAGTTTTAATAGAATAATTAATTTATTAATATTAATAAAAGTTATTGATTTTAATATTGACTTTTATTACAAATTGAAAAAACTGTCGTTTGTTATATCAATTCAATATCGTTAAATTATCATAGAGTTCGTATGACTAATAAGATAAAAAACCAAGCCCAAGTATCGATTTTTAAATCACTATGAAACTAAGTCTTCTCTATCAAAATTTGAAATAAGAGCAATAATATTGCTATTTTTTTATATAATATGGTACAAAATATACCATGGTAGAACAAATTAAATTCATTATGGCCAGTATTTAAATAAAAAAAAGCCAATAGATATAGGAATTAAACTTGAACTTAAGCTATTTCTATTATGCTTTTAAATTTATTAATATGGGAGTGTCTTTTTTGGCTTCATCACTTTTTCCATCTTTTAAGCGCATTTGAGCGGAAAAATTGTTAGTAAAATTCTTACACAAAAATACATCCCCATATATATGGATAAATTTGAAAGTTGAAATTATAAAGCTTATGTAGCTCTATTTGATATAAATTGCGATAATTTTTAGAGCCAGTTTTGTTTGTTTACTTTTTTATAGCTTAAACTGTAATTATAGCCTGATTTTAACAAAACTTTATTCTTAAAAAACGGTTAATCAGGTTGCAATAAAGCTGAAACAACTGTATTGAAAATTTTACAGCAGTTTGTTTAATTCATTTCCTTGATAACCACGATAGATTGAAAATACTGTAAATTGATATTTGTACAAAAACGATTACTCTTTCTCAATGAACTTCTCTATTTCTATAAAATTTCAATTTGTTAAGTAGTAGTTAATATTATATCATATCTACCTAATACTAAATACGGTCTCCTTAAGAATTTAAAAGCCACTATAAAAAGCGATTTAAGTAATTTTTACTAAAACTAAACCTTTTTTATAAGTTTTACTAACCGAATGTTGAGCAACTATAAACAGAAAACTAGGCAAAGTGTTAAACACTATCAAAAAATAATCTTTGTCAAATTTGTTTTATTTTTCAGTAGTATTTGGAAATTTTATAGTTTTTTTGCCTACAATTACTTATAATTAGTTAATCAAAAACTTTGTAAATAAACATTATTTGTAAAATCTCCCATTGAATATGGGATTCTAAAATCACTTTCAGATTTATATAAGATAGTTTGGATTTTTGTAAAAATTCTTAGATTTTTATTAACTAGATCCTACTGTTTTATACAAATATAAAAGTAATTAGGATTTTTTATTGTTCACTTCAGTAAAATTATTATAGAAATATTCTTAGTTCGTTTAAATTTTTCGAATAAATAGCTATGACAGGATTTGGACCTTGTTTTATTTAGTTCTGATAGAAATTTTTAAAACTCACAATTTTAAATTTAACAAAAATTTTGCACCCTAAGCTAAACTAAAAGCATTATATTGGAGGCCTGATTTTAAAATATAAACTAAGGCTATGATTAGTTTAACTGAACTAAAGTTAATGAATTAATGACTGGTGAAACCGGGCAACTCAGTATTTGAGGGGAAATTGGACTAAATATCTGTTTATAAATTAAAATCAAACATGTTTTTGAGGGATGTAAAAGTAAAATTCTTAAACACAAAAATATATATTATGAAATTTGATATTTAATAAAGAAATAGTTTGTAATAGTTATAAATCATGTAAAAAAACTATTGAAATAAAAAAATAAAAAACAAAAAATTTTATAGCAAATTTAAATTTAAAAGAACAAATTAATTATATAACAGCTTTTTAGTTTAGTATTATAAACTTAAATACAACTTTGATTTTTAAGCAGCAAATGGGGGTGTTTTTTTTGGCTTCATTATTTTTTCCATTTTTTAAGCGCTATTTGAGTGGAAAAATTGTTAGTAAAGTTCTTAAACACAAAAATACATCCCCAAATTTAAAAAAAATTAATTAGCCAAATAATTGATTTTAAAAAATACTATCATTTATTTTTAATTTAAAAAAAATTAATAATTTATTATATTGAAAACATATTAATTATAATTACAAATTAATAAAACTACAGTTAGCTTGTCTAAATTAGTAGTCAATAGTCAATAGCTTTTATTTAAAATAGTTTATTTATATTGATATTTAAACAAATAAATATTATAAATATTTGTTTATAAACTAATAAAACTGTATTAAATTAATTAAACTAAAATAATAAATCAATGACTGGTAAAATCAAGCAGCTCAGTATTTTAAAAAAAAGCAATTAAATATCTGTTATAAACTATAATTAAACTGGTGATAGTAGGCATATATAAGTTTGTTATTAATAAATATTTTAATAATTTTTAAATTTTTTTCATTTCAAATATAGAATGGCTGTTGTATCTTTATTGTGACTAGATTAACCGTTTATTTATAAATAGAATTTTGCTAAAACCATGCTTTAAAAAATCAAACAAACAAACAACTGGACTTAAAAACTATTACTAATTAATTCATAGTAGAGCTGCAACAGCTACAAATCAAAACTATTATTTTAATAATATTTTACTTACATTGGAAATTTCATAAATATTTAAAAAAAACTGTACCTTAGGGTAAAAACAAATCCATTTGTTTAAATATTAGCTTTATTTTATTGAGTTTTTGAAATATTAGAAGATTTTTTAATAATAGTTTTTGCTCAAAAAAGCATGTTACATATGAAATAATAGTAACCTTTTTTTATTAAGCTTATGATCAAAATGATGTAAAATTCTGGAATTTTTAACTTGAATCAATATTATCATACTTGAAATTAGATAAGTGTGGATGAAAAATCAAATATGGAGATTTTAAGTCCAGGCCTGAAAGTTAATAAGTATAAATTAAAGCAATTTCGACAACAACAAAAAAGCAATAAAAATGATTACACTATCATTAATATTGTATTATATAATAGTTGTCTTATTAGCTTATTGGGTATATAGTATAATCTATAATGTATATTTTAATCCATTAAGAAAAGTACCAGGACCATCAATCAATTTAATCTTTCCAATAATTCATTTAATTTATACCTTTAGCGGTAATTATCATTTATACTCAACAAGATTGCATCAAAAGTATGGCAATATTGTTCGAATAAGTAATAGCATTATTTTATTACTAACGTTAAATTAATATTATTTTTTAAGGTTGGAATGAACTATCTATTGCATCTGATAGTGCAGCAAAAGAAGTCTATTCTACTTATTCTTTTGAAAAAGCAACGTTTTATGATGGCATTCAAGTTATTGGTGAAACTATATTTAGTACTAGGTAAATAGAGTTCATAATCATATTGTTACTATTTTTATTAAGTTTATATAGGAATAAGGAATTTCATCGTGAAAGAGTAATTATTATATATATATAGCAAATGGTTATTGAATAGCATATTTAGAAAAAAATGCTTTCCTCAAGTTTTTCAGATAAAGCAATATTAGATGTTGAGTATTTAGTAAAGGAAAATGTTAACAACTTAATCACAAAGGTTGGAGAAAGGAGTTCAAATAACAAATATTTTGATCTAGGTCTTTATTTTCATTGTTTTTCATTTGTAATACTACTATTATTTAATTATATTAAATTATTAAACATATTTAATTAGGATGTTATTGGTGATTTAGCCTTTGGTCAACATTTTGATATATTGAAAAATGGTCATCATCCCGTTATTGATTGGATTAAGCAATTTATCTTAATATCTCTTATGGTAATAACAATTAACGTTAGTAGTTGCAATAACTAAATAATTGTCATTTCAAGGTAGCAACGTTTCCATTCTTAAAATATTATAAATTTAAGACTATAACTCAACTTTATAAAGTAATTACCATAAGTAAATAATATAATAAAATTGACAACATTTTATTAGTTTTCATATGAAGCTATTGAAATTTCAAAAGGGAATTCAGATAAAACTACCATTTTAAATACGTTAATCAATGCGTCCAATCCAGATACAGGGAAAAAACTTAGTGAGAAAGAAATAGTAGAAGAATCTCTCCTTCAGTTGTAAGCATAACAATTGTTGTAAGCAATAAATATACTAATGGATTATATAGAATTGCAGGGTCCGATACAACATCCAATTCATTGACATGGTATTGTTTTAAGCATAATTTGTTCATTTATATTAAGTTATTTAATAGGATACTTTATCTTTTAATTAAACATCCGCAAATTTATATGAAATTAAAGAATCATTTAAAAGAACGATTCGAAGATCAAAATCAAATAAATTTTATTAAATGTAAAGAAGAATGTGATTATCTACGTGCAGTATTATATGAGGGCTTAAGAATGTTTCCAGTTGTACCTTGTGGTTTACCTAGATTAGTACCAAAAGGTGGTAAAGTAATTGATGGTTATTTTATTTCAGAAAAGGTATTTTTTAAAGAACATAATGATATGACAATAGTGATACATTATTTTTAAATAGACGGTTGTTAATATTGATATAAATTATCTTCAAAATAATCCTGAGTATTGGAAAGAGCCTAATATATTTAAACCAGAACGGTGGCTTGATGAAAATGGTAAATTTCAACTACATAAAAATTTTATGCCATTTTTAATTGGCCCAAGAGCATGCATTGGAAGAAAGTAATATTATTTTCCTTTGGCTGATATGTAATATTAGAACTAATATTAATGTTTTTAGTTTAGCTTGGATGGAACTTTATTTAGCTACAGCGTCATTGGTTTATAACTTTACTTTTAAGTTAAAAGATGAGGAGGATATAAAATCCAAATTGTATCTCGTTAATGCACCAGAGAGAGCAATTAATATCTGTCCTTTTAAACATAAATAAATGATCTTTTTTTAATAAAAGGGGATAACCTTTTTTACTCTATTGTTATTTTACAGTAATATTTTTATTTATTAAAAACTCTAGCTTACTTTAGGTACAAATTTTAAAAACTTACGTGGGAATATCTTTCATTTTGTTGTTTATTTTCTATACAACATAAATTTGAATTATTAATTATAGAATTCCCCAACATATTATGTCTCTGAAGGAATAAATTTGAACAGGCTATAGTATTTTTTTGGTAATAAATAAAGCCAAAAATAAACAAAAAATAAATTATAAGAAAAATTTTAAGCATTGTTAAACGTTTTAAAATTGAGCTTTTAAAACGATAAAAGACAATATAAACTCATCAAACCTAGTTATAAATATTAAAATTATTTATAATATTAAAAAAGGGAAATTTTATTATTATTATTATTATTATTATTTTGACTTGAATTATTCTTGTTTAGGATCTACGAATACAGAAGAGAGAACAGGATGGTGATCATCTTGATCATCAGTTATACCTAACCTAACCCTACGGGAATCACTAGATCCTTGTGCTATTTCCCTAAGTTTTTGAGCTGTAGCTTCACCAGTTTGTGCTACTAAAGAAGCAAAAGAACCATCTTCTTTATTAAGTAACTTAATTGGTTCATCAAATTCCATCACTTTACCACCATCCATAACTAACACTTTATCAGAATCAATGATTGTGTTAAGACGATGAGCAATAGTAAGCACAGTTAAATCAGCAAAGTTCTCGCGGATAGCATTTTGAATTAAAAGATCAGTAGCCATATCAATAGCAGCTGTGGCTTCATCTAATACTAAAATCTTAGATTTAGAAAGTACTGCACGTGCAATACAGAATAATTGACGTTGTCCTAATGAGAAATTCTTTCCATTTTCTATAACTTCAGAATCAAGTTGGTTGGGCATTTGACGAATTTTATCAGAAAGATGAACTGAATCTAAAGCTTTCCAAATTTCAAGATCGGTACTTGTATTGAATGGATCTAAATTAGAACGAATAGACCCGACAAATAGAACTGGCTCTTGTGGAATAATAGCTACTTTTGTACGAAGATCTCTTAAACCAATTTTGGAGATATCAACACCATCAATAAGGATTTGTCCTTCAGCAGCTTCGACAATACGAAGTAATGAAATAAGTAAAGTGGACTTACCTGAACCAGTACGTCCTACAATACCAATCTTTTCACGTTCACGAATAGTAAAAGTTACATTCTTGAGAACATTGACACCAAATTTGTGATATCTAAGTACTACATTCTTGAACTCAATTACTCCATTTTCTGGCCAGCTTGCACGTGGTTTTGTTTCAGCTATTTCATGTGGTGCTTCAGCTGGAATATCTCTACCATAGTATACAAGTTGTCCTACACTACCCATTTGAGATTGTACATCACCTACCATACGAATGGTCCATTGTAAGAACACTAACATCTGTAAAGCATTTGAAAGAGCTAAACCTGCATTAGAAGCAGCTTGGGCTGGGTTGCTAGTATCTGAAAACATAACAAGGAATAATGCAGTAAAAAATACAATGAATGAGGACAACACATCAAGATAGAAGGCGACCCATGTTTTCATAGTTTGGAGGGCATATAGATTTTTATGATTATCATCTAAAAGTGTAATATTGATTGAATCAAATCTGTTTTGGGCATGATAAGCACGAATAGAAAATAAACCTTCAAGGGTAGCAGTTAAATGTGCATAAATTGGAGGTTTTGTTACTGCTTCTAATTGTTTAAGTTTTGTTTCAGCTGGAGTGGTGAAATATACTAAACTAAATCCAATGATTACAAGAATAATAGTAGCAACAGCATTGGGCCAGTATACAACAGCAGCTACTAATACCAAAGCACCGGCAGCTAATGGAGCATATTGTAAAGATTGCATAAGAGCATCTGGCATTGTGTCATCTACATGGAATTGATGCTTAGAGAAAGCAGAAAGAATACGACCAAGAGGAGTAGTATCAAAGAACCCCATTGGAGCCATCATTACTGAAGCAAACATATCATCATGGAGAACGTGTGCTTTCTTAGCAGCTTCGTAGGCAAATGCTAAACCACGAGTCAATACACCAAAAGTAAATACCATTGTGAAAGCAGCATAAGATGCCAAATAGATGGTATCAAGACTGAGTTTTGGATCAAAGTTAAGGCGATTTGGAATCCAGAAATTGAGCCAGAAATCAGAGAATAAACGTACACAATGAACCAAGAAGAAGTATGCAAAAATACTAACAGTAATGATTATACCAGAACCAGCAGTAAGATAAAGTACAACATCCTGTATACCCATCTTTGAGGCAGAAAGATCTTCAGTTACTAAAGCTCCTTTCTTAGCATCATCCTCTTCTTTAGATTTAGGTTCAGCAGAAATCTCTTTCTTTTCTTCAACTAAAGAGTGAACAGTAAGCTGATTGCGTTGGATGGCAGCGGCAACATCATGGCCTTGAATTTGACCTTGAAGAACAGATAATTGATTCTTTTCAATAATTGAAGAAATAGTGGCCTCATTAATATCACGATTATCAGCACGGATTGATAACTGAGTTCTATCTTGAATTGAAAGTTGATTTAAAATAGTGTTGTCAACAGCCTTTTCATTAGAAGGATCAGCATGTTCGATTTCAATTTCATCACTTTCTTCTCCAGATGCAACATGTGAGTTGATCAAGTTCTTAAATTCTTCATCTTTTGCCATCAACTCATCATAGGTACCAACTTTATTGATTTTACCATCCTTCATTCCAATGATACGGTCCACTTGAGGTAAGTATTGGAGTGCATGAGTGACAAAAATAATTGTTTTCTCAGAAAGCTTTCCTTTAATACATTGCTCAAAAATATGTCTACCAACATTTTGATCTACTGCACTAAGAGGATCATCTAAAAGAATAATATCACCAAAGTTATAGACAGCGCGTGCTAAGGATACACGTTGTCTTTGTCCACCAGAAAGATTAGAACCACGTTCTGCAATTTCAGTTTGATCACCAGCAACTAATAAAGTCAAATCTCTTTCTAAAGCACAAACTTTAATTGTTTCATCATAATGAGCCTTGTCAAACTCTTTCCCAAAGGTTACATTTTCACGAAGTATCATATTAAGTAACCAAGCTTCTTGAGGAACATAACTAACACTTCCATAAACTTTTAAACGTTCACCACCTACTTGTCTCATTTGACCAAGGATAGCTGCAATTAAACTCGATTTACCTGAACCAACATCACCAACAACAGCAATAAGCTCACCGTGTTTTATATTCAATTTAAGATCTTGTAAGAATGGTGCGTGGTCATCATTTTCTTCCCATGAGAAAGAAGATTCGTTCATTTCAATAGCAAGTTCTGGATGATCTGACTTTTGGTTAAGGTCATAACCTTCAATTTCAAGTTGAGTGAAAAATTCATTTAAACGTTTGATTGATAAAATAGAACCAGAGTAACTCTTTACGGCCATAGGTAACATAAGGAAAGGATAACGTAAAGTGTTGAAAACAGAAAGGATAGTAAAGGCAATTGATGCAGATGGTTTTTCCTTGGTATAGGTTAATGTGACTAATGATAAGAGCGCAACAATAACAGGGACGGCAAATACCACAGCAAAGTTAATAGCCTTGATTTGCATTGTACGCTTAATAAGGTTGATTTCTTTTTTACGGATTTCGTTAATTCTCTCAGAGAATGGTTGTTCCCAGGCATAGAATTTAATCAATTTAATTGCAGTCAAGATTTCTGACATAAGATGAACTCTATGGGTAGTAATAGCAGTATTTTGAACTTGGAGATCGGAAGTTTTCTTACCGAGATAGTATTGTAAAGGAAGAAGGATGATAACAATACCAAGAGCTGGAAAAGCAGCAACTCCTATTAAACCAAAGGAAATACCAAGAATCAAAACAGCTTCAACTAAAGCAGACCAAAGGAAATGTAAGTTAGTTACAGCTTCGGTAATACGTGAAACATCAGTAGAAAGTACATTGATAACCTCACCAGCACCACCTTTAACTCTGAATAACATAAGTGATTTTCTGTAAACTAAAACGGTAAGAGCTGATTTAATTTGGATTCCAATACGAGAACATTGACCATAAAGTTGATGGATAGCAATTGAACTAAATAACGAAGAAAGGAAAAGAGCAAGAGTGAATAAATAACCAGCGGTTTCACTCCAGTTGAAATTAACTTTATCAAAGTATTGAAGCGAAACTTGAAGGAAATAGTAGGCACCCAACCATGTGAAAAGAGCCCAAACTAATTTCCAAATACCGACTAAAATATAAGCTTTACCATAAACCTTATAAAGAGATCTTAAAATAGATGGTGATTTAGTACTGTTAGCTTGTTCGTCTTGCCAAGCTGCTTCCAAGCTATCACCGTTAATGCCCGCTCTTTCGGTCTTGGCCAAAAGGATTTGAATTTTTTTGAGATCAGTGCGAAGAAGAGCACCAACTAAGGGAAATACCCATAGATAAAACCAATCGGACAAGAAAAATAAACCTTTTAATTCAAAAGGCTTCATTTTAAATTATTTGAAAAAATTAGGTAAATATATATTATTTTTATACTATTAAACAACAAAAAAGACAGTTATCGTGATACTTTAAAACGAAATGTTTAATAGATATTTTCTAATGTTATTAAAATACACTATTAAATTGATTAAAAAAGAATTACTTTTGTGGATGAGAACTAAATTAATATTTATACTTAAATTCGATAAACCCCAAAATACCAGTAACCAACCAATGAGATCATTTGATCCTATTTGAATGAACAATTTTATTAGTCTGTACTAAAGAATGAGCACTTCCAATCATTTTAAAGGTTTGCCATAAGTAAGGAATTAAGGAGGAGATTATTTAGCTTCTAAAAAATTTAAATATGCAGTTCAACTTTTTTAAACAAAAGATTAACCAAATAACGGTGTATGTTGTATTACTGTTTACTCCGCCAAAAATAAAATAAAATATTTCTAAAAAAAAAAGCAAATTATTAAATCTCTTAAATCCATAGAGTTTAACTATTGTATTTATTTATTATAGAAAAAGTCTTTATGTTAACAATTAAATATAAAACTTGAATATAATATATTTTATTAATAAAAGAATGGAACAATGATCTTGGAAAGAGAATTTTTTATTAATCAAGTTATCATGCCTATATTCTCACAATGTTACAATTATGGAAACTGTATTTCATATATTAGCCATTTATATCTTAAAAGTCCCTGTAAAGTTACGTTAATTAAAAATTCGTCATTTTTATTCTTCAGAATATTCATAAGATTGTTGAATGAACATAACTATAAATAAGTTAAATATATTGGTGCATGTTTTAATGTATATATTACTGATATCATAGAAATTTAATAAAAATAAAAATGTCAAAATATTAGATAGGTATCAGCATTGAAGTTTTCAAGCTAATAAAAAAATGAATAGATATTATCATGGAGTTAATAAATATCTGCTTTTCGGATTTAAGGTTTTAAAAAATATTCCTACAGAACAATCGTAGACGAAGCACATGAGTGGTTCAAATAAATAGAAAATTCCGATATGTAACATTTAGATTGGTATTCCAAGAAGGAACTATTTCTGCTCTAAATCATTGTATTGCAAATTATTATTAAAAATTAAGCTATCGTTTTTTATATCCTTGAAAAAGTAAAAAGCTTTCAATGTGTCTAGCAATAACTATAAGTAAAGATATGATTTTAAAGCGAGTTTTATCTAGGGCTAAACGCTTGATGTTTTTTTAAATAGATCACAGTATGTTAAAGAGTTTGTCAATTGAATGTTTAAAAAATATTATCTTTATAACGTAAATTTTTAAAGTTGAACTGAATTCTGTCTTGATTAAAATTAACTATCAAAAATAAAAAAACTAACAACTATTTTAATGTATATCGCTTGGTTGAGTTAAAACTAATGGCGAAATTTCAATAAATTAGATTTCTTGTATAAAAATAAACTAACTATTAAACATATTAAACTATAAACAGTAATAATCATTACTAGTTTTAAAATCTTATTAATCTTAGACTAATTTCAATTAATTATTTTTATAGATTAATTTACTATATTTGTAAAATTTAAATTTATGCATTTGCTTATCTTAACAGCCATTGTGGGGTTGACCTTCTACTTTAGTTTTAATCAACATTGAAATAAAGCTCAAAATCACTTATCTATTTTCTATAAGCTGTTATTATCTCAAAAACGTACTTTTTTAAATGGTTTATAAAGTTGTTAATCAATATAAATAAATATTTTAAAAGCGTTGATAATATTTTTAATGATTTCATTATTTTTATTCTTATTTTAAAAGAAGTTTAGAATGCTTTCAAATACGCCTTTTTGAAAAAGGTATAGATAGTAAAGTAAAGGAGTTGAAAAACTATCTTAAATTATCAAATGTTATTCAAGAAATTTTGTTTTACTCTTATTTTCTATTATTACTAACAAATATTTTTAAAATAAACTATATAAACAAAATATAAGACGTTTTTAATAATGACTAATGTTGTAAAAATTTAATAAAGAATTTAAAAAACTACGAATAAAAAATGAAATATCAATAAGTTAAGTCTAGTCTATAACAAATATATATATTTATGTTTTCAATATAAGTATATAGGGTGTTTTTTTTAGCTTCATTATTTTTTACATTTTTAAGCGCTATTTGAGTGGAAAGATTGTTAGCAAAATTCTTAAACAAAAAAATACTTCCCCAATATTAAGGTAAAAGTTAGTTTTACACAGTTAAACCATTTGAGTGTCCATATCCTAATAATTTTTTCTGCAAAAAATAATTTCTATTTAGATATCTTATTTATGCCCATATTTGAGGTTGCTAATACTGAAATAAGATGAGGGAAATTACCATCTTTTTAAGTTTTCACTTGATAAAACTGGTTGCATTTAGATGCTTTGGTTTATTTTAATTTGTCGTTATTTTTTTGTAATGTATATATGAGGATGTTTTGGTTTCATCACTTTTTCTATTTTTTAAGCACTATTTGAGTGGAAAGATTGTTAGTAAAATTCTTAAACAAAAAAATACATCCCCATATATTGACTAATATATTAATATAGTTCATAAATTCAGTGTATAAAAACTTAACAGCAAGTTAAAATAAAATAAAAGGGTCTAAATGCAATCAGTTTATAGAAAAAACATATTGGGGTGTTTTTTTGGGTTCCATCACTTTTTCCATTTTTTAGGCGCTATTTGAGTGGAAAAGTTATAAGTAAAAATTCTTAAACAAAAAATACATCCCCATATATAAAAGCTTAATAGTTAGAAAAATAGTTTATAAAATCTAATATGGATGATTTTTATTATACTAATGATCATAACAACACTTGAATTTTAATTTTTCTAAAATAACGTGAGTATTTTTATTTTATCAAATATCATTTACACAAAACCCAATTTCCAATTTAGTTTAAAATTAATAGATAGTAATAAATAGTAGCATTCTTTATTTCTTATTTAAGAGAAATTATTTAAATAGGTAGATTGAGTACTATAGTCTATACAAATTAATCAAGCTATCACTTTATTGTATGAATTTCTATTTATTATAATAAAAATGTTAGCAATGTTTAATTTTTTTTAACGATATTCGAATGTTTAAAAGTCCCAGGTATTTTCGGCCAAAACCAAAACGAATAAATAGAATAGAAACAAAAAAACAGATCCTTTCCGCATTTGAAGTAAGTCAATCTATCCTATAAATCTTACCTAAATCTTAATACAATTATCTCACTTTTACATACCCCTCTTTTTCTTACCTCCTTCCTTATAACTTTTGTACTCTTAAAAATAAACACATTTAGTTCGATTACTTTTCAAGATTTTTTATCTCTAATATAATATTTAGGAACTGCTTCTTTACATTTTTCTGGATAAACCGATTCCATATATATTCAAAAATAGTTTGAGTAGATAATGTTTTTTTTTACCAAGTTTTATAGTTATCATACTTCAATTTTTCAAAATAAAAAAGGCTGGGTTTATTATTACGTATACTCAAAATCCCCCTGGATAAGCTTTATTTTTATGCAATTATTTCATTTTGAAAGTTATCCTTTTTTCGAAATACTGATTTTTTTAATATTAAAAAAGAACTCTACAATTTACAATATGAATAACTGGACTAATTGTCTATTGATGAGATTGTAGATAATCTAAGTGTTACAATATTTATTAACACAGTTTAAGCAAGTACGTTATTAAAAAGTCTACTATTTTTAATCTACTTTTAATAATACATGATTGATATTGAATATTCAATAAAAATGGGCAAATCGAGTTAAAAATTAATTCAGCTCACATGCATAAAAGATGAAAATGAGAAAATTTAAAAAATTCACTCACTTAACCCCCAGTTTCAGCTTAGCGCATTTAGAAAAATATTTTAGGTGTAATTACTATTTCAAACAATTTACTATTGAGTTTTAAGCTTAATAGTAGGGGTATAGTTAAAAATAAGTTACTTTTGTTCTGTTTGAGATACTTTATTTTCTATTATACTGTTAATAGGAAACTTATGAATCAAGTTAGCTATTGTTTTTTAATAAATTCATCATTTTCTATTTCGTAACTGGGTAGATTACATTATTAAACCCACTTTATTATTTCTGGGGTAATTTAAAAATTAAGGAGAAAATTGTTTATATGTTAAAATTATTAAGCTCAAAATAGCTAAATAAGGTTAATAGTTCAAATTTTTCGTTTTTCAAATTAACCAAATTTAGCAAATCCTATATTTTTATCAACAAAACCTCACCTTTAAGGGGTTAACTCTATGTATTTAGGAGAATATAGTAACATTTATCTCCTTTATGCTAAATACTGGAGTTTGATACTCCTCCATACTTTTTGAAAAAATATAAATATCTCAATTTCTACCATCGATATTGTATTACAATTAAATTTAATTTATTAATTAGATATTAACAATATGAAGAATATTTCCTTACTTACCCTTCTCGCACTTTGTGCTCACCAACTTACTTCTGAAGGTCTTGCTGGTGCTGATATCTTAGGTCAAAGTGGTGTCCAAGAAGCGTTAAAAGGACTCAAATTAAATAGTGCCCCAAATGTTGCTAGTGTTGATAATGCACCACCTGAAGTTAGTTTAACTGAAGACAAAAAAGATGATAAGAAGGATGACAAGAAAGACGATAAGAAGGATGATAAAAAGGATGATAAGAAGGATGATAAGAAGGACGATAAGAAGGACGATAAGAAGGATGATAAGAAGGATGATAAAAAAGATAAATATAAGAAATCAAAACATGGTAAAAAACACTACGATGATGATGATGATGATGATCATCATTATGGTAAAAAACATTACGATGATGATGATGATCATTATTATGGAAAGAAACATTATGATGATGATGATGACCACTATTACGGTAAAAAGAAGCATTATGATGATGATGATGACCATCATTATGGAAAGAAACATTACAGAAGAAATTATAAGACTGATGATTATAAGCCAAGTTACCATGATGATGACCACCACTATGGAAAGAAACATTATGGTAAAGACGATGATGATCACCATTACGGTAAAAAGAAGCATTATGATGATGATGATGACCACCATTACGGTAAAAAGAAGCATTATGATGATGATGATGACCACCATTACGGTAAAAAGAAGCATTATGATGATGATGACCACCATTACGGCAAAAAGAAGCATTATGATGATGATGACCACCATTACGGCAAAAAGAAGCATCATGGTGATGATGATGATCATTACGGTAAAAAGAAAGTCTATAGAAGAAGTTATAAGACCGATGATTATAAGCCAAGCTACCATGATGATGATCACTACCACGGAAAGAAATATGGTCATGATGATGACCACTATGGTAAAAAGAAGCATCATGGTGATGATGATGATCACTACCACGGAAAGAAATATGGTCATGATGATGACCATTATGGTAAAAAGAAACATTATGAGGATGATGATGACCATCATTACGGTATTAAACGCTATGGCGATGATGACCACTATGGCAAGAAACATCATGTCTACCGTCGTAGCAAAGGTGTCAAAGGATATAAACATCACAGACGTGGTTATGGTCATGAACATAAACCCTATGATGACCATAAATATCATGATGTAGATGATTACCATCATGGAAAGAAACATGGTCACTCTGATAAATATAATTATGATTACTAGTTAATAAGATATAATTAATATCATTTTAACTTTTAAAGTAACTTCAATATAATATTTAATTTTTCTTCTATTATCTATATCAAATAAATCAATTTTATGTAAAAAAAACTTTACTTTTACTTTATTAATTTTTTATTATCTTCATTTAAGAACTTAGTTTAACACTTAAATAACTTTAATTCTTTTAATTATTTCTTTTATTAAAGATTTACTTCCATAACTTTAAAGATAAATAACATGCCACTAACGAAGTAATACCACCCAGTCTTAAAATAATGCCCACTGATTCCCCTAAACCAGGTATCATAAATATAATAGCAGCCACAAAAGACGTTAGTAATTGAGGTACAACAATAAATATATTATGAATTCCTAATATCATTCCTGCTTCTGGTGGTGAATTAATAGGATTATTATGATTATTTATAATATTGTTATTATTATTATCACTTGTTTCACGAATTTGATTATTATTATTATTATTATTATTATTATTATTATTATTATTAGTTTGAGTAATAATATCTTGTAAAGGCAAATACTCTGAATTTTGAATTATTGATCCTTTTTGGTGTACAAATTCACCAATTAATGCAAAGGGCGCCCACATTGAAACAGACCAGGATATACCACATAAAGCAATAATTAAAGTAGCACCAATAACGGAATTTATAAAGAATGTAGATAACATTAATATACCAAATAAGACTAAAGATAATGTAAAGAATTGAGGTAAGGTTGGAAAATATTGAATTATATTTTTTAATTTCGAATTGTTATTATTATTGATACTTGAACTACAAAATACTGGTAATATAAAGGACGATATTAATGATACAATAGAATAAATAACAAACGCCTTTGATCCTACTCTTGTTTTATTACCTACTTCATCTTCTAATTGATTATTATTTATTGCTATATTATTATTCATAAATTCAGCTACCCAGGTAGTTGAATAAAATAAAAAAGGAAACCAACCAATCCAAGAAAAGAATTGAACAATACATAATTTCCATATTGGCTGTGGTAAATTTTTAATATTTATAAAAATATCTTTAATAGCTTGAAATATAGGTGTAAATTCATGTATGTTATTTCTTTCAATTGCTTCATTAATAGGTGGCTCAATTAAATTTGGTTTACTATATTGAATTTCTCGAACCATAAAACAAGTTAAGCCTACCATAAATGTAAGTAATAGACATGCAAAAAAACTTAATATTTTTAATTGTTTATCCCCAAGAGTCGGAAATAATGTTACTAAATCTAAATACCCCCTAAACAATTAAACTAAATAAATGCAATTTTTGCATTTAAAATATATTAACTTACATAAAATAGCCAATAACATTACCAACCCCAATCATTCGTCCTGCCCATGCATTCCCCGTTTCTTGAAATCTAGCTGGTAAAACATCTACAATTAAAGCTCTAGCAGCAGCTTGAACTAAAAATATAACATAAAAAACACTTGTTAAAAAAATATAAAAGACTTACTTGTATTAACAGCAAAATCTAAAATATAAAAAGCTAATACAGCAATATATTTTGTAGCAGATGATGGACCATTTAAAAAATCAACAAATTCTTGTGTCCATCCAATACTTATTAATGCAAATAACACAAATACTGTACCAACGATTAAAAACGGCCGACGTCGTCCTAGTGGTGACTCACATTTATCACTTATTACACCAATCAATGGTTGCATTATTAATCCTAAAATGATTTAATTATAATCTATTATGTTATACTATATTATATTATTATTGAATAATAATTACCTGAAAGTGGGCCTGCTAACCAAACCAATGACATCATAGATTTTGATAATCCAAGTGATAATAAATAAGGAGTACCTTTAATTAAATTTTAAAATATACAATATATATATATATATAAATTAACTTACCATAAGAAAGTTCTAAAGACCAAGTAAATTGTAAACCTAATAAAGTAATAGTGGTCCAAATCATTCTAGCCCAAGTAGATGATAGCCATTTATTATACCATTTTTTATTAATTTCCTCATTAGAATTATTGATCCTTCTTATATAAAACTGACGATCAAATTCCTTAGCTTCTTCATAAGTTAACCCTTCTTTACTCCACCAATCACTTTCTTCTATATCACGGTCGACTTCTTCGGTTTCAACACTTGTTTCAGGTTGGTTAAAATCAAGCAATGGTCCATTTCTTTTATTCTTTTCGTTTGTATTATAATCTCTAAACTCCAAATCGTCATCACTACTACTATTCCTCCCTTGATCATTTGAACTACCATTCCTTTCTTCATCTCTTGAATGACTATTTCCAATGTTATCCTCAATTACTGGATTGAAATCATTATCTTTGATCTCTGTTTTATCCCCATTCATTTAATAAAGCATAGAATTATTAAAAAACTAGTTAAATTTATATTTTTAATTAAAGTTTGATAATGAAGTCACTGATTTTTGGTCAAGTTTTTAAGTAAAAATTAACGTCAATGATAAGCCAATTTTGGGAATTTATTAAAAGTTATGGCGTAAGTAATTGATTTTTTTAATAATTATTAATTGGCTTCATAGAATAATATATTTTTTGATAGCTCTTCTCAATAAGATAATTATTTTGTCTTAAAATAAAAATTTTAGTTAATATTTCTTAATAATATTGAGCAATAAAAATTTAAAACATTAGCATCAAAATCAATTGTTCTTTTTAAATAATACGATTATTATATTGAAGTAATGTTTATTAGCAAAATTTTAACTTATAAACCATCCCTTTAGAACATCAATTCTTATCTCTTTTTTTTCAAAGAATAGTTTTATAAATTAAAAAGTAAGGTTTCTATTGTTAGCATCTCCAGCTTATCTTCATTTTCATTCATATTGATACAGTTGTGATTATATATATCTGTATTTTTTGGTAACCTTTTTTTAAATCTTTTGATGTAATTCGAAATAAAAGTTACCTTCTCATAAGATTTTGTAAGTATTTTCTATTAGTATGATTATACCAAAATTCCTTTTATTTCGAATTGCATCAAAAGCTAACAAAAAAAGGGTACCAAAGAATGTAGATATATGAGGATGTTTTTTTGGTTTCATCACTTTTTCTATTTTTTAAGCACTATTTGAGCGGAAAGATTGTTAGTAAAATTCTTAAACAAAAAAATATATCCCCATATATATAATCACATTTGTAGATTGGATAAGCACCTGGGTAAAAGAACAAATCTGTTTAATCAAGAACTTAAGTTAATAAATAACATAATAACAATAAATGAATATTAGACTACATAAAAGGCAAGTTAAAGATATGTAATATTAGTCATAATATAGAGTATTTATTACTAAAGTAGAACCCAATGGTTAGCTATTTTGGAACCAAGGAACCTATTTTAATATATAATATATTAAAATTTATAAATGAATATTAGCGGGTGTTTTATTTTCTTAATATAAAAGTTTTTGTTGCCTTAATATTACTTTATCTAAGCTCTATTCAAAAGCGATGACTATTAGATAAAATCAAAAGTTTGGCTTGATATTGTGCTCATTTGTTGGAAATTTAACTAATAAATTTTTTGAGTTTTGATTATTTAAAATATGAATAAAATAGTAAAAAATAGCACTTTATGATACTCATAAGAATTCTTTTCGATTTTTACTTGTAACTAGTTTTTGTCAAACAGCTATTTTTACAAGTCTTATGACTATTTTTTACTTTTAATATATAAATCAAATAATATAACAACACTATATCATATGGGAATTTTAGAACCTTTATAAATAAAGTTAGTAGATATTTAATTAAACAAATAAATTAAGTACGATTTTAGATTCCAATTGTTTTAGCTACTATTATAACTTTAAAAAAGCTCAAAGTATTTGGTATTTGATACATTTGATGTATCTAATTGTACTTTTAATACTTATTTTATAAAGCAAAATAAGCTCTTACATCTTTAAAATATTGTTGTAAAACTAAATAACGCAACTTCAATGCTACGTATTATTTTATAAATGGCGATCTGAGAAACTAGTTTTTTTATAAAAATATTAATGTCTCAAGTGAATCTACTTTTCCACGACTGCTTTAAATCATTATTTTTATAATTTATAGTTAAATAAAAATTAATATATAAAATTACAATAATTAAGTTTATTATTTTAAATATAGAGTACAAAGGAATCAAAAAACAAGGATATTAAGGAAAATACATTGCACGTCGTTTACTTTTTTTATCAAGACTATTGATATCTGATATTGTATTATATATACTTGTATATTCGTTTTCAAACATTTTATAATTTGAATATCTAGATGTATTTTTTTTAGTTTCATTAATTAATTGATCCCAATTATTGTTTACATTGTAACTTTGATTGTCATCTATTGGAGTAGTTGGTAATGATTCTACTGAACTTATAGGACTTGGTAACATAATCAATAAAGGTATATCACCCATTAAATCATTATCGAATTCTTCTTGATCATATAAATATTCATCTAAATACTCATGATATTCATTATAATTACATACTTGGTCTTTGGTAATTATATTTAATACTAGGTTAGCCATTTATTTTCTATTGTTTTATTTTTAAATGTTTTAAATGTTATCTTTGAGCCTTTTATATACTTTTTAGAATATTATGATAATTTTGATTGCCAATGAAATCTGGTTATCACCAATTAATTTTTTGATTTTTAAATAGTTCTTATGTTCAACATTGATTCAACGGTTCATTGCAAATTAATTTTAATGAATAACACAAACTTTACTTGATATAGTAAAAGTTGATCATGCAATTGCAGATCTATAATTCTTTTATAATTCTAATAAAGAACAAATAATATTATGTTTTTTTATAATGTATTAAAGTTTATATCAAAACATGATTAGAAAATACCTTTTGTAACAATAGTAACTTTATTAAATTAACCAAAAGTGGTTAATTTGTTATAAGAATTTAATTGTCTTTTAAAACTTACTCCGTTAATTTAAATTGATAATGTAGTTTATATGAATACAAAATTTATTAGATATCCTTTGCGTTATATTATCCATAAAAGCTATAAATGTAATTTATTAATTTTAAATTGATTAAAATAGATAAAATTATAATAAAGAATAAGATATTTATAAAAGCATTTATATTAAACTTTAAAACAATAACGCTATATAATCTATTTATAACAATTAATATGATATAAAATGGCTCAAAACTCTATAAATTTATTAGTTAAGGATCTTTATTCGTATTTTTAAAAGCTCTCGCGTAAAACCTTTATTTAATCAAAAATATAATAAAAATATAATAAAAATATAATATAATAAAATAAAATAAAATAAAAAACAATTTGGTCGAATTACACTGAAGAGTCGGAAGTGCACTATTTCACCAAGTTAAATATAAGAACTTTGTCCAAGCAACCTTTGAATAAGCTTAACTTTGAAAACCTCCAGAAGATTCAAAGGTGTTCCATGCTTTGCTCTTAAAATCAGATTAAAATAAATTTTGAAAGTACTGGTGTTTTTAGATAAACTTTACAAAATAAAGGATGGTACTTCTGTTTATTTTGATCCAAAAGTGGTCAAACAAGATAAATATTTCAAGAAAACCTGAGCGAGACTATTGCTAATGAGCTTTGGGCTCTTTCAGTAGAATATGGGAATTTATTTTTTTAAGAATTTTACTAACAATCTTTCTGTTCAAATGGAGATGTATTTTTGTATTTAAGAATTTTACTAACAACTTTTCCGCTCAAATAGCGCTTAAAAGATGGAAAAAATAATGAAGCCAAAAAGACACCCCCATATGGTACTTATAGCCACGTTTGACTATTGATTATTACAAAACATTACTATTTTTTATATTAACAAAAAGTTATGCTGAAGTTTCCTTATAATTTTTACAATCGTTAAACATAAGTACTTAAAACGCAGATAATCAAAAGTAAAAAATCATACACAGTTCTGTTATAAAATGCCTTTTGATAACTTTCTTTGAGATGTGTCTATCTACAAAATATTGCTAAGTCAGAAACAGTTTATAATATAAAATCCTTAATTGTCAACACATCAATTGCCTGGCTAGCTCAATCGGCAGAGCGTGAGACTCTTAATCTCAAGGTTGCGGGTTCGACCCCCGCGTTGGGCTTTGTAATTTTGCTTTTTTATATAAAACGATAATGACATTATCAACTGCAATGTAAATATATGCATTCAAAAGCAGTATGCTTTTAACTATGTGCTAATGATCTAATTTATCTTTACTTTTTTTTATTTTTTTTAAAAGGCTAAAGGTAGTAAATATAGCTTTTTATTATTTATAAAATTACTTATTATTCTTGGCATAAAATTTTGTTTTTAATTAATAGAGGATGTTTTTTTTGGTTTCATTGTTTTTTCCATTTTTAAGCGCCATTTGAGCAGAAAGATTGTTAGTGAAATTCTTGAACAAAAAAACACACCCCCAATATTAACTTGTATTAAAGTTTTACTAATAAATTATTAATATCCCTATTATTAATAAAGGCTTAAGTATTTTATAGACTAAATAACTATGTTAATGTATGAACGAAATTTTATTTACATATAAGGTATATTTATTTTATAAAATAATGTATCTTAAATATATTATTCAGGCTAATTAAATGGGTTGATTATGAGGGAATGTATTTTTTTGTTTAAGAATTTTACTAACAATTATTCTACTCAAATAGCGCTTGAAAAATGGAAAAAGTGATGAAATCAAAGAAAATACCCTCATATTCTAAGTTGAAAAGTATGGTAGTCAATCTTTCCACTATTTCTTAAAACTTGTGCTTGTAATTTTACTATGTCACAATCTTTGTCTTTTATTTGTATTAATTTAACAGCTGTATGTACAATCATTACAATAAAAAGTTATGTTATTCATATAAATAAACATGTAAATATTTTTTATTGTTTCAAGTCTAACTGTTTTTTTAAATTTTACGTTGTATGAAAGATGAAATGAAATAAAAGGCATTCCTGTTTCCTTTTGCGCTGAGCATCTTAACAACACATTAAATCTTTTTCAGATTCCGCTTTTAAAAAATCATCTATTTATTTTTGAATTTGATATTTAACAGCAAGGAGTATATTAGAGATAATTTAAGGGTCTAAAGATGATGAATTTAAAAATTGTATAGATTATGATGGGTTAATTAAAGTATGTTTTTTTAACAAGAACATTTGTTTTCTAGACTTGTAGTTTAACCTGAAACTACAAGTTTAAAGTCATTTAAAACTATTCCACGAATATCTTAATAAAAACACCATCTTAAAAATTGAAATATTCACTTAATTATATTAAAAACAGAAATAATTATTTTTATTAGTGTAATAGGATGAAACCTTTAAATCGCCTTCAACAATTAATTACAACATGATCATTAAGAAACAAACAGAAATGAATTTTGAGATTATACTATCGCGGTTATTTTCCTATTAACCATAAGTTTAAGGGTAAAGAAAAACGTTGATCCTAATAAAGCGGAAGTTGCTGAATACATTATAACAGGAATATAATTAGGATTGGCTGGGTCAGAACTTGAAGCAGTTAATATAGCCGATGCAATAGGGGTACCAACCAAATTTGGAATCCCAGAGCCAAAATAAAGTAATCCATTAATACTTGCAATACCTTCTACACCAAATAATTGAACTGTGACAACAGGTAACATTGAAATAAAACCTCCAGCTGCTACACCATATAAAATATTGAAAAGTAATAATACACCGAAATTATATGAAAATGTCCAGATGAAATAACAGAAAAATGATGTAAATGCAATGCAAACGGAAAGAATATTGATTCTACCAAAACGATCGCCTAAACTACCTAATACAACTCTACCAATAGCAGATCCACCATTTAATAGCCCGATTAAAATGGAACCTTGGGAAACAGTAAGGTTGATTGATTTTGCATATTTACCCATAAGTAAGAATGGGACAAGATAACCAAAAGAGCATAAGAAACCTCCGAAGAATAAAGCAAGGAATTTACGGTTCTTGAATTTAGAGAAATCAAACCATGAACCTTTGTTTTGGGATACTACTCTTGGTTTTATAAAAAAAGCGGTGACGATTAATATAGTAATAGAAATAATTGCTTGTACTCGAAGTGCCCATCTAAATCCTAACTTATCTAAAACAACTTGAGTAATTGGACTTAATGCTAAGCCACCGATTCCAGAACCAGCTACAGCAATACCTGTAGCTAAACCAATGTATTTCCTGAACCATTGAGCAGGAGCACTTACAGCAGGAACAAATGCAATAGCACCTCCAATACCTACCATAACCCCTTGCGTTAAAAACAAATGCCATACTTCTGAACTAAAGGATGCCAATAATAATCCCAAAGCATAAATTACTGAGCCAATAAGGATAGAGTTACGATAACCTATTCTATCTGCTAATCTTCCTGTAAATACAGCTAATAAAGTTGTGAGAGAAGTACTTAAAGTTCCGATAAAACTCAATGTGGATAATGGTACTTTGTCTTTAAATAGGTCATCGGCGTAATATTGAACAAATACTCCAGAGCTATATACTACTCCTAAAACAACAAACAAATTGAAGAAACTTGCTATGACTACGATCCAGCTTTGCCTACTATCCAGCCTTGGATCTTCTTCTATTTTTTCATCTAATACATCTTCGTTTGCTTCTCTAAAAGTAGCGTTTGAGCTATTTGAATTTGGGCTTTTACTCTCGAATTTTTCCTCTACTTGACTATTTATTGTACTACTACTCATATTAAATTAATAATTAAGAATGATGCTATTTTAAATTCATTTACCTTCTTTTTATACTCCAACATTTATTAAACATTGCTAAATTTAGCTTTAAGAATTTTAATGGAATTTTTTGATTCAACTTTTGCCGAAGGCAAAACACAACTCGTTAAACAGTCCTAATTACTAATCCATGCTTTTTTCTGGGATTTAACTATTAAAAATTAATAATGAAATCATTACAGGCTGGAACTCCCCTGATAAATCGGAGGGAATGCTAAAGTCAAATAAAATTGGGAAAACTAAATCCAATTAAAGAATAAATTCAATTAAATTCACCTTTTAAAAGATCCCCAAAGATCTTTACTCATATTTTATTCTTAATGTTTGCAGCTTTTTATAAAGTTTAAATTGCAAGTTTCTTTAAATTAGCCTAAAGCTGCTACAACTCTTTTGTGACTTTTTTAGCGCTAATTCTTATAATTAAATTATTTGCGTAGCTGATCTTTTTAAAGGATAATTCATATGTTGACGAGTTTTCAGTGAGTTTTTTCTAAAATAGGCTGCTAAGTAGATCGCAAAAGAGCTGTAACAGTGATATATTTAGTTAAGAACTTGTCTGATAATTTTAAAATATTTTAGCTGTGGCAAAAAAAACCAAGATTAACTAGAATTATATTAGCTAAAAGTAGTTAGTATATCATTTAGTTTATAATATACTTTGCTTTTATTTATATCTTGTGCTATTGATAACATTCTATTTTTATAGTATTTAAAAAAGTGTAAGTATCCATAATAAAAAATATTATAAGTTTTATTCTCTTTTTTTATTGCTTTTTACATCAACCATTTTCTATGAAAGCTCGGAATTCGGGAATCCCTTGGAAAAGATCCGATAGTTGAATGCTGTGATAGAATTTCTTTATTTATTGGGATGAGGGCCAAAAATTTTCTTCTCAAAATCTTTATAGAAGAATAATTAATATACTTTGCTAATATTATTCAAATTCAATACTGCCTTCCTCAGCTATTTAATACTGCTGTTCTATTTTTATTCTATCAAAATATAAATAATTTTGCTTATTAATTTTAATCTAAAAATAAAATTCAAAATATTTTCGTATAATGAATAAGTATGTAGCAAACTTAAGTATATATGAGTTCAATCCATACAAGTAGCTTGGTTACACTATACCTTTGTTTAATAGGTAGTATTTGATAAAATAAAGTATCATTTGGGGATGTATTTTTTTGTTCAAGAATTTTACTAACAATCTTTCCGCTCAAGTAGCGCTTAAAAAATGGAAAAAGTGATGAAACCAAAAAAAACATCCCTATTTAATAATTGGTTTTAAACACGGATTTATTCAAACCCAAGGTTCAACTTTTTTCCGGTTTCGATATGTTTCAAAAGTTTGTCAAGCAAATTTTATAGATCATCAGTTTCTTCTGTGTTAACTCATTCATATAAATTTTAAACAATTCAATTTAAATAAATTCGAAAAATATTTAAATTCCAACTACTTTTAAACTTCCTTGTATAAATGTATAAATAAAGTCATTAATTCCATATGATTATACTTTTTTACTTAACTTCCATTTATTATTGAACTCATTTAATAGTAAAAAAAAGTCATTTCATATTATAAAGTTGGTGTGAATTGGTTTGGATATGAAATTAGCAATTTATTTTGTTGTATAAAGCTTGCATAAGGCTTACACTTGGATAACTATCAATACAGTTGTATTCAAAATGATAGGATTCTAATATAAAAATAGAGTAAGCTTTTGAATATAATTTACAAAAAATTATGAATGTTTTCATTATAATATTGAAGTAAAAAGAGGTGAAAATAGACGGAAATTTATCCTCTTATTTAATTCTTGCTCAAATTATCTACAGAAGATTCATGAATTCACGGAAATTAGGCCATTTGGTATATTTTCAGCAGATGTTTTGTGAAATATTCGCAAGAGTATAAATTTGTAAAAGTACTACTATACACAACTCCATTTATTGACATATATAAACTCACAACCACCATTAAACATTATTATAGTTTCATTATTATAGTTTCATTATACTTGTTTCTAAAATTATTTAATGTTTTCAGAAGTTACAGTTTACAATCCATAATATTTATTTCTATATGATAGAAATCGTAAAACTTAAATCATAGCTAATTCATTTAATGTAATTTTTACAACTAAAATCAAACACATTAGGAATATTGTTTATCTATTTTATTAGGGTTATGTTAGAATTTGTACATGAAAACTAATCATCTTGTTTTCTGAATAAGAAATAAAAAATTATTGTAAATACCCCCATAGCAGCAGTTTGGCTAGCGAATAAAATAGTATAAAGAGGGTCATAAGACCAAATAGAAAGTATAAGGATAATCAAACTACCACCACAGTTAGTGAGTAAGAAGAGTGCTAATACAACGGATTTTAACTCGGATGAAGCATATTTAAAGGCGTACTCTAAACCAGTGGCTGAAGCAAAGATTTCAGAAATAGCGATTAAAAAGTATGCTGGTATTTGCCACCAGATAGATAGATTGTTAGTAGGATAGGATTCTCCCTCTTTAATTACTACATTAGAAAAATCATAGTATGGGGCAGTATTATATAATACATGTTGAAGAACAGTTACATATATAAATGCAACAGTACATATGGCAAATCCAATAGTAATACGAGTGATCAAGCCTAACTTAAAGCCTTTGGATCTTAAAAATGGAAAAACCCAATAATCAAATACTGGCAAAAATATAATTAAAACTAACGAATTAACCAAATTTAATTGTTCAGCACCAAGCCATGAAGGACGAGACATATTCACACCTTGGATAATAAATGCACTTGACATGTTATTATAAAGTGCCCAATACAATATGTAAAATAAAAATACTTTACAACCTTTAATTGTACGTTTTAAACCATCGACATATTCTATATCGTATTTTGGATTAGTATAAGCACCGTCCAACCAATGCTCATTTGAATGACTACGGTGAGATAAAGCATATTTGATACACTTTAATGCTTTTAAAATAGGATTTTCTTTTACTTCATTTTCAACATAGAATTTACGGCCAAAGATAAAAAGGAAGATTCCAATAAAAAACACAGCCGCGGGTAACCCAAAACCACCGGGTGGACTGTTCAAATTATTTACAAGTATAGGGCAAATTAACATACCAAAGAAAGCACCTGCGTTAATAGCCCAATAGAAGAATCGAAAAACTCTTTCTACAGTTAAATTATAATCATAAGCACCGTTTAGAGGTACTTGTTCAGCTGCAAAAGCGGATACATTTGATTTGATTCCACCAGTACCCCAAGCAATAAATAAAAAGGTAGCTAGACAGAATCCGGTTAATCCAAAACCGGAGTCAATTGAGGCAGGGATAGAGGAAACTGAGAGTAGTATTAATCCAAGTAGATAAGCAACTGAAAAGAATAAGATAGTTTTAAATTTACCCCAATAAGTATCTGCAAGGATAGCACCAACGATGGTAGTAAAGTAAGCAAAAAATAAAAAGGCGGAATTTATAGCAGTGGCTGAAGACTTGGATTGACCTAATCTATCTAATAGATAAGGAACGAATAATAGAGAAGCGCCATAAAATGAGAATCTTTCACATAATTCACAAACTATAATAAACCATGCAGCTTTAGGAACAGGACCTGGCCTACCAACGGGAACTTCTTTATATTGTTCAGTAAAAGGTATATCGTCTTGTTTTTTATTGTCCAAATCCATTTAAAAATAGTTTAGCTAAATCTCAATAATTATTTATGTTTGATATTGATAGTTATTAAAGTGAGTTTAATTTATTTATTTTGGTCCCTTTTTATACTAAAAATTAGCATATCTGCTTATGATTGTAAAACCTTATGCTACTCACTTTTATTCTTATTTTTAGAAATCATGTCATCACTTAAACAGAAAATATATGAATTAATTTGATTATTTAATGCTCATAATTATATTTAAAACTTATAATTGTGTAATGAACTAATTAAATTGAGATTTATAGATGGTTTTCAAAAATCAAACCTAGATATCTACGTCTTCAAGACTTAAAATAGTGTTATGGATGGGTTGGTTTAGGCCTAATATTCAAGTTTCTTCTAGTCTCTTGTTTTACTGGTTTTGAATATTGTGAATTAAACCTATAAACAATAACACCCGTTTTATCTAGTTGAACTGGTTTTATAAAATCAAGATGAAAATTTTATATTTAATGCTTGATAACTATTTAAATATAATATAGTATAAAAAGTATTATCAATTTGTTAATTTCATTAATGATATTTTTGATAATTTTGTATATTCTTTAATTTACTCTTTATTTTTATCATTGCTAACGATATAAATAATTTTACATTGAGGTAATAAATATTGATAGAAATCTGTAAAAATAATTTTAATCTAAGCACGTTATTTACAAAAGGTATAATTTATCAGTATTTTTACTAATTTGTGTTATTTTTGATAAATTTACAGTATATTACTTTTACATTTGTTTCCAGCATGTTTTTGTTAAATGGTAATAGCAGTATATTTAAAAATTTACTAAAAATAGCAAAAAACCACCAAGTTTAATGTTGAAACATTCATTTCATTACTGAATAAAAACACTCTAATAGTTTATATTTTTTGTTGAAGATTAAATTTTTTGATTAAATTTAAGCTAATTTTTGATCAAAATCATTCATTTTTAAAAGCAAATTAATATCAAAAATTGAGAATATTCCTTTAATGTGGATTTGATAGAGCGGAAAAGTGCGATGATGCGGGATATTTGCCCAATTAGGGCGATTTTTTTATAGCTGATAGTAATTGGCCAAATATTTGCGCTATCACATTTTTCCGCTTTATCAAATCTGTTAACTCAATAAGTTGTTCACATTTCAAGGAATAAAGTTTAAAAAATCATTAAAAAAATTGCTATTAAAACATAAATTGTTTTTGACAAAATGTTAGTACAAGTATATGAGTTAGTTTAAAAGTTCAGTTCAAATTTTGTCTAATTCTGATTTTTAGAAAAATCACAAATTAAACACCATTCTACAAAAATATTTACCTTTGCTTAATTAAAATAACTCATATTGGAACATTTTTTTATCCAGCTTTACTTAATAACTTTTTAAAAAATTGCACTAAATAGGAAATGGACAAAAAGTGAAATTAAAAAATTTTATAATTTAAAGTTTAAAAAGTAAAAAATTTTATTATTGAAATTGAAATACGTAGACTATATGACCTATTCAACTTTAACAGTATATCAAAAACAGGTAGTAAAAAGAGTACAAAGCAATTAAGGAACAAATAATAAATGAATTATTCCATCAAATTAACATCTTTTTGGATTATTATCGGGACATCCGAACCCTACAGCATATTTACCTTGGTCGACTCCAGCAATGGTTAGTATAGCTGTTATTAATCCACCGATTCCTTCTCCACCTATCATTCCTGCTGCAATTGACATCATTAAAAGATTATGACTCTCTGGGTTACGTTTATTCCAGAAATATCCAAATATAGCACCTATGGAAAGCGTAATAGGAACAGCTGGTTGAGGAACACAGAAGGCCAAGCCCATAACCCCAAAGTTAGGTATATAATTACTGTATTTTTTCAAAAATTTGCTTTTTAATAAAGCACCTATAATACTAACACATCCCATTACTATACAAGCAATACGACATGATGGTGGGAATAATTTATCTGCTCCGCTAGTAAGTAGCAATGCAAGATTTTGAAACGATGTTGCACCAGGGGCAGGGAAAGGACAAAGTGGATCAAGAGTCTTACTTAAAATACAAGGATATCCAGCGGCAAACAATTGAAAGATAGCTACAGCAACAAAAATCCCAGGGATAGTTGCTAAAACTTGAGCATAAAATTGATATTTTGGTGCAGCACCTACGTCATGTCCAGTTTTTAAATCTCCGACCATTTCCGAAGCTTGTAACGTTGTTTGAGTACTATAACCAGTAAGCATTAAACTGCTTGATAGTGCCATGTTAACATCAGCAGATGGAATGACTGAAAATATAATTTGAACTATTTTAGATATAGCAGCACCTGAATTTATATTTGTTTGTGCTGCAATCAAAGTCCCGACATAGGAAAGTAAGAAACTTAAGATGGCACATAAGATAGTTTTACCAGTGCCAATATTTAAATAGAAATGATTTACCAAAATGTTTACTATTAAGGAGGTTATAAGACCAACAACCCACATCCAAGTTGGAACTTGTTCATTTGGTGGTGCAGGGTCATCGTGACCTTCATGTTCTACATTTTGTACATTTGATGGAGAAAAGCGTCTATAATAGTAATTCTTTAAAGAAATCAATGGGCTTTTGAATCCAGTGAAAACAGTATCGTAGTTAACTATTAATTCAGTGAAACTGTATGTAAGCATCATTATGATACCAATCCAAAGATTCCATTGTACGATAGAAGTACCAGTGGGATTCTCAGCAATAACTAAACTCTTTCCAACAATATCTGTTAGGTAAAAAACACAAGGCCCTATTATGCCCCAAGCAAGCAAAGCTCCACCAAGGAAAGAAAATGAGGTATTTAATCCAACCATCATTCCACAACCAAAAAACGCAGGAGTGACCTGTGCTCTCCACCCCCAGATAGCATCCACATCTATCACACTAGCATTATTAGCGGCTGACCCAACCCAATAAAAGAAATGAAGATCCCATAAAAAGGGAATGAAAAAAGTAAATACACGATAAAGTAAAGAGCCGGCAAATGGAACCATCATATACCAAAGTTGTTTGGAAGCGTTGCCACTTGATTTTTTATGAAGATTCTTGATCACTTGAGACACTGCGGCCGGTCCTGGAAAAGGAAGTTTCTGTTTCAAAATAAAAGTGGTCCTTAAAGGAATAGCAAAAAACATGCCATAAAATGAAGCTGGAATAAGCCAGCAAATTAATAATCCCCATGAGAGATGAAGTGGTGGAAGTAGCCCTAATCGATATGCAGCTGGGATAACCGAAGAGAAAACGGCCGTTAGCCCAGCAGTTGCAGTAGCAGCTGTTTGTATTGTACAGGTTTCTCTGACACCAAGTGGGCCTCCGCCAAGATAAAGTGGTAAATGAGATATTAATTGAACAATACCAAAACCAGCAATTGAACCAAAAAAAGATCCTAAAAATTGCCATCCGGCTTTTAAACCCATATATATATTACTTGCACCAAGGATACAGCCTAAAAGAGTACCAACAGCAATAGAACGGAATGTGAATTGATAATCTACTATATCTTCTGGAACGCCACGGTCATCAATGTTTTGAATTTCATACCTAGTGTCATCCTTTTCATTGATATACCCATCATCCTTTTCACTTATAAAGGCGTCATCAACGTAGCTTTTTTCGTTGGAAGCCATTTTTTAATAATGAATAAAAATTAGAAAAAAATAACAAAGCAAGGGTATTTATAATCTAATCAAGTTTTGAAAAAACAATTACTTAATTTAGATAGATTTCGAATAAGCAGGAAATCTATTTTTAAAGAACAAACTAAATGTTCTGGCAAGTAGAGTGTGTAAAATTAAAAAAAAAGGCTAAATTCACTAAACGAGTAAAATATAATAAACCTCGCGTTTAATCATAATTAATATAAAGTATATAAGGCACATATGTTTATTTAGTATAAATAAAAGAACTTTAAAAATATAGATGAACATTGTTTATATTTGAAAACTTAATTTGTCTCTAGTTTATAGATTTTATGGCTCTTTAATGGCTGTGCAATGCTGCTTAATTATATTATTGGCTTAACTATATTGGCTTAATTAATGTTTGAACATAACCCTAAAATAGGGGATAGTCTATATTTATTTTTGTTACTTTATTATTTCCAATCAAAATTAAACTTAAGGAATAAATTGGAGTTTTCAAGTTTGAAAATTATATAAAATAGTATTAAACAAAGCTATAATTTTTACTAATACATGTTGCTTGCTAATGGATAAAATTCTATTATTTCATACAATCAAAAATTTCTGGATTTATTTTCTATTAAATAATATGATTAAAATAAAAGTTTGAATACAAGTTTATATGACCAAATTGTAAAGTAAACAATGGTAAAGTAATTCTAAAAAGACAAATGTAAATGAATAATAAATATTATGATATTGTCAATCTATAAATATGAACATTATAAAAAGTTACCTAAATGAGAACATTGAAATAAATGGCAAGTTAATTGAATATAGAACAATTCCTACATTAATTCCCCAAAATCCCAATCAAGTTAAATAGTTTGAACTCTAATATAAATATAATCTTATTACATTGAACTTCACCAATTGTCATTTGAATTTCAACAGCAAAGGGCTATAATAATATATTATAAGAAATATATAAATATATAATTTTTATAATATCACGGATTGTTAATGAAACTATTGTATTAGGGATAGTAACCATCATTATAATGTAAAAAAAAATTATATCTGTAAGAATAATTTAATATAAAAATTAAACTAACCTCTTTTATAAAAAAAGCCACCGAATACCCTCAAGTTATTTAAATTAATAATCCAAAAAGTAAGTTTATCCCAAAAAACAACTTATAGAATTAATTAGTTTCATTTGAATAGATTTTATTATTATTATTATTAATATAAAAAACATGGTTAAGTATATATTTAACAAAGTAATTTTTTTAATTGTACATGCATAATAATAAAAAAGTTAAAACTTGAATCCAAAGTTTAAGCTGGTATTTAAAAATGTCTATTTGGGAAAATATCTAGAATAAAGTAAATAGGGTTTAGAATATATGAGGATGTATTTTTGTGTTTAAGAATTTTACTAATAATCTTTCTGCTCAAATAGCGCTTAAAAGATGGAAAAAGTGATGAAGCCAAAAAAAACACACCATATATAGAATTCATTAATGTTGTAGATTATTTTATTCTTAATAGAAATGTTCTTTGTACATGCAGTAGTGTTTGGAAACTCAAGAATTGATACAACATTAAGCATTAAACTATTGACATAAAGTATCGATCTTTGTAATTCGAGGGTATTGAAAATAAACATTATTCTAAATAAAAGTTTTCTCACTTTGAGAAGTGGCAGCTTCAAATATCTTATAAACTAAAATGAAAATCATAAATATTAAACTCAGTGAACTTGAAGGATTTAACTATTTAGAAGTAACAGTCTGATAAGATATGAATTAAATTCAACAAATTTTTACCCTTAAAAGGAACAGATAGGCAAAATAATACCCATTTCACCTCTGTTCTCCAGAAAGCTTCCCAATGAATGAAATTAGAGATGGGGTTAAATTCAAAGAAAATCTCTGGATGGGTCAAACTGCAAAGCAGTAAAACTTTTATGTATGATCCAAATGCTAATCAGGGGGACGGGATTCAGAAATGAAAGATAGTGACGTAAGGGCTGAAATGACGCTAAAAAAAGGTGACATAAGCGAAGAGGTGGCGATAGCAGGCTAAAAGAGGATAGAATGTAGGGCCAAAAATGAATGCTAAACAAAAGTTAAAAGTTAAAATACTGTTTATTAAAACATTATATTTAATTCCTTGTACCAATTTATTTTTAATTTAAATATTAAATGTTTTTTTATACAATGTATTGGCAGAAATAAGATTATAAAGATTAAATAAAACATAGTAATTTGGTACATGCTATTTTTGATGTAAATTTTAAAGTTATTTTAAATAATATAGAAACTGATTAAAAAATAAATATAACTATAAAAAACCATATAAATTTTATTATCCAAAGTTTTATTTTTATTAAAGATATTTCATAAGCGTTTTTTAAAATTATGTTTATAAATTTTTCAAATGAAACCTAACTGTTTTGATATTATAATAATTAGTATTATAAAATTTACAACCTGAATTGAGGCTTGGTAGTTCTGCTATTAAAAAGCATCCTTCACGTACTAACTTTTATATTTCTAAGCTTCAATCTCTTATTTCTTTTAAAGTTATTTTTTAAATCAGATTAACTATAAGGTTTTCCTGTATGCTGTAGTGCGAAATTCGAGTGTTTTTACGGCCAGGGTAACAGATTGCAACCGTAAAAACTGCTTTTTGCAAACTAACTGTTGTTTTCAGAGAAAATATAATTCTAATCGAAAAAACACTGGTTAGACTAGAAACTATAATAGGTTTCCCATTGTAGCGTTAGATTTTAATCCTTTGATTTAGTATTTTATACCAACAAAAAGCAACCACCATTTTATTTTTGGTTACTGTGAAGTAAGCGGATTAATCGGTTTATAAAAGGATTAAAGCTAAATAATAGATTATTAAAATAAGTAAGTGCTTTTATATTTTATAAAATTTTTATTTTCGTTTTATGCCACATAAAATTGATCCTTTGTTGAAAATAACAAAAATTACAATTTCTATTATAGTCAATAACTTCCGTTTTTTTCACTGCAAAAACTGTCATAATATGAGAAAATCCTATATATAGATGCATAATCAAAAATATTAAAAATAGCCAGCTTTAATTCAATATTATAATATCATAGATAAGGCTTTGAGAAGCGTTGTCTGACTTTTTTTAAGTATTATGTTGTTAGAAAATTACGACAATAAGTTACTTTGTTTTATTTAACTATAAAGTTTTAATAAATCTTATTACTTTACCTTCTATTTTATACATATGTCAAATATTATTTAATTATAGAAAATGCTCTTTAAATTATTCATAGATTATTTAAATCTTAATTATAACTTATTAAGCTCTAAATAATCTAATCTCATACTAAAAAATAAACTTTTGACAACAAAACCAAAAAAATCGACGACCACAGCACTTTCTACCCTTTAATGAATACATCAAATAGCGCCAACTTCATTCACTTAGTACCCATAAAAAACAGCAGTAAAAAACCATTTCGTTTTATAACAAATACTCTAATATCAAGAGAGTGTTGCTGTAATTCTACATTTAAAAATAAATTGAATGACTTCTTCCAATTCTCCAACCATCTAAAGTTAAAAAATCAAATTTTATGTAATATGGTAAAAATAGCTTCAACTGTTAGCTCATTAAAAAGGGTTTGGAAAAGCCGGAGATGGTACGGAAATATGTCTCTGGAAGATAGGGATTTGGGCGCATTGAGTGCTTTGTGATATGAAGGAAACTAAAAATAGCAGGATGTGTTGATAATTAAAAAAACAAAAAAAACATCTGCTTCAAGTTCTACTGGGTATATATTTACAATGATATAAACATGCTATTCACAGGAGGTAGTCCAGAATTTAGCTTTCAATTTTAAGCGATAGGATAATTACAGTTGTTTTAAGAAATTTATTAAATAAATAACTATAAATTTTAATATTAATCAATGACTCATCTGTATGGTTTTTGATGTAAAGGATGATCAAAAATTTAATGAAAACTGATGGAATTAAATAAAAATGGAGTTGTTTGCTTTTTGTACTAAAGGAGGGAGTTGATGATTTACAAACAGTAGTTTTAATTAAAGATGTAGTATTGGACTCTAAAGGTTTTATAATTTATCAATTCGACTTTTCAATAGATATATAAAGCTTTTATTAAAAAGTGAGGATTTTCTATTTCATATGTAGTTGACGGCTTTACCTTTGTTTAAAAAAAGCTAAATTATATAAAGCGGAAAATAGAGTAAGTTTTAAGGGATTGAAAATGCGATTTTGGAAAGCCAGGTATGAAAGGAAACAATAAAGCACACCAGTGATCATTTTTTAAAATGTTAAGTTTGATATTAATATTAATACCCATACTTGTATCATCTTTAGTCTATTATGGGTATAAAGTAGTTTAATTGTGTATCGTCGTCACATTATAACTTGCACTTTAAAAGGTTATATACAACATATATTTTAGTTCCTTAAAAAAGATACCCGGTCCAATAATCAACTTGCTTTTCCCCTTTATCCATACCTATCATATAAGCAAAGGTACGTTTCCGGAGTATGCTTTAGATTTGCATACGAAGTATGGAAATGTAGTGAGAATGAGTAAGTATTCAAAACATAAAACTTTGGTTATTTATAATACTAACAAAATGACATAGGTTGGAATGAGGCATCTTTTTCTTCCGATTCAGCATTGAAAGAAATTTATTCTACCTACGCCTATGTAAAGGATGAAGTTTATGAGATTTTTAAAATAGTAGGAGAAATTACTTTTAGCACAAGGTAATGAAAAATAGATATCAAGTAGCTAACATTAATGATTTAATAGAAGCAGAGATTTTCATCGTCAAAGAGTAATAGTTTTAATATAGCTTGTAATGACTATAGTTAATTAAAGTAGAAAAAAATTGTTGCCGCGTCCTTTTCGGAGAAGTCAATCGAAAGTATGGAATATTTAGTTAAAAAGAATGTAGATACTTTTGTAGATAAAGTGGATAGTTTATCTACCCAAAGTCAGAAATTAGATCTTGGTCTTTACTTTCATTATTTTGCTTTCGTAAATTCTACATGAAATTATTTATAGTTATAGTAATATAGTTAATAGGATGTGATTGGAGACTTTGCGTTTGGAAACTCATTTAACATGCTAAGAGATGGTTACCACCCAATAGTAAAATGGACAAATGATATGACCAAACTCAGTATTTTGGTATAACGCCAATATTAATATTTTACACAGTGCTCACGTAATATTAGGTATTTACATTCCCATTTATGAAATATTATCAATTCAATAGTACTAAAAATTTATTTGAGGTATTAAAAATATTATTACTTATTATTAGACATATTTAATCAAAATTTAGTTTACACATGCAGCAATAAAATACGCTAAAAATAACCCAGGTAGAGCTAGTATTTTAAACACTTTGATTGAGGCAACGGATCCAGATAGTGGAAAAAAATTAAGTGAAAGAGAAATAGCCGAGGAGTCAATTTCGCAACTGTAGCTTATTAATTTATTAATTTATTTAATGTGTAACTAATCTTTTTTAAAGTTCTGGTGGAACAGATACTACTTCGCATTCCCTTACATGGTAATTTAATACAGTTGGGTTTCAACGAACTAAATAATTATTTAGGATATTTTATTTGTTGACTAAGAACACAGATATATATCAAAAAGTTAAAGAAGAAATAGCTATAATGTTCCCCAATAAAGAATCCATTACTTATTCCAAATGCAAAACCGAATGTCATTATCTTAGTGCCGTAATCCATGAAGGTTTAAGGATCTTTCCAGTAATTGGCGGTACTCCAACAAGGTTAGCACCTAATGGTGGTAAAGTTATTGATGGTTACTATATACCAGAAAAGGTATATATTATTATAGTAGATAGAAAATTTATTTTATAATGATATTTTCTAGACAGTTGTTGGAGTATGTTTTAATGCTTTACATAATTTACCAGCACAATGGGAAAAAAAGCCAGGGGCCTTTGATCCCTAAAGATGGTTATTTGATGGAAAGTTTAAAACAAATAATAACTTCTCACCCTTCTTAATCGGTCCTAGAGCTTGTGTGGGTAGAACGTAAGTTTCATTAACCCAACTAATAATTATCATATATATATTCATTTTGTAGTTTAGCTTGGATGGAATTATATTTAGTCAGTGTCAATTTGATTCGAAACTTCACTTTTGACAGAAATGGTGAAAAAGATGTTGGTCATAAATGTTTTATTACTACTCAACCGGTGGAACCAATAAAGGTTTCTATTACTAAAAATTAGGGCAAAGTCTAGCAAGCATTTTTAGTTTAAACTTGCTGAAAGTTTAACAGTACTCGCTTTTAGATAGTTTCCCGCTCATATATTATCGGTGAAACTTAAAACAAAGCAAAGTTTTATTTATTGATGCAAAGGTTATCTTTATGAAGTTCAATTTTTAAAATTTACTACTATTTTATATACCCACGATAAAGTTATAGCTGCTACAACTCTACTGCGGCCTAAGTTTCGATAATCTTTAGAGTCAGTTTTTTGTTTGTTTGGTTTTTATTTGCCTAATTTTTAGTTTTGGTATGATTTTAGAAAAATTTTATTTTTAAATGAACAATCAAATAGGTCACGACAGAGTTGCAGGAGCTGTATTGATAAATACAGAGATACTATCTTTTTACACTTCGAGCGATTTTTTAAATCGTGTTTTTTAAAGCTTTTCGAAAAACTGATTGTAATATTAAAAAAAGAAAACCTCCTATTATAACTATCATTGCCTTTATTTTATTGTATAGGAAAGCACACTCTACTAAGTTAGTACTATGATAAAAAAAGCATTTGGGGCGTCTTTTTAGTTTCATTTATTTGTCCATTTTTCATGTAGCATAAAATTGAGAAAAATTATTGGTAAAATATTATAAATTAAAGCCTTAATATTATAATCAAAAAATCAATCAAAGGATTTTATTAATGGTATGACTTATAAGCCAGTAGTTAAATATTTTTCATTAAATATGTAGTAAAAAGTTATTTTATTATTTTATTATTTTATTAAATATTGCTGTATCTAAAAAAGTTGTACATAGCCTAATACATGTAAAACAAATATGTTTGATGAAAGTTTATGAACTTTTTTTACAAAGATACATATTATTAATTATTTGATTACAAAATAATAGTATAAACGATATAACGTCCATTTCACATTAATAATACTGAAAGCTTTGAAAACAAAATCTTATAATCCCATTTCTAAAACCAAGTAGCCAATCAAAATAGCTAAACACCTAACTAGAGTTTCATTGGTAAATTCGAAAGTGTGAGCCAAGCTAAAGTTAAAAAAATAGCAACACAATTTGAAAAAGTGTAAGTTTATTCCTTTTATATACATCAAAAAAAAGAAATGGCTATCTTTAACAAGGAGCAAAGTGGATCATTATTCATTGGAGGAGAGCGTACCTCCGGTCAAGAAGTTCGTAATCAAAATGGTAATTAGAAATAGTTTACTTAAATCATAAAGAATGGGATATTAATAAATTATTTCGAATAATAGTACTTGCAGCAAGTTCTATTGCCAATGTTGTAAAAACATCTTTAGGACCTGTTGGGTTAGATAAAATGATGGTTGATGATATTGGTGTAAGTATTAGAATCTTATTTTAATTTAATAAAGTCTAATAAAACAAAGGATGTAACCATTTCCAATGATGGAGCTACCATTTTAGGTTTATTAGAAGTAGAACATCCAGCTGGAAAAGTACTTGTTGAATTAGCACAACAACAAGATCAAGAAGTAGGTGATGGTACCACTTCCGTTGTTTTAATTGCAGCTGAATTATTGAAACGTGCTAATGAGTTAGTTATTAATAAAATTCATCCAACTACCATTATCAGTGGTTATCGCTTAGCTAGTCGTGAAGCTTGTAGATTTATCGCTGATCAAATGACTCAAAAAGTAGATAAATTAGGTCGTGATTGTTTAATTAATGTAGCTAAAACTACCATGTCAAGTAAAATTATTAATAAGTAAGTTTTACAAATGATAGTTTAAGTCTTTAATTTAATAATTTATTTTAGTGAATCAGATTTCTTTTCAGAAATGGTAGTAGATGCTATTACCTCAGTAAAATCGATCAATTCTCGTGGTGACATCAAATACCCAGTTAATGCTGTTAATATCCTTAAAGCTCATGGTAAAAGTGCTAGAGAATCTATTTTTGTTAAAGGATATGCTTTAAATTGTACTGTTGCTAGTCAAGGTAAACTAATTTTAATACTTTATAAGAATATTTTTTTTATCAAAAATTAGCTCTTCCAAAACATATTCAAAACGCTAAGATTGCTTGTCTTGATATCAATTTACAAAAAGCACGTATGCATTTAGGTGTTAATATTGTTGTTGAAAATCCAGATAATTTAGAAGATATCCGTCGTCGGTATAATTTATTATAGTTTGTTATAATTATCCTTTTTTCTAATAATTTTACAGTGAAATTGAACTTACCACCGAAAAGATCAAATTAATTCTTGATACTGGAGCTAATGTTATTTTGACCACCAAAGGTATCGATGATATGTGTTTAAAGCTCTTTGTTGAAGCTGGTGCTATGGCTGTACGTCGTTGTAAGAAAGAAGATCTTCGTAGAATTGCTAAAGCAACTGGAGCTACTTTAATTTCAACTTTAGCTAATTTAGATGGAGAAGAATCATTTGAAGCTAGTTATCTTGGTTCAGCTGAGGAAGTAGTACAAGAACGTATTTCAGATGACGAATGTATCTTAATTAAAGGTACTAAGAATCAATCCGCTTCTAGTTTAATCCTTAGAGGTGCTAACGATTATATGTTGGATGAAATGGAACGTAGTATCCACGATTCTCTTTGCGCTGTTAAACGTACCTTAGAATCAGGTTCCGTTGTTCCGGGTGGTGGTGCTGTTGAAGCTGCTTTAAGTATTTATTTAGAAAACTTTGCTACAACGTTGGTAAGTTAGTTACTTCATTATATTTAGATTAGTAATTAATTTTATTTTAATAGGGATCACGTGAACAATTAGCTATTGCTGAATTTGCTAACTCACTTTTAGTTATTCCAAAAACACTTGCGGTCAATGCAGCTAAAGATTCTTCTGATTTAGTACCTAAACTTAGATCTTATCAAAATGCTGCCCAAAACCCAAATGCTGATGAACGTCGTCGTCAACTTAAATGGTTTGGATTAGATCTTATTAAAGGAGAACTTAGAGATAATGTAAAAGCCGGTGTATTAGAACCAGCTATGTCTAAAATAAAGTCTCTTAGAGCTGCTACTGAAGCTGCTATCTCAATCTTACGTATAGACGATCTTATCAAAGTTATTCCAGATAAAGAAGGTGGTCAATAATTATGTTGATGGTTGACTATTTGGAAAAAATTAGATTTTTTTTAAAAAATATGGGGAATAAAATATAGTATTAAAATGTGCAAATCAATATGATTGTTAATGAGTTTTTTGTTCCTCTTATAGTGCTATACTATACCCGTTTTTTGTAATCTATTTTGTAGAACCAAAAATTATAGAATAAGCAAAAATTAATGTTATAATTTACAACTAGATTGGAAGGCGTTTTTATTAAATGAGTAGCAATGTAGTTTTAAAATAGTTTTTAAGATCAAGATGTTTTAAACTATGTCATCTATTAAATGGCATTTGAATTAATGCCTTAGATAAAATGAACCTATCTAAAAAAAGTGATTAAATATTTTGTATTATAGAACATTCATCACTATAAGTAGCCACAAAATATAACTATGACTATTAATTGTATAAATATATTAAACAATAATTACTCCATTATACAACAAATAGTTCTACCTTAATTACCATCCTCTATTTATAATAAATAACTTCAAATAATAAAAACAGTCTCTCATTTAGATAACAATAATAATTCATAATAAGGATAAAAAATCTCCTAATTTATTCTTTTTGTTGATATTGTTTTTCATCAACACCATGATGAGGATGGTTAACAAAATTGAACCAAGGAATAGCACCTGAAAAAAAGTAGATTATTTTCAAACTCATAAAATATCAAAAACTCAAAGCTTACCAAACTTAAGAGCTGAATAACGTGAATTATTGGCAGCAGCTTGTTGATAATAAGTATCTAAAGAAGATTGACCATATAATTTTTGTTCATTTTTGTATTTATTTCCAAGTTCTTTTATATCTCTTAATCTTTCTCTTTCATTTTCACTCCATCCCCAAAACCTTTCTATTAATAACATTAACTTTATTGTTCTTTATTTTAAAAATGGTAAAAAATAACTTACTGCTACTTGATTGATAAGCATATAAGAAACCACCAATGGTACCAAGTGCAGCACAGAACATTAAATTAGCTGGAAGTCTAGCCTTTGGTACACTAACTTCTCTTTTTTCTAATAAAATGGCACATTATTCCAAAATCTCAATCAATTGTATTGAAACTTACCCAAAAAATAAAAAGCAGCTGGAAAAAAGGCAGTACCTATACCCCAAGCAGCATAATCTTCAGCTCTAAAATAACTAACTACTCTTTTAAAGTGAGGGTCATTATCGATCAATGGATATGGAGTATCGATCTTTTTATCCCAATGTTGACGGGGCTCTAAATTGACTTGTTCAGCTAATTGGTGTAGCTCCTCTACTTTGTTATCGGTTGAACTCATTTTTTTTATTTGAATATAAAAATTAGTGAGTTTAGCTTTTGATTATCTTTTTTAGATCAATTGCAATTTTTAATTTTCTTTTTGGTTGGCATAATAATTTTTTGAATGAGGTAGAAGTTGGACTCAATTGATTTATTATGGGATCAATTTTAATAAGTTTATTATAAAAAATAAAAATAAGAAATAAGAAATAATAATAAAATGATAATTATATACAAACAATATATATTTATTTAAAAAATATTAAATTTAAAGATATAAAACACAGTTGTATTTTATACTATAAATGAAATTAAAGAAGGATCACTTATTCATCTTTTTTATATCCTGGAACTTGATCCAAATGTTTAATAGATAAACAATAGATATCAAAATGATCACAAATTTCATTGATGACTGAAATAGAATAATACAAATAATATCCAATAGAAAATAACATACTTGCATAAATATAAGTAATCTCATTCCCTTTCTCAAATATTGGTTTACTAAAAGTAAAAAATATTAATAATTATATACTATTCATATATTAATAAAATAAACTTACAGATCAAATAAAATAGATAAATTAGAATTAATAGCCCCAACAATCAAAGGTACATACAACTTATTAAAGTAAGGGAATGGAGCTTTAGTAACATGAGCTAAAATAATTAAGCCTACATTATAAGCTACAGTGAATCCCAAAAACAACATAAAAGGTACTAAACATTCAGTAAATATAAAAGGAGAAGCGGAGATCCAAAGATAACCTAAAAGACTAGCTACTGCAAAAGGCAATATACCTAATAAAGCAGTAATAGCAGATTGTTTCTTTTCACTGTATGTTTGTATAACATTGTAGGCACTAAACGAATAAAAGATAAATTAAAATGATATAGAATGAATATATAATAATTTACCTATTAATAATATTTAAAAACATAACAAAGAAAGCGATCAATAAAAATAATTTGTTGATTTCAATAGAAGGAATAAAAGGTAAAGTAGTATCTTTTAAATGTAAAATAGTACGTACATCTTGTGTCCAATAAGAAGGAGTGACATAACCAGTAAGAATAAATAAAATACATACCGAAGTTAAACCTTCAACTGGTCCAGAAAAATAACTTAAATATAATGTTCCGGTATGATATTCTTCCCATGTAGTTAAATAAAAGTTACCAAAAGCTAATAAAATTTAAGGTTTAAGTTTTAAGTTATTATTTAAATATATAAAAATAAGTTACCTGTATATACTGAAATAATAGACCACCAATCTTTACTAATTTTAAAAGCTGAAATAGTTAATAAACCTACAAGCTATTAAAATATTAATTTCTATCTTAAATAAAATAAAATGTAAAAACTTACAGTTGTATTTAAAGCATCACAACCTAAATAAAAAAATTAAATTAATAAAATTACAATAGAAAATACTAAATTAAACTTACTATGATCAAATAATTGTCCTAAAGGACCAGAAGTACCAGTTCTCCTTGCTTGCTTACCATCAATAGCATCAAATGAAGCATAGATCCATAGTCCAACACCATAACTGATAATAACAAAAGCATTAAAATGAGTTTAATATTCAATTCACTTATTTTTACCTAACATACAACCAAGGAGGACCTTGACCATCTAAAGTTGGGTCAAAAATAAGACATAAACCAAAGTTAAAGATGATTAATATGAACCCAAGTAAAGTGATTAAATTTGGACTAAATATAATAAGAAATATTTAATAAATTATTTTATAAAATAATATACAACTAAAATTCACTTACGCCATCCATAAAGGAAATAAGGAAACTAACCAAGTCCAATAATGGTTTAATACATATTTTGATAATAAAGAGTTATCTACTCCTTTATATTTATATAAACTTAAATTTTTTTTATATTTTGGATCTATAAATGGCATTCTATTCTTGTTTTATTTATTTATTTATTATACACTATATTACAGTTTTATTGTAAGAAAGTGATTGTTGACACTTTTAAAAAGTAATTTATTTTTCTTTTAACAAAAGAATGAGTCTATTATTTGATAAAAATTCGAGTTTGAAATGAAGTGAAGCCAATCATTAATTTACATTAAGTTAAATTCAATATTAATTTCTCCTTTCATTAGGTCATTATTTTCTCATATTTTTATTAGTTAAAATTATTTTTTGTTTGTTTTTTTATTATGTTCAAATTTGTAAAGAGAATAATTTATGTTTCAAATTAAATTTGTTAAAAGGAATTCTTTTAAAGTTTTTGGTCTAAAATTAATAAGTGAATTTGTTTTTTATGTCATTAATTTGTCCATTTTTTATACATAAAATTTCAAAATAGCATTAGTTTAATATCAATACAATACAAAAAGATCATTCTTATATTTATAATTTATAAATTGAAAAATGCAATCCTTAATAGAATATTATAAAGGAGTATTATAGTATTAATTATATATATATATATATATATATATATATTAAAATATTAAAATATTAAAATGATAAACATGTAAGTTTAAATAACTTGAATTTTTTTATACAAAAAATGGAAAATTAGTAGATTGAAATTTAATGTTTATTTTAGATCTTTAGTAACTTATATCTCAGTCAAAAACATAAATAAATTGATTTTAAAAAGTATAATAATTATAAATAAAATAATGACTATAAAGTTACTAGCTAAGCTTAATAAAACAAACAGTTATTAATTATAAAACTTCGAAACTTAATTTAATTGAATTAAAATTTGAAACTTTAATTACAATAAAGATAAATTGAAAATTAATAATTATAAAAAAGTGTTATGAAAATATGGAATAATAATAAAATTAACATTTAAAACAAGTAATAAAAAAGTTTGAATAATTTAATTACTTTGTTTATAAAATTAACCAAAATCAAAACCCAAACTTAGCTCTATTTATTTGTAACTGTAAATATTTCAAACTTAAGTAGTTGATGTTATTAAAAAAAATTAAATAATCAACTTCTGATTGGATATTTTAAAATCTTAATTTAAAATCATAAAAAATGACTTTTATTAAATTGTAACTACAAATAGTCAAAAATTTAACTCAAACAAAAAAATAAATTCCGATATTAACTGTTAAAAAATTAAAATTAAAATCAACAATTAAGTTCTAACATTTAAAAAAAATATAAATAAACAATAATATTCTTTGTATTTATCTTCTATTTTGTAAATGGTTTTCATTTTTATCTTTTAGATTTTTTTATATTGATTTACATTTAGTTTATTTCATTTACATAACAAATACATTAATATATTAATACATTCTATTTCTATAATATATCACTCTAATAGAACAACATTTCAACATATACGAATCACACAATACATAATCTCATTTATAATCATTAATTAAAAACTAACTCAAATAACTTTCAATGCATCAATTAAGTCACTTAATTCTAATATTATTACCTACTATCTTAGCCCTTCCTAATGTAAATTTAGATCCTAAATTATCATTAAATGAGCCAACTCCATCCACATTGAATGAAAATCCAGTCTTATTAATGCCAACTCCAATCTTAGATGAAAGTCAATCAAATGATATATCTACTTCATCTATTAATAAATCGAATATGATGAAGGTTAATAATGAGATGGAAAAATTAGTATCTACTAATGAACAAGTAGATGAATCTGTTTTAAAAGCAATGACTGAAGAAGATGATGAACAAGTTGAACAACAAGTTGAACAACAAGATAAGAGTGAATTAAAAGCAGCAGCAATTGAAGATGAAGAGATTAAAGAAAGTGAACAAGAATCAATTGAGTTGGATAACTCAATGGAATTAAAAGCAGCTAATGACGAAACTGAAGAATATGATGAAGAGAATCCATATAATAATGAAGCTCGTTATAAAATAAGAACTAAACGATATGGATCGGGATATTCATTAAGAAGAAGAAGAATGAATTCGGCTTCATATAGATTCAATAATTATCGACCAAAATATAAAAGAGGGTATTCTAATTATTTAAGAGCAAGAAGTTATGGTAAATCAGATAGATATGATAATAAAAAATATCCTAGATCTCATACTTATTTAAGTAAAAGGAATTATTATCAACCTAATAAATATTTAAGAAGAAGAAGATATGAATATCGTGGTGATAATAATGCTTATAAAAGATATCGTCGTAATTCACCTCATGAAGGTCATAGTAATCATCATCATCATCGTCGTCGTAATTTTAATATTCGTCGTCGTCATAATTATAATATTAAAGAATATTATGAACCTAAAGTAAATCATCACCATCATCATCATCATCATTATCATTCTAAATATCATCATCATCCATCCAATTATTATTATGATATTGAATAAATTAATCTTTTTTTAATATTATTATTTTTAATAGAATTTTTAATATTTTAATATTTAAAAACTTCAATAAAATTAAAATAAATATAAAATTAAATATAAAATTAAAATATAAAATTAAAATATAAATATAAATTTTATTAATATAAATACAAAATGAAAGCTAAAATAAGTTTATAAAAATATATACATAGATTATTATAATTAATAATCTTTTTAAAATAATAACTCCTTTTTATGACATGAATCCCAATTCTGTACAATAGAATATCTTAAACATGAAGGACATTTAATAGTGGAATTGACATCTTCTTTTAATAATAAAGAACTTGAAGAAATCAATGCAGTTTGAATACAATCTAAATGAAATTTATGACCACAACTTAATTGTATTAAATCATCATTTAGAAATGAATTTAAATCACAATCACATAATCCAATGGGATTCATAGCACAAGTAGAATGTAATTGTAAATGAGCTTTATCTTTTCGATTTTGAATTTCTTGATTGATTTCTTGATTAACTTCTTCATCTTCTGTTAATAAAGGAAATCGACAATTAGGACAAGTATTTGATTTATCTAACCAATGTAATAAACAATCTTTATGAAATATATGAGAACATGGCATTTTAGTAATGATTTGCTCATTTTCCCATTCATCTAAACAAATTAAACAATTTTCATTATTATTAATAATAATATTATTATATTGATTATTAATTTCATTAATAGAATGAGTTGGTAATTTATTAATAGATTCTTTACTTGCTTTATGTATTTTTCTATTTTCTTCATTACTTAATCTCATAGCTATTTCAGTTAATATATCATTGATATCAAGATTATGTCCTTCTTCGTCATTTAAATTAAACTCAAAAATAGTAGCTATTCCAGCTGGTCTATTTTCATTATTCGTAGGTAAAAATGTCATAAAGAATCTAATTCGAGGATTGTTTGGTCTATTACTATTGTTTACTGTTGGATGAATATTATTATTTAATTCAGTACTATTATTATTATCTATCTCAGGAAGACTATTATTATCAGATTCAATGCTACTGATATTATTTGATTCACTATTATTACTATTATTACTATTATTATTTAATTCTTGATGACTGTTATTACTATTAGATTCAATGATAGTAGTAATATTCAATTCAGATTGGCTATTGTTATGTGACTCGATAGTATTGGTAGTAATATTATTTAAATCAACTTGAGTATTATTAATATTTGATTCAATATTATTAGTATTGTTGATTTCAAGGTTATCACTGCTATTATTGATAGTATCTACAATATTATTAATAGTATCTATGTTATTATCGATTGTCTCTATATTGTTATGAATAGTTTCTATATTATTATTTGATATAGTGTTATTATCAACTTGAGAATTATTATTATTATTATTATTATTATTATTATTTAAATCAATAAGATCAATAGAATTATTTAATTCATTTGAAAGATCATTTTGAATTTGTTGATTAATATTTAATAAATTATTATTATTATTATTATCAATTAGATTAATATTGTTATTTAACTCAATAAAGTTAACTTCAGCCATTGACTCATTTGTTTCAGTTATCGCTTCATTATTATTACGGTTATCATTAGTTAAAAGATTAACTTGGTGATTTTGAATTTCAATAATACTATTGTTTGATGAAGAATTATTAATATTATTAATATTATTCTGTCGACGATTCATAAGTGATATCGAAGAGCCCATAATTAATTAACTTTCTTTTTAAAATTTAAAACAAAATTGTATTAAAAATTTTTTTAAATCAAAAATATAAAGCTTTGTTTACAATCGTCATTATTTATACATTTTTGAAATTACTGTAAGATTTATTTCAATAGTCACAATTAGTAATCAAATTGAATTTAATTGGTCAATTGAATAGATAACCAATAATAAATCGACTCTACTTAAAACTTTTCAAACTTTTCTTGAAATAACTAGAAATTTCGATAACTTTAGATTTTAACAGTATTATTAAATAATCTATATTTAATATATTATTGATTAATAATATACATTGTATATTATAAACAAAGTCAACAAAAGATTTCTATTTCATTAAAAAAACTAATAATTCTAATTTAGATTATCGATTCAAAGTAATATATATTTAATCATTTATTATCAATATAATTAATATAATTAACAAATGAAACTAAGATAACAAATATAACAAAGATATCTTTTAGTATAATATTATTTTAAATTTTATTTCAATATTTAATAAAATAATTAATTGGTACATTTAGGTGCCTTTAAATCCTTATTAAACAAATTCAAAATTGAAAGTAAGACCCCATTAGTCCAACCGAAACCAGTTTGAACTTGATATTCACCACCACCACCTGATCTTCCAATTGAAGTTACATTAAATTTCTCAAACATATGACCTTCTTGATCAGCTGGTGCATTTGGATCTTTCATTACTAAATCTTTCAAAGAACCTCCAGTTTGATACCATGCACAGAAAACAGTATTCACAAATTTATTAGATAGATCAACATTCAATCGTTGAAGTTTCTCTGATTTAATAAGAAGATGTTTATCATGAAGGAGTTTCATATGATTTTTAATACCAAATATAATTACATATTCTAAAGGTGGCCATGAATTAGGTAAATCCCATTGTAATTTGGAATTCACTAAAGTAGACGGGATACCTCCTAAAGATAAATTCAATTAATAATTATTATTATAAGATATACATAATATATTCTAAATTTACCTGGATATTTTAAACTAATTTCTTCAATCTTATTAAATGCATTCAATAAATTAAAATCATTATTCAATATCTCATCACTTAAAGCACCAGTCCAATAAGGCCAATAATTAGAAGCAGAAAATTTATTAATAGTTGATTTAGTGACAATATTATAATCATAAAATGTAAAATCTTTTTGATTCCAAAATATATTATACATTAATTGTTTTCTTAATTCACTTGCTTTGAGATATTTGTTTGATAACGTTAAATGTTGATTACATTTCTTTTGATTTAAATTACTATCTTTTTGATTAGTTAAATTAAACATCATCAAATGTAATTTAGATAATAATTTTTCATTTAAATACATAATTGAATTTAAATCAACTGGTATTACTTCTCTAGTTTTCAAATGACTTAATATTTCTTCATTTGTTTGATTAAGATTAGGTTCAAAATCATTACTTAACCAACGAGTGGAATAATCCCAACCAGATTCAGCACCAGTTGCAATATCTGCATATAAATTCTCTTTCTCTTTTAATGTAAAATTCTTATTTGATAATTCCACAGTAATATAATCTTCTCTATAAGATTCTGGTCTTGGTTTAGTATTATTAACATAATATCGAGTCAAATAACAATTTTGAATATTTTGATCTTTTAATTTGCCACATTCTACTTCAATTGAATGATATTTTAGCCAATAATTGTATTCTTTATCTAAAGTATTAATAGCTCTTTTTAACAAGTCAAAATCCTTAGTTTTTTCAATATAATCATAAACCATAGGAATTAATAGTGGAGGTTGAGATCGATTTAAAAAATAAATTCTAGCACCATTAGGCATGAACCCATATTCATCTACAAATTCCAAAAAATTTAATATTATATTTTTACTTGTATCATATAATTCCCCTAATAATAAACCTTGTAAAGCAAAATAAGTATCCCAATAATAAAATTCTCGAAATCTTCCACCAGGTACTACAAAGGGATGAGATGTCTTTAAATAACTACTAACACATCCAACACAAAGTTTACTTAAATCAATTTTTCTTACTAATGTTGTCCAATAAGAATGTACCTTTTGTCCAAATGATTTTAAGATTGGGTCCTTAATATCAGTTAAAAACAAAGGCATCTCTTTATAATCTGTTAAACTAGATTGTACTAATTCATATCCAGCTTCATGAAAGTTCTCGTTTAAAAAGCCAAGTAAAGATTCTTTAGTTATATTAGTACCTAAAGATTTATAATTATTTAATACTTGTTGTAATGGTTTTTTGGTAGCCATATCAACGAATGTTTTTCCATCTGGATAAACTTGATGTAATTGAACTTGTTTTAATATTTCTCCATCACAATATAATTCCGAATCACAACCTTGGGCAATTTCTTTAGTAGTAGTAGTAGTAGTAGTAGTAGTAGTAGTAGTAGTAGGGAGGTCAATAGCTAAGGAGGTGATAGAAATTAGAAGATAATGAAGTAGGAAATTAATTGATATTAACTTCATTTTATTTACTTATTTATTGAATTATTATTACAAAAATAATATAAAATAATATAAGAATGATTAATCTTATTTTCCCACTCTCAAGTTATTTATATACTTTTTTTTCAACTTGTTGACATTATTATTATTATTATTTATCAGCTGATCTTTTTCATACATAAATAAAAATCTATTGATTTTAATGTTAAATTTACGGTTATTAACTATTCACATAACTCTTATTCAAACTTAAATTTAAAATATTTATGATTTTTTTAACTGGTTAATTAAATCATTTAATGGAATATTTAGTCTTATTACTTATCTCTAGTTTATTGTAAATACTATAAAAAGTAAATGATATTATAATCTTCATCATCAACTGGGTAAATAATAATGTCTTTTTATTCAAAAAAATGAACTGGGGCTTAAAATTGAGTATTTTGTTCTTCAATTGAAGTTGCATTTTGTCCTTTAATAAAGCCACTATTTTTTAAGAGGTAACGTCTTTGACTAAAATTATAAATCTAAACTTATGGAAAATTGAAAGTGTATATTTCAGTTTATAAAAATAATCTAAAATAATTAATTTTAATATAAAATTAATAAGTTTAATAACAATAAAATTCAATTTATGTGTTAAATTCTATTAATAATACAAAAAACATTAATATCATTTTTAAATGTTTTAAGAAGATATGAAAGATGATATAGTTAATATTTAAATTATTTTAATAAAATTTGTTTTAAATAAAAAATGAAATTAAAAGTTAAATTAAATTAGCATTTAAATTTAAAACAAATTACACTAAATTAGTTTAAAAAATAAAATTCATTATGAGAGTCTTCATTCTTATACTAATTCTTGAAATTTGTACAATACAAGAATAAAGCATTTAATTCATTTAAAGAATAATAAAATAGGATACTATGAAATAAAATATTCAAAAAGATCTCGACCTTTTAATAAGTTAAATAATCAAAACATATAGGATACTTGAATCTCTTTTGATTCCTTTTCATTAAATTCTCAAAAAAATATATTAAAAAATAATTAATCAATTTTTTTTTTAAAATAACAATAACAAAATATTTTATTTTAATTCCTTTTTTATTATTAATTTCAAATAAATAATACTTTCTTTATTAAAACCCATTTCTCCTTTTTAATATTTAAAATTGGTAAATTTTTTTCATTAGTTCCATTCCTTTTCTAAAAAAACAAAACATTGACTTTAATATTTCTACAATTAAAATAATTCAATTTACCCTTCCCCATCAATTTTATGTTTTCTAATCATAGCATGAATTTCATGAGATCGTTCAATAGATCTAAAATATAAATTATTAATATTATATTAATATTTTTATCTATATTATAAATAAATAAATAACTTACGGATGAAGTGCATTATAATTATAATTTAATGATCTACAAAGTATAGATCTATAAGCATTAATTGCTGTTGTACGTACTAAAGAAGCTAATATATTTTTAGGTATTACCATACCAGTAATTAATGGACCAAAATGACCACACTAAAAAGAAAATTAGTTAAATTCTTCCTTCTCTTTTATTTATTTATTTATTTATTTATTTATTTATTATTATTATTATTATTTATAGTAAACTTACTTGTCCATCTTTATAAATTCTTATATCAAATAATTGATTTTTCATTGGATGAATAATAATTTGAGCATTACCAAAATCACCCCCAATAGTTAATGGAGAATAATCACATTGATTTTCATTCCAAACAATATGAACTGGATCATTACCAACATGTCGTTTCTTTTTAACTTGATAAATATCTTTAATATCGTTGGGCATTCGTGTTATATCATGATACATTATTTCTAATGTTGGATTAGAATAATATATAGATGTTTTTCCATTAACTCCATTTCTTTCTAATCCACCTAAATAACCTCCATGTGTTTTTAATTCAACTTCCCAACCCAAATTCTTAGTAAATGATTCAAATTCTATAGAACTACTTTCATTTAATAAAATACTATCTTCACTTGTTTGTCCATCTTTGACATAAATTAAAGCTATTTTTATTGTTTCTCTACTATGTTTACGATCTAATGCTTTTAAATCTCTTATAAATGAATCACTATTTTTTAACATAACTAATTTATTATAATTCATTTTTTCTGTGGATATAATTTGTAAATATGATAATAATGTTTGATGTTCTCTTAATAAATTATTAGATTCATTATTATTCTTATTTTCATTATAAGGAATTTTATAATATTCTTTATTATTATAATTGTTTTCTTCTGTTTGAATATGTTTAGATTGTATGACTTTACGATTGGGTATTGTTCTTACCCAATGAGAATATCCATGATCTTCAAAACTTTGTTCAACAAAATCTAAGGCCGATTCTAACATATCAATTTTATTTAATAAAGGTTCTTCATAATCAAACATTGGTGGTTCTTCAAATTCAATATAATTATCTATCAAATTATCTTCATTATCTTCTTCATTATTAGTTATTAAATGATTAGGTTTATCTTCAATAGGATAATTCCAATTAAATTTAATTTCATTTTCTTCTTGTTGTTGATTATTATTATTATTATTATTAATTGTTTCTATTATTGGTTTATTGTCTTCCTCACTTATTAATTTTTGATTATTATTATTATTATTACTATTATTAATATCCCAAGCAAATTTACCTAAAAAGTTTCTAATTTTTAAACAATTTTTTTCTAATGAATTAGGTGGATAAATAGCAAATATAACATTATCATTAAATGCAATAAATTCACATTTACTTAATATTTCTGTATCATATTCCATTTCAATTAAATCAGTTTCTAAAGAAAATTGATTTTGAATTCTAAAATCCATACCAAAATGATTAATTAATTGATATAATACTACATTAGCTGCATCTTTAACATCAGAACACATTAAATTTTTTGTTTGATTTTCAATAATTGCTCTTTCTAATATACCTAATATTGCTTTTTCTAATTTTGATTCTAAAAATAAATTTTTTGGTGAAATCATTAACCATTCTAATAAACATGCAAATAATCGAGTTAATACATATCGATTTTGACTTGATGAATTATTATTTAATAAATTTAAATGAACTTTAATTGCTCCAATAATATCTTCTAATATTGATCTTAAATAACTTGAATCAATTAAAATTAGATTAGAAAATGTTAATGCAAAAGAAGATATACAATCAATAGCTGAATTAACTAATATATAATGACTTGAATATAATTGATCTAATATTGCTGTTAAATTACTTTTAATTAATTGTTTATCTAAACTATTAATATGTCCTATTTCATGTGTAGTTTGTACACATAAAGCACATATAATCATTGAATAGGTAGTTGGATAAGTTTCTAATTGAGTAGACCATTCATCTTCATCTAATAAATAATGTAATATACTTTTAATTTTTTGTCCAATTTCTTCAACTTTAATTGGTTTATTGCCATCTTTAATAGATGATTTTAATTGATTTAAATTAGGTAGTTCCATACCTTTGAATTGATAAGGTAAATGTAAAAGAGAAGCTAACATTGTAATACATTTTTGTCTTAATTCTTCGGGTAATCGAGTTCTACCTGCAATATTAGGTTTTGGTTCTTCTAACATAAATTTAATTGTATCTACTAATGTTGGTGCTAATAAGTTAATCCCAGGTAACATTCTTGAAAAGGCAAAGGTTCCTTGTTCTAATATAATTTGAAATAATTTAGGATTTTTACTTGTTAATGCTTTCAATAATTGTTGATAAAATGACAATGGATTTTCTAATAATAAAAATTTATCATGTGTTCTACGGTGGGACATCACTCGACACATCCACTCAAAAGCTATTGATTTACCATTTTCATAAATTGAGGGTAAATCTAAAGCTCCTATAATCCATATGGACATTTCTTTAATACATGGAATACTGATTTGATGTGGGGATCGAAATGATTTAATTGATTGTAAGGCATCATATACTTCAACAATACATTTTAAGGTGATTTCTTGATGTCGATTAGATTTAATTTCATTAATATTACCTAAACATGATAATATATTTTTCCATAAAAAGACTGCTTCAGATGAATTCCAGTTCAATATTGAATAATTAATTTCTGTTGATATTATTTTATTAAATGTATGATCAAATATACAATGTCCATATATATTATTATTGTTATTTTTTTCTAATTGTATATTATTATTATTATTATCATCATTTGTTTGTATTGGTGATAATGAATTTGTCATTTTTGGTGATAATGAATTTGGGGTTTGTTGAGAACCTTGAGAAGAAGAATGAGTATGAGAAGAATGAATAGATGAAGTAGAAGATCTAGGTAAATTTGGATGTATAATTAATCTATAATAATTAGATAATAAATAAAATCCATATATATCTGGTAAATTATTATTACTATTATTATTATTATTACTCAATATATTACTATTATTAGTATTATTAACATTATTATTAGTGTTATTAATTGTTTCATCTAATGATAACTTATTATTACTTATTTTTGTACTTCCTCGTCGACTAATCGATAAATTTTTTTTAACTAAATTAATTTTGTTAGATGTTTGACTTGATGATCTTTTATACTCTTTATTTTTTAATTCTTTATGTAAATTTTCTTTTAATTTAACTAATTCTTTTTTAGATTGTATATTTTTAATGCCTCCTTTATTTATTTTTTTAGTCCCATAATTTAATAAATCTAATAAATCAATTCGATTGAAATCTAATTCTAAACCATATAGTTTATTAATTAATATCCTTGTTATTCTTTTTAATGTAATACACCAATGTTTAATTGCTGTTGGTAAAATTGTTGAATTAATTAAAGATTGTTGATAACTTAACCATAAACTTTTATCATCTAAATTAGAACAGGACCAAGCATAAAATAAAGCTTCATGTAAACTATCTAATATAAAATTTAACCATTTGGATTTACATTCAAATTTACCTGTTGCATGAGATAATATTAATGTTGGTTCATTTTCTAATAAATATAAAAATTGTTCATTCAATTCCAATAATATTTCACAAACAAATCGTTTACATTTTAAATTAAAAGAATTATTAGAATTACTTATTATTGCTTTAAATATTAAAAATATTTCTTCATAACATTTAGCTTGATATTCCGTTAATTCCATTATATGTGCTTTACCAATATTCTTTTGTTGATTTGTATCATAATCTGATATTGTTGTATTAAACATATCTTCTCTCGAGTTCCTTTTTATTTTATCTAATATTGAATATTGAATATTAAAATTTATTGTATTTTGTAATAACCTTAAATAATATAATACATGTTCATTATAATTATTATTAGCACTCGTTTCATTATTATTATTATTTATTGGTCTTAAAAATACTGGTTTTTCATTATCATCTGCTAAGAACCAAGTACCAATAATTAATATAGCTCCACGTACAGTTTCCATAGCTTGTTGGTTAAAACCAAATTTAATTAAATTTAAAGACTGTCTTAATATATCATTGATAAAATCTCTAGAAACATTTGTACTAAATATTAATTTCTTTAATATTGGACAAGCAGGAGAAGAACGAATTTCTGAATTGTTGTTATATTGATTATTATTATTGTTTATATTAAATTGATTTAAACCTTTCAATTTAAAGCCATCATCTAAACAATTTTGTACTAAAAATAAAATAAATATTTTCAACAAAGAAGGTGGACAATTTTGTAAATTATTAAATTGAGATTGAGTTGCTGGAGAAAATAAATCTTGATTATTAATTGGAAATAATTTAGCTAAATAGAAATTTTGAAATAATAAAAACATAAACTTTACTGAAGCATAAGCTGAATCCATTCCCATACCTTGATAATAATCTTCATTTGGAAATCCGTTTTCTTCTTTTTGTTTATCTGTTAAATCTAAATTACTACTTAATGTAAACCCTGAAGCTATATAACTTAGTTTAATTAAATTTTTCAATAGTATAATAAACAAATTATTAGAATCATGATAAGATTGTGGCGATGGATTTAATACTAAAGGTGTTCGATCATCTACATGAATTAACTCCTGTCCCATTTTACTATATCCTACTCCAGTTACATCATTTGTTATATTATTTAAATTATATTTATCAAATGCATATACATCTAAAGCTATACTATTTCTATATAACCATATCGGTCCTTCATTTGGTGTTTTTAATATACTTATCCATAATAACAACAATTCAAATCCTTGTTCACGTAATTTAGGATGATTACCATAATGTAATAGTTGTGTTAATAATAATACTAAATAAATAGAAAAATGATTAAGTTTAAGATGAAAATTATTAATATAAATATAAATTACATAATGTTTCTTCTTGCCAGCCTTGCTTTACTTTTTCTCTAAGGTGTAAAAAGATCATTTTCAATATTGGAAATGTTTTATATAAAGATAATATCTCTTTCGAATTTATACTGGAATTGCCTTTTTCTAATACAAGTTAATTATTTAATAATTTATACAATAAATTTACTTACGCTTAATTTTAGTAACCAGTTTCAAAAACATAGAGCCGGTAGTATCAAAGATTGCTTCTGCATGTTCAATAAAAAAATTAGGTTTTTCATAATCTGGTAAGTCATCTATAAAAGATAGAAATCAATTATTGAAAAATAAAAATTAAACTGTAATATCAAAACCTACTCAATATCTCTAACAAGGTATTAAATCGAATTTTAATCTTCTCTTTTCCGTCTTTTAATATTTTAATCTTTTTGTTCATTGATTTTTCCGTTTGGCTACGACTCATTTTCTTTTGTATTATTTTTACTGAACTAGGTAAACTATCAATATAACTTTGGGTTAACTTTACTTTTTCTTTTAACGTTAAAGGCTCGTGATTGGTTTCAGTAATAATTTCTTTTTGTTGAGGAAAAGTGGATGAGGTTATAGTTCCAATTTCACTTAAATGTTGATTTTGATCAATAGAAGCTTTACGTAATTTGGGTAAGATATTGGATATCCGTTTATCCATTGAATTATTAAAGCTTAAAATTGGTTTTTCGCTAGTTTGTATTCAAGATTAATATTATTGAAATAGATGCTGAGTTGAAAATAGACTGTTAAATTGTTTTTATTTAGATATTTGAGTATTTTGATGATTTTTGTTGCGTAATTTTGGACTTTTTTTTAACGGATTGGAGTTAAATTATCACGTTCCTTTTAACAAAATTCTATTAATTTAAAACTAGTGTAAGGTTCTGATCTAAATTGGATAATCCCAATGTCATGCCTTGGTCTTCTCACTCCATTTTATTAATAAAAGACTCAAATCTAAAATAATATCATACTTGAATATAAATAGAACTTATAAATGTAAGACTTATCCAAGGTAAAGCAAGGCTATCTATTTAATAATCTTCCAGGGCACTTATAGTTGGATTGTTTACGATAATAATAGCTATGGTATTTTTATAATACAAAGAGTAATAAATAATTAATAGGGTGAAAATGCTTATAATAATAAGGATTGTTATTATAACAGAGTGTAAAAACGCATTTGTAGTAAAATATTAGTTTAGAAGTAATAATGCAACGATTTAGAAACTGTAATCCATGTTTTTACAGGATTTAATAAACAAATATAAAGAAACACATTAATACAATATCATTTCAACCAATTTTTATTTCCTCTATGATTTCATCAATCAACTTTCCCTTAATAGTAACTCTTGGAGATATACATCTTACAACAATCCTTTGGATCTGGAGTTTGCATATTTTTATATAATGATTTGACTTGATACATGCATTTTAAATTTAAATGTTTTAAACTTTTGGCAATCCCATCTTCATAAAAATAACCTCCAGCTTCCTTTTCTTTATTAGCTTTCTTTTTATCTTTACGTTTTTCTTTATCTGCTGCTTTCTTGGCTGCTTTCTTGGATCCAGCTGCTTCCTTATTATCAGTTTTAATTGGTTCTTTATCCGCTTTGGATGCCATACTCTTGGCTTTACCATCTGGGATATAAATCAAGTTAAGATGAGGTTCACTATCGGTATATTCCTTATCAACGATATAGTAACCTTTACGTTCAAATTGAATAATATCACCTTTTTTAAGAGATTCTACATTAGGATCAGCAAAAGTATTAGTTTTAAATTCACTAATTGGAGTCACAAAATTAGCAACTTCATCATTTTCTTCTAATTTTTTCTTTGTGATTAAATAATCATAATCTAATAGAGTACAGTTGATTAATTTTTCAGTATTGGCTAACCAAGTTAACTTCTTTTTAGTTTTTTTAAAATCACCTTCAAGATGTAATTTAAGAGTAGCAGAAGTTACAATTCCGCTTTCATTTTTAACTACTTCTTCTACAATGGCATTACCCCAATCCATAAGTGTAATCTAATTAATAATAAATATATGATTAATAAATACTTAAATGATTAACTTACTTCTTCACCATTAACTAAATCTTTAACATCTTCTTGTTCAAGGTAAATATTGGAAGAATAATAGGTAGTTTTATTTCCTAAATCTAAATTTTTTTTATGCAAAGGAATCTCTTTAGAATCTAGACCTTCATGACCAATGATCTTAACTTGACAGCTAAAACTTATTAATAGCTTTCAATTATTTATAAAACAAAAACTTACACATTCTCTTTAGTTAAAGCTACATGTCTTGGAGCAACTGGATCAATACTTTTTTTATTTAATGCCCAAAGTTTATCCCATTCTAACATAAGAGTTGATTGTGATGCACCTTGCATTAAAATATATTGTTTTAAAGCATCAATAGTCATACCACGACGACGGATACCACGGACAGTTGGGAATCTTGGATCATCCCATCCAGTTACCAAATTTTGATCAACAAACCATTGTAATTTACGTTTGGAAAGTAAAGTATAAACAAAGTTAATACGACTAAATAAGAGTCAACTATAAAGTTTGTGGGTATGGAATATATAAGGTTACCTAAAATCCCAAATATGAACTTTTCTTAATTCTAATTTTTCTAAAAACCATTCATATTGTGGATTACGATCGCGATATTCATTAGTTCTTAAAGCATGAGTTACACCTTCAATACTATCTACAGCAGGACAAGCAAAATCATAAGTTGGATAAACTTTATATTTGGAACTAATAAAAATAAAAATTAATTATCAAATTTTATATCTAAAATAGTTAATAGCTTACCCAGTTCTATGATGTGGAGTTAAATTACAACGATAAATAACAGGATCTCTCATGGCTTTATTTTTGTTATCAACACTCATTTTAGCTCTTAAACAGGCTGTTAAACCCTATGAATTAAATTAATATTTTGAAATAATAAACCAAAAATGAAATCTTACAAACTCAGTTCCTTCAGTCATTTCTTGAAAACGTTTAAGATTTTCTTCAACTGATAAATCACGGTTTTTAGATGCAATTCCTTTCATACGTTCGTCTCTCATCTATTTTAAATTGTTAGCTAAGCTACTTATATTTAAATTAAAGTATACCGTATTTTGATCAGTGTCGTCTACATAAGCTAACCCCTTTTTAATGATATCAATAGCAAGTTGATATAATTTATCAAAATGATCAGAAGTATGAGTAATAACATCTCCTTTAATTCCTAATAATAAAAGATCTTCTTTAATACTCTCTTCAAACTCACTCTAGTAAAATTAATATCAGCCTCTTTCTTTTGAATAAAAAACTCAAAAGCTTACCTTTTCCTTTGAAGGATTAGTGTCATCAAAACGAATAATTAATTTTCCTTTATAAGCTTTAGAAAAATAATCGTTTAATAAAGCAGCCTTAGCATGACCAATATGTAAATAACCACTGGGTTCTGGGGGGAAACGGGTTACTACATCTCCTTCAGTAGCATCTTTTAAATCGATTTCAAAACTTCCTTGATCTTTCTAGTTGAGGCGCAAAGATTAATTTTTTTTGGGTTTAACGAAAATGTCAACTTACTGGTTTATCTACAGCCGCCATATTCTTGGTTTTTGTTAAAAGTGAGCTTAAAACGTGTGTAAGTTTTTTTATGAGTCATTTTTAAAATAGAGTTGATTGGCTAGAGTCAAATTTGACATTTAAAAAATCAATTCCAATATTGAAAAATAGGTGGGATTTTTTATTTAGTTAACCCCTTCAGTCTCATTGGCGAGGTTTTGAGCTCAATTTTTAAATTAATTTAAATCCAACTGAACTTTTGAAAATTTGTTTGGTACTGAAAGGGTTAATAAAAATCGATGTCTTATAAAAGTATATAGTCATATATGATATATACTTAAATGTGTCTAAATATTGGTTTTTTAAGCCTTTTCTAAATCATCTTTAGCTTTATGTCGCTTTGTTTTGTATTTGAGGTACATTTTTGACAAATAATAAAGACTATAATGTTTTCATTGAAATAAAAATTTTAAATGCTGACCGATTTATTAAGTAAAATTTATAAAATAATTATTGATGCACAGTATTTAAATTAATTCTTACTTTTTATAAAATAACTAAAAGCAATTTAATTCGATTACTTTCAATATTTTTTTAAAAGGTAATTTAATTCTAATAAATGTTTTTGTTTAGATATATTTTTGATTTTTTAATCACATAAGAAATGAACAAAATGCTATAGAAGGCTTTTAAATACACTATTCTCATTTATTGTTTACGTAGTTCCACAAAAAAAAGAGCTTTATCAAATTAATATTTCACCATTTGCTCGAAGTTTTGCGTAGTTTTTATGCGTAAATGCGAAAAATTTAAAACTAAATTTACGTGAAAATGCGCAATGTATTTTTCAAGCAAGTGGTGTAATAAATTTGAAAATATTCACTTTTTTTTATAAAACTATGTAAATGGTAAATGAAAATAGTGTATCCTCAATATTCAATCTTCTCATTGTATCTCATTAAAAAAGTACAGCGAAATTCATCAGTAAACTAAGGCTTGACTAGCCGGTAATCTAACTACAGGCTAGTCAAATCCGTACTAATATGATACTTATAATAAGAATTCAACTATTTGAATTGTTTGGGATTTTTGGGAATTAGTGTGAGAATTGTTCTATATTCAATTAACTTGCCATTTATTTCAATGTTCTCATTTAGGTAACTTTTTATAATGTTCATATTTATAGGTTGATGATATCACAATATTTATTATCTATACACATTTGTCTTTTTAGAATTACTTTACTATTGTTTACTTTACAATTTGGTCATATAAGCTTGTATCCAAACTTTTATTTTAATCATATTATTTAATAGAAAATAAATCCAGAAATTTTTGATTGTATGAGATAATAGAATTTTATCCATTAGCAAGCAACATGTATTAGTAAAAATTATAGCTTTGTTTAATACTATTTTTTATATAATTTTCATACTTCAAAATTCCAGCTTATTCTCTAAATTTAATTTAATTAAAAACAATAAAGCAACAAAGAACAAATATAGACTATCCCTTATTTTAGAATTGGGTTCCAACAATTTAATTAATCAGTATTGCACAACTATTAAAAGGAACGATATGGGGGTGTTTTTTTTGGTTTCATCATTTTTTCCATTTTAAGTGCAATTTGAGAGGAAAAATTAATATTAAAATTAATAAACAAAAATACATCCTCATATAATCTATAGATTAGAGACAAATTAAGTTTTCAAATATAAACAATGTTCATCTATATTTTTAAAGTTCTTTTATTTATACTAAATAAACATATGTGCCTTATATACTTTATACTAATTATGATTAAACGCGAGGTTTATTATATTTTACTCGTTTAGTGAATTTAGCCTTTTTTTTTGAATTTTATACACTCTACTTGTCAGAATATTTAGTTTGTTCTTTAAAAATAGATTTCCTGCTTATTCGAAATCTATCTAAATTAAGTAATTGCTTTTTCAAAACTTGATTAGATCATAAATACCCTTGCTTTGTTATTTTTTTCTAATTTTTATTCACTATTAAAAAATGGCTTCCAACGAAAAAAGCTACGTTGATGACGCCTTTATAGGTGAAAAGGATGACACTAGATATGAAATTCAAAACATTAATGACCGTGGCGTTCCAGAAGATATAGTAGATTATCAATTCACATTCCGTTCTATTGCTGTTGGTACTCTTTTAGGCTGTATCCTTGGTGCAAGTAATATATATATGGGTTTAAAAGCCGGATGGCAATTTTTAGGATCTTTTTTTGGTTCAATTGCTGGTTTTGGTATTGTTCAATTAATATCTCATTTACCACTTTATCTTGGCGGAGGCCCACTTGGTGTCAGAGAAACCTGTACAATACAAACAGCTGCTACTGCAACTGCTGGGCTAACGGCCGTTTTCTCTTCGGTTATCCCAGCTGCATATCGATTGGGGCTACTTCCACCACTTCATCTCTCATGGGGATTATTAATTTGCTGGCTTATTCCAGCTTCATTTTATGGCATGTTTTTTGCTATTCCTTTAAGAACCACTTTTATTTTGAAACAGAAACTTCCTTTTCCAGGACCGGCCGCAGTGTCTCAAGTGATCAAGAATCTTCATAAAAAATCAAGTGGCAACGCTTCCAAACAACTTTGGTATATGATGGTTCCATTTGCCGGCTCTTTACTTTATCGTGTATTTACTTTTTTCATTCCCTTTTTATGGGATCTTCATTTCTTTTATTGGGTTGGGTCAGCCGCTAATAATGCTAGTGTGATAGATGTGGATGCTATCTGGGGGTGGAGAGCACAGGTCACTCCTGCGTTTTTTGGTTGTGGAATGATGGTTGGATTAAATACCTCATTTTCTTTCCTTGGTGGAGCTTTGCTTGCTTGGGGCATAATAGGGCCTTGTGTTTTTTACCTAACAGATATTGTTGGAAAGAGTTTAGTTATTGCTGAGAATCCCACTGGTACTTCTATCGTACAATGGAATCTTTGGATTGGTATCATAATGATGCTTACATACAGTTTCACTGAATTAATAGTTAACTACGATACTGTTTTCACTGGATTCAAAAGCCCATTGATTTCTTTAAAGAATTACTATTATAGACGCTTTTCTCCATCAAATGTACAAAATGTACAAAATGTAGAACATAAAGATCACGATGACCCTGCACCACCAAATGAACAAGTTCCAACTTGGATGTGGGTTGTTGGTCTTATAACCTCCTTAATAGTAAACATTTTGGTAAATCATTTCTATTTAAATATTGGCACTGGTAAAACTATCTTATGTGCCATCTTAAGTTTCTTACTTTCCTATGTCGGGACTTTGATTGCAGCACAAACAAATATAAATTCAGGTGCTGCTATATCTAAAATAGTTCAAATTATATTTTCAGTCATTCCATCTGCTGATGTTAACATGGCACTATCAAGTAGTTTAATGCTTACTGGTTATAGTACTCAAACAACGTTACAAGCTTCGGAAATGGTCGGAGATTTAAAAACTGGACATGACGTAGGTGCTGCACCAAAATATCAATTTTATGCTCAAGTTTTAGCAACTATTCCTGGGATTTTTGTTGCTGTAGCTATCTTTCAATTGTTTGCCGCTGGATATCCTTGTATTTTAAGTAAGACTCTTGATCCACTTTGTCCTTTCCCTGCCCCTGGCGCAGCATCGTTTCAAAATCTTGCATTGCTACTTACTAGCGGAGCAGATAAATTATTCCCACCATCATGTCGTATTGCTTGTATAGTAATGGGATGTGTTAGTATTATAGGTGCTTTATTAAAAAGCAAATTTTTGAAAAAATACAGTAATTATATACCTAACTTTGGGGTTATGGGCTTGGCCTTCTGTGTTCCTCAACCAGCTGTTCCTATTACGCTTTCCATAGGTGCTATATTTGGATATTTCTGGAATAAACGTAACCCAGAGAGTCATAATCTTTTAATGATGTCAATTGCAGCAGGAATGATAGGTGGAGAAGGAATCGGTGGATTAATAACAGCTATACTAACCATTGCTGGAGTCGACCAAGGTAAATATGCTGTAGGGTTCGGATGTCCCGATAATGATCCAAAAAGATGTTAATTTAATGGGATGGTCCATTTATTATTTGTTCTTTAATTATTTTGTACCCTTTTTGATACGTTATTCAAGTTAAATAAATAGGCCATATTGTACCACATTTCAATTTTAATAAAAGTTTTCATTTTTTCGAACTTAGCTAAAATAATAGTATGATAAATAAATCGTAAATATGGGGATGTATTTTTGTGTTTAAGAATTTTACCAACAATTTTTCCGCTCAAATAATGCTTAAAAAATAGAAAAAATGAAGCTAAAAAACACCCCCATATATAAATACAGTGATGAACTAAACCTAAACCATGTTCAGCAGTAATTTATTTATAAATCAAATAATCACAAATTTTAAAAAGAGTAATTAAATACTATAATACCAAATATTATATCTTACTATATTATGTATGAAAATTAACCTTTCAAGATAATAATTAATAGTGTGGCTTTGAATCAATGGTGATTTATAAGTTCGTAGGGGTAAAAAGTATAAAATTAAATAATATAAGAAAAAATGATTTTTTATTAAATATTGTATAATGAAAAATAAATATAATGAGAAAAATATTATTAAAGCTCTCAAGGCTATTAAACAAACAAAAAAATACCAATAAATCATACTGTCAAATTATTTAATGTTAATAATTCAACTTTAACTTATAAGTAGAATGGTGTACTTCCAATGTAGGATATAGGAGTATTTTTTTTGACTTCACTTTTTCCATCTTTTAAGTGCTACTTAAGTGGAAAAATTGTTAGTAAAATTCTTAAACAAAAAATGCATCCCTTTATTTAAAAAACCCTAAATAGATTTACTTCCCTTAATAATCAACATAAACGAATAATACAAATCTAAAAAGTAATTTATGTAATAGCGCAAAAGAAAACAAAAGCTATAAATAAATAATAAATATTACTTGATTCACTTTTTTTAAATTTTACTTATTTTCTTAATCTGTACCCAATAATATCTTGTAATGTTAGACTTCCTTGGCTATTTTTGAAAGGAGAAATCAAAGTAACCCTCGACTCCTTTATCTATCAGAATTTAATGTGTGTGTTGATAGCTTTATTTTTATTACTACTATTCTCGATACTAAAAGCTTTCGATAACAGTAATCCAATTATGTATTAAACAGTAACTTTTATTAATTGTACTTTAATACTAGCTATTTACGATAGACCGAAAAAACCGAAGGATTTCGGTAAATAGTAAAGGAATAAAGAGATAAAACTAATTTAATACAACTAGAAAGCAAAACTCCAAGCCGGTCAAGATTTTTTCGATTGGATCTACCCAATGTAGTACACAACGGAAGATAAAATTTTAAAAATGTATGGTTTAGATGTTTATATGTTTTTAAGATTCATTCATTTGGTATTGACTTTCAGCTTAGTATTATTTCCTTTTGCAATAATATTAATCATATTCAGTTATTTTTTTGGTAATTGGAATGAAGAGTTAGATCCAAAAGATTCCAGTTGGGAGTCCAATTTACAAGTATTTAATCTATTGGGCCAATCGGGAAGTAATGTAATTTGGGCTAATGCTACTTTTTCTTGGGTTGTAGCTGTTGCTATTTAGTTTCTTCTAAGTATAGTTTGGAACATATTCACCTGAGGCAGGTTTATTTTGAATCAGAAAAGTATATAGAGCTGGATAGTAGTTTAGGAATTATGGTATTGAATTTACCAATGGAGTTGAGAGATCAATAAAAGTTCAAGAGATTTGTAGATGAGTTGAATTTAAGATTTAAAGCTAGAGGTTGTTTTGTAGTGTCCAAAGTGTCAAAGCTCGCTCAACATGTTAAAAAATACAATTCTTTGATAGAAGAAGTAGAATGAAATTGACAGTAAACGTAGATAAATCAGGTTACTAGAAACAAATCGATTTTAAAAATAAACTTAAAAAAGCTATTCTTTATCAAAACGGAAAATAAACTAAATCGATTTGATACTATTTCCGTCAACTTTTATAACTCAATGAAAACATACAACCCCATTTAAGACAATTGAATCAATTACTAACTATGGGTTTTATTTATTTTAAAGATCTATACAAAGTACACTTTGCTATTCAAGAATTAGAGAGGGGCACAGGTCCCAAATTAGAAAGTATAATTAATCCACCTGATTTTATATTGGCACCACATCCAGCTACGAAAATAGAACGAAAAAATATGTTTTTTATACCTTGATTTTCTTGATTATTTTATTATTAGCCGCAATTCCAATCCCCATTGTTACTGGCTTACCAATTACTACTTTCATCAATTTGATTACTGAAAATAAGTGGCATCTGGATACCAAAGTGGCTGCAACGGTGCTACTAGATGGTATTGCATCTCCATTATCCACATTATGGGCCATGCTAATTATGCAATATGTTTTAAGAAAATTGTCAATTAGTCAAGGAGCAAACACCCATAGTTCTGTAGATCGAAGACTATTGTCCAAATGTTTTGCTTTTTTATTAATTAATTATTTAATAGTAATCAATGTAATAACCGTTTTGCCAGGCGTAATAAAACATATACAATGGGCTAGTATCCTTTCATCGAAAGGGTTTATAGAAACAAGCCGTCATTTGATTATATATATTACCACTAAAACAACAGACAATATTATTATTGCTTCTGCATTTTGGATTAATCAATTAGCTGTCAGTTGTTTAGGTTATTTAGTAGAATTTATAAAAATCATAAATTTTTTTAAATGTATAATTCCTAACTATACTCTTTATTACTCACCATGTGTACTTAAATCGTTCACTTCTCCTTAGCCTTTTGATTACCCTGTCAATTATGCACGTCAATGTTTTAATTTAAGTATTTTATTGTTATTAGCTACCTCCTCACCTATTATAATTCCATTTGTAATCATCAATTGAACAATTGGATATTTATTTATAAATATCAAATATTAAACCAATATTAAACAAGAATAGAATCTGGTACTAGATTATGGAAAACAGTAGTCAATCGAGTGATTGCTTCTTTAATTGTATCTCAATTTTTTTTACCATCTGTTTTTGGTAGAGGGCAATTTACTAATAACTAATAGTATTCGGTACTTCCATTGCCTTTTTTTTACTTTGGTATTAGCTGTGACTTATAATGCTTGGTTGAATGCAAGTGCTAATTTTATGGATTGGAGAGTACTATATAGGACGGAGAAGTAGGAGAGGAAAAAACAAGATTTTATGAAAGGTTTTAAACAAGCTAGTTACTTTCAATTATTAGATATAGAAGTGGATTCTACAGTATTAAGAATAATGGCTAAGGTCAAGGAGTTAGAAAAGGTGATTAACTTGAAAACAAATCATACTGTGAATTGTTTTAAGTGCGAAAAGATAGAAACTATTAAACTTAAAGTATTAAAATGATTTCATATTGATAACTTTAATAATTGGTTTTATGTTTATTGTTTTTATATTATAAAATTTTGTTTACAAACCTTTTTTTACTTTTTTTACGAACTTATATTGATTTTAATTATTGAGTAGCATAGCTCTCTAAAACGGTGATCTCAATAAACCAATTCAGAAATTTTCAATAAAAACTATATCAAAAATTGATTTTTTGCATATTTTTTTAAAACGAAAAATAAAACAGATCATAAGAACATAAACTTGGCCATCCAAGCTGTTAAAAGCGATCCAAAACTACCAAGCAAAGCTGCCTCTTTGTTGTCTTCTGCTAGTTCAACTATACCCACTTGTAGAATCAATGATACACCTTTAAAAGCAGATAATATTTGCCATACTCAAAGATTAACAAAGCTGGAGGAGAGTGTAGTTGTTGGTCATATTATTAACTTATATTCCAGACGATTTCCTTCTAAGTACACTAATGCTAAATAAACAACTAACCAATTTCTTGCCAAATGTAACTCACACCCAGTAGGAAAAAGATAAGTTATTAGTTTTATAAAAAAGCAGACAGAGGAGCTACGAGCTTGTTTTGGTAGGAAATATGATTATAAAAGGAGCAAGAATTAAGATATTAAGGTGCTTACAGATTGTTTTGAATGTGTAAAGCATACAGTTGATAAACATGACATTTATAATAACAACATATTTGACTTTGATAAAAGTGGTTTTACAATTGGTGAAATTTCAACTCAAATAGTTATAATAAATACTAGAAATCTTAAAAAACCTAGTTTGTTATAACAAGGTAATAAACAATAAGCTATTTTTATCTAAGAGGTTAGCTCCCATGGATAGGAGATTCAATTTTATTCTTATTATAGCTGATAAATACCATTTATCTAATTGGTATAAATATAATAACTTAAAAATTAGACTATTTCTGTATTAAATAATAGTTAGACTATAAACCAACTGTTTAAAACAAATAAAACGTTTTAATAAATATATATAATACATAAAACAGTAAAAGTTTATTTTATTTTTTAAACATATAAATATTCTATGCACCATTGATCTTTTTTTCCAGTAATACTACTTATAGTAATAATTATTTTTTACTATTATAAAAAATAATAATACTTGAGTTTAGTAAAGATAATATAAAAGATATGGGTATATATTTTTTTGTTTAAGAATTTTACTAACAATCTTTCCGCTCAAATAGCACTTAAATGGGAAAAGTGATGAAACCAGAAAAACATCACCGATTGTTCTTCTCGTTTTACCAATATGTTAATTAGTTTCTTACATCTATTTACATCGACCTCTATTTTATTAATCAACTATTATTCACTACTTTTTTTTAAAGTGATAAAAAATGGCAATTACATATTATGACAATTATATTTTATATTAATTTTCTATATGAGATTGCTCTAATTTAATAAAAACAGTGGTTCTGAATAAATTATAACTTTCATTAAAAAACTATTACTATATTTGAAATCCTATCAACTTGTTAATGTCTGGTTTCTCAATTAATAACTTATTAGCTTAGTATATTTTAAAAAACAGTTCTATATAAAACTAAATTCAGTTGAAACTTTATTTCATTTTTCAAAAATATAATTTATAATACTAAGTTAATCTTAATATGTTTTTTTACCTTCTGATTAACTCATATGCTATCATTTGGGCATTTTCTAAGATACCATTTCATAAATTATATTTAAATTTATTTAAACATTGTTTATATTGTAGTAATTTAAATCAACTTTTTTCATTATAAATATATTTAAAATTATTATCAGAATAAGTTCAATAAATTAGTACACAAATATTTTTATCTTATATGTGTATTAATATATTTACAAGGCTTACATATAACTCATTAGCTATGCCATTTCTTTATAAAGTTAGGGATTTAATATTGAGAACAGCTTGGTTTTTTCTTAATAAAACTGTACGTCTTTCTCTGCTCTTTATGTTAGGTATAAGTAGATAGCGCAAAGTGCTTTACTCTAGCAGTACTCTTATTAGCCATAATAATTCAAATAATAAGCTCCATCAAAGAAACTAATATAATGAATTATAATAATCAGAGCTAGCAGTTTAGTCAGGGCCACTAGACTAAAATTCGAAGCAAAATATCTCTACTTCGAACAATGCCTAGTCAATAGGAGGACGCTGTAGGTCCATATCCCGAAATGTACTAAAGATATCGAGTTCATGGGCCCTCAACTCTTTTTAAATAGCTCATCGAATTTGAGATGTCAACCACAATTACAACTTAATTCTATGCTTCTTATTTAAGTACTGACACATTTTTTAAAAAGTAGAAAGATAGTCTTTATTAGTTTACGTTATTGCGAGTAGATTTATAAGTTAAAATGATGCTTTAATTCCTAAAATGGCTTTATTAGCAATAGAATTAAGATATTGAAATATGGGAGAGACAGGACACGTAGCTAGTGTTACATCCATGTGCAATTGGTTTTTTAACATCAACCTTTATTCTTAAAATAGGGAAATCATTGGTTATCTTTATTAAAAATAAACTTTCTTATATATTCTTTATTTTTGTAATTTATTTCTTGTTATACCAGTTACCAATTAAATGCTTCCTCTAATCTAAAAATAACAATTTAAAACTTCATAACCTGAAAGTGAATTCATCAAGAAAATATATGAAAAAATCATGAAAACACCATTGTTAGAATGCCTTCTAATAAATGAGCTTAAATTTATTAATAGTTCCAACTCACCAATCAAATCTCTGAACCAAGGAACTTAAAATAAAGAAATCCACTTTTCTCCATAAATTAAAAAATAATTGATTTTATTTTTTTATACTTTGTTCTTAAAAAAATAATTTATAATTTTTTACTTTAATTAATTTAATGAGTGGTTTACTAGATTCAATATCTAAAAAAGATACAGTGTCCGTGGAGTCTTTTTTATATCAAAATGGTATCAATCTATGTATCGGTGCTAGTATCTTTGTCATTTTTTCTATTTTAAGGCCAAATAACGGAGGTAATAAAATATAATTTCATTCCAAAATTTTATTGATTTTTTAGCTGTTTACCATCGAAGACAAAAACTGCTAGATAAAAAGTAAATTACAAAGTAAACTAAAAAAAAACAATACTAACTTAAAATAGTAAAAAATTTCCAAAGCTTGGATCTGGTTTATTTGATTGGATACGACCAGTATGGCGGACGACGGAAGCAGAGATCCTACAAGTTTGTGGTTTAGATGCTGTTATGTTTCTAAGATTTGTAAAGCTGATTATAACCTACTGTTTATCAGTATTTTTATTTGGGATTGCTTTAACTGTGATCAATTACTTTGGAAGTACAGGTAATAAAAGTATAGATTCAAGTATCAAAGATTCTGGCAAATCAGGGTTTGGTGGTTTTAATTTACAATTGCTCAGTCTTTCTGGGTTTGGAGAAAATCAACGCAACCTTATTTGGGGCTCAGTGGTATTTGCTTGGTTTTCAGTCTTGCTAGTTGGATATCTAATTTACCGAAATAATGTGGAATATATTAACTTACGTCATGAGTATTTTAATTCAAAAGAGTATCAAGAGTCTCTCAATGGTAGGACTATAATGGCGCTTCGTATACCGGAGCATCTTCAAGACCAAGAGGTTTTGAAAAATATGATCAATAATTTAGATTTAAGATATGAAGCCCTTCAATGTTCCATCATCCCTAAAGTTGGTCACTTACCGGAGCTTATTTTTGAATACAATCAATGTGTACGTAAGCTGGAAACGGTAGTAACTAGATATATCGATAAATCTGGAAACATTAAACCATCACGTCCAACACACCATTTAAAAGTTCCAGGTTTATTTAAGCGAGGCGAAAAAGTAGATTCCATCATTTATTATACTAAGAGGATCCTTGAACTTGATGTAGAGATTAGAGAGATAAGAGATTATGCGGGTAATTTACCACCTTCTAATGTAGCGTTTATTTCATTCCAGGATGCTTTTGCAGCACATGTTTCTATGCAAGAGCTTGAAAAGGGAGTAGGCTCTAAATTAAATGGACTCAAAGATATCCCAGAGTTTGCCCTTGCGCCTAAACCGGATGATCTGATCTGGAACAATGCCCAATATTCGCGTCAAAAGGTACGTAAAAATGGGCTGATTTTTAGTGTTATATTTATAGCTATTTTATTGGGGAGTATCATCCCGTTAACTATTATCACTGGTTTAACCAATCCTACCCATCTTCGTACCATCACTGGTAATAGTGAGTTGGCCAGAGATACCGCTTCTTCTGTTTTATTGCAAGGTATCATTTCCCCTATTCTTGTGATAGCTTCTATGCTTACTGTACAGTTTATTTTAAAAAGGTTATCTATTTATCAAGGTGCAACAACACATAGTTCAGTAGATCGACGCTTATTATCAAAATACTATTCCTTTTTAATACTTAACTATTTGATATTTTTCAATTTAATTGCAGTGTTACCAGATTTAATAGGAGCCTTGTTGAAGGTAGATACTACCAGTTCGAATAACTTTTTAGAGAATTTCCGGAATGTAATAAAATCGGCAGGCACCAGCTTAGCTTTGGGGTTGGTAAAAGTGTCTGCTTTTTGGGCAAATCAATTATCTATCAAAACACTAAGTTATTTGTTTGAGTTGGTTCAAATCATTAGTATGATTCGACGTACGATTCAAAAGTATTTTTTGAGATATTCTTCAAGAGATCTTAAAGAATTTAGTCAACCTCAACCTTTTGAATATTCTGTTATCTACGCTATGCAATGTTTTAATTTTAGTTTGATTTTATTGTTTGCTACGCCTGCACCTTTAGTCATTCCTTTTGGTATTGTTAATTCACTTGTTGCTTATTTTGTATATAAACACCAACTCATGTATGTTTATCAAACCAGTATTGAAACGGGAGGTAGGTTATGGAAAACAGCTTTTAATCGAATTGTAGCTGCACTTATCCTATCTCAATTCTTTTTGCTTTTAGTGTTTTTATGTATAGAAGTAAGCGACACTCAATGGATGAGTGTTCTACCACTTCCATTTATCACTTTAGTAGCTTCTTTAGTACATCAAGCATGGTTAGACTCTAAAGTAGAGTATATTGATTGGCGTTCACCTTATAGAAATTACGATGGTAAAAAGGACCAGAATTCACCACGTCCAATAGATTTCAATTCTCAGTTCCATCATCCAGCATTTTCTCAAGAATTATTGTCTCTCGAAGTGGATCCTATTGTTTTGAACGCTATACCGGAATTAGAAAAGGTCAGCCACTTGACTGCTCAGAATGCTGATATGTTTTCACCAGGTAAGTTTGCTTTCCCAGAATCAGGAAGGACCACTCCGGGATCCATGGTTAGTGAAAGCTCCATTCAACAAATTACTTCTAGGGGTAATGATTCAATGATTGAGCTGTTAGATCGTAATTCTCAACCTCAGAAAATGACCTATTTTTAAAAGGTTGGTGAAAGTCATGGCATATTAAAAATGTTTTATTGATTCGGTATATAAGGTTATTAAGTGATGCGGGTTATAATCACATTTTGAGATATAAATAAAATATAATGTAAATTGATTTTATATGCTTTATGATAGTGTAAAAAATCTCAAGTAAAATTTCGCGTTTTAGATGAATATGAAATATCTGTTTTATAAATACTAAAGTTAGTCCTTTCAGAAAAACTCGATTTTTATTAAGGAATCATAGTAATTGAGTTCGTTTTATCAGCTTTCATGACTACCTTGGGCTTTAGCTCATAAACGTACCATGCTGATTGGATGTAAACTAATGACATATCTATTAATATCTGTTTATCGGCTGCAACGGTAGAAGGATAATAAGTATTTACTTTTATTTTATCTAATTGCTTTTAGCTCCTGGAAAACAGCATTAAGGCCCTAAATGGTTTTAAGTTGTATTGTAGTTTCTTTGATGAGCTTATTAGCTAACGACTCAGTTAGTAAACTTTACTGTTAGGGGGAAATGGGTTATGTTAGCTATATGGTATCTCTGCATCTTCCTGAAATAAGATGTGGATACATAACCGTATAATCCTGAAAAAGTTTTCTTAATTTTAAATAGTTTACAAATATATTTGTTGTACTTTAACTAAAAATTCTTGGTAATATTAAATTCACCCAATGTCAATTTATTAATAGTTGTATAAAGCGAGTATATCAAAACTGCTAGTCTTATAAATATTAATATTTTTTATGTTCAAAATCAAAAGATGTACTTTTGATCTATTTCACAATTATAGAATATGTACAATTCAAATAACGTTTATTAATTCACATTACTTTTAATATCTACGATTAATCCAACGATCAATGGTATCAATCATGACCTTTTGAGTATCTTGTAAAGACTGAGTATTATTAGGATTTGGGGTGCCCAAATCAGTAACATGAGAACCATCTTTAATTACCATGACAGGGCGATTGTATCTAGATTGCTTTACATCATCAATAGATAATTGGGTCCAAGGGTCTTTTTCACCATTAGTGAAAATGATACGATCTGTGCCGATATATTTACCAGCATGGCGGTAATTGATATGGCTTGTGTTTGGTGGTCCTACATATTTACCATAATATCTACTAGAGCAGAAAAAAGTGTTGAACCAATCAACAGTTAAATATTTAGAACGAGTAGATTTTTGTGCAGATACCTTTGCAGATGGGGCAGTTTGCCAGTATCCAAACTCAGTACAGCATTGGTAGTTCCATTGGCGCATGTTGGAACGTTCACCGGGTATTTGATTAAGCAAATCACTTTCGGAAGCAAAAGCAGGGCAGGTGAATCCATTGTTTTTATAAAATAATTGGAAGGTATCAACTACATTCTTTAATTTGTCTTCTACTGAGATCTTGTTCTTGAAACCATCACAGAAAGAAGTTACTGAAGGGTTGGAAGTTGGACGACTATATTGTACCATGTAAGCTAAAGTATCAGCAACAGTATAAAGGAATTGAACATCATCTTTTAAGTCTTGACAACCCAAGCTATTTTTGATTTGTGAAAATCTGGCTTTATCGGTTTCATAAAGTTTATCAACATATTGAGTAACTTCATTCATAGTATCTAAACATTGTTCACCAAGTACTTTACCAACAGTAAGATCATACTCGAAAAAGTCAGATTTAGCTTCAACTGGGCCACTGGAGGCAATAGCACCATCAAAAAGATCAGGGCGATCTTGACGGATCCAAGCGGCCATAGCACCAGCATAGGATCCACCAATAGCATACCATTTGGTATCTACTAACCTTCCTTTAGTCACCGGGTTCTCTACCTTTTGTGCAAATGCAGCCAAATCCTTTAATCCATAGTCTGAAGATAAGTATTTTAAATTGGCAGCGGTAAGGTTTTTAAACGGTAACGATACACCATAATAACGATGTTCTAAAGAGAATAAAATACCATTATGTTTTTTAGCTAAATAAGCACCAAGACCACGGGATACTTTGGTGGCGGAGTTAGCAGCTTCTCCAGAAATATAAAGGAAGGAAGGACCTCCTGGCTTGTAATAATCAGCATTGACATAGTATCTTTGTTTGAATGAATCATTTTTGATATGGTCGATTGACTGATCAAAAAACTGGGGATTGTAAACACCTGGTTGATAATCATCTGAAGCAATACTAGCCATACGTGAGTTTACATTGAGAACTTCTGGGGCTACGATATCATTAATAGTTAACTCTGGGGGCACAAGGTTAACGGCAGTAACTAGCTCAAGAGCTAAGAGTAGAATGATTAAAGAGAAATTGGCTTTCATCCTTTATTAATTTTATAATATTGTTAATAATTAAACTAAAATTTATTTATGTTAATGTGTATTTATACTTTTTAGTACCATAGTTTATTATTAGCCATGAGATTTTTGACCTTTGGGAATTTAAAGAATTGCTGTTATTTATATGGTTTATATACTATTTTTAATTCAAATCCGTTGGAAGTTTTGTTTTTCATTGGCTGCAGTTTGTTCAATGATTAATTTCATTTAGCTTATCAGTATCTGTGATCACTTTTCATACAGTTTAGACAACTATTTACACTTTTGAAGTATAAATAGTCTACATAAGAGAGTAAAAACTATACTGACCTTTTGATTGATATTAAGGCTTAATTCAACCTTGCAAGGATAAAGTATTTATAAAGTAATAATAAATTCGTAATATTTCATCCTTATGATCTTCTAACTAAATTTGAAGCAATTGTTAAAGATTAAGTCTAGCAGGCCAATAAGAACATCGCATTAAAGTTCGCTAATTTTACTAATTATCAAATCAAACTCGAATTTGATTTAAACCATTGTTTTTTAATAGATATATTCTTATAATCCTCGAAATATTCGAATAATTTCTTATTTATTCCAATAGCTAATTGGAACATAGCTTTTATTTTTTAATTTGGAACACATAGTTTAAAGAACTAAACTGTTAATCTCAAAAACCATAGCTTAACTTAAGTGTTTATTAATAGTATTTTTATATCTTAGGCTTGAGCACACATTGAAATTAAGTTATGAAAGTCCTACTTTGCTCCCTTCTCATCCTCGACTAGCTCCCATTTCACTTGTCGCTCAGTTCTCTTGTATTTCTACTCACCTCCAACAATGAATCACTTGGGAGCCAAAACTCCTTCAAGATTTAAAAAAAATCACGTTACTTCCTTTTTTTAAAATACCGTAAATAGTTATTGATAATCCTTCCAAGTTGATCTTATTCAAAAAAGTAGTGATATAAAGCAATAAATAAAAGCAAATCAGAAAAAAATGTCGCATTATATAAAGATCTATTAATGAAATAAAGGATAATAAAAGTAAATTATATGCCTACTAAATTATATAAAAAAGTTATAAAAGTTATGAGGATGTCTTTTTTGGTTTCATTATTCTGATCAGTTTTTAAGCGCTTTTGAGTGTATAAGGCTATTAATAAAATTGTTTAACAGAAAATACGTATTATTTTATTAATCTTTCAATTATATCTGGATATCATTATAAAATATTTAATGTATACTCCTATTTACTTTTATCAAGTTTGCTTTATGTTTTTTAATATTTTTATGTAAAAGTATAAACTGTTGTTTTAGAAAAAATTAAATTCTTATTAGTAAAATCAATAAGTAAAAGTCTTTTTTATGATTACAGATATTAGATTAAATGAAAACATTTATCAAAATTATTTAGTTTTTTTGTAAGACGTTTTAAATAACTAACACCAAGCTATACTATAGGCTTCTTGTTTTATCTTTAATAAAATATCTAAATAGTGAGGTTTTAGATACGAGATTACATGGGATGTTTTTTTTGGCTTCATCACTTTTTCCATCCTTTAAGCGCTATTTGAGCGGAAAAATTGTTAGTAAAATTCTTAAACACAAAAATACATCCCCACATATTGTTAAAAAAAATTGATTAAACATTTTTGTTTATTTTGTTGATAATAATATAAAACTTTAAAGTATAAATAGTTTTATATATTTAATTTCACTATTTGTTTCCTTTTTTTTGCTATATTATAGTATTTAAAATGCTTTATTTATTTTTTAAACACTATTCAAGTTCATGTAAATAGCTTTAGTTTTGTGAAACAGCGAAAATATAATTTATATAAGTCAAAATGTGTAAAATTAAATTTAAAATTAAACTGTTTTTAATTTTAGCTTTAAATTTATGTCTAATTTTACACATTCTTGAACATATAAAATTAATTTTTTCATAACCAAAGTTTAAATAAAAGTGTCTTTTATTCAAACTTTAGTTATACACAATTTCTTTAATACAAAAAAACGTGGCTTTTATTTTCTTTGTATTTATGCTTAATTTACCTTTTTTGTAATACAGATCTTTTAACTCTTTTGCAAACTATTTAGTGGTGATTTTTACAGTTAAATAATATTTACAACTGACTTTCCAAACCCTGGTTATTATATCTTATCTGAATTATAGTATAAAGTTTACTCATAAATGAATATCAAGTAGCTCACAAAAGAGTTGAAGCAGGCGTAAATCAAAATCGGAGCAAAGTTGAGCCTTGAGTTCAAATTAACCATATAAAAGTTAATATTCAGTTGTTAGGATAAAGATAAAATATTTTTTTCATAAAAACGAATAATGTTTAAGGTAGTGCTATGTATCTAATCCATATTATTATCTTATGCTTTTATACTATAACATCATTTAGTTTGATGAGAGTTTAGGTTACATAGAAATGCCAGACAGTGTTGTTTTTTTGTTTCAATTTTTTATTTCAATCTTTTTATCTGTCGATCATTTTCGATTGTTATTAGTTTACTATGCAATTAATTCAAAATGTATTTTATTTTAAGGAATTCAGGAACACAACCCTTATTTTCTATGAATTTAAACACATTTCATTTGCTTCTTTCATCTAGATAAACTATATAAATGTGGTAAAGATAGAATTATAAAAAAATGCGGTTTAAAAGTAAAGCTTACAAATTTAATTTACTTTCTCTCATTTCTGTTTCTGTTATCAGCATTTTATTACCTATTGTAATTACAATTAACTTAAAAAATGCGCAATAATTCCCGCTATTTTCACTAAACATATCCTCTAATTCAATGGCTTTTTCTATATGCCTATTTCCTCTAGTTATTGTCTTTTATCATTGTTGTATTAAGTCGAATAAACTTGGTGTTAATGTCAATAATATCTATTGTCCTTTGATTACAGTTCATGTTCACGCCTACTTTTATACAAGCGATATCAATATAGTCTCAACCTAAGCCTTGGTTTTAGGATTTAGTAAAGGGGCGCTTGAATTATGTGTTCCATTAAGCTATTTAAAAATAAGAAAGAAGAAATAAGAGTATTTTAAAGAATTTGATAAATATAATTTGATTAATGAAACAAAGGTTTTGTTTAAACTTAAGCAAGGACAATAGCAAAGTGCGCGACCCTTAAAAATGAAGTTTTTAATTGGGTTGCAAAACTTAGAAAAAAAGATTAGAGTTAAAATTTCGAAGATCATGTGGATGAATTGTTATGAATCCACTATTCTTTCTAATACTTTATTCGTGTATAGCTAAATTAAAAGGTCAAAATTAACAAAAGTTATAAAATTTAACTACAGCTTTTTTACTCTTTTTTATGTTTTTATATTTATTCTCTAGTACTATGAATATTGCCATAGCATATATGAAAAGTAACCACGATGCATTTTGATAAACTAATTGAAATAATCATCGAATCAAATGGAGCCAATAAAAAGGTAAATTTTTAACAAATTTAAATTAAAAAGTGTAAAAGCCTTAAAAATAAAAAATTCTTTGAAATTCTAAAGGTTTGAAACCTCATGACTTATAAAACGAACAATACTATTAAAAAGTATAAATACGCCTTAGCTCTATCATATTTTCATTCAAATTTTTACCACTATTATAAAATTAATAAAAGATGAAAGCCAATTTCTCTTTAATCTCTTTACTTTTAGCCCTTGAGTTGGTCAGTGCCGTCAATCTCGTGCCCCCAGAGCTAACTATTAATGATATCGTAGCCCCAGAAGTTCTCAATGTAAACTCACGTATGGCTAGTATTGCTTCAGATGATTACCAACCAGGTGTTTATAATGCTCGTTTTTTTGAGCAATCTGTTGATCACAAAAAAAAAGATACCTTTAAACAAAGATACTATGTCAATGCTGATTATTACAAGCCAGGAGGTCCTTCCTTCCTTTATATTTCTGGAGAAGCTGCTAACTCTCCTTACCAAGTATCCCGTGGTCTTGGTGCTTATTTAGCTAAAAAACATAATGGTATCTTATTCTCTTTAGAACATCGTTATTATGGTGTATCGTTACCATTCAAGAGTTTAAATGCCACTACCTTGAAATATTTATCTTCAGATTATGGATTGAAGGATTTAGGCAAATTTGCAAAAAATATAGAGGACCCAGTAACTAAGAGAAAATTACCAAATAGTACCAAATGGTATGCTATTGGTGGATCCTATGCTGGTGCTATGGCCGCTTGGGTCCGTCAAGATTATCCAAATATCTTTGATGGTGCTATTGCCTCCAGTGGCCCAGTTGAAGCTAAATCTGACTTTTTCGAGTATGATCTTACTGTTGGTAAAGTACTTGGTGAACAATGTTTAGATACTATGAATGAAGTTACTCAATATGTTGATAAACTTTATGAAACCGATAAAGCCAGATTTTCACAAATCAAAAATAGCTTGGGTTGTCAAGACTTAAAAGATGATGTTCAATTCCTTTATACTGTTGCTGATACTTTAGCTTACATGGTACAATATAGTCGTCCAACTTCCAACCCTTCAGTAACTTCTTTCTGTGATGGTTTCAAGAACAAGATCTCAGTAGAAGACAAATTAAAGAATGTAGTTGATACCTTCCAATTATTTTATAAAAACAATGGATTCACCTGCCCTGCTTTTGCTTCTGAAGCTGACTTAAACAACCCAACACCAGGTGAAGACTCGATCATGCGCCAATGGAACTACCAATGCTGTACTGAGTTTGGATACTGGCAAACTGCCCCATCTGCAAAGGTATCTGCACAAAAATCTACTCGTTCTAAATATTTAACTGTTGATTGGTTCAACAATTTCTTTTGTTCCAGTAAATTATACGGTAAATATGTAGGCCCACCAGACACCAACCGTATCAACTACCGCCATGCTGGTAAATATATCGGCACAGATCGTATTATCTTCACTAATGGGGATAAAGATCCTTGGTCCCAACTATCAGTTACTGACGTAAAGCAATCCAGAAAAAATCGCCCTGTTTTAATGATCAAAGATGGTTCTCATGTTACTGATTTAGGTACTCCAAATCCTAAAGACTCACAATCATTACAAGATACTCATAAAGTCATGATTGATACCATTGATCGTTGGGTTAATCGTAAGTATTGAAAAGTAGTATGAACTAATAAATGTTATTTGAATTATATTTATATACTGTAGTATATCATAATCGTTATCCGTATTTAATGAACCTGTTTTTAACTTTTAATAATTTTCTTATGTTCTCAAAGAAGCTACTGCTCCCAAGCGAGTAATTTACTAATATGAAATTTAAACAAGCGGAGAACCAGGCTAGAACAGGAGATTATTACTATTCTTGTTTTTAATAAGTCTTGCCACTGCAAAATTGAGGTTGTCATTCCAAGCTATCCTCCACTCAATAAAGAGAGCTATAGAAGAGAGATTTTCGGATTATCCGCAAATGCCATTTTGGTGTGATATCGATAGGTTGCTCACAGTACTGAAATAAATAAATTAGCAACAAAATCTTTGTAGAAGCTTTCAGGTAGCGTTATGTTTTCCTCCACTGTTTTATTAAACCTCTAAGGGCAGGAAGAATCGAGGGAATACAATGGTCCCAGAAAGGGTTAAATAAAGAGCAAAGATAAAAGCGATGCTCAATGGAATCTTTAGTTATAATTGGCACGAAAAATATCAGTTTTTCAAAACAAGTACAATAATTCCACAAAAACATAGACCCTTAGATTGACACTATTACCTTTTATATAATAATATCCACTTTTTAAAAGCTAATCAATCATTTTAACTAACCTTTCAGAAAGTGAATGTTAAGCAATAGTCAAGTACTACAAATTCAAGCTCATGTATATGAAGGTTTCAGGTCAAAGACTACTCCATCTTTCATTTTAAAGAGGCCAAACTGTTATATTTTTAGCTTCCGCTTTGGTATTGATTAACGGCTTTGTAGCAATTATAGCATAACCTCTTATTATGACTTTTTAAAAGTTAACTTTTATTTAAAATTTAAAGTTGGTGGAAATAGGTAGGATAAGCATTAGAGGATAAGAGAATAATTGTCGTAGTATTGCTTATGATTTAGTTTTTAGTATAAGAACACTTGGTAATGTGAAATATTGCTTTATTTAGCTCTCGGATTGATTATAACGCAACAATCACTTAAGTTGCTGTGTTCTCAAGTTCAAATACAATCAAGTCAGAGTCCCTTATTTTGATTTGCTGCGAGAATTTCTAACTTCATATTGCAAGGAATAACATCCTCTCGTATTAATATCCATATTTATTGGAGTATAAAAGAGATTCTTCAATATGATAACTCCAGGCTTTTTTAATTGGATTACTCCCTGATAACGTATCATTAATAAAGTCACTAAGTCTTTCTGACAACATCTGATATAGATTTTATAGTAGTATCTTCCATTGTATTTGTTTTACATAATTTGTAGCTTACTACATACTATTTCTATTAAGTTAAGTCTACCTTAGTTATATAAACTAAGACCGTTCGACTCAAGGCAAGTTAATTAAGCAAGAGTAGCTTTTAACTTCGGCCACTAAGTATCAACTTTCACACTTGGCGCTCATAGCTGGGAAAGCTCCTATAACTACACTAGGTAGCCTTTATAGCCTTTCCTTTACGGTTCTTACCGCGTAACCACCCCAACCCTCCAATCCCCTTAATTCACAGACTATGATCAACAATAGCCTCATACCCTATTTTGCTGACTCAAGATATCTCCTTGATAACCGTCAACAATTGACTATCACTGAATATGACATGGGTAGTAGTGATGAAGAAGAAGCTAGTGTTCTGACCCCAGAAATAGACACTGCTGCTTTAAATCAAGCTGCCCTACCTCCTCATGTTGTAAGCTCGGTCGTTACCTATGGAGCTGTTCCTATGCACGTTCTTAATGGTGATCTCTCTGCTTGGAGACAATACCAAAGTAGTAACTCCAGTACCCAAATTACTTTTCGTGCTCAGTACCAAACGGTACCTACCCTTTCCCACGTTCAACAATATTTAGTAGAGTTCTTGCACAACAAACTCATCCAGATGGTTGGTGAACTCAACCGTCTCTCAACTCACAATAATGAATTGTCTACCTCTTTAAGCTCGCTTCTAGGTACGGTTAATAATCTCTCCATGGTCATCAACCAAAACAATGATGTCATCACCCCATCAAATGAATTCCATACCAGTAAGTTTAATGAATTCAACCAAAGGCTCAATGATACTGTTAGTTATGAAGTATATAGAGATTTGGCAAGAGAAGTAGGAGACTTCAAGGCTGAATTGCATCAGCTTGATACTGCCTTACATTCCGAACTCATTAAGATCTCTGACGAGATCAACCTTTCCCTCACTGAGATCAATGACCATACTGCTCAAAGGGTCTCAGATATCGACGGAAAAGTGAAAATCACTTTTGCAGAACTTAATAGATCGTTGATGACTAGATTCACCGAGTATAATCATCGTTTATCCTATGTTGAGCAATCCCCTGCGTCTGCATCAGCCAAAGATGCCAGAATCTTGGCTTTAGAACAAGATTTAGCTGCTTGTAATGTACAACTGACTCAACAAGTGACCACCATTAGCCAGCTCATCACTTCCAATAATAATTTGAAGGAACAAATTAGATTAGATAAAGAGCAGTCAGCGGCTGACTGGGAAGAAATTTCGCGTAATATACAGAGTACCAAGGAAGAGCTTATTATTCTTCAAACTAAGGTAGCTTCCAATACCAGCCAAATCAAGGCATCTTCTTGTAATTGTAGAAAGGAACGTATCGCTGTTTCAGCACCTCACTCCAGACTCTCGACTTATAGAGATGTTCCGAGATATAATATGTATGATCTAGGTGATGGTACCACAGAATCTATTCTTGACACTGAATATCAAATGAACCCTAAGTATCGTGGTTCTATTCACTTGGTACAACCGGATGATCAACCCAAGAAAGGAGAAAGTCCACCTCAATTACTTCCTAGAATGACCACTGCACCTACTGATGGTATTTACTCAAGAAACCCTGCTACAGGATCTAATGCTGAGCCAATAAGATCTCATGTACAACCCTATGCTGAAGTTAACCTGGACAATCCTTTTAACAATAGTAACAAAAACAAGTTGCCATATATTGCTCCAAAAATCACTCAACATGTACCCTATGAGCAATCTTCATCTCACTACGTACAACCCGAGCGGATTCCTGTTCAAAATAACTATGGTATATCACATAATAATCATGACGCCTATTATGGCCATCCTGGACCTTCTGGTAACAATCTAAACCCGCATAGCTTCTCAACATACCCCCACAATTATCCGAGAAGCTCCCAACCCGTTAATACCAAGTTTAATTTTAGTCTCCTATTCAATCCAAATGAAATCACTGCTACTACTTTCATCAAAGCGCTAGAAGTTCATCTTGATGCCAACAATTGGACCTACGAGTGTCGCCCTCAATGTCTCTTAGGTCAGCTTCAAACAAACGAGCTTTCCTGGTGTATGACCCTACCTGATGACTTACGCAGTAACTGGAACTCTTTTAAAAAGGCATTCATAGATCACTATGATTCCGATGTAAAAATGGAAGCAAAAAAGGCAGCCCTTTTATCTTTACGACTAGACGATGAAAGCAAACTTGAAAATTACATTGCAAACGTAAAAAATCGTGCTAATGCTTTAATTTCCTGTGGGAAGTTAAGCGTTACAGACCTCCGCCTGGCCTTCCAACGAAACCTTCCAAGTCACATCGCACGTCTTTTTCTAGACCCTCATCATAATATCACCAATATTACTCAGATGATAGAGATTTTAGAGCTATACCTCGGAAGTCCAAAAAGCGAAGTTAAATCCAAGAAACTATACGTTAATCATATAGATAAAGAAACGGACAACAACGAATATCTTCATTGCTTTGCCATTACACAACAGCACTACTCCAACCATCGTAAATCTCGAGTATTTACTGGATGCTGGAACTGTGGTGAACATGGACATATTGCCGTCAATTGTATTGAACCAAAGCCAGAAAATGGTATTTTTAAATATTACTTTGAAAAAAATGTTCGCAATAGTAAACATTTTAACAAAAATAAACAAGTTAATCACCTCAATTATAATTATAATGATGGTGACACTGAAAAGTTTGTTGACCCCAACAGCGAGTCAAAAAACTTCTAAGTGGGAGGGTAAATGAGGATCCCCCTTCCACGAAATCAAAAATTCCTCCTGATCCAGATGAAAGCACTGAATTAGACTTCGAAATTAACACGCTTTCAAAATTTGACCCCTCTACCCTCATCCTAGCACTACCTTCCAAAATTCGTGGCAGACCCAAGAAGAAAAAGGTTCCCGTCGTTGAAATTCCTAAAGTCATTCCACGTCGAATTGATAAGTCACCTGATAACTCTATCAATGCCCCTGATTCTGCCTTGATAAATGAAATTGCTAAACCTTACATTTCACAATTATCCGATTTATCCAAACTGTCCCTTACACAAAGTGAACTAGATAATACACACCAGTGGTTAACTAATGTTACCATCCCAATTCCTCTAGACAAAATCCTAACTGGAGAATCAGACTTAGCAATTGCATTTAGAAACATCATTAGAGAATATCAGAATCCAAATAAACAGATCCTCTTAGTAAACCTCGATGCCAAAGCCAACTCCACCGATTGTACTTACATTAATGCGTCGATTTACAAAAAAAAATGTGCGTATAATATTAGATAGCGGAGCTCCCATCAATTTCATATCGAGTCGTCTGGTAAAACGATTACCCTTTAAACCGGATATAGATTGTTCGGACACCTTCGGTACAGCCGGAACCGGAACCGTCACGGCACTAGGAGCATACTCATCAATCCCTATTAAGTTTGGAAAGCTAACTTTAGCCTTTCCAGCGATAGTGTTGGAAAGCGAAGGTTACGACTTCCTCCTAGGCACCGAATTCTTTGTGAAACATGGTTGCCAATTATTGTACGATCAAAATATCTTAAAAGTATTAGATCAATCCATTCCAATGTACTACAATAAGCCAAGGAACCTAACCATTAACAACATAAGCAACAAAACTCCTGACTGTCGTATAATGAGCTATCGGACTAACAATAAATCAGTTGACGTTACTCTCTGCGGATTAGAATCTGTGATTTATCAATATCCAGATATAGCATATAAGCAGTCTGGAATCCCCATTATTTCCCCTAAGAACTTACTAATACCGCCTAAATCACAGGTAGTACTAGACACCGAAATCTCATTATGGGTACCTAAGGAGTTCCATCTATCTATATACAGTATAGAAAGTGTTTCAAGATTAGAACCTCTAACTATGCCCGGGATTTTAGGTAATAACATGAATGAGACTATAAAACTACTGCTTGCCAACATTACCGAAAAAGATATCAAAATCTCTAGAGGTCAACAGGTTGGTACAATCCACGTAGAAAATAACATTGTGATTAATACTTTCAGTAAATTTGCAACACTAGAAGAATTCCAAATTTATGAAGAAGCCCCTAATAACCAAACCCTGTTTGTTGAGAAAGACACTATTAAACATCTAAACCCAGATGAACAACTTCAATTTTATAAATTGCTGGAAGAATATAAAGACGTCTTTGCAACTTCAGAAGAAGATATTGGCTGTGCCCGCAATACTAAACATAAAGTATATACATGTGATTCACTACCTGTTGCAACTAAAGCATATCGTAAATCTCAGTCTGAACTTAAGGCAGAACGAGAAGAAGTCCAAAAACTTTTAAGATTAGGTTTGATTATCCCTTCAAATAGTCCATGGGCCTCTCCCCTTATGATTGTTAAGAAAAAAGATGGAACTAATAGAGTAGTTATGGACTATAGGAAACTCAACAAAATCACAAAGAAGGATGTATATCCACTACCCAGAATAGATGATGCTGTTGACCGCTTACAAGGTGCAAAATACTTTTCAGCAATGGATCTAATCTCAGGATACTGGCAGGTAGAAATGGATCCGGAAGACCAAGAGAAATGCGCTTTGATTACTTCCGAAGGACTATTTCAACCAACGAGGATGCCACAAGGCCTTTCAAACGCTCCTGCTACATTCCAACGTCTTATGGATAATACACTAGGTGATCTTAAGCTCTCATGTGTACTAATTTACTTAGACGACTTGAATGTGTTCTCGAAGACTTTCGTGGATCACCTAAATCACCTTAAAGCAGTATTCGAACGTCTTCGCCAAGCTAACTTAAAGTTAAAGCCAAAAAAATGCTCATTTTTCCAAACTAGTCTGGAATTTTTAGGCTACAAGGTCTCTGACAAAGGTTTAGCTCCTATTCCTAATAAATTAGATGCAGTAAAAGAGCTTTTCCCCCCAACTACGATGAGAGAAGTACAAGTATTCCTCGGACTAATGAATTACTACCGAAGATTTATAAAAGATTTTTCGAACTTAGCCACTCCACTATTCCAATTGTTAAAGAAAGAAGTCAAGTTTCAATGGAAAGAAGAACACCAACAAGCCTTTGAAGAACTTCGCGATAAGCTGCTTAACGCCCCAGTGTTGATGTTTCCAAATTTCTCAAAGCCCTTCTCCCTGTATACCGACGCTAGCCTAACGGCAGTTGGAGGTGTTTTAAGTCAACTGGATGATGACAACTGCGAGCATCCAATAGCTTATACCTCTAGAACCTTATCGAAGCATGAGAGGAATTACACTACGACAGAGAAGGAATGCCTTGCAATTATTCATGCTATAAAGGCATTTAGACCGTATATCTATGGCACTCACTTTACTGTTATTACCGACCATGTTTCCCTAAAGTGGTTATATTCAATCACTAATCCTGAAGGACGTCTAGCTAGGTGGGCTCTAAAACTACAATCGTATAGTTTTGATATAGTATATAAGCCAGGTAAAGATCACCAAAATGCAGATGGGCTTAGTAGGTTACCCAGGATCTGTCTAGCCACCCCCATAGATGATGATCTGTACAACCTATTGGGTAATAAAAATAAGTGGCCGCAACAACAACCTGAGCTTAAACAATGGCTTGAGAAAAATGCCCAGAATATCATTGTCAAAAGTAATGCATTGTACAAAAAGATTAAAGGAACATATATTCCGTATATTAAGCCTTCTTCGCGGCTATCTGCATGTCAACAGTTTCACAATGTGATCTGCGGGCATTCAGCCTTCCAAAAAACATATGACACCATGAAAGTTTCCTGCTATTGGGAATCAATGATACCAGACTTAGAAGACTTCATAAATAATTGTGATGTTTGTAAAAGAGAACAAAGTAGGATAAAAGTAACAGCTTACAAGTTTATTTTACCTAAACATGCATTCCACACGGTAAGTATAGATGTGATAGGCCCTCTTTGTGAAGCTTCTTCAGTAAGAGGAAATAAGTATATCGTTGTAGCTATAGACCATCTAACTAAGTGGGTTGAAGCTAGAGCAATACCAAACCAGACTTCCTTCCACATATCTAAATTTATATATGAAGATATTATTTGTAGACATGGAAGCCCACAGGTGATACTTACCGATAATGCTGCCAATTTTGTTAATCTAGTTCTCCCAAAATTAGCCAGACTAATGGCCATAAGACATTCTACTGCAGCTCCGTATCATCCAGAAACTAATGGAATGGTTGAGAGAGTAAACGGTACACTAATACGTATACTAAGAAAACTAGCTTTTGACAAAACTAGCTGTTGGGATGAATATCTACATTCCGCTATTTTAGCATATAGATATTCAGTACACAGTATTACTAAAAAGTCTCCTTTTATTATGCTTTATGGGAGACACCCTGGGCTCCCCATATCTTTTGCCCCTTTAATCGCTAAACAAGGCGAGATAAGCCCTGACATATACTTGGCTAAACTAACAAAAAAATTGATAGCTATCCAAGTTGAAGCCTTTAACGCATTAACAGATTCGAAGATAAAGAGGTATCAGCAAGATATGTCCAGACTTCCTAGTCTAGCCACTTTCAAGGTAGGAGATATTGTTTATTTGTATCCTTCCTACAACCAACCTAGAAAAAATAAACTGGCACTGAAATGGGACGGACCATATGAAATCATACATAAACACTTGTATGATAGCTATTCGATTAAACATAAAGGAACAAGCGTCATTTATAATCGAGTCCATGCCAAGTTTCTCAAATCAGCAATGTGATTCAATGAGTACAATTCGTAACTAGTCAAATTGCTCTTGGTAAGTAAATCATAAAAATTCACTACATCAAATCATAGGGAGGGAAATGTGAAATATTGCTTTATTTAGCTCTCGGATTGATTATAACGCAACAATCACTTAAGTTGCTGTGTTCTCAAGTTCAAATACAATCAAGTCAGAGTCCCTTATTTTGATTTGCTGCGAGAATTTCTAACTTCATATTGCAAGGAATAACATCCTCTCGTATTAATATCCATATTTATTGGAGTATAAAAGAGATTCTTCAATATGATAACTCCAGGCTTTTTTAATTGGATTACTCCCTGATAACGTATCATTAATAAAGTCACTAAGTCTTTCTGACAACATCTGATATAGATTTTATAGTAGTATCTTCCATTGTATTTGTTTTACATAATTTGTAGCTTACTACATACTATTTCTATTAAGTTAAGTCTACCTTAGTTATATAAACTAAGACCCTTCGACTCAAGGCAAGTTAATTAAGCAAGAGTAGCTTTTAACTTCGGCCACTAAGTATCAACTTTCACAGTAAAGAAACAGAGTAGCTATTCATTTAATTTTAAATTTGAAAAGTTTAAAGAATGATTTTTTAGGTTATTCAGGATTTATGGTTCCATAAAAATAGTTTATAAATTTAATGTACGAAATAAATATAATTTTAACTGCTGCATTAAGTGTATGTTTATTTCTTTACGTATCACTATTGTTACTTTACAGATATATATTTTTTAGTTTTCCCACAAGCTTAGTGAGTACATTTTAAAAAATAGAGAGGATATTGGCTGTAGCAGTAATTTTTGTATTGTGAGAAAAAAACTGTTAACAAGTACTCTAAAAACGCTTTACTGGTGCAATTCTATACATTGCGCTTTCAGATTTGTCCAGAAAAATAAGAAACTGAGAAAAGAATATAAAAAGTTGAATATTTGAACTTTTAACTTCTAACAATAAATTATATATTATTGATTTTAATAAAAACTAACAATTAAACAATAAATTAAATTTATTACGATCATTCCTTATAATCTCAATTCAAAACACTGAAACAAACCCTCATTCTAATAACTTGAAGCAGTATCAAAACTCAGTGAATTGATTTTTAAAAAGAGATATAAATGAGGGATTTGATCAACGATTAAATAATTTTAAAAAATTATTAGCATTATATAAATATTGGTATTTTCCCTTCTAAATACAATAATCAAAATGATTAAAAACAGTACCTTTCTAGTAGCTTTAGTAATTGGCTTAACCTTACCTAACATCAATGGACTACCCATTCATCGACCTTATTTAAGAAGAAGCTTTAAAAACGGTTTAAATCATAATCGAGTACCCAATGCTAAACAGCATGACCCTTTCTTTGTTCGTTATCCACCTGGTAAGAACTGAAGTATGCTTCTAAAAGTTTTTTATTGATGGAAGTTAAAGAGAATGGATATAATATTTTTTTTGTAATAAATTGAAATTAATGTTAATAAAATTGTTATCATTTTTTGTTTTTTTTAATCTTAATAATAAACAGTATTGATATATTCTTTGTTTATGAAGTGAACTAAGAATTTTTTTGAAATTTATACTCGACTAAAGTGGACAATATCTTGAAACAAAAAACAACCCCAATTTTTTCTGGATTGAATTTTACCAATCATCCTGAGTGGCAAACACCTGAGACATTATTTCTTCAAGGGTTTAATATTCTTTAATTAACCACATCTATACAATTCAGTTTATATGAACTTAAAGATCAATGTCTAGAATATTTTTTTATTTAATGCTGTCTTTATAGCTTTATCTTTTATTTTAAATTATTTTTCAATTTCAGACTTGTAATAAACATTGTACTCTCATAACGAATAATACATAGTACTGCTAATACAAAGCGCAAAAATCACTATAAAAACAATTCAAACAAAATCTATGCACCTATAAAAACGCATATTGGAAAGTTACAAGTTATAAGTTACAATTTAGCCTTTTTCGCAACATGTGGTCAAGTGCCTACATGCTTAAACTCCTCGAAACCTTATATTACATACAGCTTCATTTGAAATCCACTGACTTTGACCATGCGATGAGCTCGGGAAGCAAATTTCATGTTATGGTTAAAGGCTAATACGATATCAGAACACTGTAGAAACAAATAAAGATAACAATCCTCTAATTTTCTGATACTTAAATTGGGTACTATTTTTGCTGTAGATTGAAAAATAATGAATTCTGATTATGGGAAGTTGATTTTATTTAAAAAAGGGTAAAGCGGGGCTATTTTATCTATCAAAATAAGCAAGAATGGCTTCCATTGATGTAAATTGTCATTAAAATAACCAGTATTCAATTTAATATGATATTTCAATATTAGAAATGCTGGAAATTGCATAATTGATTCGCCCACCCATTATTTTTAATTCTTGGAAGTTATGAAATACCAGCGTTTTGGTTTATAGCAAATGATGCTTTCCTTTATGCGAAATTTTATTAAGCAAAAGTTCAATTGGATTCAAAATTTCTACTTAGGTCAAATTGGAAGAATTAGACTCTAGTAAAAAAACATGATGAGCTGAAATTATCTATGGTATCTAAAAGACTATTACAGTATAGAATAAATGAACTACTCATAGTATTATTGTAATACATAACAATGAAAAAAATTGAAAAAGAGATTGAAGCTTTGAAAGTAGTAATTTTCACTATCAAAAACTAAATGTACACAAGCTTTTTTAAAGACAAGAGTAAAAATTACATTTATTAATATTTTCCGTCTATACCAGCTTTTTATGTATCGTTTGAGTTAGATTGCTATCCATATTTCCTTAGATTTCAATAACTCAACTTACCACATGGTTACATGTTCCATTTTATTGCTTATTAATTCTTTTCATACCAAACTTATTTTAATTGTAAAACTTTGCTCCAATACCTTTTTCCTTTGACACTGGATAATAATCTTTACAGAAAGGATCTCTCTTTCTTTTCCTAATGTATATTAACAATCTCCTCGTTTTTGGAAAGATTTCAATGGAAAACAGGGATCGAACTCCAAAGTTTTTGGAAATGCAAGTTACTTTTAACTTTTGTTTCCCCTAACAATGGGTCTCTTTTTTTATAACAAATAAAAACACAATCGAATTGCACTTTTTGAATTTCAAAGTCAATCGATTATTCCATCGCATTCTAATATGCCGCTAACTATTAATAACTCAATTGACCATTAATCTTATTACAACTTCTGAACTAATTTTGCAAAGCCATAAATAACTGGTTTGCAAATTCACGGAGTATTTTGGATGTTAATTACATTTCCGTAAACACTGGAAAGGGGGCACAAAATAGGTTAAGAACTTTCAAAACAAGTAATAAAAAATAAGTAACAATTTTGTGAAAACTCGAATAATAATTGCTCAGAGTGAAGGAATAACAATAACAAATTATTTTAAAAAAAAAGGACAAATTAAGTAATAGTAGAATTCAAATAAAGGAGAAATTTATTAGTTAATTTATTAATTGTAATATTTTTCAATTGTTATTAAAGAGTATATAACGCTAGTAATTAATTACATTAATTAGAAGTATTCATTTTTATATATATACTTATTGTACATAAGTTCATTCCTATTTTTATTAAATTATTCATATTGTGTTTTTGATACTTTCTCTTAATTTAATCCATATTAATCAATATCAACCATGTTATTTTATTCGATATTCTATCTAGCATTGTACACAAGCAACTTGATTGAAGCTACTCAACTTGTTGATCAACAGAAGCACCATTTTGTAGTCTTAGAATTATCTCCTGGGCTGGATCCAAAAAGAATCGATTCATCATTGAATTTAGAATATCAAGAACCAGTCTTAAGTGTTCCCAACCATTATCTATACAAAGCCAAAGTAGCTCATTATAAGGAAAAAGAAGGAATCAACTTAATGATAAAAAAACACCAACAGCAATTTAGGGATCATATAGCTAAAAATATATTAGATATTGAACATCAAGAGATTTCTAAAGTTTATAAAAGAAGGATACTACCCAAATTGTTTCATCGGGAACTTAATAAAAGAGAATTAGAAGTTCGAGAATTACAAGTACGTAGCGAATTGAATATAAGAGATCCTGGTTTTGGTCATCAATGGCATATATTAAATAAAAGAAATAAAGGCAATGATTTGAATTTATTACCTGTATGGGAAAGGGGTTTAACTGGAAAGGGAATAACGGTTGCTTTTGTTGATGATGGTTTAGATCATTTAAATGAAGAATTTAGTTATAAATATGATCCATTAGCAAGTTATGATTTCAATACCAATAGTACCGATCCAATACCAAAATTAGATGGTGATTCCCATGGAACTCGATGTGCTGGTGAAGTCAGTGCAGCCAAAGATAATGCTTGTGGGGTAGGTATTGCATATGATTCCAAAGTGAGTGGTATTCGAGCATTGTCAGCCCCGTTATATGCTCATTCAGAAGCAAGTGCATTAAGTTATCGTAATGATTTAAATGATATTTATTCTTGTTCATGGGGACCACAAGATGATGGTCAAAGTATTGGTGAACCAGCCAAAGTAGCTCAAAAAAGTATAATAAATTCAATTACTAATGGTCGTCAAGGTAAAGGTAATATTTATGTATTTGCTAGTGGTAATGGGGGTTTATATAAAGATAATTGTAATTTTGATGGTTATGTTAATTCTATTTATACAATTGCTGTGGGTGCTATTGATCGATATAATAAAATACCAAAATACTCAGAAGGTTGCTCAGCTTTACTTTTAGTGACTTATTCAGGGGATGATAGTGGTAAAGATACTATATTTACTACGGATGCTAATGGTAAATGTACTTCAAAACATTCAGGTACTAGTGCTGCTGGTCCTTTAATTTCTGGAGTAGTAGCTTTAGCTTTAGAAGCTAGACCCGATCTTTCTTGGAGAGATATTCAACATTTAATTATTCAAAATTCGATACCCATTTCTTTAGATCATCCATCTTGGACTACTACTTACGTTGGAAGACCTTATTCAAATATGTTTGGCTATGGCAAAATGGATGCTAGTAGATTCATTGATGCTGCTATTCATTTTCAAAATGTAGGTCCACAAACTCAAATTCAGATTCCTACAATTGAAGTAGATGAAGGAATTCCAGAAACTAATGATGGTTTATTAACTTCTATTATCGTTACTCCTGAAATGGTAAATAATAATAACTTTGATACTTTGGAGCATGTTACTATTAAATTTAATATTGAACATGATAGAAGAAGAGATGTTGAAATGGAATTAATTTCACCTAATAATATTGTATCAAAAGTTATTGAATCTAGACCTTATGATAAATCTAATGAAGGTTTCCAAGATTGGACTGTAATGACAGTTAAACATTTTGATGAACCAATTATTGGTGAATGGAAATTAAAAGTTAAAGATATTCATCATCATAATTTTAAACATGGGAAATTCATCAATTATTCAATCACTTTTTATGGCCAATCAAAACCAATTATTAGATATCCATCATATTCTAAGTTAAATAGAATGTCTAAGATATTTAACTATTTTAAAGATTTATTATAATAGTAATAAAATAATAGTAATAAAATATTGATTTTATTTAAATAATTTTATTCAATTTAGTCTAGATTTTGAAAAAAGTATCAAAGAACAATAATTCATTTAATAATTTTGAAAACTTTCTTTCTTTAACGTGAACTTTATAATATTCATTACCCGTAGTGACATCTAAATAAATCAAATACAAATCATTTAAATTATTAAATTCTTCCTGTTTTGGCATTAAATAATCATATCTTTCGTCAATATTAATTATTTTAGCTTCTGGTTTCATTAAAGTAGCTGCATGTTCTGGTGTATTAAAACCTATCTCTGCAATAGATTGTGCTGTATTTGAATGAATTAAAGTAAGTAATGACAAGATAATAGTTATATATTTCATTATTAAATAAGAGATGCAAGGGATTATTAAGTTAAATGGTTGAATTAAAAATGGGTTTACAATAGATCTTTGTTTATTTATATTGTTTTTGAGTTTTTTAATTTCCGAAAGTCAAAATCTCATTTTTCAGTTAGTTTTAAATATTGATTTTTAGTATCTTTAAATTTATATTTATTAATTCAATGATAGTTTATAATCCTATTGAATAAATTTTCATTATTGTTTTTAAATGTAGATAAGCTATTAATTAGAGATATGAAATTATAAGTTTATTTGATAATCTCATTTTATTATTATAATCATTGAAATTCAACTATTTAAATACGTTTGTTTTATATCTTTTTAACGGTATCTTAAACCAACTCAGTACTCTAAAATAGTAATAAAAATAAATGCTTTTTCTATTATTTAAAAGTTTAAGTTCATTGAATAATAATATTACAAAATTATTGAAATAATATGTTTGAAATTGACATTAATATTATGAAATTTCACTTATAATTACATGTAGTAATTGTATTGCTTCTATAACTACTAAATAATATAATATACAATAAGTAGCTTAAACTGAATAGATTGGAGTTCGAATTAAGCTCGTGACCAAAGGAGTTACCTGTAGCTATAAATATTGAATCATTCTTCTCTCCTTTGGGGAACTTTAAATTTCTAACTATTTTTATTAAATTCTTACTTATCAATAAAGTCAATTCCAAATAAAAAAATCTGCCACTTCACAAGATTTTTGAAATTAGAAAATAATTAGGCCTTAGTTGAAGCTTAAATTTTGGCCTTTTATCTTCTCAGGTCAACATTTTTAGAAAAATACGCATAAATAAAAATAAAACTTAAAATTCTAACGATAATTTATAAAAATAAATAAAATTTATTAAATCACAGCTAACTTCCGATGACTATAACTTTAAATCAAGCTTAGCAATTGAAGTTGGTCTTATTCTTCTAGGTTTACCATAACTTGGTTTACCATAACTTGGTTTACCATAACTTGGTTTACCATAACTTGGTTTTCCATAACTTGGTTTTCCATATGGCTTTCTACCATAACTTGGTTTTCCATACCCTGGCCTTCCATAACTTGGTTTTCCATGACCTGAATTACCATGACCTGGTCTACCATGACCTGGTCTACCATGATTTTGTTTTCCATGATGAGGTTTATTATCTCCAGAAGCACCTCCTTTTGAAGGATGAGTTCCTTTATTAGAATCCTTATTAGGAGCTTTATTAGGTTCTTCAACTAAATTTAAGAAATCATCGATATTGTCATCATCGTTATTATCACCATCTAAATCAACCTTAGTGACATCATCTTCACCTGGGAAAATACCAACAAAATCATCGATATCATTAATATCTTTTGGTTCATCTTTGCTATCTTTTGGTTTGTCATTATTATCTTTTGGTTTGTCGCTGTTATATTTTGGTTTGTCACTGTTATCTTTTGGTTTGTCATTGTTATCTTTTGGTTTATCAATATCAGCTTTAGTTGGTTTATCTTCACCTGGGAAAATACCGATGAAATCATCATCTTTAATTTCACCATCTAAATCAATATTAGTGAAATCATCTTCACCTGGGAAAATACCAATCAAATTATCACCATTTTTTGATTCATCTTTAGTATCTTTTGGTTTATCGTTTCCAGAAGAAGTATCTTTTGGTTTATCGTTTTCAGAAGAAGTATCTTTTGGTTTATCGTTTTCAGAAGAAGTATCTTTTGGTTTATCGTTTTCAGAAGAAGTATCTTTTGGTTTATCGTTTTCAGAAGAAGTATCTTTTGGTTTATCGTTTTCAGAAGAAGTATCTTTTGGTTTATCGTTTTCAGAAGAAGTATCTTTTGGTTTATCGTTTTCAGAAGAAGTATCTTTTGGTTTATCGTTTTCAGAAGAAGTATCTTTTGGTTTATCGTTTCCAGAAGAAGTATCTTTTGATTTATCGTTTTCAGAAATATCTTTTGGTTTATCATTTCCAGAAGAGGTATTTTTATCAGCATAATCCTTTGGTTTATTAGAACCACCTTTAATTGGTTTATCTTCACTTGGTAACTCAATAATAAGATCATCAGTGATATCAAGATCATCAGTAGCATCACTAGTATTATGAGCATCAACATCATTGTCATCTTTATGAACTTCAATATCATCATCAATACCAGTGAAAAGATCGCTTAAATCTTCTTGTTCCTTTGGTTTATCTTTAGTATCTTTGTTTCCTGATGTAATAGGAGCAGTTTGTTTTATTCCCTCTGGTTCCTTCTCATCTTTCTTTTCATCTTTCTTTTCATCAGATTTGGCAGGAGTAGAATCTTTGTTATCTGGTTTATTATCTGGTTTATTATCTGGTTTATTACCACCTTCGAGAATATCATCAAAATCATCATCACCAGAAGTTACTTTGTCATCCTTTTTATCTTTTGGTTTTTCACTATCGGTTTCTTTAGTTGGTGCTGAAGGATGTTTATCGTCTTTATTATCGTCCTTTTTATCACCTTCATGTGTCTTTGGATTGTTTCCTTCATCTGGAAGTTTGCCGAATCCAGGATCAATATCATCTCCAGGTGGAATTTTACTAAAGCCAGGGTCAATACCACCATCACCATCAATATCAACATCACCACCAACAATAGCAGGGCCAGGAAGGAAAGGAACAGCAGTTGATAAGTCAACGGGTGGTAAACATCTTACTTTGTTATTAGCATCACCGTTAACGCCACCAGCACACAATCTTTGTTTTCCATACCCATTGTTACCATATGGCTTCCTCTTATATCCCTTATTACCGTATCCTTTTTTATAAGAATTAGGTCTCTTTGTACCAGTATTTTCATTGTTACCAGATACATTATCAAGATCTAAAGCATTTTCAGGAGAAGCCTTATCATCAATTAAATCTTCTTTAGGTGATTTTTCTTTAATTGTATTTAACAAATCACTTAATGGTTTAGGTTCTTCATTATCATCTGTGGGAGGAGTCAATAATACGAAATCATCCATAGAACCTTTACGTTCAACAATAGGTCTAGAATCAGGTTCTTTAGTTGGCTCTAATAGTACAAAATCATGATGTTCATTGGGATCAAATGTCTTTGGTTGAGGTTGTAACAATATATAATCATTTGGTTTCTTTAAACTCTTTCCGTTGGGAGCCTGTGGGGCATTCAAGGCATCTGCTGGGGCATCAGTCAATAACAAGTACTCATTACTTTCTTTATTATCTGGCTTAGCCATTTGAGGTTTCACATTATTGATAGGTAAGTTATTGTTGCGTAACTCATGCTTGTTGGGTGCTTGGCTTGGTGCAGCTAAGATTAAATTGGCAGCAGCCAGTGCAGCAATTAAATTTTTCATTTTTTCTAATATCTAATTTTTTTAATATTAAAATTAATACAAAAAAAGTGAATATTTCAATTTATTATATTTGTATTTACTTCAACTTGTGATAGTCTAATTGATGTGATTATCTTTAGTGTCACTCAATTTTATTTTTTCAATTTTTTTGTGGCTAAAATTAAAAGATTTTTGGCCTTTTAGAGTCCAATTTGGGCATTATTTTTTGCTAAAAAGAAAATCATTCACTATTGTTGTTGATCTTTTTGTTTATTATGTATTAAACTAATACTATCAATTATTTAATTGAGTATTGTAATGTGTCAATCGATTGAAATAATAACTGTGTTTTAATCTTTTGAAGAGCAATGAAAGTAGAATGTGACTGCTTTAATTTTTTAGAAACAATTGAAGCGATTTTTTGTTCAACCAGAATATTCCATTTTGAAATTGAACTAAAAAAATTTAAGCATCATAACCAATTAATATATAAAGGTGTCCCTTTTTGTTGAAGAAATTTAATACTATTTTTTCGGCCTAATAGCGTCTAAAAAATCGAAAGAGTGATGAAGCAAAAAAAACACTTCCAAATAGATTATGAAATTTGATAAAAATGTATATAAGTACCTCCTTTGATTTATAAAAAATAATCAAGGCATGTCAACAATTACTAACAGTCTATTTTAACATCCAGGATAATTTTCATTTACCTTGATAAAAAATTATTAAATGAAAGTGCATATCTTCCATGGTATATTAGATATTTTAATTTATTTCAACCTAATCATCCAATAGAAAATGAGTGTGAAGAAGAATATAATCAAGTAAAAGAGGTATTTAAAGGTCATTTTAATCGAGGGCTTGAAGTTGGAGCTTCCGTAGTAGTATGTAACAAAAGAATATCAGTAGCTGAACTTTAAGATAGTTATCAAAATTTTGAAAAAAAAATACTATGTACTTCAATACTTTAATTGTTGTATTTTCATGTTCAAAATTTATAGTAGTCTTAATTGAGCTATGTTAAAATCCTCTTGATAATTATTTTTCCAGGAAAGTGCTGTTATTGTCAGGTTACTAGATCAAGGCTCACTTGGTTATAATGAGAAGATAAGTACGTACTGGCTTGAATATGTCCATCGAAATAAAGGAGAAGTAATATTACCAGATTTATTGCGTCATGAAGGGGGAGTACTTTTTTTAGTTAATTCAATACCAACTTGCGAGGAAGTATATGATGTAAATAAGCTTCGAACTATTATTACTAACATACCGCATATTTATAATGGAAAGAAAGTACAAAGTTATCATGTTATAACAAGAGGTTTAATCCTTAATGAAATCATAAAAATAGTAGATAAAGAAGTACGTAGTATTGGACAATTATTTGAACAAGAAATTAGTTCAAAATATGATTTAGAATTTTATTTAGGTCTAAGAAAAATTAACAGCCATCGTAGAGCAAAATAGTATAGTTATCCTACTTTAGATTCATTAATTATATTTTTATCAAATTGACTATTGGGGAGAAAACCATTCAAACTTAACAAGAATTATTTAAAGAAGGATTACAGTATGTTTAAAACACTTCAACTAAAAGTGTTAAAGCAGAGGAATTATCCTAACGCTTCCGATTTTGCTACTATTGAATTTCCAAGTCCAAACGGTCATACGAATGCAAAACCAGTAAATATATTGTATTAATCAAGCTTAATTTTAATCGCTTATTCAATTCAAAGCTAGCCAAAATGAGTAGTTACTTTGGTAATAATGGGGAATTAGATAATAAGCAATTTATAACTGAATTTGGTATAAATAAAGCAATAAGTGAAGGCACTCAAGCTATTAGCCAAGTAGTACTAAGAGAAACCGAATTTATTGAAGGTAGGTTTAGAGTTTTTAAATATCCAGGATTAAATGAGTATTCCGATATATTCTTTTGTGGCTGGGGTGATATGGTTAGCAGCTTAGTCCTATTTTCACCAGAATTTAATTCCTGTTTTGCTTGCACAATGAACCCTCAGCATCTTGTTATGATGAGGGAAAGTAGAGCTACTAATTTATTAGTTGCTGCGTTTAAAGCACATATTAAGAATTTTACTAAAAATTAAGCTGTTAGCTTTAATGTTTATTTTATTTCAAAAGACAACTAAATGTCGAAACATCCATAACAACTTAGTTAAACTATTGTTCTATTTGTTCAACCATTTTACAATCATAAAGCGAAGGTTATAAAATATTACAAAATCTTCTTATGTAATAAAATTAAAATCTATATCCTTTTTACTATAAGGTTTTTATTTTATTTTTATAGCAAGGAAGGATTTCTAAATAATCTTATGTAAACGTTTTATACGAAATTTTCAAAAATTACATCCCACTTATGCTTAAAATTCTAAACCATATGGGGATGTATTTTTTGTTTAAGAATTTTACTAACAACCTTTCCGTTCAAATAGTGCTTAAAAAATGGAAAAGTGAAGCCAAAAAAACATCCCCATATAATAACTTTAATTTGCTTGTTTTTGTTTTTTTTATATTTTAATAAAAAATTATAATATTAATATATCATTACTATTAGTTGTTTTCAAATAATTATATTAATTTCTATTTATATTAAATTTAAACTTTTTATATTTATTAAAAAAATATATTAAACTATAGTTGATAATAATGCTACTTGTTAGTTTTTATTTTCTATTTTTTAAAGCATTAATTTTGTATATTGCTTGATTAGGTTTATTATTACCAATAATAAACTTTGATGATTTTTTTTTGTTTTATTATAAAATTCTATAAACTTTGGGTTATTATGAATAGTTGTTAAAGTTAATGTAAATTAATTATAATGTTTATATAGTGTGCTTCTCCTTGTTATATGCGAAAGTTGGTACTCAGTGGTTGGAGTTAAAAGCAGTTCTTGGTTGATTAACTTGCCTTGAGTCGAACGGTCTTAGTTTATATAACTAAGATAGACTTAAATTAATAAGAATAATACGCAATAAGTTACGAACTATGTAAAACAAATAGAATAGACAATACTACTGTAAAATCTACGTAAGGTATTGTCAGAAAGACTTAGTGGCTTTATTAAAGGTACGATATCAGGGAATAATTCAATCAAAAAGCCTCGGGTTATCATGCTGAAGAATCTCTTTTATACTTCAATTGGGTGGCTATATATAAGGAACATGATAATAGTTACTCCTTATTATAGTTACCAAGTATGGACATTAAAACGTGGACAATAAGTTCTTCATGGTTAGGCGGTGGTAATTCTCATAGCAAATCTAAATAAGGAACTTTGGATTGATTGTACCACATGAATCATGGTCAAATTGAATACAAGACTATAAATAGTTTTGCAAACAAGTTAAGTGATTATTATCCGATAATCAATCATAGAGCTAACAAAGCCAAAAAAGACACCTATATATGATGTTTTTGGTTTTTTAAATTTAATACTATTACGAGGATTTACTTTAGTTTGCTTAAATTTTTTTCAGAATTTTAAATAAGCATTTAAAATTATATGCTATTAAATTAGTAAAAACTAAGTTAAGTGGAAATATATTTAAGCAATTTGAATTGGTTTATTTATAGTTAAGTGAGATGAAACAAATGCAGTTTGAAAGCTTGTACTACAGGTAAGGATAATAATAAGATAAGAGAGGTATAACTTTTTAATTGATTTCCAGTTAAAATCAAACACCAACTGCTGCTAAAAAATAAGATAAAACTGCCTAATTTGAATTTGGAATTAAGAGCACTTAATTCTAAATGCTTATCAATAGCCCCAGTCAATTACTAAATCTCATAACTATTATATAAAAAACAAGTTATATCATATTTTACAATATCAAATGCTATTTCTATAAGCGAACTGTTTATTACTTTTAACTTTATAATAATAAAATATTTTCAAAAAGTATGGAAGGCTAAAACCTATGCTTAATTGTTTTATTAAAAATTTACAGAGTATTGTAAAAAATTCCTTATAATAAACTTTATTAACTATATTTATTCTAGAACTACATAACTATAGATTTAGTTAAATTGTTAACATTATGATTTTTAATTAATAACTTATTTGAAATACCGAAATGAAGAGGTTGTTTTTAAATTAGTAACTTGTTTATAAAGATTGTGTGGTGGTTGGACGAGCTTAAGTATTTTTGTTTTAACTAAGAACTCAAACACTCAAAGTTAAACTATATTATATCTATTAGTATAAATTCTATACTATCAATATATTGAATTAAATTATATGTAAACTATTTAGTAATGATTCATAGAAAAGTACTAAATCCGGTCTAGTTTAAAATTAATATATTAAAGCTAACAGCATTTCTTAGTCTATTATTTGATAGGTGATTGCACCCAATAGATGATTCCATATAAAAAAACAAATTATCTGACAGTTTACTTTGATTTAAAGCTTAGATCAGACTATCAATATATTTTAATAAAGAGTTTTATAGTATTTTTTCGTTTTCGATATTTATATAATCTACTAAAATATTGTGCAATATATTTCAAATTATAATATCATTGTTTTAAAAATAAGAAGCGATTTAATTTATTATTATTTTAATTAGAAAATACTATTCCTTTAAATAGTTAATTAATTGGCCCCTTATTTTAAATATTGATTTTAAAATCTATTAAGATGATTTTAGTTAAATTCGATTTTGAAATAATATTTTCATTTTTTAGTTATCTCATTAAAAACGTTACTCTAGAACAAAAAGTATATTTGAATCAAAATTATATACCAAAAATGTAAGGTTCTAGATTCACTCATTTTGTAAATCGTCTTTGAAATGATATTAAAGCACTCCATAATGATAACTTTGAGATTTCACTATTTAGATACATTGATATTCATTTCATAGTCAATGTTTAAAATTTCATAGTTTATTATTGCAAATGATTTTTACTATATCCAATAATACATAGGTTGTAAATGTTCACATATCCCAAACTTAGTTATGATCAAATTAATTTAGGGGCTATAAAATTTTTTAGAGTAAAAAGATATTTATTAAATTTAATTTGATATGCGTTATTATCAAATATGGCTAAGATAAAAAATACTTTTTTCAGAATTAAGGATTTATTGGTGTAGCGATTTCATAACTTACAAATAATCTTTTTCATATCATTGGAATTTTCTATATTTACAATATAACATTCTAGGTGTAACATTTGATGACTATTGTAAAAATAAAATTCGTGGGGCAAAATAAAATATTAAATACACCCTTTTTTCTGATTAAAAAGAAAAAGCTGCATTCTTATTTTTTTTTAAGTTAAACAAATTCTCTCCTTAACCCCTAAAATATATATATATGTTTTAAAATGATTGAAAGTGTGCATTTTTTATCATGAACAAATGAGGTGCTCATTTTCAACAAAGAAAAACTATTTTATTGGCTCCTTAGTAAGTAATCTGGGGTTAATTTAAAAATTAAGTATAAAAAATAAAATCAGAAAATAATATAAAAACCAAAAACTATTTATAATCAATATCTTAATCGTGTATCTTAATAGTTTACTTTAAAGATATTTTAAAGTACCGCGATAACTAACTTATTTATATTTGATATTACTAAAACAATTCGTATTTACCTAATTTTCCAGTAATTTAAATGAAGCCTTTTGAGTTAAAAGGGTTATTTTTCTTGTCTGATTGGTTTTACTTCTGGGTATTTCCTTTAGTCAGTGCCCTTCTTCGTACTGATCTTAAACAAATTCAAATTCTTTTAGCTAAAAGTGAAAGGGCAGGTATTAATGGTGATAATTTAGAAGCAGCCTGGCAAGAAGAGCAAAAAAACACTGCTAACCCACCATCTATTTTAAGATCTCTTTATAAGGTTTATGGTAAAGCTTATATTTTGGTTGGTATCTGGAAATTGGTTTGGGCTCTTTTCACATGGTTAGGTGCTTACTATTTCCTTCAAGTTTCGCTCCAATACTTTGATAAAGTCAACTTTCATTGGAGTAATACCGCTGGTTATTTGTTTGCTCTTGCTCTGTTCCTTTCTTCATTATTTAGTTCAATTGCTATCCATCAACTTTATGGTCAATGTTCTCGTATTGGGATCCAAATTAAATCAGCTCTTACCGTTTTAGTTTACAGAAAATCACTTATGTTATTTAGAGTTAAAGGTGGTGCTGGTGAGGTTATCAACGTACTTTCTACTGATGTTTCGCGTATCACTGAGGCTGTAACTAATCTACATTTCCTTTGGTCTGCTTTAGTTGAAGCTGTTTTGATTCTTGGTATTTCCTTTGGTTTAATAGGAGTTGCTGCTTTTCCAGCTCTTGGTATTGTTATCATCCTTCTTCCTTTACAATACTATCTCGGTAAGAAAACTTCCGATCTCCAAGTTCAAAATACTGCTATTACTACCCATAGAGTTCATCTTATGTCAGAAATCTTGACTGCAATTAAATTGATTAAATTCTATGCCTGGGAACAGCCATTTTCTGAGAGAATTAATGAAATCCGTAAAAAAGAAATCAACCTTATTAAGCGTACAATGCAAATCAAGGCTATTAACTTTGCTGTTGTGTTTGCCGTCCCTGTTATTGTTGCCCTTTTATCATTAGTCACATTAACCTATACCAAGGGAAAACCATCTGCATCGATTGCCTTTACTATTCTTTCTGTCTTCAATACCTTACGTTATCCTTTCCTTATGCTGCCTATGGCCGTAAAGAGTTACTCTGGCTCAATTTTATCAATTAAGCGTTTAAATGAATTTTTCACTCAACTTGAAATTGAAGGTTATGACCTTAACCAAAAGTCAGATCATCCAGAACTTGCTATTAAAATGAACGAATCTTCTTTCTCATGGGAAGAAAATGATGACCACTCACCATTCTTACAAGATCTTAAATTGGATATAAAACACGGTGAGCTTATTGCCGTTATTGGTGATGTTGGTTCAGGTAAATCGAGTTTAATTGCAGCTATCCTTGGTCAAATGAGACAAGTAGGTGGTGAACGTTTAAAAGTTTATGGAAGTGTTAGTTATGTTCCTCAAGAAGCTTGGTTACTTAATATGATACTTCGTGAAAATATAACCTTTGGGAAAGAGTTTGACAAGGCTCATTATGATGAAACAATTAAAGTTTGTGCTTTAGAAAGAGATTTGACTTTATTGATTGCTGGTGATCAAACTGAAATTGCAGAGCGTGGATCCAACCTTTCAGGTGGCCAAAAACAGCGTGTGTCCTTAGCACGTGCTGTTTATAACTTCGGTGATATTATTCTTTTAGATGATCCTCTTAGTGCAGTAGATCAAAATGTTGGTAGACATATTTTTGAGCAATGTATTAAAGGAAAGCTTTCTGAGAAAACAGTTATTTTTGTCACTCATGCACTCCAATACTTACCTCAAGTGGACCGTATCATTGGAATGAAGGATGGTAAAATCAACAAAATTGGTACTTATGATGAGTTGATAGCAGGTGATGAAGAATTTAAGAACTTGATTAATTCACATGTTGCATCTGGAGAAGAAAGTGATGAAATTGAAATCGAACATGTTGATTTTTCTAGCGAAAAACCTGTTGATAACGCCGTTTTAAATCAACTTTCAGTTCAAGATAGATCTCTATTGGCAGCTCGTTCTGATAATCACGATATTAATGAAGCTACTATCTCTTCATTTATTGAAAAAAACCAATTATCTGTTCTTCAAGGTCAAATCCAAGGTCATGATGTTGCTGCAACCATCCAACGTAACGAGCTTACTATACATTCTTTAATTGAAGGAAAGAGAGATACTCCTGCTGCTCCTAAATCTAAAGAGGAAGAAGATGCTAAGAAAGGAGCTTTAGTAACTGAAGATCTTTCTGCTTCAAAGATGGGTATACAGGATGTTGTACTTTATCTTACTGCTGGCTCTGGTGTAATCATTACTGTTAGTATTTTCGCATACTTCTTCTTGGTTCATTGTGTACGTTTATTCTCTGATTTCTGGCTCAACTTCTGGATTCCAAATCGTCTTAACTTTGATTCAAAACTCAGTCTTGATACCATCTATTTGGCATCTTATGCTGCTTTCACAATAGTTTTTACTACTGGCGTGTTGACTCGTGGTTTAGCATTTGCTTATGAAGCTGCTAAGAAAGCACACGTTCTCCATGATGATATGTTTGCTTCAGTAATGATGGCTCCAATGGGGTTCTTTGATACTACTCCTCTTGGTCGTATTCTTTCTGCTTTCTCTAAGCATCAATTCCATGTAGATGACACAATGCCAGATGCTCTTATGCAATCTTTACAATATGCTCCATTAGCTGCCGGTGCTTTGGTATTAGTAGCTGCTGTTGTATACTGGCCCAATGCTGTTGCTACTATTATTCTTGTAATCATTGGATTTAGTTTAGTATATTTCACCACTCCAGCTGAAACAAAACTTAAACAATTAGAAGCAGTAACAAAACCTCCAATTTATGCACATTTAACTGCTACCCTTGAAGGTTTATTTTCTATTCGTGCTTATCATGCCCAAAACAGATTTGATTCAATCAATATTACACTTTTAGATGATAATCATAAAAATCTATATGCCCTCCAAACTATGAAAACATGGGTCGCCTTCTATCTTGATGTATTGTCCTCATTCATTGTATTTTTTACTGCATTATTCCTTATTATGTTTTCAGATACTAGCAACCCAGCCCAAGCTGCTTCTAATGCAGGTTTAGCTCTTTCAAATGCTTTACAGATGTTAGTGTTCTTACAATGGACTATTCGTATGGTAGGTGATGTACAATCTCAAATGGGTAGTGTAGGACAACTTGTATATTATGGTAGAGATATTCCAGCTGAAGCACCACATGAAATAGCTGAAACAAAACCACGTGCAAGCTGGCCAGAAAATGGAGTAATTGAGTTCAAGAATGTAGTACTTAGATATCACAAATTTGGTGTCAATGTTCTCAAGAATGTAACTTTTACTATTCGTGAACGTGAAAAGATTGGTATTGTAGGACGTACTGGTTCAGGTAAGTCCACTTTACTTATTTCATTACTTCGTATTGTCGAAGCTGCTGAAGGACAAATCCTTATTGATGGTGTTGATATCTCCAAAATTGGTTTAAGAGATCTTCGTACAAAAGTAGCTATCATTCCACAAGAGCCAGTTCTATTTGTCGGGTCTATTCGTTCTAATTTAGATCCATTCAATACAAGTACCGATCTTGAAATTTGGAAAGCTTTAGATTCAGTTCATCTTTCTGGTAAAATTCGTCAAATGCCCAACCAACTTGATTCTGAAGTTATAGAAAATGGAAAGAATTTCTCATTAGGACAACGTCAATTATTCTGTATTGCACGTGCAGTACTTTCTAAATCTAAGATTTTAGTATTAGATGAAGCCACAGCTGCTATTGATATGGCTACTGATCTTTTAATTCAAAATGCTATCCGCGAGAACTTTGCTGATTTAACTGTGCTTACTATTGCTCATCGTCTTAACACAATCATTGATTCCGATAAAGTGTTAGTTATGGATGGTGGTAAAGTAATGGAGTTTGATGAACCAATTAAACTACTTGATAGAGAAGATGGTTCTTTTGCTTCTTTAGTAGCCCAAACTGGTGAAGCTACAGCTCAAAAACTTAGGGAAATAGCACAAGAATCGAGCAATACACGTAGAACTAAATCTGGTACAATTGGGGATCACGATAACCATCCTGCCCTTTCTTCTGTATTTGTTGATCCTAAACAAGAATAATTTAACTTAAAATAATAATAAAATTTATGATTTATAATATTGAAACAAATATTGTTAAAATTCGTATTCAAAAGGTGGAAGCATTTTATAACTTTTCTAAAGTGCTTGTTGAATAATAAAGCAAGCAAGAATATTTATTGACATGAAAATATCTTGAAATATAAACATCTAAATTAAACTGCTATCAAAAATACAAATGATTTAAATGTTATAAATGGTTTACAAAAAAGAGCAAATGAATATCTTACTATAAAGATCTTTAATGGTATAAATATCAAAATTATTTAAGATTTAGGTATTTCTTTTCCACTCTAAGGCACTATTATCTGCGAAAATTTCGAACTTCCAAATAAGACAAATTGCACTTATTTTGCTTTTATAGTAAATTTAAACAGCACTTACTTTCGCAAATTCCACTTTTTATATTTCAAATTCATTAAATTGCTGCCTTTAAAACATGCTCATAAACTTTAATTAATTTATCTTTGCTAGATAAATATAAAAATTAAATCAACAGGGTATAAAATATGGATTAATAATACTGATATATGCTAAATGTTGTATTTCTACTTATTTTGATAAAGCTTAAAATAACATGACTTATGAACTATTAATTAATATTGTTATAAACTTTAACTTAATATTTTTAAAGTAATATAGGGATGTTTTTTGGTTTCATCACTTTTTCCATTTTCTGGGCGCTATTTAAGTGGAAAAATTGTTAGTGAAATTCTTAAACACAAAAATACATTCTCATATGATGCTTTAAATTTTACTTTCAGTGATATTTTAAATTACTTAAAAGGCGCGATCTTTAGATAAGATTTAAAGACACTATAATCTTTAAGGTCAACAAAGTATTATTTTAGGATGATGAATCCCTAATACTATTTATTACTGACATTACTAGTTTAGATTATAGTCTACAAAAACAATTCTAAATTGCAATTGTATTTTGTGCGCATTTTTGATAATTTTTAACGCATAACCCTAACCTTAACCCTAGCCCTTGTCAACTATTTATATTTAAATCATGGTGAGGGCTTGCATTGACACTTTTTTGCTTAAATGTAATTTTTATATAAAATATATTTATATTGATTTGTCACATAATGCTTCATATATCGTAATCTATCAAATAATCTGGCTATTCTTCTAGAAAATAACTAATGGTATTTTCTCATTATTACACAATTCCTTTAAAATACATCTTGTGTAATTCATAAAATACATTAAGAATTTTGTTCGCAGTCCACATTTAAACATCATACTTATAGCGCTATCTTCAAAAAGTTTGAACCCCTACAGGCATTTATTAGCTAAAAATTGTATATGAAATATTTAGGCCGATTTGACAGGGCTTAATACCCTTTTTATTATGGCCCAAGCGGTTAGTACAATACTTTTACAATTGAAAATTGAAATACTAAAAGGAGAAAGTTGAATAACCTTTATTAATAGCAGTTTACTAGTTTCAAATATTGCTACTAAGCTCAAATTATTTTAAAAAACCTATAGCTTAATTCTAATAAGCGTTTAAAATTAATATTCTTAGTTTATACAAGCCAAAAACATATGGGGATGTATTTTTTGTTTAAGAATTTCAATAACAATTTTTCCACTTAAATAGCGCTTAGAAAATGGAAAAAGTGATGAAACCAAAAAACCCCCCCCCATATGCTACATTAAAACACACTTAATTATTTATCATATATTGATTAGCTTTTTTTTGGAGAGAAACAGAAATAGCCAGATAAGAAAAACAATAGATACAGATAGTACCCATTTGGTATCTAGATGAAATTAGCCTTGGGGTTCAAGCTTGTAACATAATTATATGTAGGATAACTGGTACTATCAAACATGGTTTATTTTATTTCTCAATGAATTAGGATATTGAAGAATCAGGATGAATCGATATTCTCAAGCTTAACGTTTTATTTATAATAATAAGAAGCCTGAATTTTTAAGATTAAATTGTATTAAAAATACTTTAATTAAAGTCTAGCTATTTATATCAAAAGAAGCCTTTGGATTTTTTGTTGTTTGAATTTATCCACTCCGGGTAAAAAAGATTTTAGCACTCGGGGAAAAATAGCCTTTCTGCGAAAATCTTAAAGTTCTTGAATTTATGACGTAATCATTAACTATTCCTTCCTTTTAGATTGATAATGTCAATCAGAAAAAATAAATATGGTAATTAATTTTAAGGTAATTTATGAATTCATAAAAACTTGAATGAAAAAAAAGTATATAAACACATAACATGTATCTTGATTAATATTAAAAAATATCTGAAAACATGGAAATAGAATCAAAAGAAGTTAATGCTGCTAATATAGAAGAAGGGTTAGAAAACCAAAATAGTCAAGAACCGAAAATTAGTAATGACTTCACTAAATTTCAACGGTATCTTATTCTGCTATTAGTTGCTATTGCTGGAATGTCATCCCCCATATGTTCGGCTATTTATTTTCCAGCTCTTTTGAATATTAGACAAGAATTAAAAACAACAGAGGAGCTAGTTGATATAACCGTATCAAGTTTTTTATTTATTATGGGAATAGCCCCCTTAATGTGGGGAGGATTAGCTGATATGTATGGTAGAAAGGGTGTATATATAGCTTCGACAGCTATCTTTATTGCGTCAAGCGTAGGTTGTGCTTTAGCGCCTAATATTAATTTTCTAATTGTGATGAGGGCACTGCAAGGATTAGGATCATCTTCCACTGTAGTAATAGGAATTGGAACAATTAGTGATATTTTCCCAAGAAGTGAACGAGGATCTGCTACAGGATTATTTTTAGTAGGGCCTCTTATTGGGCCAGTAATAGGTCCTATAATAGGTGGGTTTGTTAACCAATACTTAGGATGGCGTTACATATTTTGGATATTAACTGGTTTGGCAGGCATCATTTTTATCTTTGTAACGTTCTTTTTGCCTGAAACATTGCCAAAAGAAAGAAAACAAAAATTTACCTTTGGGATAACTTTAAGTCCTTTTAAAATATATCGTAAAGGGCCTATATTCAATCCACTTATGCCTTTAATTTATTTAAAACATGTGACTGTTGCTTTAACAGTTTTATACGCTAGTATTATTTTTGCTTCATACTATAGTATTTCTTCCTCTCAAATAAAATCCTTGACAGCCGTTTATCACTTGAATTCATCTCAAGTTGGATTAGCTTATATCCCACTTGGAATTGGGAATTTAATCGGCTCTACCTTTGGTGGTAAACTATCAGACTACTTAATTAATAGATATAGTAGGATCACTAATAAACCCGCACCACCAGAGATTAGACTTCACGGATCGTTTATTGGGGCAATTAGTATCACTGTAGGTTTATTTATGCTAGGTTGGTTTTTAGAGTTTGAGTTACCACTTGGCGCCACCTTATTTAGTCAACTATTGGTAGGATTTGGTATGACTTGTGTATTTTCTGGAACTTCTACTTATCTAATCGACTTGTTCCCAAAATACTCAGCAAGTATAACTGCATGTAACAACTGCTTAAGAACAATTTCTGCTGGTATTATAGCATCTGTTAACTCAATAATGCTATCAAGCTTAAATTATGGATGGACCTTTTCATTGTTTGGATTTTTACAGTTAATTGGTATAGCTATATTAATAATATTAACCATCTGGGGAGAAAGAATTAGAACTTGGGACTCAAGAATTTAATAGTTTTGTATATTTAGAATAAAAAGTTTATTGTTATACTTGTCGATTACATTAAATTAATTTAAAAACGACAGCTATCAACACTTTTATTAATCTCTACTGTTCTAAAAATACTGGCTAAGCTATTTCATATATAAGTAAAGTATTGAAAAATAAATAATTTGGTTTTGTTAATTTGTAAACTTTACTAATGACCATCAAAAATTCCAATACATAATTCCTAATCATTAAAACGGCTATAAAATGCGTTTGATTAGCACTAATAGACTAAGGGATTTTATTCTTGTAAAAGTACTCGTTGTTGAACATTTATTTTAAACTGAATTGTAAGTAACCTGCATCCCAGCATTCGAAGGTAGCAATTCGAATAAACCTATGGTTTTTTTAACAGTGACCATAGCTTGTAATTTAGCAAATTTTCAAAATCGCGTTTTGATTTTTCTATTGGAGGATTTATTTGGGCAATAATTACCTAAAACACGCGTTTTATCATAAAATCTCATTAACCTTAGATTAACCAATCAAAGAACATATCCCCAAAGCCTATAAAAATATTACATTAATTTAATAAAAATTTAAGCTTATCTTTTGGTTCAATTTCAATAAAATACATGTAATAAAACAAATTATGATGAACAACTCCAAACCAAGAAGAAAGCGTTTTCAACTTTCAAAGTATTTATTAAACAGGAAGATTCAACTGAGTAGCCCGATAGACAGCAAAATATTATCAAATTCTAGAATATCACCAATAAGTAGGAAAATTAAAATTGATGACATTCTTGATAAAGATGAAGAATTGAAAAAAGGGTCTATCCTTGGGTTTACGTTGGATGGAGATTATCTAGGTAAATAAGCTCATTTTCTCATGTTAATTATTTTTATATTTTAGTTACATATCAAAGTATTTCGATGGAAAATAATAGTAGTACAGAGCCATTGTTTGAGAATGTTCTAAGGGTATTTAAGTTTTCAGTGCTCAGTCAAGTTGAAAAAATTAACGAGATCAAATTAACAGAAGGTTTACCACTACTTGACATTTCATTATCAATTTTAAAAAATAACAAACAAATGTTCATAACAATGGAATCAAAAACCATTAGGAAACTTTTCGTTTTGACCAGTAAATATGATTTTCAGCTATGGAAACAAGTAGAACTAAACGAAATGAACATCCCAAGTAGTTTTGATGTAAAAGAAGGAATATTCAGTATGGAAGGGGTACTTTTATATCAAACAAAATATCAAATAATATTAATAGGCCTAAACGAAATTAAGCAACTTAGTGATGAATTATTTATATACTCAACAGAGAGAACGTCTAATTTTAGGATAAATAGGAACGTTCAGATTCAAAAGAATATTCTTTCTTTTAATATTGATTTTGTGTTGAATTATTTATTGGGAAAACTACCAAAGCGATTTAATTTTAAAAGACCAGTAGATTATCAGCTAACCTTACTAAACATACAACAAAATGAAAAGAAAATGACATTAGTAATCACCGTCACATGCTCAAACTTCCCATATTCAAATTATTTATGGGATAATGGCTATTTTAATTGGTTGGTTGGAATAAATTATATTGAATGTAAAAACATTTGGATATTGTTTAAATTTAGCTAACTTTTTATTTTATTTTAGCCGATGTTGAAATTATTCAAAACTATTTTTATCCTTGTTCAAAAGGAAAAGGCGGGCGATATGATTTAACTCAATCAACAATCTTTGATACTTTAGATACTCCTTCTAATGTTGAAAGCGATATATTAATTGAGCCTAAATTAAACTTACAAGAACGTTTGCACAAATATCATTGTAATGACTTTTACAAAAGGAATAATGTCAGTACTATAAGAGACCTTGACATAATTAAAGGATTTAATGAATTGACAGGTGATTTAAGATAAATGTGTTTTTTTTTGTAATCTAATTGAATTTTTAGATAATTCATTAAATACAATTTATCATCCCAATTTACCTTTCTATCTCAGTAAAAGTTAAGTTATTCTTATAAATAATTTTAACTATTTCGCGACTTTTGCCTTTTCTTGATCATTTTTTCTTTTGGTTTGTGCTACTTCCTTCATAATTACTTTGACTTCATGGCCCATTTTCTCATACTGTGTAAAATCGCTTTTTGCATTTAAACAAATATCACAGTAGCTCCAGTTTTCAACTATTTTTTAAATAAATATATATATAATGAAGCGGAAATTTACCTATTTTATACTTTATCAGCTGAAAGTTAAAAAGAAACTTTTTTGGTTTCTGTCATTATAATAGCTACTCACATCCTTTTAACAATACTATTCTTTTTTATGCATCTATCTCTCGATTCCTAACACTTATTTTTGTATGAAACAAACCACTTGGGGATTCATTGGTCCTTTTAAACTTTATAAAACAACTATTCTTTACGCTTATAAAATTTATTATTAACAATTTATATGTTTTAAAAAGCTTTACCAATGACTATTGATAAGCATATAGTTTTCAAAACCCCGGAGTGTTACTTAAAGTAATACATGACTTGCTTGTATTTAAGTTGTCAATTATTATATTACTAAATGATATACTATTTAATATAACTAATATGGTTGATATTTTTGGCTATCCAAACCATACCTTTCTTGTATTAATTTCCATATTTATGTCCAGCGTTTTCGTTTCGATGCTTTATACCATAACTATTACTGCTGTTTTTTATTTGGTACAGTTTACTCATATGAAATATCAAAAAAAATTAAAGATATTATAGCTTATTTATTACAATCCTAAGCATATGATTATAATTATTTTAATTGTGTTTGATTCACTTGTTTCCATAGTAATCGTTCTTCCTACAATCTATTTGATTACAATCATATACATAATCATCAGAAAACATGAAATATAAAACAGAGCAATATAGTTTTGGAAAAAAATTATGTTTTTCAAGCTTATAATATAAAGTTATATTTTAATTAACTGCTCACCAAGTGATCCCTATTATGAGTTATTCACTTCATTTAATTTCTTTAATTAGGAATACTTCTGGTTTTTCATTTGATAATAAATATTATACGTCTTGTTCAATATTTCTATTAGAATTTCAACATGTTTTCACTTCACTGTTGTTTTTGAGCAAAACAATCTTTTTAAATGAGTTCGAAAAGGCACATAGTACTATAAGAGACTCTAATCAAGGAAGATTACTCTATGATTGTGCTTAAAATATACGACTATCTGTATAACATTGAAAATACTGTTCATATCAACTTTGCTCTGGTTTCATGTTCGTGTTAACTGTTTGAGTTTAAAAGAAGTAACATCACTTTCTTATATGTTCCTTGTTATTTTATACAATTGAAATTATAATCAATATTATAAACAAGCTTCAATTAAACTTAAATTTATTTTAATGAATTTTACAATTTACAGTTGATTATAGACTCATGTTACAAGATGCCATTGAGTTAAATGTTAAAAAAATTAACCAACCGCTATAATGCATAAAAGTGCATGTGATGGATATAAAAAACTATAATAACTTCTAATAAAAAATACTAAAGTATGGTAAAACTAAAATAAAAATAATATTATATGGTATAGTTAATGTTCTAAAATGAATGCTTTATTAATATGAGAAATTAAATGCAAAAAGAGAAAATAGTAAACAAAAAGGAATCATGACTTAAATGCTTTCACCAATACCCCATTCCTGTTCTAAAGCACGAACTTCCGCCGGATTTAAATTATTTCTTAAGATCCAATCATCCGGCAAAGGTTTAACTTTGGAGTTATCCAACTTAGCTAAGTCTTCTATTTCATCTTGCATATCAAAAGCAAGAGCGTTACCAGGAGCACCTTGGAACCTTGCGTAAGTATAACAATATCTACCACCACCAGCTGTATTTAATACTTGAGAAACAGGAGTATTAAAGCCAGGAATAGATTGATTATTATCCCCTGGAAAACTAGTTGCTAAAGAGGGATGTTGTTGTTGCCATTCAAAATAAATTTTATCAATAAAAGTATGATGTAACCAAAACAATGGATCATTAGTTGAAAACATATAACTCATATCACCTTCATTACCACCTAAATTAACATGAACCCTTGCATGAGGTAACATTTCAATATCATTATTAAACCGTTGATAAGAATTGGAATTACGGATCATATTTAATAAAGAATTGGTACTAAAAAAATTACTCATTCGATTACCTAAATCATATTGTCTTTTTAAACAATGTTGTCTTGGATAACTCACTAACATATTTCCAAAGATTCCATTTTGTACACAATTTTCATTCTCTGGATTACCATTACCACCAAACATAAAGCTTTGTAAAACAGAGGAACTTGCTGGATCTTGAGAATCGATGGACCAATCCCAATAAGGTAACACAATACCTGGTGATATTGTACGTAATAATTGTTCAAATTGTAATATATATTCTCGATGCCATACTAAAAATTGGATAGTTCCATGGGCAAAGGGCGCATTTTCTAAATGAATTTGGGCAAATTCATCATACCGTGTGGGTTTAGGTCCACTGTTTAATGTACGAATAGCATTCATATATTCATTCAATTCCCCACTACTTAATTCTCGGATCTCTCGTCTCATCACTACTTGATTACATTGACCAAGTATTAATTGAATCAAATAAAATATTAGAGTATAAGTAATCATTTTATAGTTAATATCAATATTAAGAATGGATAGATATATAAAAAAAAGTTTAATCAAAGATAGCGTATTTTATTATATATAATAAAATAAAATCGTTATACTTAATCTCCTCATTGATTTTTAACTGCTATTTAATTCCCTTATTGACGTTATTTTAAGGATTTTATTAGTATTTTTCCAATTTTGGCTTGCCATTTTGTTAATTCTAACATCAATCTTTTGGATAAAGTTTAACTGTCAATTTTGTTGAACAGCCCATTTCATAAGTAACTATTCCTTTTTTTATTAAAAATAGTTGAGAGTCTTATTAGTTACAACACACTAAAGCCAATTTCTGAATAAATAAGCCATTTTTAGCAGTAATGATATTTAGTGTTACAACTCCTAAACTCCTACCATTCTGGATTTGTTCAAAAAAACTTAATCATAAAAGATCTCATACTTTATTGTTAAGAATAGCAATAATATCGCACTTAAGAAATTAAAAGTAACGTTAAGTATTTTATATTCAAGAACAATAACCAAAATGAATTGTAAGTTATCAATTTTGATATCATTGGTTACTTTAACGAATCCCATAATAGTCTCCGGATGATTATTATTTAATATGATTATTTTAGGAATTTGTTACTTTTTTATCGTTTCAATACCCATAATTAAGATTACTTAGTTTAATAATGTAACTAATATTAAGTTTAAGTCGTGTTTAATGGGTTATAGTAAAATTTCTAAGGTTGATTTTTTTAGGATTAGTTATGCTATAATAACTTTTCTAAATGTCATCTTTTGATACAGTTGTATTATGAATAATCAATTGTTTATTTTAAAATAAAAATAATATTGTTTTGATTGGAATATTAATCATGTTTCTATTTTTTTCTATATGTAAGAAGCCAACCAAATTCTTTTAATCAATTATTAAGTTTTTAAGCTATTACATAGTTTACTAAAAATAACTCCAAAAAAATATTTAACTTTATTTGAATTTTGAATTTTCAAAATTTACTAACTTTGATTCTATAATGAAACTACTTCAATTGCAAGTTTATATTCAAAATCAACTTTCAGATCCAGATTTAAAAATTCAACTTTGTTTACAAGCGTTATTAAAACAAGGAATTGAATATGGTATTTCTCAATATCTACACTCACCATCATCACTAACCAAATAATTACAGATTATCAACTGTATCAATTATTGGGCCAAGAAAAGTATAACTTAGCCAGTTTAATCGAATTACTAAAAGGTAGGGAAACCAAACAATTTGAATATTTTAAAGAGTTGTATGCAATTATGGAAGTATTAAAACAAAGAAAATTAAAACAAAATTTAATTCAAGAAAGAATAGTTAATGGTTTTGAATTATTACAAATAAAACAAAGGGAATATAATGGAAATAAGGTACAATTGAATATTAGAACTAGGTAAATAGTTTTAGTTTTATTTATTTTAAAAGAAAGAGAATTAAGGTTTATGATAAGGAATGATTTGTATAATTATTTTAAAGAATTGAATACGTTTAATGTTAATCGATTAATTGGTATTGAAGGTATAAGTGGTAGTGGAAAAACACAAGTAAATGAAAAAAACTTAATCTATAATTACAATTAGATTACTAACCATAATAGATATTACTTCAATTAGCGATCACACATCTGTCATCAAGTAATCAAAAAGTAGTCATCATTGACCTAAAAGGTGATATTAATTATAAAAAACTTCATTATCTACTCCTTCAAAAATCCACTTATTCCAATGATATTACTTCTTTCTTAACTCGAATTCAATTAATTCGATTTTCTAATTATGAAACTTTAATGAATTTTTTAGCCAAGTATGAATTTTACAATACCCTTCTATTACTAGATAATATAGATCAATTACTCCTCTATGCAGCAAATTTGGAATTAATGAAAAATTCCATGCATTTAATAGCTTGGGAATTGATCTCTTCATTGAGAAGGATAGCTAAACAATATCAGATTACAGTGGTGGTAAGTGGAATCAATGTTTTTAATATTTTTAATATATTAATAAATGGGGTAAATTTAATGTTAAATTAGGTTACCACTCATGTTGTAAAAAATATGGAATCTAAATTCAATCCATTAGGTCCTTTTTTAAAGCATAATTTTTGTTCATTATTCGAGGCCGAGTTGGAAAAAAATGAAGATAAGATAACGATCACAAACATAAAAAATCGGTATATGGTAAGATATTAAGATTATTTGATTAACTAATAGTGGATTTTAATGCTTTAATTTTACTTTAGCATACAGGCAATCAATATCAATTAAAACTAAATTAAAACTAGGGTGTTGAATTAATCTATATATTGATATAATTAATACAAATGATTGAAGATTTATAAGAATGAAGATTTAAATTAATAAAAAAAAACATCAATATCCTTTTTACTAACTTAGATTGTTTTATAGTTTTATTTTATTTTAAAGTCGTTATCAATCTTTTCACTTTTTTTGAAAATTTAATTTAAATACATTTTTATTAGAATTCACTTAACAAGTAAAAAGTGGGCGTATAGCTCAGTGGTAGAGCAATCGACTGCAGATCGATAGGTCCCTGGTTCAAATCCGGGTGCGCCCTTGATTATATAAATTGAAGTTTTTAGTTTTATTTTTTTATATATGGGGATGTATTTTTTTGTTTAAGAATTTTGCCAACAATCTTTCCACTCAAATAGCGCTTAAAAAATGGAAAAAATAATGAAACCAAAAAAAACACCCCACATATTGCAAAAGAAGTTACTTTTTAATCTAGTTTTATTTAAAAAAGAAAGAAATTTTATTAAATCAATTGCCATTTTAAGTTTTGTACTTGATTCAATGTATTATAAAATATCATGGATTTTTTATCATATTGAATCGTCAACTCACTCCTTGTTTCCATATTATAAGGACCTAAATCCACTTCTTGAATAGTACAATTAATCAATTGTAACAAAGATAAATTGGGAAATAAAGCAAGTAATGAGAACATTAATTTAATTGAAAAAGTAGACGAATTAAATGTTAATTTTGTAATATTGAAGTTGAATGTTAAGGACAAATTTTGGAGGGAGAGTATGGATGAATCAGCTTTTTTTGTTAATGATTGTTTGTAAAAACATAGAGAAAGGAATTCAAGGCTTTGGAGGTTAGGAAGGGTTAATATGACTGATAACACTGCATAAAATTCATCGCTAAACTTAATAATTATATGATTTAAATTTATCATAGAAGTTAAATAATGATTATTAATTAAAAAATCATATTGAATAAATCCTAATTTTTTTAAATTTAAATTAATGATTGGGACGGAGGGGATTGCAGTAGAAGTAGAAATAGAAGTAGAAGTTATGGCTTGATAATCATTAAATTGATTTAAATAAAGTTCTAAATGAATTAATTGAGATAAATCACCTAAATAATAAGATTGAAAAGAATAAGTTTTACGGGCAATGATACATAATACTTTTAACGCTTTAAAATTCAAAGTATCATTATACTCTATTGGTATAGTTAATATGTCAACTATAAATTTCAATTGATTAAGATGAGTATATTGTTTTAATACTGATAAACCATCTAAATTTAATTTAAAACATTTTATTTTAATTGATGTTATATTATTATAATCAATAACTTGAATTAATTTATCTAAATTTAATGAATAAGTATCAATATCAATTGTTTTTATAATAGATAATAATGACTTTAACTGTAATAATAAATCATCAATAATTCGTCCTGGATATCTTAATTTAATATGTTTTAATTTATTAAATTTAGTTGTTAAATAATCATTGATTATTATTGTATTAGATTTATGTGTAAATAAAAAACTAATGGCTTTTAAATTAGGACATAATAATAATAATTTATAACTATCATTTGTTGATATAATTAAATGAGTTATTAGATTGGAATTTAATTGAATATAACTTTGTTGTAATTTATAACAATAAGAATTAGTAAGGTGATAATTAGATTGTATTAAATTGATCTTTATTAAATATTGAATAATTTTATTTATTCTTTTATTTAATATTAAATATTGAAATAATTCAATTGGTTTAATATAATTGAAGATATATTCTATTAATAAATCAGGGAGTTGATCAATATTAAATAAAATCATTAAATTAAATTAATAAAAAATAAATTTAAAAAAATATTATTTTGTTTTTATATAATTTTTTTAATATTAAACTTGGCATAAATATTGGCATTTTTTATTGATTTTATTGAACTATTTTATTTGAACCTTAAATTTAAATTGAAACTTACGTCATCTAATTTTATGTTAATATTAAACAAACTATAATAGATGCCAAGTAAGTAAAGGTATATTTTGATGAATTAAATTAACAATTGAATTATCGTAATTATCTGAATAAATATTAATTTCTTTTTGAATATTATTTAAAATAGGTAAATTTAATAAATTATTATTAATAAATATTGATAATAATAATAGAATATTACAATTAGGAACTAAATTAAATAAATGAATTAAATCAGAAATAGATATTATACCGACTTTTAATATTAATTTCAATATTGTTTTTGATTTTATTAACCGATTATAATTATTTTCTTTATAATAATCTTCATTTATTAAGTTTTGATTTAATAAATCATATTGATTTAATTGAAAATATTTAAAATAACCAACAATATCTATTAATTCTAATATTTGTATTGATAATATTGGTAATAATTTAATTAATATTAAATGAATATCTTTTGTACATGTAATACATAAATAATTTAAATTACTAAAATTTATTAATGAATTATAATTTAAAAATTGATTATATTTAATTCCTAATATTTGAATATTATTATTATTATTATTATTATTATTAAATACTTGTTGATTACAATTTAAACTTAAGTTTACCTTTATCAATTGATTTAAATTACCAAAATATTTAATATTAATATTATAATCTCTTTTTAAATTAATATCTAATATTTTTAATCCTAAAAAATCACTTATATCATTATAATTAATATCAAATGTTAAATAATCCGCTTTAATAATTAATGTATGGAATTTATTGAATTTTTTTAACTTTTCTAAACCATCTAAATGTATATTTTCACTATTTAATTTTAATCTCTTAAATTTGTTTTCATTCAAATATAATAATAAATCATTTAATGATATTAATTTATATGTAATTTCTAAATCTTGAATATTATTTAATATTGAAAGAAAATATAATAAAAAAGTATCTATTGATGAATTAGATTCCATAAATATTAATTTAGTTAAATTATTAAAATTATATTCTTGTAATTTAATTAAATTCAAAGTAAAAGGTAAAAATTGTAATATTTTTATATTTTTACATTGATTTAATAAATTTAATTGATTTTTATTATTAATTATTAAATGAATTATTCTATTAGGATAATTTTGTATATATTTCAATTGAATTTCGTTACCTTTTTTATTATAATTATATATCATAGAATAATTGAAATAAGAAGATAATATAGGTTGAATTAATTGATTAAATCGTTTATTGATAATTAATAATGAATATAATTCAATTGGTTTTATATAAGATAAAATTTGTTCTAGTATTAAATCAGGTAATAAATTAAAATTCATTATTGAAAATAATTTAAGAGTGAAAGAAAAGGAATGAAATTATTTAATGAATTTTTTTATAAAAATAAATTCACTTTTATGGTAATTTTTTGAACCAATGAAATCATTCGCTTGAATTTTAATTTTATCAGAATATTTTTTTTAAATTTATTTTTTTTAAAATTGTTCATAAAAATTAATTGAATATTTGTTTATTAAATTTTAATCTCAATTATTTCACTTGATATGCCACATACTAAAAAAAAGATCAATACTTTATCAAAACCATGGTTAATAATAGAAGAAACAAAAGAAAAACAATATCAAGATAATGAAATTTTATTTGAAGATGATTTTAAAAATGAAATATTAGAGATGAATATGAACCTCTTTTTTGAAGGTAAACTTTATTTTATTTTATTTTATTTTATTTAATAGTTTTATAAAAATTATCATTTATCTTAACTTTTTATTTTATTAGATATATTTCAACAACGTGAAAACAATAGTAAATTCTTTCTTTTTTCTTTTTTTTAAAAAAAGAGTAATAAAATCAAATACATTTTTTAGTAAACAATAAAACTTCAAGGATAATAAATGAAGATGAAATTGATATAACAGATAATAATCAACTTATAGAAGAAAATAGTAAGTTCCAAAATTAAAGTTAAAAGCAAAAGTAAGAGTAAAAGTAAATTCTAACTCTTTATAATAGACAAAATAGAGATAACAAAAAATAATGATATCGAAACTAATAAATTACAATCCACTGTGTCCAACTGTAGTAATTTAAAAGCAATATCAGAACTGGATATTCTAACTCAAGAATATAAAAAAAAAATAAAACAAATTAATGGAATTGATGAAAATTTAGTTAATACTATGGTAAATTTGAATATTATTTTATTCTATTATTTTTAAAGTTGATTAATCATTTTATTTTTTAAGGAAAATATAGTTGATAATTACGAAAATGAATTAAATCAATTGATTCAAAATATTAAATTAAAAAAAATTAAACAAAATTTTTTAAATAATGAAGAGATGGATGATGAAGAAAGTAATGAAGTTATCAATAAATATAATAAAAATGACAACGATAATAATAATAATAATAAAACTAAACAAAATAAATCGAAAGGTAAGTTATATTTACTACTTTATAATAAATTTTAAAACTTAATCTATTTTAGCTAACATAGATAATAGCTCAGATGAAGCAAGTGAAGATAGTACCGATGAAGAAATTCAACAAGTAAAAAAGAAAGGTAATATAAAATTCTCAACAATAATAATCTTTATTTTAAATTTAATTAAATATTAGCATTGATCGAAACTAAGAAAGGACAACAAAGTTGTAAAAAACAACAGATAGGAATAAGTCACATTGAAAAGGCGAAAGAAGAAACAAGTAAAGAAACAAATAAGATTTCTATAAAATCTTCCAAACTTGAAGTTGAAAAAGAACGTTTTATAAATATTTATCCCTTAAAAAGTAAATTTAATGATAAACAAGAACGAATAAATGAACGTAAACCAGTGACACGAGAATTATTAAGAGTAATGAAATCGATGGATGAACAATTTTTAAATTTAATAAAACAAACGTATTATGATTCTCAACGTCTCAAAGCTACCTCCTTTTCCAGTCCCTCCAACTCATATCTAAATTCTTTACCTGATCCTAATTACTCAGCAACTACGACTAATCGAGTCATTATATTTGATAAATATCACCAAATTGATCAAAATTTTAAGGAACAATTGTTATACCAAGCAGGTAAATTAATTGATTTAAATGAAAGAACAGATGTTATATTATCACCACCAAGGTGTCTATCGCCATCTGGATTTTATTGATTCAAGGAAATAAACTGGAAGAAGGATAGACATAAAGGAAAGTGTTTTTTTAATATAAAATTGAAAATAAAATAAAAATAAAAATAAAACAGCCAATTATTAATATTTCTATTTTATTTATATTATTCAATATAAAAAAGTCAAAGTACTTTATAAAGGGCGCACCCGGATTTGAACCAGGGACCTATCGATCTGCAGTCGATTGCTCTACCACTGAGCTATACGCCCATTTTTTACTTGTTAGAATCTATACATTAAAAAAATATATACCATTTTAGAACTTCACTAAACTTTTAATTATTTTATATAAAGTAAAAAATAACTTCAAGTTATGATTTAAACAATTTAATAGCGTAATATGAAGATGTATTTTTTTGTTTAAGAATTTTACTAACAATCTTTCCGCTTAAATAGTGCTTAAAAAATCGAAAAAATGATGAAACCAAAGAAAACACCCTCATATTGCTGTTTCAATAAACTATAAAATCAAAGTATTGTTATTTTTAAAATTTATTTGATAAAGGTAGAATTTAAAATAGAATACTTTTTTCTCTTAATCTTTTTGAGTCTATATGTTTAAAACAAAGTAATATTATTCATAGTATTTAAAAAATTAAACTGATAGTGAGTTAAATTGGATCAAAAAAACAATTTTACAAAATCTAAAATTTAATAAGGTGTCTTATAATTAAATGTTTCATTGTTTTTAATTTATAGCTAAATTATTTTAATGTAATTTTAAAAAACATTATTATTTTAATAAGTTTGATAATAGCATTCAAAACTTAATCTATTTTTTAATAAAATTAACTAATATAAAATCAGCATAAGTCTAATTTTATCCTACCCGATTTAATATAACAATAAACTTCAAATACAAAATTAAGATAACTAAAGCGCTTTTAGGTAGTAATAATAAAATAAAGCAGCTATTAAAATAATTGACTTAGGTTTTGTTTAAATTATCATTTTAAACTTTTGATAACATTATATATAAACTTAAAAGTACATCTATAACAATAAGACACTTTGGCCGAGCGGTTAAGGCGTGAGCCTAGAAAGCTCATGGGGTTTCCCCGCGCAGGTTCAAATCCTGCAGGTGTCGAATGAATTTATTGATTTTAATTTTGTTTTTATTCTTGATGACACTAAATAAATATAATTTTACAAAATTTCCAATCAGATATTTTAATAAAATCAAAATAGGGTTTTTTATCTGATATTCTATTTTAAATAATTTTTGTATATCAAAACAAGAATCAATATTTTTATTAATTTTGAGGAATTGATTTAATAAATATAATATTAAAACGATACAAATTATAGCATATACAGTTTATTTAAATTATTCACTTAATACAATTATACAATTTAACTAGAAGTTGGAGAAGCAGTTGAAGTAACAGTGGTATCTAAGGAGGTATCTGACGAATCATCGGTACTAGAAGCAGTTGACAAAACAGTCAAAGTAGCGATAGTGGATGAAGAATCATTGGTTGAAGTATCTGAAGCGCTCATACTACTTTGATAATTATCAATAATAGAACCAATTTCGGATTTAATATCAGATGGTAATAATTTAACAAATAATTGATATTGTAACATTGCTGGTGCACATACAATCGCTTGTTGACCAAAATTGGCTAATAAATCCATATCACTAATCGAGGTATAGGTTGGTAACATGGTACTGCTAGTAGCTGTAGCTGTAGCTATACTCGAGTTGTCAGTCATACTATTGCTATTGGAATCGATACTAGTAGATATGGAATCTTGACTAGTTGCGAAAGAGAGAAGAGGTAATAAGTAGTAAAATTTCATGATTAGATTTTTTAAATATCAATGGACTATCATTTTTTGGATTTATATATCTTATTTTCACTTAGTATGATTTAATGATTGGTGTATTTGAAATTGTTTATGATGTTTTAATTTTCAAGTTATTTTTAAATTTTAATTGCTTAAGAATAATTAAGTTCGAAATGTTAAACTTTTATTGGCTTTAAGTTGGCTGCCAATTTTCTATTTTATTCATGCTTAGAACCATGATTTAGCCGACTAATGGCTATAAAATTCACTTAATTTTGCTTGGTAAATTTTAATTTCGAAATGTTTGGGTTAAATATAAAAGGCCGCTTAAGGACTATTCAAATCATTATTACGTTAAAGCTTACATCTATTTCTTGGCTGAAAAGGTAATTCTTCAATAAATTAATATATGAAAAGTTTAACCAGCTTATTAATTTATAAATAACTAAAGTTGCACAATTACTTGGAAGGCTAAATAAGCTATTGTCAATTATTGGGATTTCATGACAGCTTTTAAACGTAAGTATGAAAATATTTTTTATATAAGCTATTTTTAATATAACCATCAAAAGCGTATATTTTTAAATCTTCAAAGCCAGAGAATCCCAAATAGTTCATTTAGAAGGAAAAAATGGGAGTGTATTTTTATGTTTAAGAATTTTACTAACAATTTTTCCACTCAAATAGCGTTTAAAAGATGGGAAAAGTAATGAAACCGAAAAAACACTTCCAAACATAAGTCAAGGAAAAAGGGCGATAAGGTTATGAAAGTAAGGTAAAGTAAATAAAGTTGCATTGTAAACTGCTTTAAGCGTAGAATCATAAGCAGTATACTATTATTAGTAAAACTTAATAAAAATTAATTCAAAAATAAAAATCTTATAGCAGTTTTTGCTATAAGATTTTTATTTAAAACATTGAAATAATTACATGTTTATCATTTTTATAAATAATTTCAAACAACTAATAATATGATCAAAAGAAAGAAATTAAATCAAAAATTAATATAATAATTTTAAAAGCCTGGAATTTTATAATTTTATAATTTTATAATATTTTAAATGCTATAAGCTTTTCTTAAAAATATAAACATAATTGAAGTCTTTCCCAGAAAAGTACTTTTAAACTATTGTTATAAAAAAACAAATAATAAAAAATAAATAGTTAATAATATATATGGGGATGTATTTTTTTGTTTAAGAATTTTACTAACAATCTTTTCGCTTAAATAGCGCTTAAAAAATGTAAAAAATAATGAAGTCAAAAAAACACCCCCATATGTATTGTGAAATATCGGTTCATTAGCTCTAGGATTGATTATAATATGATAATCAATTCAGAGCTCCTCATTTAGATTTGCTGTGAGAATTTCTATCGTCTGATTACAAAGAACTTATTGTCCATGTTTTAATCTCCATACTTGGCAACTATAATAAGGAATAACTGTTATAATGTTCCTTATATATAACCATCCAGTTGGAGTATAAAAGAGATTCTTCAACATGATAACTCGAGGCTTTTTAATTGAATTACTCCCTGATATTGTATCATTAATAAAGTCACTAAGTCTTTCTGACAACATCTTACATAGATTTTACAGTAGTATCTTCTATTCTATTTATTTTACATAGTTCATAGCCTATTGTGCACTATTCTTATTAATTTAAGTCTATCTTAGTTACATAAAGTAAGACCGTTCGACTCAAGGCAAGTTAATCAAGCAAGGGCTGGTTTTAACTCCAACCACTGAGTATCAACTTTCACACAACACTATTATTTTAAAAAAGCTATTAACTCTTTGTTATATAATTGCTTATTTATATTTTAGCAGTATTTTATATAAACTCAAAGTTTATACGTTTGCTTTTGATAATTTTTATTAGGGAATTTGCTTGCTATTTGAGCACAACTTGTCTATATTATTATGATATTTCAAATATAAAATGTCAATGATTTAAATTACTTAATATAAATTTTATTATTCTTATATGTAAACGTCAAGTTTTAATATAAATTTATATAACTAGTATAAATTTAAATATATCATTCAATTTAAAAACCTAGTTATACAATAAATAAAAAGATCATTTATATTAAACTTGAAAACTTGGAAAAATATTGCAGTCTAAAAAAAATGTAATTTACCTTTTAAAGTAAATTAAATAATTTTACTAACGTTTTATACTGATAGTAAATAATTTTTATAATCAATATCAAAATTGGTAAAATTATTAACTTGTATACGCTATATAATTTATGTTAATCATTTTAATAAGTGTATAAAATGGTTCATTTTTTATTTTATTTCTTTACTATTGGAAAGCCATAAATGTAAATATTTGCCAAAAGTTAACTATATCTAAAAAGCACAAAAATTTATCTATCAACTAATACGAATTTCTTTTATTAATTTTTATTAAATATGAACCTCAAATTAATTATAAACAAAAAAATACATCCCCATATAAACGTTTTATTTTTAAGTTTTTACAATATAATACTTTAATCAATTTTAGAAATAAATGCTAATACCAGTATAGTAATTGTTTTTATCTAGAATAGCTTTTGTAGTACATTTTAGTATTTTTAAAAAAACATCCATTTAGAACATTAAATACACATGATTCGGTAATTTTATACACTCAATATCTTTATAGCCTTGAAATATAGTTGAATTTTAAAAATATTTGATAGATTTAAGTAAAATGCTAGATAAATGCATTTCGGTTAAATGTCAAATATTTAAACACTTAAAATCTTACAAAGCTTCTCTTTCATTAACAGTCTTTTATAAACTGATATTTGAACAAGGTGTTAAGTATGAAGTAAATATTTTAATTTTAATTGTGTAATCATTTTGAAATAATAAAGAAGAAATATCATTACAAAATCAATTTAATGGTCATGCATAAAAATAACAAAAGTTTATCACAAAATCTGCATAAGTTATTGGCTTTAAAGATGATATGATATGTTCATAAAAGATGAAAATGAATTTTTATTAATATTAATGTTATTTGGCACTTAAATAACGTACTGGTATATGGGGTGTTTTTTTTAGCCTCATCACTTTCTATCTTTTAAGCGCTATTCGAGTGAAAAAGTTGTTAGTAAAATTTTTAAACATAAAAATATATCCCCATATAAAAGATCGTATTTTGCTATAATATATTTATTCGTAGTCAAGTATAATATTTAAAAGGAGAAATTTTGTAATAATTATTAAATTCACAAATTTCAGATATTTTTAGATTTAAATTGAGATTTTCACAAAATAAGGCTTAGCTAAATCAATTCAAAACATTATTTAACGAAATAAGCGTCTGGCATAAAAGTTTACTAAATGGAAATGTGTTAAGTTTGAATTCCAGTCGATGAATCTATCCCATGTCATGATTACCTCATGTTTAAAGCAAGAAAAAGTATAAAACAGATCAAAGTAAAAGCTATCACGACTTCAAAATTTCATTTTTATCTTAATTTAATTTACAATGAAAATCGCCTATTTATTATCCATTTTACCTTTAGTTTACTGCCAAGACCCTGTAAGACAACAATTCGATTCTTGTGTTCAAAACTGTAGATCTTCTAGTGATTTTGTCTGTATCGGGCAATGTGTTGCCTCATTTGGTCAAACCTTGCTTCCCACCGGAACTACACCAAGTAGCAGTGAGAATGGCCAAGGCTCTCAGTCCCCAAGTGCTAGTAGTCCAACTACTGTAGTAGTTGTTCAAACTAGTACTTCTATGGATAGCAGTCAAAGCTCTGATTCTAATTCCATCTCTTCTAGTGCATCATCAGTTTCTAGTGTCCTTTCTAACGCATCTTCATCTATTAAATCTGAAGCATCATCTAAATTATCTTCTTTATCTAAGTCAGTTACTGGTGGCAATACATCTAACCAATATGTAAATAGCATTTCTGCTATCATTTTTGCTGTACCTTTCCTCTCCACTTTAATCTAAACGATCGTAATTTAAGAAATAAATATTTTAATACATTAAAAATAGCATTTCATTTTTATTAAAACGGTATCTGATCCTTGTACCGGGAACTTAAGTTGATTAAGGTTGTTTTAATCTTAGATATCGAGCTGATAAATGATTTCAAAAAAATATAATAATCAAAGGAGCGAAGGAATGGAAAAGGGTATCGGAGAACCTAGTGAAATTTCTTCTGAGTACTAGTATAGGCCCTAGAAGTGGTGTTTACTGCTTCTTGTTTTGCACTAGATTAAACATTACATAAGTGCTTCAGAAAATCCAAAACATTTCATTTCAAAGACAAGCCTAGAATAAAATGATCAAACGGTTTATGAATGCCATAACTAAAATTATAAACTATTTAAAATTTGTAGACAAGAAATGAGGATATATTTTTTTGTTTAAGGATTTTACTAACAATTTTTCTGCTCAAATAACGTTTAAAAGATGGAAAAAGTGATGAAACCAAAAAAACATCCTCAAATAACAAAAGGCTATTTGAATAGCTATAGAGTGACTTTATTAAGGGTTTTTATTAAATAAGTGTATATACACCATCTACATGGAATAAGCTAAGATAATATTGCTAATGGCAATAAATGTAATTGAGGGATAAATATAATTACCATCTGATCCATTTGCACTCGTAGATGATCTGATGGAAGATACTCTCGAGCTCGATGCACTAGAGAGTGAAGCAGAAGCCGATGACAAAGCACTAGAAATAGAAGTTGAAACGGAAGATAAAGAGCTAATAAGCGAAGATGATTCTGAAGCTATTGAGCTGGATGCGTCTGAAGCCATAGAGCTAGCCACAGAAGAAGACTCTGAAGCCATTGAACTAGCTGCAGATGATTGAGAAGGGTCAGCAGACGCTGAAGGACTTGCGGATCCAGATTGGCCGTTGTTACTACTGTTAATACCATTGATAATTTCACCAATAGTACTATCTGGAACGTTCATACCGTAACCAGCAACACATTGACCTACACATTGAACATTATTGGCTGATTGACAATTACGGATACAAATTTGGATGTTTTCTACTAGGGTATTTTGGGAAAGTACAAGACTGGATAATAAAGTAGGGACAAGATAAATAAATTTCATTTTGACGTTTTGATAAATTCTCTTTCCTTTCCTTCAATTGTATTTATACTAGTTCGACTATTGATTTTATTTTGAAAAATGAGTAAGCCTCTGTAATGCAGTTACTTTATTAGCTTCTATGGCTTAGCATAGTTTCACTTAATACTTTGTTTATCCATGATTTAACTTTTCATCATTATTTTAATATGAATTTTTTTACTAATATTAATTGATTAAATAATATTTATTTTTAGACATTTAATAATATAAACCAAGTTTCAAATATAATTTTTATTCACTTTTAACATATTATTAAGTCATTTCTTCTATCTCATAAGCCTTTACTACTGACCATAATTTCCTTAATAAATTAAATATGATGTCATTTAATGATTGGCTTTTTGGATAAACACTGGTTTTAAATTGAATCATAGTTTGGGTCAAAGCAATTGTCTTTTATCTTTAACTAGCTTTACTTAGCTATCAATACTGTTAGTAGTTATTTAATATTCTAAAGCTAAAAAACTCGGTCTTTTAGAAAAGCAGTTTGCGACCAACTAAAAGGCCTTTTACTACAACCTATTACAATATCGATATGCAAATATATTTTTTTCAATGTTTTGTCCATCTTTCAAGCAACCTACAGTTTGAACAAATTATTAGCTAAATTCTCGAGGAAAAAACATTCCTGTATGGAAAACTTCTTTTTAATAGATCAGATTAGATAGAAGCATTTAAAATAGTCTACCATATTTTTCCAATAACAAGATCCGTTTTTGATAAAGACTCTAGTCAAGAAACTGTACCGATTTTAATAATCTTCATTGTTGTATGCTTAATATTACTTAATAAAATTTAAATTTAATAAGAATTTTAAAATACAATTTTAAAATATAGATGAGCAAGTTTGAGGAGGCATATACAAGTGAGTTTTATAGCCACAGATATAGTATTGCAACTCTAACTATGAATTCTTTTAATAAAATCTAATAGTAATTTTACAAAGTATAGAATGAAAATTTAGATTAGCTATAGCTAGAATTTTTACATGAAAAGCTGTTCAAATTTTAATTTTTTTTAGTTTTTATTTTCCAACATGAACAATTACAAGCAAATGATTTAATAAAATGTTATAAGTACTGTTAAAAAATTGAACAAATTTCAATGAAAGCCAATTTTATTTTAAACAAAAATCTTAAAAAGTAGAAAAACGTGTTAATGGACTTCAATTTGAGTAATCTTTAATAGTGTGTGCTAAACTTTTCTGAGGTCATAGCTTGTATTGTTCATGACCAGAATAAAAACTATAGAAAAGTACATGAATTAAAAAAAGCTCCAAAATGTTTTTGTTTACCTTCACAATTCTTTAACTCGATCATTTTGTAAAGGTGTATCCACCTTGTTGAAAGTACTAGCTGCCGGTTTCAGTAAAAATATTGCTTCAGCCCAGGTTCGAACTGGAGACCTTCACCTTGTAAGGGTGACGTGATAACCAACTACACTACCGAAGCAAATTGGTATTAATTCAAGTAGCTTGTTGTTTATTAAACATACAAAGTGAGATATATTAGTTCATAGAGATCGACAGTTGCCTAACAGTTAAATTTTAGTAAGATTGTTTCTAAATGTTAAAATATTTCCCTAAAGCAAAAATAAAACTTAGTTTTTTAAATTATAAATTCGAAGTAATTTTCCACTTTAAATATAGTAACTTGTTACTTTAAATGTTATTGCATTAGATTTAGTTAAATTAAATTTATTAAATTTAATAAACCTAATTTTATTGAAAATCAATAAAACAAGCACTTTTTGCTTTTTTAATTGGTGAAATTCATAAAGCATAAAAAGATCAACAAATTTGTTAAAAATCGAGGGTATGAGAATTTGAATTTATATGCAATAAATACAACTAAAATTAACTTTTGGTGATCTTAAATCAATAATAATATATTAAAAAATAACCAATTTTCCAAACTAAGGATTGACGTTTGAGGCTGATGATTTTTTTACAACTATTCAATATAAATATATAGTTATATGAAGTTCTTTTACTATTTTTTTAATTTTCGTTAGTTTACTCTCACTAACTCAATTGCCTTTTATATTAAACTTAAGGAAAAACGACTGGTATCCTTTTTCTGCTTATTTAGTTAATTAGATAATTTAAAGTAACATCACTTCAATTCACTATACATCTATTAACAACTATTATTAATAGACTTAATACAATGCTTACCGAAAAATTAAATATTGTTGTGTTGGGATCAGGTGGTGTTGGTAAATCGGCCACAACGATTTCATTTATTAATAATCAGTAATTATTATTAAATCTGCTTTTTATTTATAATAATTTTCATTTTAGATTCATGGAAGAGTAATTTTATTATCATCTTTGTTATGTTTTATTTACCTTATTTTTATAATTATTTATAACTCAGGTATGATCCTACAATTGGTAAGCTTATTTATGTAGTAATCATTTTGATATTAACATTTAAATAGAGGATTCATACAGTAAGAATTTTACTGTTGATGGTGTAGAATATCAGTTAGATATCACAGATACCGCTGGGCAAGAAGAATATCGGTAAGATAAGACGATTAAAGTTTATTTGAAATATTAATGTTTTAAATAGTGGGCTATGGTCAGATAAATTCTTGAGAGGTGGTGATGGGTTCTTATTAGTATACTCAATAACTTTAAAATCTTCATTTGATGAATTGAATTCTATTCGTTCCCAGGTTATGAGAGCGCGTGAAGAAATACCTGTAAATTACTTTTTTAGTATCATATAGTATTCTATAATAATTTATTTTTAGTGCCCTATGATATTGGTGGGAAACAAATGCGATTTACAAGATCTTAGAGAGGTAACTGAGGCAGATGCTAAAGCGTATGCTGAGTCTATTGATGCTTTATTTATTGAATCATCAGCAAAGGAAAGAATTAATATTGAATTGATTTTTTCTAACTTAATTAGAGAAATTATCCGTCGTAGAGAAGCTGACAAACAAGCTGATGCAGTACCTGAAGCAGTTGAAGAGGCTAAAGGTGGATGTTGCACTATTCTTTAATTTTCAACCTCTTTCAATCTTTTTCTTTAAATATTATGTAAATTATTATAATTAGACTTATAATATCAAATAAATAAGCTACCTCTATTTAATTTTTAAATGAAACTGATATACATTATGACATAAGCTCTAAGTAATATTACTTATTAACTTACTATTGACCTTTAGGTCCAAACATAGCATTTCTTTCTCTCTAGGGTAAAGCTCAATGAAGTTATACTCCTCTTCATTGAGTACATTATTTCACCAAGCTACTCGCTGATAAATTATTACAACTACAATTATGACACCATAGTTATAACTTAAATATACACAATACATTAGAATGTTTATAGAAGTTACTATACTAAAAAATAAAACTATTGTTAAAACATATTGTAACTCAATTTATCTTAATTGTGTAAAATAGCAAAATAAATGCTCAACTGAAAGTTTACTTTTAGAAATTAATCTATATTTTATAGGGATAAAAAATACTAAATTTGTAAAATGCTTCAAAATGTAAAATCCAACTACATTAGTTAATTAACACTAAACAATAGTGGTAAATCTCCTATTTATTTAAGGGTATACGAGTGAAAACCGCCGGATATCTATACTTCGTGTTAGTTTTAAAAGTATGACACTCTCACTCGAGCTTTTAATTTTTAAAACTTTAACTTAGCTATAGTATTAGTTTTTGATCCACTACAAACTTTCTGTTTAGTAAGCATAATTATAAATTATTAAGTTATAAAAGACGTTTTTCGCAAAGTAATATACGAAATTTTAAACAAATTGTAACCTAATTTAGCTTAAGCTAAAAAAGTCAAAACTGGTTTATTTAATAAAATAAGCTTTGTAGATGTTGCGGGTCTATTGTGATCTAAATAATTGTGTATAGGTAAGTTTAAAAGCTCAGTTAAAATTTCGAAAAAAATACCAAATAGATGGCAGAAAAATACTCCTCCTATATAATTAATCTTAAAATTGAGCAAAGTAGCTATTTTTGTAGCACTTGGTGCTTACTTTACAATTTTTACTAAAACTAAAATGAACAAAATTTAAACCAAACTTTTAAACTAATCTGTATACAAGAGTAAAATTTAGCTAAAAGTAGGCTAAAATATAGGTTTCATATTAAAAAAGCCAACCAACGAAATAAGTGATTCTAAAATTATCACTAAATAGGTCGCAATAGAACCTCAACAGCAATAAAATAATAACCAAAATAATTGAAGGCAAATTTAAAAAAGACAACTGAAACGCTTTTGGATTGAACTTAGACTAAGAATCAATACAAATTAGAACAAAATAAGAGAAAGTTAGATTTAATAAGAGTAACGATTGAGAATTAAAATTGTAAGGAAAAGGAAGTAAGAGAAACTAAAAAATAAAGAATATGAATCTTGAATTATATAAATCAAGAAGTAAAATGAGAGATAGAATGGTAGATTTTTATTTAATTTTATCTTTTTATCTTTTTTAAATAAATTAGGATGAAGTTAGGTGATTATAAAAGTATATGCTCAAATGCCGTGTTGAATATATGCCCATTAATTGATAGCCAATTTGGATTGTTTACTTTATGTTCAAGTCGTGGTATTAAAATTGGGAACGCCTATTTATTTGAAATAGGTAAGTCGACTATTAGAATATGATAAATACCAATAACTCAACAATTTTAGCTTCACTATTTGTATATATAACCAGTATAGTTATGACCATGATTATTTTATATTCTATCAAATATAAAATCGCTGCTGTTAATGGTAAACAGCTTTATTAAAGTCAATATTTGATTCTGATATTATATAGGAAAAAAAATTATTAATCTGTTCTTTTATCTGTATCTAGCATATAACGTTGTAGAATTATTCACTATAACTAATATAATACCTATGGGAACTTATAGCTATACAGTAATATAATAGCATTAACAGTAATGATAAAAGAATTAACAATTTTAATTATAGTTTTTTGTTGGTATTCATTTTGCAATTAGTATAACAATTCCATGGAGCTTATTGTTATTTTCAATTTCTTCCTATTACGATTATTTTCCGGTTTTATTAAGATATAAAAAATCTCAACTGGACGACCAAGAATCTATTTCACTTATGAATTGGGTATTATTATTTATTATTTATTATAACTTCTATTAAATTAATAATAGTCAACACGTCTTTCTTCACTTGGAGTATTTTTATCTGGCTTGATCATTGCGTTAACTACTTTCAACAGTAAAGCTGGTTTAGAAAGAGAAAACCCGGTGGTAATGTATGTATTTCAATATATAATAAGCCCAGTATTGCTAGCATTGTTTTTGATAATAAGGATAGTATATTTATGGTACCACGTTGACTCATATTGGCCGATTGGTAAATTTTTTAAATGGAAATAATAATATAATTAACTTGATTTACTAGGCGATTTAATCATCTCATTGATCTTCTTTTTATTTTCACAAATGAGTTTATATTTATTTAATAACAGTATATGTGCCAATAGTAAGCATTATTTAGATGGTGCTTTCTTTTACTCCTTACTTTTATTGTTGTCAGTAATGATGTTTTATAAATCATGGGATTCATCAAATAAAGACGACTTGGAGTTTGTTATCGGAGAAAACCAAACGCAGCTGACAAAGACATCGATCCACTCATACTCAAGCCAACAAAATCCATTTGTGACTTTATTTGATGAAAAGGAGGTAGGTTTAGAAAATGAAAATGAAGATTAATTAATAAAATAAATTGCTAATGAGTATAGTATTTTTTCAGAATATATTTGCAATATGGGGGTGTATTTTTTTGTTTAAGAATTTTACTAACAATCTTTCCGCTTAAATAGTGCTTAAAAAATGGAAAAAATAATGAAACCAAAAAAAACACTCCCATATTGTTTATTATGATGTTTAAAAAAAGTTATAATTTTATAATCTTGCTAGATATCATAGTTCTTCATGGTCCAGTGGTTAGGATTTTCCGCTTTCACCGGAACGGCCGGGGTTCGATTCCCCGTGAGGAAGTGATTTTTGTTATTTTTAAAAATTTAAGTGTGTATTATATTTCAAGTTTTACTGGGTTGCCTTTAGTTTGATTATTATGAATTTTTAGAAATTAATAGATACATAAATTCTTTCAATTGAACCATTTATGTTTCAAATACTATTAAACAAATTTCATTTAAAACGAAATCATATTTCTCGTTTTGTTGATTGCCTTTGTCTTTACTTTAATATCCGCCTTTGTACCCCCCAAAACAACTATAAAGCCTTATTCTGTATGTAATCCCGATTGTTAGTTAATATAATATTTTGCATTTTGCATTTTGCATTTTGGTAATACAAATTACCATTTTAGCTTTTTATCAAACATGTATGAATAAAGATATTTGATAAAAAATAATCCTAACAATTAATTGATTTAAACTAGTTTGCTTAAATTGGGAATTTTAATATCAAGACTATACATTAACATTTTTAAAATTATACATAGCGGTATAATATATAATTTTATAAGGATTTAAAGCTTGTTTTATAGATTATAAATTAATTGGTAATTACCTTTTTAGTTAGTTTAGTAGCTTTACAATAAATTAAAACAAAATGTAAAACTATTATGAATGAACCATATTTGACGGAATAGCCCAAATCACTGGAACCTTTATGTACATCTTGACCATATGGGGATGTTTTTTTTGGCTTCATTATTTTTTCCATTTATTAAGCGCTATTTGAGCGGAAAGGTTGGTAAAATTTTTAAACAAAAATACATCCCCATATCATTTACTAAAAACTATTCTAAAAATGTTCGACATGCGTAAATTAATAGTACAGTCATATATTTTATTTAAGAAGTGGTATATGAAATAAGGTTAAAGAAAAGAACTATATTAATAAATAATTCAAACTCATCCTTGTTGTACTCTTAGTTGAGGAAGAAGAAAGAGGAGTAGAGTGGTCTATTGTATTAGAATTAGATTCAAAATTACTTTGAGATGATAGTGTAGGAGAAAAACTAAGATTATTATCATTCATTTGAGGGGATGAGCTCGAGGAGAGCTTTAAGAAATAAGAAGATTTGATGGTATTAATCCATTGTAAACCAGTATTTATTGGTATCATGCTTGTCTTCTTCTTTTCTCTAGATCTACGATTTTGAAACCAAATTTGAAATTCTCTTGGATCCATTTGTAACTGCTGAGATATCTGTTTCCTTGCATCTTTACAAGGATATGGGTTAAGTGTATATATTGATTCTAATACCTTACGTCTCTCTTTTTTCAAAAGCTCTTTGGTGGTTTTTTCGTTACTATCGCTATTGATCTTCCTACTTTCCTTCATTTCATTGTTACTGTTATTTCGAACTGATGTAAAATTATAAGTATAAGTTTTATAACTCTTGGTAGAATCTAACATGTCTTATAATGAATAAATAAATAAAAAATATTTGTAGAGTAAACATTAATTATGAGCTTTACTTATATACTTTTTTTCAAGTCCTAATTAGTGATAAATCATTCTATATCATAATTTACTTTTAAATAGCATGATAATAGTAATTAAAATTGTTTTTTGTGCCAAAAATAGACAAAATTTCTTCAATTGGGAGTTTTTATATTTGATATTACTGATTTAATGTTTTTAAAGTGAATATCTATTTATTTGTTTATAACTTTAATTTTATTATTAATCCTTTTTGTCCTTCAATTAATTAAAATTGAAAATAGTTACTTAATAAGATTACTCACATCCAAAGTTGGCATCAAAATGAGATTAATGAAGGCTGATCTATTAATAGCCAACTTTAAGTCCTTTTGATATGTATTCAAGTATTAAATATTATATTATAAAACTGTTATTATATAATGTATATGTATTATTTGATTTTAATTTTTTAATTTAACCTAATTAGACTTACTATTTATGACATTAAACGTTTTGGATTTAAATATTTATGCAATTTAAACAAATTGATGGGTACTTAATCTTTTAGCTAGTAAAAGTAATTTGTATTATATTCCTAATATGATAATTTAATGTAATCGTTAATGAGCTGCCTATATAAAGTGATAAGCAGCCAACTACATAATAAATATTATAATATTTGGAAAGTATGGAATAAAAAATTGTTTCATTTAATTGTACTAAAAAAAAGTAGTCTTAAGCTGTATGAATGAATAGCGGAATGACTTTAGTTATGTTACAATAAATTAGTAATATCCAAATTATTTTAATATTATTCATGTATTTAACATTGCCTTTAATAAACCTTTCAAATAAAATAATTTATATAATTAAATAGTTATGAACATTATTAATTCGAATTTACGATTATATAAACAATTATTTTAGTTATAGATTAAAAGGAACTATGACTAATGATAACAATAGATAATTTATTCTATAAAACAATAATAGTAAGATGCGCCTTATATATTGCTATTTTTAAACTTATAAAGTTATGAGTTTTGTATTGTAAGTTATCACATATGACTTATTATAAATTAATAAATTTGAATATATGAAAATTCATATAAAAGCTAAGGTCATTTTAGTCGAAGTTACAATTTTCAAATAAAATAAGCATGCTGAATACCCAGATAGAGAAAATATTCAATTATCCATACTAACTTTAAAGTCTCAATGATTTTATAAGTACAATTATGGTATGATGCTTAATCGAGATTTAAAGTAATGATATATATATTCTTTATATTTATGAATGAAAATGAGAATAGGCTTCAGTTATACCATCATTTCTTGCAAAAATATCAAATAACAAAGTATATTACAGAAATTTGTGATCCTAACAAGTCAACTACATAATGTTAAAACCTATTTTATTTATTAATGTACGTTTACTTGGTTTAAACTTTAGTTCAAATTAGTCGACGCCTCCTCTATTAAAGGTAAAAAAAAATCATTAACTATATTAATAAACCTACTTCCGAATTATGTTAGCAATTATGCGTATGGTTAAGTATCACAAGACATTTGCCTCAAAGCTCTATTTCAGTACCCATTTAGCCATACAGATGAAATGTCATGTGCTTTATTAATGCCATTTTTAATTTAATTAAATCATGCTACAATATAAGCTAGTAATGTCGAAATTCTCATGGATTAAGGACTTTAGTGGCTGAGTAGCTAGGGTTTATCTATTTCCAAACTTCCATGAAAATAGCTTAGATTTTAATACAGCTTTCATATAAAGGATATATATCTCATTATCAGTATAGATTATTATTGTAGTTGAACTTTATATTATTAGTAATTGAAGTTGCGTTTTTATATAAAAGAAGATATTCAAAGTTATAACAATTCCGATTACACTTTAGCTATTCTTGATAAGAGTTATTAATAAAGCTATTTAAACTAGTTGATTTGGTAAATTATTCTTTAGAAGCTGATCTTATCAGGTTTCATATTTTTATTATACAATCGTCTATTTGCATACTTTATCTATCTTTTTATTTATATTAATAAAGCCATTGTGGGCATTTAGCCTATATTTTCAAGAGGGTAAGTAGATATTTGGTATAATATAACCACCAAGTTTTTATACTACATATTTGTTATAAAGCCACAAGATGATGTCAACTAGCTAGTAATTATCTTAGAAATATACTTTAAATTATACTCTGATACTCCGAATAATCTTATGAACTTCAATAAATATTACATTTCTAACCGTAGTAATACTTTTTTATACATTACTCCAGGTATTTAAGAATAATAGAGCTTTTATTGTATTATTTGGTCTAGATTTTATAGTCTTAAATATTTATTGAATATTCATCTACAAACAAATACATCATATATTTGAGCGTATATAAATTTACAATAAGAATTTTATATAATATTTCTAGCTATTTAAATTCATAAAATCACCTATTTGTATTAAGTAATAGATGTAATCAGATAAATAGAGAGGATTAATCATTTCGAAAAGCTGGATAATAATAATCAAATATTTTACACAATATGATTGAATAAAGTTGTGTGTTAATGAATTAAGTTATGAGCTATGATTTGCTAGTTTATATGGGCTAATAAATTAATGTTTAGTAGATAAATAAACAATAATGAATACTTTTTATCGCATTTTATTATTTTATAACTTTATGAAGCCTATATTAGCTAGCTAAATCACTCAATACTTTTTAAGAATATTCGACAGTAAGGTTGATTGTAGGACTGTATCTAATTTACTGATATCAATTTTGAAATTCGTGCATGAAGTATATATTCTATAGACCTCTAATATTGAGTAAAGTTAGTAACCACTAATTTACGGATACTTTGGCTTAATACGTGTGGAATTAACTTAGATTAGGCAATCTGGGACCCAAATCAAGATCACAGTTATGGGTTATTAATGATTTTACAAAGTTCGTATTAGGAAATCTTTAGGATTTTAAAGCAATTGAGACGTAGCTAATAAGATCAAAATCTATTGTATTTATGTTATTCTATTTATATATTGATATGATATAATCAATTAATAATTTGCGCATATTTGACTCTTTACATTTAAACTTTATTAAAGTAAATAATTGAATTTTAATAATTGGATTTTTTTAGCTGTGGTATTTTTACCAAAGAGATTCTAAAATATTTGATATGATTCATAGTTTTTATAGCTTATTTTTAAACAGTAGTTTTTTGAAAGTTTAGTAAAACATTTTACTAAAAAGTTTAATGAGACGTCTTTTTTATAGAACTATTTCCCCCACCTTTATAGAGCTTAAAATTAGTTAAATACTGAAACACAAAAATATTCCCACATATTTCGCAATATGGGGATGTTTTTTTTGGTTTCATTATTTTCCATTTTTAAACGCTATTTAAGCAGAAAAATTATTAGTAAGATTCTTAAACAAAAAAATACATCCCCATATAATTAATTTTTCGAAAAGTATGATTTATTTTTAGGAAAATCATGGTTCAAGTGACACGGTTTATACTATACTATATGATAAATTTTATTATAAGCATTAGATTTTTTTAGAACTGTTTTAATATCCAATAATAAGCTTTTATAATGTTTTTTTACTTTATATAACAAATTTAAAAAAATCATTAATTGACTTATTTTAACTATATAATTTTAAGTGAAAACAACAGATTATAATAAAATAATAAGGTTTTCTTTTAATTATAATTTTAAACTTAACTTACAATAAACAATTCTAAAATTGATTTTATTTAAATATAAGCTAATTGAATTTTAGATTTTTTAACTATATTAAATATAAATTGCATTTTTTATTAGAAACAATATAATATATAAATATTTTTATTAAATAATTTTTATTATTAGTTAATCAGAAAGTAAAATAGATTTGAAATTTGATAATTTTAATTTGTTTTAAGTAATTATAAAATATATTTTTTATGATTTAAAATGTTCATATTCATTTTTAAACTAAATTAATTATTATTAGTTTATTTGAATAAATATAGTTACTACAGCATTATAATCTGGATTCATTATAAATATAAAGGTTATTATTTTTAAAACTATCATATTTTAGTTAAAAATGTTAAAAATAAAATAATATTACTCATAAATTAGTTTAAATAAAAAAGTCTTAAATTAGCTTAAACTTTTAACAGCTTTAAGTAATTTAGCAAAGTAACATAAGTTATAAAATTAGTTTTTATAGTTTATGTTTTGGTTGTTTAAATATTATTATGCTTTATTTTTATTAAAGCCTATATATGTTATTTGATTTATTTTTTACTATGTTTATTTTTATCCTTTGATATAATTTGTTAATATATATATATTATATTTATAAATTGTAGTTTATTTTAATTATGTAAACTAAAAATTATTAATTATTAGTTTTATCTAAGATTGTAACTTCGTAAACAATGACTGTTTTTATATAAAATATAACGTTTTATTGTATAATTAAATATTGAACTTTATTTACGCTCTCAGCTTTTTATTATAAAATTTATATATATATTTTTTACTTATGTTAAGTGATATTTTAATATAAGTATCTATTTTATTTATTTATTTATTATTATTGCTAGTATAACTTTGTGTCTTATTAAATAACTTTTATTTGTATTTTATATATTTTTCTAATAAGTTATTACAAACTTTTTTAATTTTGAGCCTTTTGTAACTATAAAGCAATTAAGCTTTAAGTACTAAATTTTATAAAAGCTATAAAACATATATATTAAAATTTTTATGATTTTAGTAATTATTAAGCTATAATTTAAAATATAAAATTTAATAAAGCATTAAAAAAATATTATAATATAAGCATGTGGGGGTGTTTTCTTTGGCTTCATCACTTTTCCATCTTTTAAGCGCTATTTGAGTGAAAAAACTGTTAGTAAAATTATTAAACACAAAAATACATTCTCATGTTTTTTATTTAAAAATTGTTTATTTTAATATTTATTTAAATTATAAAAATTAACTAATGTAGATTATAAAAATAGTAATATATATGGGGATGTGTTTTTGTGTCTAAGAATTTTACTAACAATTTTTCCGCTTAGATAGCGCTCAAAAGATGGAAAAGTTAATAATAAAACTATACAGTGTTAATATAAATTGTCCCAAAATTGAAGGACTAAATTTTGGACGATTATTTCTCAATAAAGTGTAATCAAAAATAACTCTTTATTTTCTATTATATTTGAAAATACTATATAAATAGTTATGTAAAATATTGACTTTATAGGTTTAATATTGAGCCTATAAAGCCAATCAAACTAACATTAAAACTATTTTGAAATTTAGTGTTTTTTGAGATAGCCCCCTCAAAGATTGTCCTACTTTTAACATTAGTTTGAGATGTTATAGTTAGTTCAATATTAAACCTATAAAGTCAATATTTTACATAACTATTTATATAGTATTTTCAAATATAATAGAAAATAAAGAGTTATTTTTGATTACACTTTATTGAGAAATAATCGTCCAAAATTTAGTCCTTCAATTTTGGGACAATTTATATTAACACTGTATAGTTTTATTAAGGAATAATATATATAAATAAGCTTAGAAGAAGAATTACATTAGTAAGTAGCTTAAACTCATCCTTGTTGTACTCTTAGTTGAGGAAGAAGAAAGAGGAGTAGAGTGGTCTATTGTATTAGAATTAGATTCAAAATTACTTTGAGATGATAGTGTAGGAGAAAAACTAAGATTATTATCATTCATTTGAGGGGATGAGCTCGAGGAGAGCTTTAAGAAATAAGAAGGTTTGATGGTATTAATCCATTGTAAACCAGTATTTATTGGCATCATGCTTGTCTTCTTCTTTTCTCTAGATCTACGATTTTGAAACCAAATTTGAAATTCTCTTGGATCCATTTGTAACTGCTGAGATATCTGTTTCCTTGCATCTTTACAAGGATATGGGTTAAGTGTATATATTGATTCTAATACCTTACGTCTCTCTTTTTTCAAAAGCTCTTTGGTGGTTTTTTCGTTACTATCGCTATTGATCTTCCTACTTTCCTTCATTTCATTGTTACTGTTATTTCGAACTGATGTAAAATTATAAGTATAAGTTTTATAACTCTTGGTAGAATCTAACATGTCTTATAATGAATAAATAAATAAAAAATATTTGTAGAGTAAACATTAATTATGAGCTTTACTTATATACTTTTTTTCAAGTCCTAATTAGTGATAAATCATTCTATATCATAATTTACTTTTAGATAGCATAGTAGTACCAACCGATGTTCTTTTTTGTGCCAAAAATAGACAAAATTTCTTTTATTTAGGGGGTTATATTTGTGATACTACTGATTTAATGTTTTTAAAGTGAATATCTATTTATTTGTTTATAACTTTAATTTTTCATTAATCCTTTTTACCCTTTAATCAAGTAAAAATTGAAAATAGCTATTTAAAATTACTTACATCCGAACCTGGATCTAGAATGGAATCAATAGGAGTTTATCTATTAATAGCCAACTTTAAGTCCTTTTGATATGTATTCAAGTATTAAATATTATATTATAAAGCTGTTATTATATAATATATATATATTTTTTGATTTTTTAATTTTTTAATTTAACCTAATTAGACTTACTATTTATGACATTAAACGTTTTGGATTTAAATATTTATGCAATTTAAACAAATTGATGGGTACTTAATCTTTTAGCTAGTAAAAGTAATTTGTATTATATTCCTAATATGATAATTTAATGTAATCGTTAATGAGCTGCCTATATAAAGTGATAAGCAGCCAACTACATAATAAATATTATAATATTTGGAAAGTATGGAATAAAAAATTGTTTCATTTAATTGTACTAAAAAAAGTAATGACTTGATTTGTATAAATGAATAAGGAAACGATCTTAGCTATAGTTACAATAAAGCAAGTTAATATAAAACATTTTAATATTATTCATGTATTTGACATTGTTATCATTTAAATCTTTGAGAAATAATTCACAACATTAAATAGTTACGAACATTATTAATTCGAATTTACGATTATATAAACAATTATTTTAGTTATAGATTAAAAGGAACTATGACTAATGATAACAATAGATAATTTATTCTATAAAATAATAATAGTAAGATGTACCTTATATATTGCTATTTTTAAACTTATAAAGTTATGAGTTTTGTATTGTAAGTTATCACATATGACTTATTATAAATTAATAAATTTGAATATATGAAAATTCATATAAAAGCTAAGGTCATTTTAGTCGAAGTTACAATTTCCAAATAAAATAAGCACGCTGAATACCCAGATAGAGAAAATATTCAATTATCCATACTAACTTTAAAGTCTCAATGATTTTATAAGTACAATTATGGTATGATGCTTAATCGAGATTTAAAGTAATGATATATATATTCTTTATATTTATGAATGAAAATGAGAATAGGCTTCAGTTATACCATCATTTCTTGCAAAAATATCAAATAACAAAGTATATTACAGAAATTTGTGATCCTAACAAGTCAACTACATAATGTTAAAACCTATTTTATTTATTAATGTACGTTTACTTGGTTTAAACTTTAGTTCAAATTAGTCGACGCCTCCTCTATTAAAGGTAAAAAAAATTGCTAACTATATACAACTACTTCCTATTTTACTTTATTAATTATATATGGCTAAATATTGCAAGACAATCTACCTTAAAGCTTTACATAATATTATTCAAAAAACCGGATCGGTTTTCATAAAACTGAGCTAGTGTAAAGGTTGATTTTGATTTAACCAATAAGATTAAAGAATTTTAATAAGCATAAAAGTTAATAAAACTTTAAGTGAACAGACAAAGAATTGTAAAAATGACAATCAAAGCAAACGAGGGTATTTGATGAAATAAGTGGAATGAAATTGTATTTTCCAAATTATTATTTATTCATTTAATATTTATTTTAAACTTTATCGTCATTTATTGTTTTTTTAACACTGGGTTGGTTTTAACTAAAGATAAAGTTTAAGGTTTAGCTTAAATTAGAACTTTTGCAATTATTAATTTTTTAAAATCTCATTCGTTGGATTAAAATCAAACCTTAATCAGTTCAACTTTTATGAATTTGATCCATTTTTATTTTTTTAATCTTGAAGGAGTGAAACTCTCAAGTGTTTTATTGTTAGAGGTAAATGAATTTTAAAGAATAATTGATGGATAATTGATTTAGAGGATATGATGGAGATGACGACCCCTTTTTTTGACCAACATTATATTAGTACCCATTTAGTTAGATAGATAGGATATTATAATATTATTAATGCCATTTTTAATTCAAATCATATTGTCATATAGATTAGTAGTGTTGGAATTTTCATGGATTAAGGGCTTCGAGGGTTGAATAATTTTAGTTCATCCATTTCCACTTTAGTAAAAAATCAAACTTGAATTTTAGTGGAGATTTTAATTAAGAATACATATCTCAACATTAATATAAGTTATTAATATAGTTGAACTTTATATGAGGATGTATTTTTTTGTTTAGGAATTTTACTAGCAATCTTTCCGCTCAAATAGTGCTTAAAAGATAGAAAAAATAATGAGACCAAAAAAAACATCCTCATATATAGTAATTGGAGTTGCGTTTTTACATCAAAGAACATGTATGAAGTTTCAATAAGTTAATTACGTTTTAGCCATTCTTAATAAGAGCCATTAATAAAGCTATTTAAACTAGTTGATTTTGATAAATTATTCTTTAGAACTAACCTTATCAGGTTCCATGTTTTTATCATGCAATCATCTATTTATATAAGTTATTTACCTATTTGCTTTTAATAATAAAACCCGTTATAACCATTTAGGGTAAGCCGCCAAGAGTTTAAGTTAACGTAAGATGTAGAATTATTGGCAAATTTTTATATTACAAATTTGGTATAAAGTATAAAAGATACCAATTAACTAATCATTATTTTGGTAATGTAGTTTAAATTATATACCGATACTCCGAATAATTAAGAACTTTAATAAATATTATATGTCTAACCGTAGTAATACTTTTTTATACATTACTCCAGGTATTTAAGAATAATAGAGCTTTTATTGTATTATTTGGTCTAGATTTTATAGTCTTAAATATTTATTGAATATTCATCTACAAACAAATACATCATATATTTGAGCGTATATAAATTTACAATAAGAATTTTATATAATATTTCTAGCTATTTAAATTCATAAAATCACCTATTTGTATTAAGTAATAGATGTAATCAGATAAATAGAGAGGATTAATCATTTCGAAAAGCTGGATAATAATAATCAAATATTTTACACAATATGATTGAATAAAGTTGTGTGTTAATGAATTAAGTTATGAGCTATACTTTATAAGTCTATATAAGCTAAACAATTAGTATTTGGCAAAGAAATAAATGATAAGAAATGGGGATGTTTCCTTTTATTTAAGAAATTTACTAACATTTTTCTACTTAATAACACTTAAAAATAGATAAAATGATGAAACCAACAAAAAAGCCCAAATATTTTTTATCGCACTTCACTATATTTTACAACTTTATAAAGCTTATACTAGCTAAATGACTCGGTGCTTTCTAAAAATGCTCATTGATAGCGCTGGTCTGGGACTATATTTAAATCAATAATACACCTTTTGGAAAAATGCACAAAACTCCCACAGTTATGCATTTCCAAAAAGTGTACCAACTTTTAAATTTGTAGATGGCGTAGATGTTTTAAAGACCCCCATAATACTGATTAAAGCTGCAGCTGTTAAAGTCCAAATGTGAAGTAGTTAGCGGCGATTTTTATAACCAATAGCTTATGTTATTATGCGCTTTGCAGCTTGATGTTTGACTTTTTATTTCAAAATAAGCAGTTAGCCACTGCATATATGTACTTTAACAGATATAATAACCTCGATTTCACGGATACTTTAGTTTAATGTGTGGAACAGCTTAGATTAAACAAGCTGGGGCTCAAATCAAGGTCATAGTTATGGGCTATTGTTGGTTTTACAAAGCTTATATTAGGAAATGTTTAGGATTTCAAAGGAACCTTAACGTAACTGATAAAGTCAAAAAATATCATGTTTATGACATTTTATTTAAATAACATAATATAACCAATAAATAATTTACGCATATTTGACTTTTTTATATTAAACTTTATTAAGCTAAATAATTGAATTACACTCCTGATTTAAATTAAACGTGAACTGAGCATTTTTCTTTTGTATTTGCTGGGTTTAATCATAGGGACTTTCTATCTTTAAAATCATTAAATATAAAATTTCGAAATGACCAATCTATATTTAACTTAAATCAGTAGTAATAGTTGAATTTTTCAGATCATGGCATTCTCGTTGAGACAATATTAAACTGCTAAAAATGATACATAAAAAATATTGTAGGTTAATTTTTTTGAAAACTCGGTTACCAAGCTACCTTTTTAATTTAGAAATAATTTTTCTTACACAGCATGAAGCTATTGTAAATCAAAGGTAGATGTTTAATTAAGACTTTATAGTGTATATCTGCATTTAATTTAGAATAACTTCAAGTCATGTAAGAAAAGCTGGACCTAAATTACACCAGTATTAGTTATAGAAATTATATAGAAGTATCCTTTTTATTGATTGTTTTGACCATTTTTATGGAATTTGATTATTAAACTTGACCCCTTTCAAGCAAGAGGTTTATGTAGCTTAAAATTAAATAAATCATTAGCTATATAATGAAACAAAAAATTTACCATGTGCTTTACAGGTAATTAATACTTTGGAAATTATAAACTATTTTCGGAAAAGCTACCATTTAAGTATCGTGGCTTATACTATATTAAAATATAAAATCTTACTGTAAGTGCCACATTTTTTTAGAACCTTTGGAATACCCATTAATAAGCCCCCAACTTCTCTTCACTTCAAAGTTGATTCATTGCACTAAACCGTTACCCATATTTTAGATCTATGTATTTATGGCATCCAATTTGGTTTTTATCACACATAATAAATTTAATATTAAATATGGGGATGTATTTTTTTGTTTAAGAATTTTACTAATAAGCTTTTCACTCAAATAGCGTTTAAAAAGGAAAAAGTAATGAAACTAAAAAAAACACCCCCATATATTACAAATTTATTGTTACTTTCTTTTTAGTAACTTGCTTTAAACACATTATAAAAAATAAAAACTTAACATAAACAAATTTAATTAAAATATGATTTCACAAAAACTGGATATCATTTTATTAACTAAAAAGTTGATAGCTATATTTCGGTAAATTTAATGCAAATATTTGTAATTAAATGAGTAGTAAAACGCGTTTTAAAGGATATGTGATAAAATAGCTGACATTAGCATGAATAGGACATTAGCATCGGGACTAAGTATGTTTGTACTGTCAATGTTTGTATCCTTTAAAAGCGGAAATATATACTAATATATTTTAAAGATTAAAACAAATAAACTACGAAAAAATGATACAATTTTAAACCTTTTTAATTGAAAATAAACTTTTGAGAACCCTAAGTACTTTACTCTTATATTGTTAATTAAACAAAGACATATCAGTCACGTAATTTAAAAATGAAGCATAAATAATTATAAAATATTCGATTGTTTATTGTTTTAAAACAAAATGTGATTGTATCAAATATATTCGCATTTTCACTCATAAAAATAAGGAACATATACATCATCACTTTAGATTCTATTAAAATTAACACCATCATTATGTTGAAAAGATTATAAAGATCAATTTGATTATGGGTTTATGAATATTGTCTATAATAGTCAATCGAAAGGTAAATATTAGTCTATTATTCATATATAACAAACATTATTTATTATTAAACTAAGTAATAAATACAATCTAGAAAACTTTTCTCAATTTGGATATTTTTTCTATTTTAATTACAAATGATAATCTTAATTAAATAACTATTTTATTATCATCTTTGATATTATTGATATAATAATCCAGATTTTTTAACATTGTAAAGTAGCAATCAATATATTTAACCTTATTATCTTTGAATTATATAACGACGTGTATTATTATTCCCCATAGCTATCATTTATCTATAGTCAGTTTATGATTTTTATGAGGCTAGACTCTGGCAAATTCGAGATGATTCAAATGATGATAAGAGATAAATAAATAAAGGATACCATTTTTTTGAAGGTATTGTACCTTATTTATAGGTTTATCAAAATAATTCTTTTATCTTGCCTGTCCAACTTAGGCCGCTACTTGGTCAAATAAACTAAATAGGGATACCCTTTCATTTTAATATTTTGTTTTTCTCCTAAGAGTAGGGGCTAAAAATTATCATACGAACTTTCGTATAAAAAACCTCAGATGGTTTATCATATAATAGTTTTCTAAAGCGTTGCTTTTGTTATTATACAGTCGGTTGATAGTTTCTTTACCTGAGCAAGTGATCAATGCTGGTATTAAATTGTTACATTAAAAACGTATATAAAACTCATACTAGCCAATGGGTTATATATTTTTACTCGATTGCTTTAGCTACAGAGTTTATTACGATAAATTACAGTTCCAATAAAATAAATTAACAAATCCAAAGTCTCATTCTTGATACCAATCTAATAACAACAATTAATATTCAAACAAATTTAAAAGGACTTAAAGTATTCCATTAATAAACAAATATCTAGTAGCCGTATTTAATGTCAACTTTAGATATACTTATTGCATTAAAATAGCTATTTTCATTTTTTTGAATTTAGGATCGGGCCTTATGATTTTTTGTTACTAATTATTATTATTTTTCAATTTTAATCAATTAGAAAATAAAAGAGATTATAGTAAAAATAAATAGTTACACAAACTATAAAATATAAAGGTATTAAATCTATCATATAAAAAAACTTTTAAACAAGATAAAACTTTCTGATTTTGGTACAAAACTAGTTTTATTTATCATATTACGTTATTTTAAAGTAAATTGTAATTTAGAATAATTTGTTATTCATTTGACTTCGGAAGAAAAAAGTATATAAATGGAGCTCAGAAACAACTTTTAACTTTAAAAAAGACATTTTTATCTATTTATCTATTACAAGCTATGTTAGAGCCTGCTAAGATCTATAAAAACTATACCTATAATTTTCGATCTATTTGTAATGATGAAATGAGCTATAGTATGAACAATGATGATAAGATTAATATTGATATTGAAGAAAAAGGCGCCAGAGGGATATTCAAAAGAGAACGACGTAAAATATTAGAATCTATATATAAAATTAACCCTTATCCATCCAAATTGACGAGAAAAAGGTTATCTGAGCAGTTACAAATGGATCCAAGAGAATTTCAAATTTGGTTTCAAAATCGTAGATCAGCAGAAAAGAGGACGACTAATTTTATTCCAATAAACACAGGTTTACAATGGAAAGATGATATTGAAACCTCTTGTTTTTTAAAACTTCTTTTAGCTCCATCCCCTGAAAGGAATAGTAGTACTCTAAATTTCTCACCTGCACTTTCATCTCAAGAAAACTTTGAATCGAATTCTAATCCAATGAGCAATTCGATCTCTTCTTCTCCTTCACCTACAGCTAACAGTACAGAAAGGATGAGTTTGAATTATTTACTGATATAACTACTCTTTCTTTGACTCTTTTTATGCATCATTTTTTAAATAAATCATATATTTGAATTATTGGGTTATTTATAGTTATAGTCACCAAGTTGTTTTTATAGAATAGAATTGATGCTATATAACATGTTCATTTTCATAAAGAACTATAATTGATTTTGAATAATAGCATCATATTAATAATGATAAATTAATCTATCATTTTAAAAATTATAGAATAAATTAAAATTTTATTTTATTAAATTTTATTGTTTGTAACACTATTATTTTATCTTGAAAAGCATAAAACATTAAGTGCTTATGAAAAAATTATAAAATTAAAAAGTTAAAAGAGAATAGCTAAATTCAATTTGCACTGACCAGATAAAAAATTAGAAAGAAAAAATATATATATTACGATTTATACAAACTAACTAACGGTAAAAAAGAGGAAAATAAATAATAAAGCTCTTATTATTTATTTTAGTATTAAGTTTTATGTAGTTTAGGTGAAGTAAGGTAGTAGTTATAAAGCCGTTTTTACTACTATCTATAAAAAAAGGTTTGCTTTATCTAAGAACTTAAAAATTTTGAAGAATATAAATATAGAATATTCAAAAAAGATTTGAAGAATTGAAGAATTTTTTAACGGATAACTTAAACTTAAAATACGTCAACAAGTCAATTTTTTTTGATATTTAATTTACATTTTTGACTTTACCAAGCTTTGAACTTTCTGCTAAAATTTATAGTAAAAGGTTATTAATCAAAAATACTTACATCTATTTTTTACAAGTTTATTTGTTAAAAGTAGCTTAATATATGACCTGTCTTTATTCTTTCTCAATTTTATGCTATACACTCAAAAAGTATCTATAGAATATTTAGTACCTAATTAATATTTTTAAGCTTAAATAATAGTCGATTTATATCACTTTCATTATTTTACTAAAAACATGATAAAATACCAATACCTTAGATACAGAGTAATTGAAAAATTTTAAAATTTAGCTATCTTAAACTTGACTTGTATCTATAAAACATTGCTTTTATTTTTAATTTATATTAAATTTAATAATTAATCTTTTGATAAAAACTGAGTTTTTTTAGCAAACCTAATTACGTTTAAATGAAATTTTTATTTTTTATTTTTAATAACTTTTTTAATACATATTTAATACTATATAAAAAGTTACAACTCTTAGATTTATATAAAAAAATTAGTAGCAAATTAAAAAATATAAAGCATTTAAATGCAATTAATTTTAAAAATAAAAAAAGCACCTTATATTATAGTTTTAATTTTTTAAATTGTTTAAATTATTAAATGATACTCTTTTTAAAATGTTACAACTAGTATATTTTTGCATTTTTTAAATTTAAAGTTTTATTGTTATTAAAAAAATGAATAAAAAAAAAAATTAAACTATAAACTTATCAAAGCTTTAGAAATGTAAAAACAAGTATCATAATTTAATAAATGATAAAAATTATAACATATATAAGCATTTATTAAAAAGTGTATAGTAATAAAAAGTTTAAAACAGGTTTAAAAAAATTAATCTTATAATTTAACATTTTAATTAAAATTATAAGTGTGAAATATTGGTTTATCAGCTCTCGGATTAATTATAAGATGATAATCACTTAACTTGTTTACAAAGCTAGTTGTAGTATTGTAACCATTTTGACCGTGATCCATGTGGTATAATCAATTCAGAGTTCCTTGTTTTGATTTGTTGTGAGAATTTCTAACTTCACATTGCAAAGAATATAAAAGGGATTCTTCAACATGATAACTCAAAGCTTTTTAACTGAATTATTCCCTGATAACGTACTATTAATAAAGCCACTAAGTCTTTCTGACGATATCTTACATAGATTTTACAGTAGTATTGTCTATTCTATTTGTTTTACATAGTTCGTAACTTATTACGTATTATTCATATTCATTTAAGTCTATCTTAGTTACATAAAGTAAGACCGTTCGACTCAAGGCAAGTTAATTAAGCAAGAGTAGCTTTTAACTCCTACCACTGAGTACCAACTTTCACATAAGTTGAATTTAATAAAAGAACTTAAAACAAGCAAAAAAAATAATTATAGCTTTAAAAATAAAAAAAATTGATTACGTAAAGCTTATAAATGCTGGTTTATAAAAAAAGCATTTTAAAAAACATAATAAAAATTGTAAATATATTATATATTGTTATAACTTATTATATTAAAGCTGTGAAATTTGATACTTAGTGGTAGGAGTTAAAAGCTACTCTTGCTTAATTAACTTGCCTTGAGTCGAACGGTCTTACTTTATGTAACTAAGATAGACTTAAATGAATATGAATAATACGTAATAAGTTACGAACTATGTAAAACAAATAGAATAGACAATACTACTGTAAAATCTATGTAAGATATCGTCAGAAAGACTTAGTGGCTTTATTAATAGTACGTTATCAGGGAATAATTCAATTAAAAAAGCCTCGAGTTAGTATGTTGAAGAATCTCTTTTATACTCCAACTGGGTGGCTATATACAAGGAACCTTATAGCAGTTATTCCTTATTGTAGTTACCAAGTATGGACATTGAAACGTGGACAATAAGTTCTTCATGATCAGGTGGTAGCAATTCTCACAGCAAATCTATATAAGGAACTCTGAATTGATTATCATATTATAATCAATCCTAGAGCTAATGAACCGATATTTCACAAAGCTGATATTATTAAATATGTATGTAATATTATTAAACTAGTAAGTATTAAAGCAAATATTAAAAATCACATAAATTATTATTTAACTTTTAATAATTTTAATTTTAATTTTAAATATAATAATATAAAAAATTAGATTTATATTAATAAAAAACAGGTTTGTTTAATTAATAAATAAAAAGACTCATACTGTATTTATTAAATTAAAAGCAATATTATAAAAACTGTGTTTCACACTACCATAATAAGATTGTAATTTAATTTTAATAAAAATATAGCTATTTATATATAGAGATATAACTAAAAAAGCAAGCAAAAACCAACTAGCTGGAGTAATTATAACAAAATTTATAAAGTTAGTTAAAATATTCAGGACTTTATTTAATATTATAATTTCGATTTTGGCTAATAATAGCAGTGATTATTTTAACTTATTTTATATAAAATAAAGCATAACAAAAAATTATCTTTAATTAATTAAAAAAATACATTGCTTCTTTAATATTTATTTTAAACCTTCTAAATTAAAAATGTTTATTTTTTTGCTAATTAAAATAAAATAAAAATAGTTTTTATAAATTTACTACAAATGATGATTTGATAATTAGTTATTTTGTTAATAGTCTTAATCACGTTATAGCTTTAAATATAATAAAATCAGTATTAGATTTTCAAAAAACGATCCAGAAAAAATATTATACACATGTTTAAAAAATAAAGTCTTTTTTTATTTAATAGTATTAATTATACTATATTAATATTTATTAAAAATATCAGAATCAATTGTGTAGATAATTTATTTAATAAGTAAAATACAATAAAAAGATGTTAAATATACTATACTAAATTATTTTTTAAAATTCATTAAAATACTTTGTCTTCACTAATAATCATAATAGTCATTGCATTCCAGGGGGAGTATAACACAATAAGATGATTTCAAAAAATTAATATAAAAAAAATCATTATAAATTTTTATTTTTTAATAATAATTTAATTTGAGAAAATAAAATTTTGTATTAATTTATGAAATTAGCTGTTCTATTATTTATTTTTACAGTAATTAAAATCAAACTAAACCTTAATAAAAAACAAAAAACGTTAATTTCTATTTAATACAACTTATAAGGATGTAAATAGAAGTGTCCGAAGCTTATGAAAAAATTCCATGATTTAGAACTGCATGCAGCTAGATGTACTTTGTTGATTTTAACTTGTGGTTAACTTTTTCTAATGTGAATTTTAACACCACAGCTTTTCTTATATTTCTAAATTCATATTAGAAAACAATAAAACAAATTAAAAATAAAGAAAGACGTTTAACTGCAAGCTATTCTAACTGAACAAGGGATAAGGTTAATAAACAATTCCATTTTATTGCTTCTCCTCATTTCTGATTTTTAATTTATCTAATTTTAGATTTCAACAAAATACTAATGATATTATATTTAGTATATTATGTAATTAAATGGGATAAGTAAAAAAAAAGAAAAAATAAGTGAAATTCAACTGATATTGCTCACTCTTATTAAAACTTTATATTAGAAAAAATAGATACAACAATAATATCTTTACCAATGGACTATTTTAGAACTATTAATCAAGATTTATTAATTTATTTCAAACTATAATCAAAAAAGTGCTAAACATTTATATCATCTTAATACTATTCATAGGGGCAACAGCAGTTTGTTGTCATATAAGTAAAATATCATATTTTTATAATAATATATTATGTACTATAAAACCAAAATTAAATATGGGGTTGTATTTTTATGTTTAAGAATTTTATTAACAATTTTCCACTCAAATAGCGCTTAAAAATGGAAAAAATAATGAAGCCAAAAAAAACACCCCCATATAACAATGGTAATTATAAGTGTATCTTTATCGGATATTTTAATTGTAATAGTAATTTTAAATATATTATCTGAAGTAATAAAACATAGCTTATTATTACAGAGTATACCAATAAGTTATATAATAATCAATAGTACTTTAAAGATTTACTCTTTATTAATGTTATTTTTTAGTATTAATGGATTTAAAGATGAGATTGATTTCTGTTCTGCTACTATGGATGTTCATTGTTTGACAATTTATTCATGGATTAAGTTTATTATTAATCTTTTCTCATTGATATTATTATCAATAATACTACTAGTATTAAAATACAATTATAAAGCATTATTTAAGGATAGTAATTTAATTTTAGTCTCAATATTACTATATTATACTTATAGAATGATATTATATATACCAATGATAGTTACCTCTGCAAGTTCACTAAATGCTAATAATGATGTTATCTTTGATCTTAAATAGCCACTTCAATCGAATATTTTATTTTATATTTCAAAGCATTTATTTTTAGGTAATACAAAATCATCCTTCTTTTTTATTATATCAATGTCTTATTAGTTACACAATAAACCCTTCAGTTAAATTGAATAATTTTTATAACTTTTATAATTAATATTTATTATTTTATTATTTTAATTTTTCTATTTAAATAAATTCATTTATTGCTTACATGGAAATTGAAGATTAGTAATTTTAGATTTGTAATAGCCAATCAAAAGTGTTAATAAATTATAAGCCAATGAAAAGATAATATGAAGCTTGATTTTTTTTTATAAAAGCCAATTATAGTAAATGAGAAATGACAATAAATGGTTGGATAAATTCTATTTTACGGGAACATAAATTAAATTAAAAAATAAACCAAGATTGAAGCTTACTCTTTTTACAAAAAGGAAAAACAAAAGACTATAAAACAAACAATAAAAATAATAGAAGTTGTTTGATTTAATAATAAAAGAGAAATGTTGAATAATTTAGAATTAATTAAATGGAGTATATTAAATTTACCAAAAACGCATTGGCATAGTCAATATTTACCATTATCTATCTTATCTACTTTACATGCTACTCGCGTTGCTTTGTTTTCAAGATATTTATTTAGTGATAAATCAACTAATAACAAATACCAAGTTCCTTGGTTACAAGCTTTAATTGTTAATATTATTTTAGGTTTGGGTGGTGGTATATTAAGTAGTAAGTTTTATTATTTTTTTATTTTTTTATTTTTTATCTTATTTTAAAATTTATTAATAACTTAATTTAGGTTTTTTGTTTGGTAGATATGTACCATGGTTAGCTTCTAATACTATTATACCATTATATAGGTAACTTCAATTTAATTTATTTTTTTATTTTTATAAATTTTATGTTTTATTATAAAGTACAATTCATTTTATTATATTTTATTCACCAAATGATTTAATATTTAAAATATTACTTCCATTTTTATCTTTAATCAATCCATTATTTATTATTGCTGATGGTGTAAGTCGTGGTTTTGCCGTAACTTCAACTATTGATATTATTAGAGCAAGTAATTCAGTACCATTAGCTAATTCTTATGTAGCTATGATTTTAGGAGGTACTGTAGCTGCTTGTGGAGGTGGAATAATGATGGGTAAGTATAATATTAATTATATCATTATTAAACAATAATAATAATAATAATAATAACTTAATTTTTTTAGATTTATTTAAATTAAATCAACCAGAATGGGGATTACAAACACCTAATTTTGTTAAGAATATACCATTAGGTATACGTACTCCATTTTATTTAGCTATCTTTTATATAGTTAGTACAACTCAAGAATTAATTAGTGCACAATACTTAATTCAATTAGCTAAACAGTTCAATTTATTTGATCAATTAGAATCTATTATTTCATTAATTGGTAATGTTAATTTATCAGATGCTCAAGTTATTGTATGTATTTTATTTACTTCTGTTTTATTTTATGAAGAATATGTAGTAAATTCAATGTTTAATTTTATCAAATATTCATCAAAGAGTAATGGAATTATTGAGAAACCTATTAATAAAGAACAAATTGAAGATATTAATGCTTTAAATTCATCCTTTGATTCTCAAGCTAAAACTAATGGTAATAAAAAAATGAATGGTATTAGAGAACTTAATGTTAACGGTATTAATAAAAATCCCAATGAAAATGGTAATATATTAAAAAGTCGTCCACCTTCCCCTTCAAGACTTTCTGTAAGATCCGTTCCACCTCATGAATAAGAACTGTATCTTTTTATAGTTTATTTTTAACTATTATGCTCATTTAAGAAAATCATTAAATCATTATTGCATTTTAAGTTATTATTTTTATTTCTTTATTTTTCTATCAAAGATATTCTATTTTTAATTTTAATTTTATTATATTTCAAAAAACCCCCCCCCCATTAAATTCATTTATTCAATATTCAAGTATTATTACTACTCTTTGAATTCAGCTTAACTTTCCAACAATATTAGGCTGACGTAAGTCAGCACTTGAAAGCTTAAAAAATAAACCAATGAAATACCATTTCACTTGATTTAAAACTCCAAAAAGAATTCCAAGCTTTTTAGTTTATTAAAAAAAATAACAATAACCCAATATGTCCCAATATAATTTTTCATTGACGACTTTCTCGCCCTCTGGTAAATTAGGTCAAATTGAACATGCCTTAACTGCTGTTTCCAAAGGTGTAACTTCAGTTGGTATAAAAGGTAATTATAAATTTATTTATTTTCAATTTCAAACTTTAATTTCTTAACCATTTCAATTTAGCCAAAAACGGTATTGTTATAGCAACCGAAAAAAAGAGCGGTTCAATTTTAGTAGATAATAGTAGTAGCGAAAAGATCAGTAATGTCAATGGTACCATTGGTATGGTCTATAGTGGAATGGGCCCCGATGCACGAGTATTAGTGAATCGAGCACGTAAATCAAGTCAAGCATATCGTCGAGTATATTTAGAAGATCCCAGTAATTTAGCATTAGTAAAAGAAGTAGCTGGAGTGATGCAAGAATTTACACAAAAAGGAGGGGTAAGGCCATTTGGAGTCTCTTTATTGATTGCAGGCTATGATAAGGGTGAGCCTAGTTTATATCAAGTGGATCCTTCTGGTTCTTATTTTCCTTGGAAAGCAACCGCCATTGGTAAAAATATGGTAGCTGCTAAAAGCTTTTTAGAAAAGAGATATGATGCTGAAATGTTATTAGAAGACGCAGTACATACCGCTATTTTAACTCTTAAAGAAGGATTTGAAGGTGTTATGAATGAAAGTAATATTGAAATTGGTATCATTGGTGAATCTACAGTTCCAAATCCAAATCAAATGCCTCAATCTGGCTTTGGTATCCAACATGGTGCTCACTTCCGTCGTCTTTCTCCTAGTGAAGTTAAGGATTATTTAGCTACTTCAAATTAAGTGATTAAATTGGCTATACTTTTTTCGGTTATTTTTAATATATATTTGGTAAAATTATTAATAGTTAAGTTGATTTATGCTTTGAATGTTTTGAATTGTAAGATTAAACAATAATCTTTATTTTTTGTTGAATTTAAATGTTGATAAAGCTTGGTTTTATTATTCTAAATACTAATATACTAGATAAAGTCATCGTATGATATATATGTATAGTATTATAATACATTGCTTATTGGTATACAATTTTGTATATTTTAATATGTTAGGTATTAGACCAATAAAAAAATGAAAAAGGTATTGTATTATCAAAAATCTGCTATTCTAAATTCATATCTATTTTTATTATCAATTCAGGCCATTATTTACACTATTTACATGTTTTAATTCCTTCAAAACTATTATTGTACATAGTAATTTGAATATTCAAAGCTAACAATTATATAACTAAATAATCTTCCACTTTATTATACACTTTAAATAACAATTCAAACCAATTAAATAATTAACAATAATAACAAAGCACAGTTGAGTAATATTAGAAATGAACCCATCATGACGTAAAGTAATAAAAAACTATAAATAAAATGCTAAGTGAAAATAAAATTTAAAATTTTTAAAAATGAGATTGTTACGTTTATTACCCAAGATATCAACAGTGAGAGTAAGCAAGATGGGCAAGTTACAAATGATTCATGGTGTCAATCGAGTAAGCATTCAAAGCTTCAAATCCAAAATTGAGGATCCAGCTGAAAATAGAATCTTTGACATTATTAAAAAGGTGCAGGGCATAGATAAAGAGGTAATTGATAAAAAAGTAATTCAAATAAATTACATTTATAGTCTCTATTTTAATAGTTAAAACCGGATATGGAGCTATCTAAAGACTTGGGAGTGAACTCTAGTAATCTAGTTCCATTTCTTACTGCTTTGGAAAAAGAACTACTCTTTAATATTCCTATTGAGAAAGCTATCACTTTTACTACCCTTGCTGATCTCCTCAGATACCTTAATGAGTTGGAAGATAAAAGGGTTACAAAATAAATGGTTATATATATTATATAGTAAGGTACTTGTATTTTATTTTGTTTTTGTAAAATTTCAATATTGAGATCGATTCCATTTTGAATAAGAATTATTATTAAAATGATAAAAAATAAATTAATATTTAAATGTAGTTTATTATGTTTTTGTAAAGAAAATCTAAAGTTTAGCTTTTTCACTAGCAGCAAATACAGCTCTAATAAGCTCTAAAGATTTATGAAGTGAATCAGCCATAGCATTCACATCAGGTGTAATATAACCATCATTTGTATTATTTACTGGTTTAATAGCTGTAACATTAAATTGAATTGCATCTTTTTTAATCATATAAGCAATACCATAACCATCAGGTACAACTTCACCCCAACCATAACCATCAAAATGTTCAGAACTTAATTGAGAAGTAGATAAGTTCCAATGGCTAGTAAAAGTATAAGAAGGATCTTTGAATAATTCTGGTACAGGTTCATCCTTATTTACGCTAAGTTTAAGACCTAATAAATGTCTATCAACTCCTTTACCTTCTACAGCATCAGAAATATAAGCTACATGGGATTGAATTGCTTTTAAAATCAACTCATGTTTTTGTTTTAAACTTAATTGATCATTAACCATTCCTTTACAAAAAGCAACACTATCTTGAGATACAGTTCTACAAACTTCAGTACGTCCAGAATGGAATCTTCTTGTAGTAGCCGATTCATAAGTAGGTCCAAATTTACCATGTAAAAGATAAAAGGCTAATTGAATTACCATTTGAGCATAGGCATCTGGACTAACCTTAAATTTCTTAATATTGTTTTTACCATAGCTTGCTTTAACCACTTTTAAATCGTGTTTATTAATTAAATTATTAAAAGCAACTTCGGATTCTTTAATAATAGTTTGGATTTCATTATTTAATTCGAATTTTAATTCTGTTGGTGGTAATAATTCTTCTTTGTTAAAAGAAGTACCATGGTTGACTTGTTTTTTAGTTAAAACGGTATTGACATAATCATTTAAACGACAAGTTGGAGTACCATCCATTCTTGAATGCTAAATTAAATGATTGTTATTAAACTGTATTAAATATATTAATAAAATAAGCTTACTTCTCCGTTGAAACCAGCTACCCCATTTTCAAATACAATAAATTGAAGTGATTTATCAAAAAATCTATTTTTACCATCTCCATGCCAGCAAGCTCTAGAAGCCTCATCTTTATTAGCAGGTGAAGTTTCATCCAAACATAAAAGAAAAGAAGCAGATTCAACAGCATTTAACGATTCTGAATTCTTTTTAGAATGTTGAAGCAATTTATTACGTGCCTAAATAAATAAATAAGCTAATAACTAAAAGAAATATTAATGAAACTTACATCTAACCAGATATCTCTATTTTGGGTAGTAAGAAGACCAATAGGATTTTGATCCGCTTTGTCACCAGCTAATTCAATAATTTGACTTAATTGATAATCAATTTCCTTAGTAGATAGTCGTTGACCATTTTTATTATTTAATTCCAATTTAAAAAATTTATTTTTTCTAGCTACAATTACATGTTGATTTTTTTCCATATCAAAAGTTTCAACATAATCCGAGCCTTTTGCTGGTATACGAGTAGCATTAAACATATATTTATAGGTGGACATGCATAACGGTCCTTTACGATCTTTTTCTGGTTCTAATTCTTCACTTACAACTAAATCTTTAAATTGCAAAGCAGCTTGAATAATCTCTGCACCTCTGGTGGTATTCTTAATTTGACTTGGTAACATATTATAAACATAAAAATAAGATACATAAATAACAACTGGATCACGATACGAAAAATAAGCTATATCATTCCACCAAGCATCTAACCAATTTAAAATGGATTCATTCGAGGCCCTAGCTTGTAATCTCTTTTGTAGTTCAGGTCCAACTTCGTTTTGAAACTTTTCAACTACTTTTAAAGTATTTTGATATTGCTCTTCAGATACTAATGGTTTAACAGTTTTAATATATTTCTTTAATGTAGCTTCTAATTCAGGAACTGGAAGCTTTGGTAAGCTATTTTGAAATTGATATAACGGTTTAGTTATTTCTGGGGTAGAGGTAGTAGCAGCTGCTAAGTTTAAATTGACTTTGGAAGTGCTCATAGTTCTAATTAAATTTCTAAAAATAAAGGAATTCAACATTTACATTAAAATATTATTCATTTTAACTTACCTGCTCTTTAAAAGGGTACGTAACATTAAGCTTTTACTTTTTTTAAATAAAAGACTTCAAGTAGATTTTCACGAGCTCTTTTTATTGCTCAACTGTGTCTCTTTTTCAATTGAAAGCACATGATCGAAAAATCTCTATATTAATTAAGCAACTTACCCAAAAATTCTCAAAAGACCAGATGACCTCAATCCACCGCATAAACTTCAACCAATTATGCAGAACCTCAGTATGTAAGTTATTTATCTATTGGTTGGAGTTTAAGCTTCACCTTTAGCCGAGTTTAAACCCTAAAAATTAGAAACTTTAATGGATTAAAAATGCGAGCTTAAATGGTGTAAATTAGTTGAGTTTGGTAATATGCTAATTATATACGGAATGAAAAAGCCCCTTCCGTTGTAAATTGGTGGGACTATTATCCAGGATAATAGTATAAGAGCGTTGTTTTTTCGAAAATTACTGCTTTAAATTATAACTGCTTAAACAAAAACAACTATTAAACTTTAATAAAAATAAAACACTTTATTTTTTATTAGTTTGTTCATTTTTTTGAAACCTAAAATTTAAATATTGTTAAATGATTCAGACTAAACGTGGCCAGATCTTTTTGAACTTTTTTTTAAAGCTTAAATCATACTATTTATAGCATTGTTAAAGTAAAATAAAAATGATAACAAATTAAAGTTTAAACACATTTAATTTAAATCAGTAGTAGTGAAGTAATAAAATAAGAAGTAATTCCCAGATTATTTCTAACGGATTACCCAAGGTATAATTTCGATAGGTAAAATTCTTAAGCTATATTGACTGCATTAAATTTGCTTTGATATTAAAATTAACTCGTGTACTTAAACTAATAATGAAATATTCGATTAAAGATTAATACTTTTATATTTTGTACATTTTATATTCTATTTCTCAGTTACTATAATAAATGGTGTCTCATGTTTAAATTAGTTGACTATTAAACTTCTGTTTAGTTTTATGGATTAAACTAAATTAACACTGCTTTTAATAACTTGCGTATTATAAAATATCAAATATTGAATTTGTAAAATCTATTTGAAATTTATCTTTTATAGATCGTATATTTAAAAAAAACATCAATTAAAAATCTACGAATTAAACATAATAGATTATTTATTATACTTTTAAATTAAAAGATTAGGCATGTACTAATTCGTGGTTAAAGATAGGAATGGATGGAGCAGGGGCCTTGGTTGGGAACTCCTTAGCTAAATTAGAATCATAAACGAAGCCATTAAGTACAACCTTTTCAATCTTTCTAGAATTATCAATAGATTTAAGTGGTGAATTTTCACTCTTATAAACGACCAAATCAGCTAAGAAACCAGGTTTAAGCTGACCAACACCATGGAGACCAAGCGATTGAGCAGGGTTACGAGTGGCAACTTTAAGTACTTCATAATTGGTAAGGTTGCCTTGAGAAAAGAATTTTAATTCCCAATGATAACCAACACCCTTTCTTTGTCCATGAGCACCTGCATTGACAAGACCACCTTGACGGATGACATCACGAGTAGAACGAGCAATTTCAAAATGAACATAATCCCTATCATCAGCAGCTGGTCTACGGAAGGTATCAGCTTCAAGCGGACGAAGTGGATGGAATTCTCTAAGGTTACTTTCTTCCCATACATTGGTATTTTGGTAAGCCCAATTTTCACCCATAATACCACCATAAGATACAATAAGAGTTGGAGTCCAAGCAGTACCAGCTTTAGCAAATAATTGAATGATATCTTGATAAATGGTACCACTTGGGAGAGAATGTTCAATGGTAGTATGGCCATCAATGATTTGGTTGATGTTCCAATAGCCATTCATACCACCTTCAGGTACAACAGTAACACCAAGTTTTCTAGCAGCTTCAAGAACCATTTGACGGGCTGAACGGGCAGGTTGATTGTAGGATTTTACTGACCAAGCACCATAGGATTTATGGCGACGAAGAGCAGATAAAGCATCTTCAATAGAGTTGATTTCAACTCTGTAAGGACCAGCAGCACCATAGAGGATAGAACCAGTACCAAATAATCTTGGAGCAACTAATCTACCGGAACGCTCATAATCTTGTTCAACATAATTATCAACATTATCATAAGATGGGTTATGTTGAGTAGTAACACCGTAAGCAAGTTGAAGTTGCTGTTCCCAATGACCTTGAACTGGGAATTGAGGAGTGTTCCAATGAGCATGAGCATCAATGAAACCTGGAACTACAACACCACCGTTGAGGTTATAAACTTTAGCATTTTGTGGAATTTTAGTATCCCAGGTTCTACCAACGGAAAGAATTTTATTCCCTTTAACTACAAGACGACCATCTTTAATGATATCTTTCTTTTCATCTCCAGTTTGCATAGTAACAATAACAGCATTATCAAGAACAAATACATCATCATCACTTGGTTTGTTGGTTTTAAGGACAACCGAAAGATCGTGCTTCTTTAATAAATCTTTAGCACAATCAGCACCAAATTTATTGGTATCTTGAGCAGCAACGGCACCACATTTAGCTTGAACAGCAGCGATATCAGCTTCATATAAAGAAGAGCCTAAAAGATAATAGACTCTTCCATTGCTAATGATAGGGTATTCACCACCATCAAGGGTAAGTCTAACAACATCTTTTGGTTGGGAACCAGGTTTAGACCAATAAACGAACTTTGGATCAGCTGAAGCTGAAGAAAGGAAAACATGATGATATTGGTTGAAAATAAATTTAGAAGCGTCGAAAGACACATCTGACCCTTGGTAAGAGTCTTTGACTGAACCATAACTGACTGATTCTTGAGTATTGATATCAAAAATGTATGGACTGTTTGTGGCACCAGAAATCTTCAATTTTTTGCCATCAGCAGAGAACTTAGCTTGAGCAGATTCGAATGGAATGTTTAATTTGAAAGAGTCTTTAATAAGTTGGTAGCTTGAATCGATTTGAGCAATGTATACACCTGGTTTAGTAGTGTATAAGGAATTTCCTGAAATGTCATCACCGGATGATTTGGTTACAGCAATAGATTTACTGTCATGAGATAAAGAGAAAAAATCATACCTACCAGGTGGTAATTTTACTTCAGAAACAACTTTGTTTTGTTTAAGATCAAGGATTTCAACAGTGGTCATGTTTTTATCACTCCATCTTCCTTGGATAACAATGTTAGAATCAGTAGGATGGAAGTTAGGGCTATAGCGATTTTGTTCTGAGCTTGGAAGTTTAATTTCATTAATCTTTCCACTTTCTAAATCTTTGACATAAGTTTTTCCAACAACTACAAAGACTACTTTCTTTCCGTCATGAGAAATATCATAGTATTTAACAGCAGCGTTTTTGAACTCGCCATTACAGTTAAAGTCAACTAAATCAATCTTTGGACGAACAGTTTCAGCAATGTCTAAGTTAACATCAACTTCAAAAGGAATTTCCTTAATTGGTTTAGAGTCAACTGGGACATTCCAAAGCTTTCCTTTAGCCCAAATGATGATAGATTGATCATCTTTGGTCCATGAGAAACGAGGATAGACACCATTGGAAGCACTAGATTCTTGGTTATCACGGGATAAACCTTCCCAGAGAATCTTTTCATTACCAGTTTCAAGTTCGCGTACAACTAATCCCCAATTGAATTCAATTTTACGTACAAAGGCCAAATATTTGCCACTGTTAGATGGAGTAGGGCGAGCAGCACCACCAGTTCCACCAGCAATGGTTTCCTTTGCTTGAGAAGTAGTATTAAAGGAGTAAATGTTAAAGATACCCTTATGTGGGTCTTTACTGTATTGCCATCTGCCCTTATCAACGCTATTACCAGAGTAATAAATAAGGTCAGGATGATTAGGATCATAAATTGGCTCTTCAACACCTACTTGTTCGTTAACGGCACCAATTAATTTGGTAGCTTTCTTTGTTGCAAGATCATATTCATGGATGGTACCAGCTGGAATGGAACGTGAAGAAGTATACCATTTAACACCAACGACTTTATCACCCTTTGGAGACCAATGACCATTAGTAACAAAACGGTAACTTTCATTACTGATTTGAGTTGGATTACTCTTACCGTCTCTATCAACAGTCCAAAGGTTATCAATTCCAGAGCGATCTGAAGTGAATAAAATACGTTTGCCATCTTTAGAGTATTTAGCTTGAACTTCAAAAGAAGGACCAGTAAGGAGAGGTTTAGCTTTCCCGCCAGTTACTGGGAGCGTGTAGATATCACCAAGAACATCAAAAAGAAGCTCACCACCATCTGGACTGACATCAACATTAACCCAGGTAGCTTCTTTAACTTTATAACCAAGTTTTTTATTCAAGGATTTTTTAATGTCCCATTCACCAAGTGGACGAAGTGGGAGCTCATCATTGTCTTTACCAGCTTTACCGTCATCAGCTTGAGGACCAGCATTACTGACAGTCTCTGGAGAGTAATGGTCACCAAATTGACCAGTACCGTGTGAAAGTACTAATCCAATACTTCCACCTAACAAATATATTACAGAGGGATTAAATTTCACCATATTAAAAAAGCTATATATTAATGAGATATACAAAGGATAAAAAAATTAGATAGATTCAAACTAAAGGTTTGTTTTTCATTGGGTTGGCATTTCAGACAGTTATATATTCATCTTTTATTAGAGGCAAGATTTTTTTAACTGTGTAACACTAGGTATGATTTAAATAAAAAATCAAATGACTTAAATAATTTACTACTTTTAGCTCAAAAATCTCGTATTTGATAACAAATGACTTTCAAGTCTTCGATAGATTATATTGGCGTAATCAAATGATGCAGTTTTTGAGAATAATTAGAAATTGAATATTCAAATTTCGAAAAGATAGGAATAACAAACAAGAAAATATATTATTCTTTAATTGCGAAAGCGCTTTTTTTCATCTTCTTGAACCTTCTATAGAGAGTATTGATACTTCACTCAGCCATTAAATTATATAATCTATCTCTACTCATAAGATTGTTCTATTCTATAAAAACCTGATAACTAAAAATATCTTGTTTGTTTTTTAGACTCATGATCTCCCACCTGAACAAGAAAATATTAATTCTTAAGTTTAAAGGTAAAAAAATAGTCAATAAAACCCAATGGTTCAAAGAATTTAAAGAACAGCTAAAACTTAAATTAGAAATAATCGTCGAAAATTAAGATGAATTATTGTATCATTCCTTTATTAATTTATTCTTACTGTTTTCTCAATGTATTAATATCGTTTTTAATTTAATATATTTTTTATAAATGATACAGCTTTATTAAAACTACCCAAAATAATATGGAGTTATTTTTAGTATCTTACATTTATTATTGTATATTTTATTTTTTGCATAATATGAAAGTTTATGGTTTTTAGACATTTATATGAAAATTCAGTATTTATACAAAACATTGTATCTCTTTTTTCATATTGTTATAAAAGCTTTATATTACTTTAACAGAAGTTGTTGGATTTTTCTTAATTTATATATTTTATAACATGTCTTTAAGAAATTACAGGTATTTTTATGGTGCCATAATATAGTAAAAAAAGGGAAGTTGGGGGAGTTAATAATAATGCACAAATTTAAAAATATTTATATTGTCACTTTTATTTAATATTATTATAGTCATTATAAAAAAATAGAAGTTATTGTTACTAAAATAAAACAATATGATATAAGATTTATATTTTTGTTTTGTGATAATAATTTAATATTTTTAGCAAAACAGATTTCTTTTAAAATCTTGAAAGAGGTAAACTCGCAAGTGATTTATTATTGGAGGTAAGTAAAATTATAAAAAAACTGAATAGTAAGTAAATGAGTGAAGGATGAGGGGAAGGGAGAGTGAGAAGGAGGATATTATGTTAAGATTAGGAAATTTATTAATTTGGCATTACTGGAAAACAAGTTCACTGATTTTAATTTAAAAACAACAATAATTATAATTAAAATATTGACTATAATTAACGACAATTACATTAAAATCGATAACAAAGTAAATGGCTTTTAATTTATAAACTTTATTAATGATTATTTTAACATCTTAAACACTATAATTATAACTAATGTTAAATGTTATTTTATCATAAAATAAACAATTTATACAAATTAAAACTTTTAATAAAAATGATCAACAAAAAATTCAAATAATTGTATTAAATTGAGAAAATAATCAAATTAGAACATAACCATCATAACAAGTTCATGAAAATTAATAAACATCAGCATAATTTTTTATCTTTATAAAGTATATATTAAATTGATCGATGCTTATATTCTCTGAGTTCTCTACTAAGATGAAAGAATAGGTTTAAATCTAATCATCTATTTAAAATACTAATTAAAATTTTCTATATTAAGTAAATAATCTATTCACTTCACTGAAGTAAGATATTAAAAACCAACTTAAAAGCTTTAGCTTGTTTTATGTTAACTATAGTAATAATCTTCTATATTAAATGACCTTTGAACTTCTTTATTCCTATAATTATGTAAATCAATAAAGACACTTACTCACTTGGATCCAAGATTTAAAAACAATAGTTTCTTAATGGAGCATTTAATATCAAAGTTGTGCGGTATTGATGTTCCTAGTTATGTAGATAAAATTGTTAGCAATGGGTAAATAAATAGGACTGACAGCTGCAAGGATTAAAGATACTGCTAGATTTGTTGAAATGCTTACTATCTGCCAGAAGTAAAGAACATGTGTATTGTTATTGTTAGACAAAACACATATTTAGATTATGTGTTAAAGGGCGTAATGATAGTTGATAAGGAGTCTTTTAATACTGGAAGAATTAGTTTAGAAAAAACTGAGGATGTTATTAATGATAAGTGTGAAAGTTGATACTCAGTGGTGGGAGTTAAAAGCAGTTCTTGTTTGATTAACTTGCCTTGAGTCGAACGGTCTTAGTTTATGTAACTAACATAGACTTAAATGAATAAGAATAATATATAATAAGTTACAAACTATGTAAAGCAAATAGAATAGACAATACTACTGTAAAATCTATGTAAGATATCGTCAGAAAGACTTAGTGGCTTTATTAATGGTACGATATTATGGAGTAATTCAGTTAAAAAGTTTCGAGTTATCATGTTGAAGAATCTTTTTTATACTCTAACAAGTATGGATATCAAAACGAGTGGATATTATTCTTTGCAATATGAAGTTATAAATTCTCGTAGCAAATTAAAATAAGGGACTCTGACTTGATTGTGTTTGAACTTGAGAACACAGCAACTTAAGTGATTGTTGTGTTATAATCAATCCAAGAGCTAATAAACCAATATTTCACATAAGGATCTTTTATCAATTTGAAAAAGGTATAAAAGTATTGTTGTTATCTTAATGAAAATTGGAATTATCTTTTAGCAGACTTTAAATTTTTATTCTTGAAACATGATAAACAAGCTTTTTACAATTAAAATAAGGACTTGTAATTGTATTTAATTAGTTAGCTTTTCCAAAAATTAATTTATTTGAATACATTACATATGGGGGTGTTTTTTTTGGTTTCATTATTTTTTCCATTTTTTAAGCACTATTTGAGTGAAAAAATTGTTGGTAAAATTCTTAAATAGAAAAATACATCCCCAATAGGTTTTATATTAATGTCTAATAACAGCAAACCATGATGTAATACTTTTGAGTAATTTTTAATACATATTAATATATTGATGATAGATTTATAACGCTTTACATTTCAAAGTAGAATTAATGTCTTTATTGATATTGAGTATTTTAGATTTTCACGTTTTATTATTGAATTTATTGTAATTTTTTTTCATATTATAAACCAAAGAGGTATTAAAAAAATAGTATATAAAATATAATGGGACTGTTTTAATACAATTAAATTGTAAATTTTATTATTAAAATATAAATTTATACAGAAATAAAAAATCTTGTACCAAGATACACAATATGGATCCATGGTGTAATGGTTAGCACCCAAGGTTTTGATCCTTGTAATCCGAGTTCGATTCTCGGTGGGTCCTTTGATTTTAATCTAAATATAATAATTTTTAATAATTCATTTCAACTATTGCTTGACTGATGAAAGTATACTTTTTTAATTATTTAATTTCATGAGTAAGTCAGGTATGTTTACTCATTACAGTTAAAAAATAGATATTTTAATATCTTTAAAATCAATAATTATCACTGGATTTTATTAACATTTTGTTTTACAAGTTGAATAACTTTATCTTGATTCTTATTACAATATAACACTAGATAGACCACTTATTTTATATTTAACTATTTGTTTTATAAATCAATCCCGTTTGTGCTCTTTATTAGATCTATCTCAATCTCTATGTATTTTAATTCTTTCCATCCTATTCTTTTACTACTTTTTTTTTAAATAAATGGGGATATATTTTTTTGTTTAAGAATTTTACTAATAATCTTTTCACTCAAATAGTACTTAAAAAATGGAAAAAATGATGAAACCAAAAAAAACATCCCCAAATCATACTTTAAAATTAGTCTCTAATATACTATCAAAATAATATAAAAATAAAACACTTATTATTTATTTCATTATTCAACTATATAATTTATATTAACTATTATTATATACAAAATTTATACAGATGGTCAAAAAATAAAATAAAATAACTAAAAGCTAAACAATTTTTTATTTGAAATGCATGCATATTAAACTAAACCCTTCCTATCTTAACCACAACGTCCAGGATTTAAAACACACCAAAGAGGTTGAAGAGCTTGAGCATTAAATCCACGATCCGTTAAACGGAAGCGGAAGTTATTTAAACGATCCAAAATAAACTTTGGACTAATCATTTGATTGTTTTTATCTTTATTACCATACCAAAGGACTTCACCAGCAACAGCAGTACGTGGCCAAATTAAAGGATCTAAATTAAAGTGATCTGTTTGTTCACTCCACATAGCAACTTCCCCACCATGAATTAATTTATATTGATTTGGTTCAATTTTATCAAATAAATCATAACTATAAATTATTTGCCATGATTTATAAGGATCACACCACGAATTCCCTGTACCTACACCAATCCATTCACCACGTCCACAATCTAAATACCAGTATTTATATGAAGAACTAATTACTTTATAACCTAAATCAACAATCTTTTTTGCATCTGAAGCATCTAACCAAGCATGAATTAAACTATCTTTAGGTAATTCTACTTTATGATTTAATAACATTTCTTGATAAACCATGATTTTTCTCTTATTATCTATAGCTCTTTTATGCATATCTTTAGCAAAAGATTCTAATAAATCATTATAAGTAACATTATGTTTACTAACATAATCCACAATCTTAGGTGAACTCTTCCAACAATTTAAATTAACTTCATCTCCAGACAAATGCATATATTTATCTTTAAATACACTTGAAAATTCATCAATTAAATCATTAACTATTTTTTTAGATAAAGGATTGGTTGGATCAATTTGTCCACTGGGTGGTTGCATTGCATTATCCCACCAAGCATCTTTGTCCATACATACACCAATTTCTGGATAAGCTACTCCCATAGCATAAGAATGAGCTGGTGCTTCTAATTCAGGTATAATTCTAATACCACGATCTAAACCATATTCAACTAATTCTTTAACATCTTCCATTGAATAAACTTGTCCTGGTAATAGAGAACCTTTTTGCCATAATATTGGATGTTTTTTAGACATAAATGGAAAGCTATTAGAATCTGTAAGATGCCAATGAAATACATTCATTTTGCTATAACCTAATCCATCAATAGTTTTCTTTAAAGTAGTTAATGGATAATAATTTCTACTAGTATCTAATAACAAACCACGATGTGGTAACTTTGGATAATCTTTAATATAAATAGGAGTATTAGGTATAAACTTCTTTCCATTTTTAAATTGAATCATTTGTTGAAAAGATTCTAAGCCATGAATAACACCATAAACTGATTTAGCTTCTAAAGTAGCACTACCATCTTCTTTAATATTAAGAATATAAGATTCATCCGTTTCATCATCAAATTTATCATCTGTGTTTTCAACTTTAACATTCAATTGACGTAAAACTTTATCATAATCTGAATAAGTACCTTGAAATTTAGGTACTATAGGCACATACTTTTCTTGTTGAATTTGTTGAATTATACGAAAGAATACACGGTTTAATCGACCACTGTTTTTATTACTTTGGATATTAAAACTAGAACTTAATAAAACACTCTTTTTTCCTTCTGTAAATTCTTGAGGTGTTGGAAATAATAAGCTTGGAGTACTTATTATACTATTGATTAAAAATAATACATAAAATAAATTCATTTTGAATGAAATGAATTTAAAATTGATGTTAAGTTTGATTTTATTTATATACTTTTTGTTTATTTTTTATAATGTTTAGTCAATGACTTAATTTAAATGCTTTTTTGAAACGTGGTTATCAAATGATCCGTCAGTCTTTTTCAGTTTACCGCTGATTTGATTGAATTCAGAACCATTTGGTGATTTCGAAGCTTAGATTTTAACTGAATTTGGGAATATGGGGGATACAATTTAAAACTTAGAACTTTAACTGTTATTATAGATGATATCTTTTATTTTTAGACTTCTATTTTTATAGTTGAAACATATTACTAGATAGATCTATAATAAAAGACGTATTTATATTTTTAAGCTTTATAATTTGTGCTTTATTATTAACTTATCAATCCTTCCCTTCAACTTTTTTTGAAAATCTCAAAACTAACTTTTAAGTGGTTGATTTTAATAAAACAAACAAAAGGAGATAGAAAGGGAGAACCAAGATTCTTTATAGTATTAATGACATTCTTTTTCTTTATAAGCAAGTAATAATTATGGGGTTCTGTAGCTTAAAAGTGTTTTAATTCTGCATTTGTTTATTAATGTCATCTTTTTCTACTAATCTGTCCAGATATAGCTCAATAATGCTTTAGTCTTATACGCTAATTGACGTATATGATTTTTATTATTATAATTGATGAAATACTTGAGTCAATACCTTTTAAAAAATTAAATAGTTTTTTTGTTAATCAAATAATATAATATTGTTTTTGTTTTTATAAAATTGAATTTGTTGTATAGCATTACAAATTGATTACTATTATTTTATAAAATAATTTTCGATTTATATTATAATAATAATAACTTACCATTTTATAGTTCATTATTAAGTATCAATAATAATTTAAGTTTTAAAATAATGTTTATTAATAAAATTCTTAAACAAAAAAATACTTCCCTATATAGCGTAAAATTAAAAAAAATTACTATCATTTTTCCCACTCAATAGCACTTAAAAAATGAAAAAGTGATGAAACCAAAAATACACCCCTTAATCATTAAAATAAAAAATAACTTCTCATATTATTTAACTCATAAATAGTGTCAAAATAAATAGAACAACAATTAAACTATAATTATAAAATAATCTAATTTTAAAGTCATATAATGTAATTAATGTTTATAAATTCATTAATTTTATTTATGAAGCACAATCAGAACACTTGTATATTTTATATATTATATTTTAAAATTAAAATATGAATTAAGTACTTTATATTAATATTATACAATACTTGAAATAAAATACAATAAAAGTTAATATAAATTTCTATTTCATAAAATAGCTTCATCTCATGATATATTTATTCAATAACAAAATAACAATTAATTATACTAAATAAATCCAAAATCCTAAATTTTCAAATAATGCTTATCAAATCCAATGAACGCTCATCTTCAATAATAACTCCAGTTTACATAATAATCAAAGGGGACAATAGTCTGAGATTCTATAAAAAGGGTCTATTCAGCCAATCGTATAAAATCATTAACAATTAGAACCTATATAATCGACAAACTTCGAAAATTATTTGTTTTTATAATAATGAAATCTTTATCTTTATCTTTTCAACAAACTAAGAACGAAGATCCATTTTATACAACAAGAAAACATAAATATGCTTTTTATTTACATACCTTAGGTGTAAGTTTAATTATTCAACTTCATAATGATCTCAAAATTAACTCTCTATCTCTCTCTGTCTAGTTTCTTCCCTATGCCTTGACTGCCGTCCATGTCATCCCAAGTTTACTTGATAGTTTAATCACCGAAAATGGTTATCTAACTGATGGTCTTACTAAATGTAATGGGAAAGATATATGTTATTTAAAAATCAATACCTTAATGATTCCTAATACTTCAGCAGTATTATATATCAATGGAATTACAACAATATTTCAAGCTTTGTTTTTGATTTTATTTTCTGGCTTAGCAGATCATGAAAATTATCGAAGTTATTTTTTATTGATATTTACAATATTAGGTAGTATAAGTTCTAGTATTATTGCATTAATCAATAGTTCTCATTATGTGGTATTGATTATATTATGTATGTTAGCTAATGTATCAACAGTAATTGCATCTGCTTTCTTCTTATCTTATATTTCATTTTTTGCAAATTTTGATCAAAGAATAATGGAGTGTAATAATGACAAAGAAGTTAAAAAGATTAAAGATTCAATAACAACAGAGTTATCAGCTAATCCATTTAGTTTGGCTATGTTATTAACTTTCGGAATATCATTAACAAGTTCATTAATATCTTTGAATAATAATAATAGTATTTTTAGTTTACAATTAGGAGTTAGTCTTCCTGGCTTGTTTTGGTTAATATTAGGCTTGATATCTTATATTTATCTGCCTAAATACAAATTCCCATCAATACCAAATGATCAAAATGTATTTACTTACTCTGTAATAGAAATTTATAAAATTATTATAAATTTTAAACAATATAAAGATATTTGGTTGGGTTTAATTTCTTGGTTTTTCTTATCCGACGGGTTATCAACTGGAATATCAACAGCAATTTTTGTTGGTCGTAGAGAACTAACAATTACTTCAAGTGATACTTTATTAATTAATGCTATTGGTCCCTTAGTTGAAGGTATAGCAGTAACAATATTATATTTTTTAAAAAAATGGTTTCCAAAGCAACTTAATATTCTTAACCTAACAAATTATCTTTCATTGTTTTCATTAATCTTTCCAATCTGGGGTTTATTTGGACTATATCTTTCTATTGGCATCAAAAGCAAAGTAGAGTATTATATCTATTATTTATTTTTATTTTCTATTTATGCTACAATACAATGTTATCATCGAGCTTTATATTCTCAAATGTTACCCAAATCAAAAGATGCAATGTTTTTTGCTATTTATCTAATTTCTTATAAAGGGACTTCTTGGATTGGCTCAATATCTCTTGGGGCTATTGTTAATACTACAAATCAAATTAGATTAGGTTATTATTTAGTATTTGGACTTTTAATAGCTGGGATTATTTGTTTATTTTTTATTAAGTTGGAGAGAGCTACTAGGATTCATAATTTGATATTGCAGACAGAGTAGATAGAGTTGAATCATTAATAAAGTTGATTTTTTTGGTTTTTAAATATAACAAATTGATAATTACTTGTTTGAAATTCAAATTCAAAATAAGTAAAAAACATTAGTAAGCAAATTTAAAAATATTTTAAATGTTCAGAACTATGCTAAAAAAGAGAAGCTTTTATTTCTAAATTCATATTACCAATAAATGAATGAATTATCATCTCATCAATCTATTTTATTTGTTAAGTTTTAATTCTCATTTACCTTTAACTGTATATACAAGAAATTAGTTGACTAATATTAAAAACTAATAAGCCTTACTTAATATATAACTATTTTATGTAAAATCATCATTACTTAAAATAATATTTTATTTTGTTTTAAAATTCAAATTATTAATTTCATTTTATTAAGTTAAATATTAATTTATATACGCTTATTTAATACAATAAAAATAAATGATGGGCTCCATTTTAAACATTAATAAAATAAATATTGAATATGAAAATATAAAAACTAAGTCATAAAACGCATATATTAAACTCAATATAAATAAATAAATAAAAACAAACAATAATAAACTAGTCAACCCCTTTTAATTAAATATCTTAACGAATTAGCCTAAACAAAAAAAACAATTCTTAGTTTCTATATTAATAAAAAACAATTCAAATGACTTCATTTTTTAAATTAGCAAATTTTTACACTCCTATTGAAATATTTCTATTTAATTGGTTAAGTGTGAAATGGTGTTGTTTTTGAATTCGCTCAATAAATACGAAAAATTAAATTAAAAATTTTAAACTTTCGAAACTTTGGACTATAAATAGAAGGCACCACTATAAAAAGTAGTTTGAAAAAGATTATTTTTTTTCTATATTCTATATTTTAACTATTTAATATTTATTTTCAAATTTATTAACATTTACCTTCTCCATTTTATTTTGATTGAATAGTACAACAATTTAAATTCCAAATCTTCATTCATATAAATAACATAATGTTTACAGTCTTAAAACCACGTTCATTAAATCAATTAAAATATATTACCCATAGATTAACCAATATACGTCCAACTAGTAGTACAATTCCGTTGAAACAATCAAATGAACCCTTTTTAGCATCTTGGAAAGCAGGAGGGTTATTATTAAGTGGAGGTTTAGTTGGCGGAGAAGTTTACCGACAATATCAAGCTCCAGGTTCTGATATAAGTAATCAACTTCACTCTCATCCATGGACAACCGAACTTGAATCAAATACCTCCTTTGATGATATAGGCGAAATGATGATTGAAAGAATAGTTAAAGGATTGATATCAGATGATCATATTACATTTAATTATTATTATAAAGATAATATTTTAGCTTTATTACCAAGGATGTTTTTTAATAAAGAAAAAAAACAAGGTATTGAAGTTCATTATATTGGTACCAAAGCAGTAGATCATGATGATAGAATTCATCAAGGGATTTTAACTCATATGTTAGATGAAGCTTTTTACAGAGTAGCAGTATTATCTACTAGTAATGGAAAAAATAGAAACATGTTCACTGTTAATTTAAGTACGGAGTTTAATGCAGAGGGAATGAAGGAATTACCAAATGCGGATACTTTTGTTAAATTTACAATTGATTATGAAGATAGTAAAAGTAAACCTTATAAAGCTGTATTATCTGCAAAGATATTTAATCAATTTGATGAATTAGTTGGGACTGCTGAATGTACTTATGTAATCCCTAAAGATAGACGTTAGTAATTGTTATTATTAATTATAATAAAATTATATATTTTAAATAAATAAATAAATAATAAAATTTGATAGTTTAATGATACATGCTTTCATTTAATAATACACAAGTTTAAATAAGAATTATAGATATATATTAAAATGGATTACATTGACAAGCAATTGCCAACCAAACAAAGGACATAGAAGAGCCAATGGATAAACCTAAAGTTAATGTAAGTGCCATAAGCGATGCCATAGTAGGTCTTAATTCTACATTAGTTGTACTAGGACCTAATATCATAGTCATAGTGCCCAAATAACCATTGGTCGTTGCGAACAATAACATCAAAATAAAAAATAAAAAATCATCTCCCAAATAATGATTTGTTCCTAACTTAGTATTACTCCATAAAAATAAAGGTACAAAGAGAAATCTTAAGATAGAAGCAAGGAGTAAATGTTTTGTATTGGTGATGAATAAGGTTGATATAGAGGGCAAATAACGACCTAATAAATCACCTAGATTATAGATAATAAAACCTATTTCAATAAAATAAGTCGATGTAAATGTATGATTATTTGTTGATGTAATTGTAGTTGTAATAGCAGGAAATAAAGATAAGGTAACAATAAATGTAAGCAATAAACTTATCAAAAGCTTTCTATTTCCATCAATTAAAATTTTACATTCGTTAACTTTCTCTTTGATCAAATCTGAAAAACTTAACTCGTGATCATCTTTTAATTCCATTTTGACTAATATAAACTGTGGATGTTTTCTTGAACCAAAAAAACAAGCAAAGGTTAACAAACTTGTTATTACTGCTGTTAAAAAATAATAATAACCTTGGTTTAAAATCAATTCTTCCGGTAATTCAATCAGATTCACTTGACCATGATAAGCAATCCCCAATTGAGCAATAGCTACCGCTAATCCCGCCAATGCTTGACCCATTAAGCTAGCTTGTACATAATTACTACCAAAAGTAGCGGCTAAAGCGAGACCGTCGCTATTCAAAAAAGAAGCACTTGAAACGGATAAAAAAAGTAAGAGGATTGATATATAGAAATTGGTTTCAGGAAGGAATTTGGTTTGAGTGAATATTAACATAAAAATAAAACAAAGTGTTAAATAAAATATACTGGTTAAACTACGGGTGTATAATTTAGCCTATTAATGTATGGGTTAATTAAATGTTAATGTTATTTATGCGGGGACGTATTTATAAAAGAATACCTACTTTTCTTTGACTTCCTAATGAATAAAATAAAAACAATAGATTAGTTGTTGATCCGATAACTGAAAACCAACCATTAAAATTGGTTTCATAACGACTATTTTTAAATTTATAAGAAAAGAAACTGGTAGCTGTGATGAAAACTAATCATAATTAAAAAGTAGATTAATACCCAATTTCAATTAGAATCATTTAAAAAGAAATGATAAAAATATAAAAATATAAATAAACAGTAAAACTCACCATTCCAAGGTAATAACATAGCTATCCCCAACATGAAAAAAGTAATATAGAGTAAACGATATGGATCATGAATACTTTGTTTGAGTTCAGATTCTCCAGATTCTATTAATGCGTAACCACCTCCTTGTGCTCGACCATTTCCTTCTTCTTCTCCTTCACTATAATTAAGATATCGCTCATCCATCAATGGTGTATTTAAATTTGATTTTATATTTTTTGACATTAAGTTTGATAAAAAGATAAGATGGATGAATTGATCAAATTATAATATAGTCATTCTTTTTATTAACGTTTAAAACTCCACTATGATAAGCCAAGTTACTATTTTTGGTTAATTGACAGCTTTATTTTTTTTGAAAAGTAACTTATTTTATTGCTAATTTCTGAGGATAATTTAATTTCAGTGTGGATCGAGTTATTGGACAGTGGTAGTGATGACTTAATATAATGTAGATAGATAATGATTGAATATGAAATACTTAAAAAATATTAAATAATGCAAATTAATATTAATATTAATATTAATATTAAAATAAATAAAAACTAAAATCAACAACTAAGCTATTATTTTTTTTTAAAAATCTAATTTTAAATATGAGCATGTCTTTTTCAAATTCTACTACTCAGCTTTTCCACTAAATAGTGCTTAAAAAAATCGACAAAATATTAAAACCAAAAAAGACAGTCCGATATAAATCCTATCCTATTGTAGAAAAATTATTAAAAATATACCTCCAAGGACCCACCGAGAATCGAACTCGGATTACAAGGATCAAAACCTTGGGTGCTAACCATTACACCATGGATCCATATTCTAAGGATTACCGCTCGTTATTTTGTTTGTATATAAATCTTAATTTAACTAATAAAATGTTTTATTGCTATATTATTTATATGGGGATGTATTTTGTGTTTAAGAATTTTGCAATATCAATATAAATTATTATCTGATTTCTATTTTAATAAAAGTTGTCAATATTTTAAGTTATTATAAAATGATTTATTATTGGAGTTTAACCAATTTTAGTAGCTTTGTTTTAATAAATAGAAAACATCTCTTATTGTAATAAAAGGACACTTTACTATCCAGTCAAGTTTATTTATTGGAAAATGTTAAATAGGTAATGACATATTATTTGAATATGGCTTTAATAGTCAAGCTCTTCAGTTTCTTTAATAAGTTTTAATCGTTAGCGTTATAAATAAGTGATCTTTGCGATTGCATTTTAAAAAAGTAGCTTGTATTTATTTCGTTTTAGTTCTAACTACAACATATTGTAAGAATTATTAGGACTTTACCTGGGATATAAGTACATTGTGTTATATCAACATAAATTAGTAAAAAAACCAGATCCTAAATAAAGTATTATAAAAATAGTAACAACAAAGGGAAACTGACTTGATATTTATTTTAATTAAAAAAAGTTTGTTTAACATACTCTTTTATGGATACAAACTTAAAGCCAAGGGAAAAATAGTTGAAATTTCCAGCAAGAGAACAATAACTAGGGATGTATTTTTTTGTTTAAGAGTTTTACTAATAGTCTTTCCACTCAAATAGCGCTTAAAAATGGAAAAAGTGATGAAGTGAAAAAAACACCCTCAATTTTTCTCGATATCTCTTTTAAATAAATAAGATATTTGTGTCATTAACTCAGTATCCTTAGCATTAATAACATCCTCAGCTTCTTCTAAAGTAATTTTCTCAACCTCAAAAGGTTTATTACTAATTTATGATATGTTTCTTAATACTTCATTTAAACATGCATTTTCTCCAACAATATCAACAAATTTATTTTTTACTTCTAGAAGAAAGTAGGTATTCACAACACATTTAGTCACATTTTTTACACTAGTAATAGTTAGCTTTGTTCCCCTACTGCTAACAATTTGAGCTTTATAGTTCGGAATAGCAATACTAAATAATCCGGATAGGAAATGTTCCATAAAAAAATCATTGTTATAATATATATATAATTTAAACCAGAACTTTCAAGATGACTTCTAACTTTTTTTTGGTAAAGTCAATGGATTATCTACTCTAACAAATAAAAAGCTAAACATCTAATTAACGTCAAACATACAACTTAAAACTTACCCTTCTACTTTAGCAGCAAACTCAGAAGGTATGAATAATTTAACGTTGGATTTAACAGAAGCATCTATCAAACCAATACTTGTTTTGATAAGGCCTGGAAGGCTTAAAAGCTACTAGTACTACATCAATGCCCACCAACGCTTTTAAAACACTGTCTTGATTATTATAATTCACTTCCACAATTTTTCTACCTTGCTTAATAAAGCTATCTTTCAATTCTTTTTTGGTGTCGTTTTCACTGGAAGCTCAGGTTAAGATTGTTACTTTAAGATCTTTGTCTTTTAAAAATTCTTCCACGAGATAATGACCCAGTTCTCCAGTTCCACCTACAATTACTGTTTTGATAGTGTTTTGGGATGCTTGAGGTTAACATAATGTTTAAAAGTTAGCAATTGCTGAGTTTATGATTGCTATTTATATAACAATTTTTTTAAAAGTACCTTGTCATATTGAAATAATACTTTTATAAGTTTATGTAAACTAAGTTACTTTCTATTTAAAGTATAAAACTACAAAAGTAAATGCAATATTTATTTTATTAAGTGTTAAAATTGTCATTATTATACTATTTATTAATATTAATATCTGTATAAAAATGAGATGTTATGATTCGGTTTATATTGATATTGATATGATGATAATGTGATCTAAACTCGATTTGATGTTTAAAAAATATACTAGAAAACATAATAGTAAGGAAAACCAAATATTTAGCTTGCAATAATTATTGATAATTGTTATAAAATTGTTTTAGTAAAAATAGTACCAACTTTAAATTTTATCATACGTTTTAAATGAAATCCTTGTTAAATGATCAATATTTTTATTTATCATAAATGAATTAAGTACATTAATGGAGGATTTTAAAATTTGTTGTTATAAACTCAATTATAAGGTCATTTCAAAGTAATCATAGTTTTTTGATTAAATAGCAAGTTAGTTACTGGTTACAATATAATATATTTTCTATGTCTATGGACAAAAACTATTTCAATGTAGAATACTGATGTTGCAATTCTACCTTTACAAACTTAGATTTGCCCAAAAAGGCTGTACGTTTAGATGATTCTGTAAATCAAAATTTATTTTAAAGCAGTGTGCTCCACTATTCAAATCAAATGTATTTCACATTTAATTACTTCCATACTGCTATAATTTGGTTAAAGAGAATTTTAAGATTATTATTTAAAGTTGTCAGATGGCACACATCTCCATGTCAGGCTCTGGAATATGAACCGACAAGATCATCAACTTTTACAAAGACATGAAAGCCTAAGTAAACCCTTCCCTTTTTAGAGACCGTGCTAACCATCATCAACCAACCTTATGAAGTTTTCAATGTTGTTAAACATTGTTACGAAATATACTAAACATGTGATCCTGTAAAGTACAGTCGATAAGGTTAATTAGATAGATCCGGTTTTGGTACTAACCATTTCCTTTAAAAGTTAAATTGTGGGATTAGAGTAATTCCGTAGCTTTTGCTATTTGAGTTGGCACTTTTTAAGCATTTTGATTGGCTGCCTTGGCTTTGACCAAGTAGTTTAGTTGGTTACCTTTTGACTGCGGTTTTTTTGGTTATAAATAGCGCCTATTCTAAGTTTCTAAGAAATATTTTGCGAACCCTTCAATTAGTCTTGGTTTTACTAATACACAAATTCGTAGTGGCCTTAGGGTTCATTAGTGTCTATCATAAGCATAATACTGAAACAGACATTTACTGGTTGTTTACAACATAGCATTTGAGCATGAGGCTATGCGGATTGGGAAAGTCTATTTGTTAAAACAGTTAGTATAGTTTACTCTACCACTAAAGGATTTAAGAAATGGGCTAGTAAATGCACGTTAAGGTAGGTTTAAACACCTGTTGTGCACAGAACGGTTGCTTAGCCTATATTAGTTAGTTTCCTAACGATATATAGGCATATTGACATTAAACATGTAAAGTTGAGTGCTTTATCTGTTTAGTGGATTTGTTATAATTATGAAATACTTAATCTAAAAACAAAAATAAAAATTACCTAATCATAACTAAAGTAAAACCTATTATTGCATGTTACTTTAACCATCCTTTTGTCAAACTATTGTTGTTCAAATGATTGACTGATATTTAGATGGCTTCGTTAGTGTAGTTGGCAAAAGGTGTAACTTATAAAAATTTTATACTTCTCAAACTTTTAATTAAAATAACAATAAAATCAAAGGGAAGAATAAGCGGAAATAAGGAGTGGTTAAATATAAATGGGGGTTTTATCTATAAAATAAATGAAAAGTGAAGACATTGTTGAAACAGGATATTCGATTTGGAATGGCATTGCATCAAAAAAAATTCAAAATTTTTGATAAAGAATAAATTCTAATGGCATTATTAAACAAAAACTATTAATAAAAATTCAAAGCTTAACTAACTTAACACAACATTAGTATAACATTAATATAGGATTAGCTATAATTTACAGTAATATAGAAGTTTTAAATAAGTTTAACATTTTTTAAAAGCAAATATTGTTCATTTAAGTAAAAATGCGTTATTATCTATTTTAATACAGTAAAAGCTCGTTCTAAATTTAAAGTGACTTTAAATAATTTAAACAAAAAGCCTGTTTCTATGGCAAACAAGCAAGTCTTAATGTTTTCAAGACTCAAATAATCTCTATTATTATATGATCTTTTTTATTAAAAACCTGGTTTATTTTTATTATTGTTTTGGTTTTTAAAATTCTTTTGAGGTTTTGTAAAATTATTATCAATTTCAGCAACTCAAAATTACCAATAAGCCAGCTAAAGTTTTCTACAGAAGCTTTAAGAATTCTTGAGAAAACCAGAACAAAGCGGCTCCTAAACTGGAAAATAAAAATAAAAATAAAAAAATGAATTTTTGGATAGTAAATAAAGTATCTAGTAAGCAATGCCTTATAGCCTTATATTGTTTTAACAGAGAAATAGTGGGTTATTTATTATTATGTGTATATAAAAAAAGTTTTAGTTTAATCAAATAATAGGTCATAAGTAGTGATGATAACAATATGAGGGATTGATAGTATATAATGGTGAAAAAAACATAATGCAATTATTAAAAAAACCAAAATGAAATAATTATTTATTGCTACTTTTTTATGATTTATCATCACTATTAACACATTACCTGTTAACACCGCTGCCACTGCTAGCAGTCAATTAGCTATTGCTAGCAGCAATAAACTTATTATTGCTAATATCAGCAAAGCAGCTGCAATTAATAATAATGAGCTAAACTCTATAAAAACTAAAGGTTTTTCTTTTTTTGATAATAATAATAGAGAGTACTTTTATAGCAGAAATCATGGTAGCTATCTTTTTGACGGAAAGTTTGGTGGCTATCCTCTTTATAACAACGGTTATTACTTATAACCTTATCTATATTCATACTTTTAATACCAATTTTAAAAAAATCCAAATGTACTAGGTTTCATTCTTAGTCTAAATGAATTAGTTAATTTTATTTTAAGCACTGATAAATAATAAACTTTATTTATTTATTATTATAAAATATGCAAGGTTTTAATAACTATTTTTGAAAAAGCTATAAAAGTATTAAAAGTATTAAAAGTATTAAAAGATGAAAAATAAGAACAAAAAATGATGCAGTTTTATCTAAAATTAAGTATAAAATAAAATCATAGCTTATTTTTATTAAAAATACTATATATTTCTAAAGCTATCAATATTAAAACAACAACATACGGGGAAGTTTTTTTGATTTCATCGCTTTTTCCATTTTTTAAGCGTTATTTGAGTGGAAAGACTATTAGTAAAATCCTTAAAAATACATCCCCATATGTCAAATTTTGAAACAACTTTTTGACAAATTATTTTGACATGTACTGTTATTACAGTATTAAGGATTTTATTAATCTATAATATTTTTAACAAAAATAAATTATAGTTTTATTTTTTATTTTTATTTTTCATCTTTTAATATCTTTATAGCTTTTTCAAAAATGGTCATTGAAACCTTGCCTACTTTGTAACTCAGTTTAGTTATTTTAATTGATAGTGAGTTGATTAAACTTACAACCAATAGAATGATGTTCAAGGAATTATTATAAGAACTAAATATTTATTTGAAAGCATTATACCTACAAATAGCTAAGTTGGTGCTGTTAAAGTAGCATTTTTTAAAAGTAACAGTAAGCTTTATATGGGGAAGTATTTTTTTGTTTAAGAATTCTACTAACAATCTTTCCGCTCAAATAGTGCTTAAAAATGGAAAAAATAATGAAGCTAAAAAAAACACCCCCATATAGTATTAGGAAAATGATAAACTAAATAAATATAATAATGGCTGTATATAACCTGATTTATGCCATAGATTTAATATCCTGGTAATCATGAAGTCCCTTTTTAAAAAAAATGGAAAGATCAAATGTTAGCTATAGTCAAAAACAAAAGCCAGGTCTTAATTTTAAATGAAGACTAAGATATATTTCAAGCATTAATAGCTGCTTTCTTAAGGCTAAAATATATTCTTTATAGCGGCACCTCACCATCTAAACCTTGGATATTTGTTATTAATAGAATCTCTATCGAAACTTTTGTTGATGGAATTACCACTTGATAAACTCATCAATTGATTTACTTTATATTTATTTTAAAATTACATTCTACTTTAACTATTTTCTATTTTATTATTTAAAAATAATATCATAACAATACAAACGACATACGAAATAGTTTTTATACTCTCTGATATTTTTTATAAACATACATTATATTTTATAACATTAATAATTTTTAAGTCCTTGTTTAAACTTTGTAATCAAATATAGAGTTTTTGTTGTTTCGGTAATCTTCTAAGCTATTAAAGCAATGGAAAAAGCTTCTATATTAAGAATTAAGATAAATTCTGGTTACTACAAATAAATACTTTAGCTATCTACTTTGAAAACTAACTTTATAAAAAATTTAAACTTATACTAATTCAAGTAATTCAAGTTATAAGGATATTTTTTTAAATATCATTTGAAACCGAAAATAACAACTGAAATGAGGGTAGAAAAAACAAAACGAGTTGAGCCAATAAAAAGCGAGTGAAAATCAAATTATTAGTTAAATAAAAATGGAAATCATTTTAAAATAAACGTTAGTAAAAAAGAAAATAATGAAAATAAACAGAGGCAGTAATAAACTATAAGGAAATATCAACAATGAAATGGAAAAAATGAAAAGTAATAATTTGTTATTATTATTGTTTTTCATTCTCAATTCATTTATTTATTTATTCATTTGCATAACTTTTAATTAATATCATGAAAGAAGAGCTACTAACTAATAATGATAATGACGTTGACGATTCAAGTGAAGAGGAAGAAGATGATAATTTACTAATAACTAATATAACATTAAAGCAATATTATAAAAGATTAAAAAAATTAATATTAAAAAGCCAAAGTAAAAAATTTAAAAAAGAGTTAACTCAAACTTTGAACTCCCATGAACTTGTCACTCGAGACAGTGAAGAGTTTACCTTATTTATTCAACTGATATTAGAAGTTATCTTTTGTTATTTGGATTTCATCACTCTAAATGATCAAGATATTGATATATATAATGATATCTTAATGTTATTGATGAATCACGAACAATTTCATGTTGACTTAAACTGGAAAGGTAGTTGAATTATCACAGTACAATCAGTTGTTTTTAATATTTATTTTTAACTTAGATGAAAAAGGACAAACTATTCTGTTTAAAGCGGCCTGTTTAGATTTAGTAGATAACATCAAAGTACTTGTTGAACTAGGTGCTGATCCTACAAAACCAGATAATGATGGTAGAACTCCTTTAGCAATAGCTGCTTCTTTAGGCCACGCTGCCTCTTGCCAATTGTTTACAAGTCTGGAAAAATATCCCATCAATCAACCTGACCTTCAAGGAAATACCCCTTTATCTTTGGCGGTAATAGGGAACCATTTAGATGCTGTAGTACAACTATTATTAGATGCTAAAGTGAATGTAAATAAGGCGGATTTGGTAAGTGCTAATTTGAATTTTATAGTCATGGTTATTTATAATTTTTTAGTATGGCTGGACTCCTTTGATGTTAGCTTCTCATTTGGGTTATATAGATTTAATTGAGCCACTCTTAGCTGCTGGAGCAAATCGAGATTTGATAGCACTAAACAAGAAAAACGCAATTGAGTTAGCTCTTGAGAATAAACATAATCCAATAGCCAAAAGGCTTGTGAGTTTTTCCAAAATCAGTGATAAATATAAGCATATACCTAAGCGAGATAAGGACATAACTATAAAAGAGAAAAAGAAGGAGATCAAAAAGGAAGCTAAAAAAGAGAGCTTTATGAAGTTTGAAGACTCTTTTATGAAAGATTTATCTCTATCTTCTTGTGAACAATTAGAGATTCAATCCAGATTAAAAAGAAATTCAAGTTTAGGGAAATCTAGAAATGCTTCTCCAAAAGAAGAAACGATCGATGACAACTCGAGTTTCAGTGAAACTAGAAAATTGGTTAGAAATGGAACTTTAAGAAATAGAAAGATATATAATCAACTTGTTGAAAACGAATTACAAATGGAACAAAATGAAGTGCCATTGAGTAATTTATCAAACAATTTGGAAAATGAAGAAGGCCCAAAAGAAGGAATAAGGGCTTACTTTAATTTAAGCCATTTAAACAAATGGGAATACTTCTCTAGATTGCTAACAATATGTGTTATCCCACCTTTCTTAAGCAAATTAGGCGGCATGAAAGACCCACATATACAACAAGCTTGGAGAGAGAAAGTAGCATTATGTTTTATCATTTTAATGATCTCGTTTGGTCTTGGGTTTTTAACTTTTGGGTTTTCTTCAATCATTTGTCAAAAAATTATTCCCATATTTCCAGATCAAGTAGCACGTGATTTCGGTATACATGCAAATGGAACCAAATTGATGATTGTAAGAGGACAGCTTTATGATGTAGGTTCTTATTTTCCAGTTGGAAATCATCGACCTATTTTACCATTTGTTGATGAAGATTTAAAAGATACTATTGAGCCTTACTATGGACATGATATCTCTCATATATTCCCACCAGACAAAAAGAGTTCATCTTGTAAATTTTGGCCCAAAAATTTCGATGAAAAATGTAAAGGCCTACAAGACGACCCTAAATTACACTGTCATACCTCTGCAGAATCATGGCGTGCGTTAAGAGAACTTTCAATCAAGAACTATGTCGCGTTTTCTTGGACAAATATTACAAACTCAATTAATAATGATAAACTATTTGTATTTAATGAGAAAGTATATACTTTAAAAGATTACTTTCTAGTACCTGAAGAAGAGGAAGAAGATCCAGATCTTTATCTCGGTGAGGAGTTAACAGAAGTTTTAAAGTCCTTTATTGGTAGAGATGCTACAAAAGATATATTAAACAATAATAAACTAGCTGAGTTAATCCCTTGTTTTGAAGATCAATTATTGGTAGGCAAGCTGGATGGTACTACTATTGGATGTTTTGCTTCTAATTTAGCTATGGTCATTGCTACCTCAATCTTATTAACAATCACCGTTATCAAGTTCCTTGCTGCCATAAGCTTTGATTGGTTCCTTTCCTGGAAGTTAGGAAAAATATCCAATAAACCTCGTAATAAGGATACTCTTCCTCACCTTTTATGTCTTGTAACTTGTTATTCAGAAGGTGAATCAAGTTTAAAAACAACTTTAGATTCTATTGCATTATCCGATTATTATGATAAACATAAAATACTTTTTGTAATTGCAGATGGTGACATCACTGGTTCAGGTAATGAAAAATCTACGCCAGATATCTTATTAGATATGCTCGAACCTTTAGATAAAGACGAGGAAATTAAGCCAAAAGCGTATATCTCTATTGGAGATGCTAAAAAGCAAATGAATATGGCGAAAGTTCATATCGGAAATTATGTAGTACAAAATGATCGAAGAGTCCCTATGGTATTGATAAATAAATGTGGTTTACCATATGAAAGAAGCCAACCCAAGGCTGGAAATAGAGGTAAAAGGGACTCTCAATTGATATTAATGCGTTTCCTGTCAAACCTATGCTTCAACGAAAGGATGACTCCACTTGAATTTGACTTGTTTGAAAAGCTTTATCGTTTGACTAATACTACAGCTGATAAATATGAAATGGTATTAATGGTGGATGCAGATACAATGGTACTACCAGATGCTATTTCTAAAATGGTATCAGCCATGGAAAGAGATCCAACTGTTATGGGGCTTTGCGGCGAAACTAAGATTGAAAATAAAAGACAAAGTTGGGTAACGATGATCCAAGTGTATGAGTATTATATATCTCATCACCTAGGAAAAGCATTCGAATCCATCTTTGGTGGCGTTACTTGTTTACCAGGTTGTTTTTGTATGTATCGTATCAAAGTAAGTAAACCAGATGGTTACTGTGTTCCTATATTAGCTAACCCTGATATTGTTAAAAACTATTCTTCCAATGATGTGTCAACTTTGCATAAGAAAAACCTTTTGTTATTAGGTGAAGATCGTTACCTAACCACATTAATGCTTAGAGCTTTCCCAAGGAGAAAAATGATTTATGTTCCTAAAGCTATTTGTAAAACAGTTGTACCTGATGAGTTTAAAGTGTTATTATCACAAAGGAGAAGATGGATTAATTCCACAGTACACAATTTGTTAGAGTTGGTATTAGTACCACAATTGTGTGGTATATTTTGTTGTTCTATGCAGTTTGTTATTTTATTAGAACTTCTGGGAACGGTTGTAATGCCAGCTTCGTTATTATTTTTATCTTATTTGATAGTTAGTGCTTTTATGGGTCAAGATGTATGGTTACCCCTTTTCTTTATGGCTTGCCTTTATTTTATGCAAGCTATATTAATTGGAGTTACGACACGTAAAGTATCTTACATAGGATGGATGTTTATCTTTATTCTAGCTATGCCTATATGGAATTTTGTATTGCCGGTCTATTCTTTCTGGCATTTTGATGATTTCTCGTGGGGTGCAACTAGAAAAATTGATGGCCCAGATAACGGCCACGGTGATTCTAATGGGGAGAAGGAAGATGAAATGGAATGCATTGAACAGAAAAAGATTGGCGAATGGCAAAAGCTATCAAATAAAAAGAAAGAAAAGAGAATGAGTTACCAAGCTAAAGCAGAACAAAATAAGCTCAGAAGCATACGTATTCAAGAATTAGAATTGGCTAAAAATTTTAAAGATGATAAACTCAAGCAATATCATCAAACTTTAAATAAGATTAAACTAGTTCAGCTTAAAGAAAATAAAATTGAAATTCCACCTAACCATGAAACTATAGAAACAACAAAAGCCCTTGCTAGCCCTACTTCGCCAAGCGCTGAGATAACAACTGAGGGTTTATTCTTTGAGAAACAAAACCATGAAAGACCCAAATCCGTTGCAATAGAACAGTTAAATACAACACTAAAAAAGATTCCAAAGAAGCCAAATAGAAGACTATCAGTGGATAGAACCGGAGATAATGGGTTTTTATTCTTAAACCAAAACAATATCACAGTTGGAATCCAACCACCGTTTAATAATAAACCTACAATAGATACTTTTGATGGTCAAGAAGAGGTTCAAGGAACAATATTAAAGGATAATCGTTCCCCTGAGCAGCCTCCTTTAGAGCTAGGATTGTCAAGGCTAAATCTTAAGGTTGAATCAAATATTTATGATCGCCCAAAAACATTACCTAGAGGACCTAGATTAGATAATAAATTCAAAGAGATTCAACATGAAGATGAAGGGTTTGATAACAGTAGCATCTCAAAACCTCTTCAAGTGCATACAGTTAAAGGAAAGCGAGTATCTCGGGACATGGATTTTTAAATTGATACTAAATAAATATTTTTTATATTAAATGTATTATTTTTATAACGAATAATTGATAAATAACTTTAAAAAACAAAAACAAAGATAAAATTATTAACGTTTTCATTGCTGTAAAAATGGATTGCTAATTTCAATAGCTTCCTCTTCAGGATGAATCAATACTACAGTAGGACCACGACATACTAGTAAACCTAACTCTCTAGTTTTATCTGAACCTTTGGCTTTATAAAAATATAAGTTTTAAATTAGATATAATTGAAATAATCTTACTATTACTTTCGTTTGAATCCGCTATTAACAAGTCAAAGATTAATATTTTATTTCGAGATTTAAAATGATTTTGCTTTACCTCTTATAATTTCTATAGTATGGTCTAAAACCAAGTTCAAAAGGGGGTCGAATCCTTTCAAAATACCAGAAACTAAAAAATTAGGTTATTAAATTTGAAAAGTGGAGAAAAAAGTAATTTACCTTCTCTGCCCCCTGAAAATTTAACATGCACCTTTTTTTCTAAAAATTTAGAAAGATCCAATATCGACTCTTTCTTCTTCTTAGGTTTATCTAAATTATCCTTATTTCTATCGCCATTATTATTTGAATTTCCTCCTCTTCCTCGAGTATTAGTTCCCCCTCTTCCTGTACCACGTCCCTATATACTTAATCAGTTTCATTCTTTATTATTTTATTTCATCATTACTCTTCCTGACATTTTAAAATTACTGAAAATGATCTTTTTAAAATTTTAAAATTTTTAGTTTTAAAAAAATTCAAGTTGATGTGATTGGTGCAGCTTAAATTTGCAAATTTGTAGGGGACGTAATAACGTTTATATTAATTTATTTACATTTAGGATACTGTATCCTTTTATCATAATACTGTTTGTCCTTTTATTTCAATATCAATAACGAGTGGGGTGGTATTTGATGATGATGGTTTTAACTTTATGTCTTTTCAATTGCGACTCAGTAAATATCAAAACATATATTAAAACATATTAATTGTTATAGTAAACTATAGATAATTAAAATTAACAATGAATAAAAAACCTTTTATCCTTATTTAAAACTGGCTCTTTTATTATACTTATTGTTTTCTACTATATTATTTATTTATACTTAATACTCAAAAAAATTGTGCTTGAACACTTTGATTGATATAAGATTTTTATGTCGTTGTTATTTAGCCAAATAAAACAACTAGATAAAGTGACCTTCGATTTACCTTTAAGTATAAGTTATACTTTGTACAATAAATGAGTTTTTTAATCTTATTCTGACTTTTTCAAATAATACTATTTACATATTATGCCAACATATAATCTTATTTACATTTATATAAAATCAAATGATTCCAATTAGTTAGAAGCTTATACCATTTCTTTATGAACTATGACATTCAATATTAACTTAATAGCTATATAAGATTTTATTGATCGCTGTTAGAATTGAGTACATTAATTTGGTTATTTTTAAAATATACAATGGTTTTATTTATTAGTTAAAATGGGCTAATACTTCAAACGTATAATATTTGAAAATATATAACAAACGATAATATATAAAATAACAAAGTTAGGTTTATTTTTTTAACTAAGAGACATTTCACAATATAGATATTAGCATTTTTACAGTATACAAAGATGAGATCAATAAATAAAACAAACAAATACTTAAATGAAAACTTACCAAAAAAATAGATAAAATCAATAGTTTTAAAATGGAATTTAAAATTCCGTTAAAATAAAGTTTAACGTGTTGTATAAAAAATTATATTAGAGGATTTTAAATTTTACTAACAATAAATTAAATTCTATCAATGTCCATTATTACTACTTTATAGCATTTTATTTCAGATATACTGAATCTATTAACTAATATATTATTATTTTTTATATAGTTTAATACTACTTTTTAATTCTACTTTGTAATATAGCTTAACAGTAATAATCTTCAATTTTTTTTGATGTTTCAACTTTAATATTGTTTTTTGCTGCTTTTAGTGATATAAAATTAAACCTCACATTTTATTTAATTTCTTCTAAAAAAATCAAAGTATATCATTATTTGATAATATTTACTATTATTATTGTTATCATACTAACTTATAAAGTTTAGCGCCAAAATATTCTTTAAATGTGCGGAAAGAAAGGATTCGAAAACCATTAATTATTGTCTTAAATGGGGTGGTAAGCTAGAAGATGGATAAAAGTAATAATAGTATAAAACAAAGTTATATAAAAAATAAAGTTTAAAACTCCATTATGTTCATTTAATTATATTTTAAAATCCAGCAAATTAATTTTATCACTTTTATTATGTTTATTACGTCTACTATTGTATTCATGTTTGTTATGTTAAATAGTAAATAATCGATTTTAACTATTTTAAACAAAGTAAAAAGGTTGAAACACTATTTAAAAATTAATCGATTTAATTGGTGGATTTCTACAAATCATTCTTTTAAGGGGATAGATTGTTGTGTGAGTAAAATAAAAATTGACCAAGTAAAGTAATAAAAATAAAAATTGACAATCATTTTATAAGAAGATCAAGAAAAGAAAATAAAGGGGAAATGTTTAGTATATAAACGAAAAGGAATCCTTGTTTATTTTAAAATTATTTGGATTGTTATTTTATATAGACAGGTTTAAAACTTTTTTTTTTAATCCAATCATCTTTAAACTACCCCACTTAGATTATTAATATAATTATTTATACGCTTACTTATCCTTACAACTTTTATTTACAAACATTCATTTTTAAGAAACAAAATAATGGAATATAAATTAATTGGAAAAACACCTTATAGTTATCATAACTCACAACGATTAACACAATGTATAATAAGTATTACGACTGTATTAACCATGACTCCATATTTAGAACAAAATGGCTTTTGTATAGCTTTATTAGCGATGAGTTTAGCTTCTTTTTTATGTTCTAGTGTCTTTTTAGAAATTGAAATTTGGTGTAAAAAATATCGCAGTCACTTATTACTTATTTTGATGATCCCAATGGTTGAGCCTCTCATTTCTTTGTTTATTTCTTTTATGTGGCTGCTTTTAGCTGTCATAGCTCCTATCCATGCAAACCATAAATTCTTGTCACTATCTTCACAATGTGGTTTATTACTTTTAAATTCTTGCGCTTGGTCTCTACCAGTTATCATTAATCTTACCGTCATATTCTGGCCTAACTTAAGTATTTTTTGTAAGAAATAAAAAAATTGTTGAATTTATTCTATCGTAAATTTATAAATATATAAATAAGGGTCAAAAACAAGTTTAAAAATAGTCCCATCCCTTTGATTAGTTTTATTTTAAATATATTATAACCAATTATTAAATTTAAATTGCTGGAAATAAAAGGGAAAGGGACTTTTTCTGGTACTTAAATCGTTTAGTAGGGAAGTCTACCATTTTAAAAACAAAAGAAATTATTAATTTATTAGCTTGCTCTTTAGTTTTACACCAAATTACATTAGAATTTACAACTGATGTGCAAAGGCTTAAGCAAACCAATCATTTTTAGAGTAGCAAATGATAACTTTTTGCCATTCTTAGCAAAATAGTTGTTTAATTCGAGCTAAATTAGAAATAAAATGAGTTTAATAATAATTCTGCTTACAAAAAAACACCTTATCAAATTAAAAAAGACTCGAATATTTATTAAGATATTTATTTTTTAAATTTTAGACATATCGGTATAATACTATGATAAGATAATAAATGATAAAAATGAATTATTAATAGAGAATACAAAACATTAGTGGAAAAGAACACCTATAAAAATTACTAGTAGAATCTTTATAAACTTATAGCATGTGATTTTAAATCTAATGGTAGTTTACTATTTCTGTAAAAACTTGTAGGTTAATTTATAATGAAATTGATAATTAATGTTACAAGGATATATTAAATATCATTAATAAGCCGTATGTTCCTTAATATATTATACGACCTTTACAGTAGTCAACAGCATTTATAAGACTATTTTTGACGATTTGTTGATTTGAAGACTAGAAAGTAATAAGAACGCTAAAATTAAGACTGTTTCCAGCTTAAAATAGAACTGCTCTCTTTCTTAATAAGTGTATCACATTCGAATTACTATAAGTCATTAAAGTAAAAGCTTGTTTTTATTGCAGTAGATATCAGTTTTGTTTTGATATTTTGATCAAATGATTTAACAATGCAAAATATGGATTTAATTTTAGCCTTTGGCAATGGACAAATTTAAAGAATAACGCTATAATTGACCGTAATTCTGTAAAATAACTCCACAAACTATAATTTCTTTTTTAAATTCTTTTGGTTAAAGCCATAAATTTTTATTTTATTTTATTTTATTAATTTATGCTACTTTGTAAACTCTATTTTTTAATTCTCCTCTTTTATTTTTGTATTTCCCCTAATTAGTTCATGTTAATTGAAAAATCCTTCGTTAATTTATTGCTCATAACCATAGCCAAAAGGGAGAAATTAATTGGTTGATTTTGAGTTTGTTTGAAGCCGTTGTTGCTTTTATTGGTTAGTAGAAAAAGAACTTTGCTTTAATGATTTCACTACTAGAGCCAATCAATAGCCTAAGATTTGGGTTAATTGGGGATTTTAAGTTTGTCTCCGCCTTTAAATAGCTTTGAGTTTACCAATTAAATCACTTATAGAGGTTAAGGCACTTCGAAGGAATTTATGGCTTGGTAATTAACAGATATTTTATTTTTATTTTGTGATTTAATATAGTTCTAGTTTTCAACTTACTATTAATCTTTCCGCTTTTTCATTTCTTATCTAGTAATTTAAATTTTTCTATTCAGCTAAAAATTTAACTAAATATATAGTATATAGAATTAATTCATATTAATGACTGAACTTCGTCGTAAATTAGTAATTGTCGGTGATGGTGCTTGTGGTAAGACCTGTCTTTTAATAGTCTTTTCAAAGGGTACTTTCCCAGAGGTATTTCAATCTTTAGCTTAATTATTGACTTTTAACTTACATCAATCAATAGGTGTATGTACCAACTGTGTTTGAAAACTATGTTGCTGATGTAGAAGTTGACGGGAAAAAAGTAGAGTTGGCGTTATGGGATACAGCTGGTAAGTTGAATGTCAATGATAAAATGTTAAAATGCTAACAACTATTTTAGGTCAAGAGGATTATGATCGTCTTCGTCCACTTTCATACCCTGATTCGCATGTTATTTTAATCTGTTTTGCAGTTGATTCCCCAGATTCCTTGGAAAATGTTCAAGAGAAGGTAAAATTTAAATAACAATTTATTTTAGCTTAATATTAACATGATATATAGTGGGTATCCGAAGTTTATCATTTCTGTCCAGGATTACCCATTCTTCTTGTTGCTTGCAAAATTGATCTTCGTAATGATCAAAGAACTATTGAAGAACTTAGAAAGAACAATCAATCCCCAGTAACCAACGATCAAGTAATATAAATACGCGCTTTATTTTGATGTTGACTAATTATTGTTTAGGGTAAAGCCTGTGCTGATAAATTTGGAGCATATAAGTACCTCGAGTGCTCAGCTAAAAACGATCAGGGAGTTAAAGAGGTGTTTGAGCATGCTACCCGTGCTTCTCTCCTTACCAAGACCCGTAATAAGAAGGGAGGGTCTAAATGTGAATTACTTTAAAAGTAAATAGTTTTGAAGAGGATACTAAAGTACTATAAGTAAGAGAAGTCCAACATACAAACTCTACTTCCATTTAAGCTACTATTTTAACGATCAATTACACTAGTTGTTTTCTTATTACAATTTTAATTTTTACCCTTACTTAACCTATAAAACCACCAATCAATTAATTTTACTCATCTTTTATCCCCTTTTATTTGCTTTAACATTTCTTATTTCTCATTTTATAAATACTTTAAAAGACTTGATAATGATAATGATAATGATAATAATATGTACTTGTTTGATTTAAACACAGCGGTGATATAATTGAGCAACTATTAAGTGACTATATTAAATCCTGCAATTATTAAAGAATAAAATGATAGTATTATTTCATTTAGAATACTACAATGTTTATAAATAATATCAATTAATCATAATTCATAACAATTTATACTTTAATCTTTAAAGTAAAATATACGCTTAACTTTAAAAAGTGGCACCTGATCTGGATCTGAATTTGAATTTAAAGTTATTCAAAGTTAACAAAGTTATTACTTTACTGTGTAAAGACTGAGTGTATCATTAGTTAAAAGTGATCCATTTTACCAAAGTGGTTTTGAAACAAAGCATAAGAGATTGTAAAGCTATAGAATTGAACACAAAGTCTTCTAATTTATAAATTTTTTAAAAATAATTCTGGAATTGATTATGATAAAAAAATAAATAGTAAAGAAATCCTTTAAATATATAAATTTATATAGCTGAGTGTTAAAACAGTTTTACTATCTTAAATAAATTATATAGTAAATATCTTTTGAATTTAAATTTTAATATTCGATTATAGCAATTTTTCACCATACTTATTTTTTAAAATAAATTTAAAATTTTATAAGCTTTATTGACATTTTTGAAAATAAACATTTTAAATTTACAAATTTTATATAGTTTAAACAATCAGATTTATATTACAATTGATGTAATTAAATTATATACTTTTTTAAAAATAACTTAAAAGAGATAGTATCTTAAGTGTTTTATCTATAATAATATAAAATTAAAAAAAAAGTGAGGTGGTAGTTCAAAAAAAATAATAATTAATAAATTAATTATTTTTATTACATTTGTTTTTATTACTTTGTATAATTTATTAATAAACATTTCATACTTATAAATTAAAGCCTGTCTTAATTATGTGACTTAAAAATTATTAGTTATCAATTTTATTTAGGATTATAATGCTATGCATATCAATTATTTTTATTTAATATTATATTTTACTATATGAGGATGTATTTTTTTAATAAGCTATTGCAAACTTTTTTTTTAACTTTAGCTTTTTATAAATAATATAAAGTAAGCAAGCTCTGAGCATTAAATTTAATGTGCCTATTAATTTAATTTTATATTTAACTGCAGTATAAACAAAAATATAATTTGGTATTAAATAATTTCCTTATGTTTTATTTTTTGCTAACAATCTTTCCACTCAAATAACGCTTAAAAAATGGAAAAAATAACGAAGCCAAAAAAACACCCCCATATAGTAAAATAAAACTACTAATAATACAAACAATTGAAGTTATATGAAATTAATTATATTTTAATATTTTAAAAAGCTGAAGTTATACATAAGTTAAATATAGGTTAGTATTAAACATTTACAAGCTAAAATAGTTAGGAAGTTTGTATTTTTATATAGAGTATTAATATTTTTATAATATATCTAAAACAATATAAGGTTTTTTTTTTACGAATAATCTTAGTTTTTTGACCAAAAAATAGCAAAGTTGTTGATTGCAACAGATGTTAATCTTTAGACCAAATACAAAAATTACTTTCATGTAAAAATACTTTGTTGCAACCTTATACCCTTACCGCTAATTTTTTTATAAAACACCATGTTGCAAGTTATTAAAAAATTAATACTGGTTTTTGTCTAATTTATCGACAATTGATTAAATTTTGTATAAAGAAAATTAATAACATATATAATCAAACATACCCTGTTAATAAACAAATACCTTATAATTTCACATAACCAAAGTCTGATACCAAGTTAATAACAAAAAAGCTATTAACCTAAGAATAAACAACAATATTCAAAAAGAACTCACTTTAAACCAGCTTAAATTGAATCTCACAGTTAATTTTTATTGTTGAAAAAGTAAGCTTAAACTGCATAAAAGAGAGGGGGAGAATGGGAATTAAGATTTTAATAACCGCTTTTTAAAAAATATCATAAATTTTTATCCTGGAAAATTAATTTCCCTTAACTATGATGTCATTTTCTAAAAATTAGCCAAATAAAAATTGGGTGGGGGAAAGCTGATGGAAATATATTTTTCAAAAATGTCAAAAAATAGATTGCTATTTACCAAATTTAGGAGGTGCAAAGTAATTTGTAATTTTTCAAACAATTTGAAACTTAATAACAAATTATATTGATTTAATTAGTCATTTAATTTGTCAATAAGTGATCAGTTTTTAATAGTCCCATTGATTTGAAAAAATATGATCCAAAGAGAGAGTTTATTAATTTTAATAGAGATAAGCTTTTGTAATTTCATTGGCTCTTAAGAATCACATTCTTTTGATATCTATTTAAGGGAGAATCCAAAAAAAGAGTATATAAAATCAAATAAACACAAAACTAAAATAATTTAATTTAAAATAAAAATAAAAATAATTTCATAAAAAAATAATAATAACAATATGTTAACTAAATTAAAGCAATTTAAATCCCTTTATCAAAGTAAAGCAGGGATAAGTATGACATCTAGTTTACCAGCTATTAATTATCCAACATCCAATTATAAACCCGCTTATTTAAGAAATACCCTATTATTAATAGCTGGTTTAGTTGCTCCAAGTTTATATTATAGTACTAAATCAACATCAAACTCTAGTATAAAATTAGAACCTTACAATTTACCTATTATTTCAAAACATAAAATCCAACTTGAAGCTAATGAAGAAGTCACTTTACTCAATAAATTACAAACTCAATTATTCCCAACTTCTACTCATTTAACCAAACAAACATTAAAAAGAGAAGATTTGATTCAAGCTGAATTCAGCGGTAAGCTAACTAAAGTTTATTATATGGGTGCCAATGTTTGTGGTCATAAAGGAATTATTCATGGAGGCTTATTAGCTACTTTATTACAAGAAGCTACTAGAGAATTTACTGGTTTTACAAATCCTAAGGTTAATGTTAAATATTCAGTTAATTATAGAAGACCAGCATTCTCGGATCAACCTTTAATTGTTATGGCTCAACCTCCGGTTAATTCTGTTAATGGAGTCACTATTAAGGCTGCTATTATGGATCAAAATGGTCAAGTGTTGACGGATATTATTACCACATTTCCAGGTCAAAAGATTTAAGTTGGTGTGGTTGGTTTACATTTTTTCATCTCTCTTGTTTCTATTTTTAACGGTTTAATACTATACACCTCCTCCACTCTACCCCTCCTTCTTTTGTTTACTAACTATAATAAACTATTTCTTGTTGGTTAATTGAACTTATGTTTATTTCGTTGTCTTATTGAATTCTCTGTTATTGTATCTATTTTTATTAATAAAATTAATCTATCGGTTATCAAGTTTTACCGGTTTTTAAGTTTAAGTCAATTGATCATTGAATTGAATCATGTTATTACTATAGATAATAAATAAAAATAATTTATCATATTTGTTATTATGATATTCAATTATATATTTACAAGTGAAAATTAATTTTTTATTATACATTTTATTTATTTGTTTTATTAATATAATATAAAAGTAAGCCAAGCTATTCCCTATTTTCTATTCTACATAACTAACGATATGAATATATTTCTTATTGATACAAAAGCAATACTTTCAAATTATAACTATTAGATCAACTTTCATATGATATCAATTATCTATGACACTTATATGAAGTAAACATTGATAATAAATTATATTTTTGTTTTGTATTAAAAACAATTAAATAGTTCAAACTACTAATTTGAGATCAATGAAAGACACTCAACATAAAAACACAATATAATAAACAAACTCAATAACACCAAGAAGCCTTACCATAAGAATTAAAAGCTTAAATTGAAAAAGTAAACGTTAAAACATCAAAAACCAGATATTGTAAAAAATGTTACTTTATTTTTTAAGTCTTCATACTTTAAACTCTTTAAACAGCGTCATTTCTTAAACTAATATATTCAATAACGTCTTTAACAGTTTTAATTTCAACTGAATCATGTTCCGGTATTTCAATAGAAAATTCTTCTTCAACTGCCATAATAACTTCAACTGTATCTAAACTATCCAATTTTAAATCTTTGGTTAAATGGGCTTCAGCAGTGAGCTAAAAAAAGAGAAAGGATTAATTATTGTCTTGTTAATGAATGAACAAAATAAACTTGTTATAGAAATATGATTAAAATAAAAATTTATTATCGTTAATTATAAAACTAATAGAATAATAAATAACGTGATATAAAAAAACTTACTAAACCTTGATCAACTTTATCGAAGTCCTTCAATAAATCCAAAACTCTTTCTTGAATTATTAACTTTGGGTTACCACTTGGAGCACCATAAAAACGTAAACTTTGATTATTTACAATCATATTGGATTTTATTAAATTTCTTCCATTGAATAATTTTAAACTGGTCAAAGATCTTAAATAACGCATCTTTTATTGCTCTATTTTAGTTGTATAGAAAGTAGTTTAATCAAAGATTATATTGTTTAGATTATCTCAGATTTCGAAGTTTGGTTTTTTTGAAATTTTGAGCTAAATTTGAAGTTTATTATTTAGTTGAAGTTCATTGGATGATACAGTGGGGCTTTTGTTTCATTGGTTTAATTCATTCAATAAAATTGGAATCCCATCCCAATTATTCTTTTATAATTGGTTGTTATTTTCCCAACTTTTTAATTTTTTCAAACTCAATTAAATCAATTTTTTGTTACAATATTCAACAAGAATTTACTTTATTAATCTAATTTTTAATATATCTTCATATGTAAACCCAACTTCAACTTTAGAAATATTTTAATGAATTAATGTTATGAGGAATTTAGGACTATTATTATAATAAGAGTTATTTATATATCGACTACTAATATTTAATTTGTAATTGAGTTAAAAATTAATTATATTCTATTATTATTTTGAAAGCAATAAATAATAAATTAACTTATCTTAAAACTTTTATTTCAATAAACATAATATAATTAATCCAATGACAAACTATTTTTTAAATCCAAAGGTAACATAATAAATTCTAAATCAGTAGTAGTAATCCCATCAATAAATTTATAACACATCATAATACTACATAATTGACTAACTTGAAAGAAAAATATACCATCTAAATAATGTTTAAAGGATTGACATAATGGTATTGATAATACAGATAAAAATAATAAACCTGATAAATAAAATAAATAACCTATAATAATATCACCTATATTATTATAATGAATTAATAATAATAATAGTAATAATAAAATAAAATTAATAGTTAATATTATATTATTATTATTTAACATATAGAATTTACCTAATGCCCATCGATTTTCAATATAATAAAAAGTAAAACATAATTGAGATATTATATATAATGTAATTAATAAATTGGGTAATAATAAATGAAGAAACCATAATAAAGATGGATTTTTAGAATCTAATCCTCCCATATTTTTAATAGTTAATATACTAATTAAAAACATTATTAAAAATAAACTTAATGAAGTGAGTTTGATGTACTAATAATAATAGTAATATTAATGTTAATATTAGTTTAAAGATATGAGGATGAAGAACTTACTAAATTGATCCGATTAACTTTTAATACAAATGGAAAATTTAATAATCCAGTTAAAAATAAAAAGATTGATAAACTTAAATTTAAAGAAGTATTCAAAAGTACTAAAAACTATAATAATAATATTATTAGTTTCATATAATAATATAATATCTAATTAAACTTACTGTATAAAACCCTGAATTTGACGGTATGATATTCGTAATAGTTACTGAATCCACAGTCAACATGAATAAATAGAGATAAAAAAAAATTATCATATTTTTAACTACTAATAATTTATCATCAATAAAAAAATAATTTATTATAATATTATTAATACTTACCTTCTGTCATTGTTTTCTTTTTTAAATTATATAAAATAATTGATAGCATAATAAAAGCAATTAAATATATAAAAAAATAACAATATTCAAATAAATAGGAGTTAAACCATTGATAGGTACGAGTATAACATTTGGTTGATAAACCAGTGGAATTATTGAGTAAATTACAAATACTTAATGCACTTGAATCACATACTTCAATGTAACTACCAAATTTCATTTTCTCTTAATTATTTTTATTATTTTATGTTTTATAATTGTGACTATTAATTTTACTATTTGTTGTATTTACTTTTTATATTTATATTGGTTTTCTTACTCTTTAAATTTCGTAAGTTTCAAAAGACAATTTTTAGTGTAATGGAATTATTAAGCTTGCGTCAAATCATTTTTTATGCTAGAAAATTATTAAATGCTACCTTTTCTTTTTTTAGTATTTTGAAAAATTTGAACTAAATTTAATTCATTCTTTTGAAACTATTAAGAAATAACAAAAATGTATTTTTATTATTATTTATTATTAGAAATAATAATTATGATAATAATGAAAACTTAAAATAGTGATGAAGATGATAATAATGATATTATTAATGTTAAAAATTGGATTTTTATTATCAAAATTTTTATTTGAATATAATTAATTAAATTTTTTAATAAAAGGATCTTTTTAAAAATAAACGTGACTGTTTTCCAATTTTCTACTCAATTTCTCATCACAATTCAACCAATCATCTTAATTTGATCATTTGAAACTTTGCAGTCTACCAAATTGTTATTACTTTTGTAATAAAACATTTTCTTCATTCTTTTTTTAATCAATTTACTTCAACTCAACCAAAGAAAAAGAAAAAACCAAATTCAACTCTCTCTAATGTCTAACTATAAATCTCTCCATAAAAGGGATGAATTATTCTCCACCACAAGTCTTCCAAAACCATATAAAAAGAAAGAAGAAGTTATAAAATATCAACCATATTTAGATAAATTTGCTGATAAAAGGTATCGTCAATATGAAGGTAAAAAAAGATTCGAATAAATCATATTAAGATTTAAAATTTACTAATTGTACTTTTTTGTTTTATAGAATTAATAAAAAACCTCAAAACTAAAAATAGTGAGTTAGCTAGGTAAGTATTATCTTTTATAGTCATCAACTCATAAATAAACCTATTAACACTCTCCTACAGAAGCCATAATCACTCCAAACTCCATCGTCAAAAACTAGAAACAGAAAACACTTCATTAAAAGTACAATCTGTGGAACTTTCTTTATCCCTTAATCAATCCAATCTCAAAATTCAAGAATTAGAAAGTAAATTAAGTTTACAAAATATAGTGATTCAAGATTTATTATTGAAACAAAGTAATATGACTAAGATGATTAAACAACAAGGATTGGATTTATTAAATGTATCTAAGAACACCAAAAAAGTGAATTTAGAATTTTGTAAAAAATTAAACTTACCAATTACTGACTTATTGTCACCATTGGTGTCCTTGGAATTGAGCAACAATAATAGTTTGAATATAGAAAATGAAATTGATAAAGAGGATGTTATGGATAAAAGTATTGAACTTCCACCTTTAGAAAGCTTGAGTTTAACAGATAAGGAGCAACTTAGTTTTCTATCTTTCAATGAAAACAATGAGAAACAAATAGTCAAATTAAGTAATCAAATGAATAGTACAAAAAGAGAAAGTTTATCAGCTGTGGAAAGAAATAAAATTACAATGGAAAGTAGAAATAATTTACAAGATGTAGAAAGAAATAATTTACAAACTGTGAAGAGAAAAGATTTACAAAGTGAAGATACTAATAAATCACAAATGCAAGTTAGTGAACAATTAAAAGTAAATAAAAAGGGTTCGGGTTTATCTGTAGTTCCGATCAATAAAAAGGAAATGCAAGAGATGAGGGTAAACAAAAGAAAAGAAAAAGAAGCAAAAGAAAAAGAAAAAGAAAAAGAAAAAGAAGAAGAAAAAGAAAAAGAAAAAGAAGAAGTAGAAAAATATCCACGTAACTTAAGAAAACAAAAAAGGATTAATTATACTATTTTAAAAGGCAAAATGTTTTTTAAAGCTGGGTCAAGACGTGCTAGGAAATTAATGAAAACCTAAAATGTTGATGGTTTCTTTATTGTTATGATTATTTGAATATCTAATTCCTTATACTGCATTTGCTAATTTATTATTATAAAAATTCAAAAGTATTTAATTTTTTATACTCCTTTATTCATAGCTTAATTTATTAAAATAAAAGTATAAAAAGTAAAACTAAATTTAATTAGCTAATTTTCATATATACACATATATATCTAATAGCTTTCTAAATTTAAAATTTTAGCAGCTGATCTCATACAATTCCAATATTTAGCATGATGACTAATTACTTCATAAACATCTTTTTTACCCTTTTCACTTACATCTTCAAATTCAATTGTATTGGGTATATCACCTAATAATACTTTACATACTGCTAAAACTGATTTAGCAATTGCATCTGGATTATACCCCCCCTATTAAAAATAAAATTAATTCAATTTAGTTATTAGAATAAATAAATATTTTATTTACTTCCAAACAAACTGCTAATTTACCATTAGCTAATCCTTTCAATAAATAAGTCATCATTGCATAACCATCAGGAGTTACTTTAAATTCTCCGATAGGATCACCTTATTTTTTATATCAATTTATATAAAAGTATTAATTTTATTTTTAAAATTACCTTTAGCTGCATCAAATCCAGCAGAAACTATTAAAAAGAATAACTATTTTAAAAAAAGTTATAATAATTAGATAATATTAAACCTTACTAACAACCAATTCAGGATTAAATTCCATAGCCATTGGCATCACCACTTTAATAAAAGCATAAATATAATCGGCATCTCCCATTTCTTTTTCAGTAAAGGCAATATTTACATTTCTATTATATTTAATATTATTTTAATATTTTATTTAATTTTATGATGAATTACCTTCCAATACCTTCTCCTCTACCAATATCTGCTGGATGTCCAGTCATTGGATAAAATTCATTACCATATCGATGTAATGATATATAAAGTATATCTTTTTCATTAATAAATGCATCTTCAATTCCGTTTCCTTTATTATTTTATTTAGTTTTTTTATTCATCTTATTTTATTTATCTTATTTATACCATGATGTACATCCCTTAATTTAATTAATATTATATAATATTATTTTAAATATTTTAATATTTATTACCAATCTAATATTAATACTTTTTTAACTCCATATGTTCGTCTTAATTTTTCTACTCCAATAACCTTAATTATTAATTATTATAACCATTTATTATAATTTATGAATTGACTTACAACATTATTAAAGAAACAAAATCCCCTTTTAAAAAAGCATTAAAACCTAATTTTTATATTTAAAAAAGCAAATCCCAAATATTACATTGCCTAAAAAATAATTTATTAATAAAACATATTTAACATTCTTATATAAACAATAAAATTACATTTTTTTTCTCTGCATGATGACCACTAACAAAAATCGATTAATACCCTTTATATAATTTATACATATTTGAAGTAAATTTTTACGGCGGTCTAACTACTGCAATACCATTACTAATATTATTTAATGCAATTTCTTTAAGCAGTTCAAGTACTCCACCACACGATAATCGTGCACAAAAATGAGTACTTTTATTAAAATAAACAGAATCTCCATCTTGAGTCAATTCTTTTAATCTCTTTAAGCTTAATTCTATAAATAAAAAATTGATATTAGCCTCCTTCATCTTTTTAAATTAAATTCACAAATCCTTTAACTTACTTTCTGTATCTTGCATAAATTCTAAATGTTCTCTATCATGGTAATATAAAATTTCGAAATCATTCACTTCTCTACATGGTATATTTTTCATTTTCTTTAATAAATCTAATTCTTGTAATAATTTATAAATTTTGTAAATTCGTACTGGATTTTCTGGATGAATTCCAGAAGCTTGATCTATTTGATCATGATTTAACAAACGTGCATCATATACTATTCCAGTCCTATGTGTAAGCTCCGATAGTAATGTTTCTTGTTCTTTTTTCTAATTGAAAATTGATGTTGAGTGAAATTATTGTTTTGGATATTTGAGTTGACTTACTGTGCTATCATTCATTTTTAGACGAATTGAAAAATTGAAAATGAAAATTGAGTTTTAACAACTAGGCTGTTGTTTTTATAATGTTATGTAATGCAGTTTAGTTTTTAGAATAGTAAACCAATCAGCTTTGAATTTCTTTATTATAAAATAAAATCAAAAATTTCAACTCTAATATTAATAAAGTTAATTAAATAGACATGATAAATGATTAAACTAATAAAAATTAATTAAGTTTATTTTTAAAAGAGTTTAATACTACAAATTAACTGTTTATAAAACAAAATATAATAAATAATATGAAGGAATAGGAGATGTCATCAAAATAAGATAGTGGTTGAATCAACTAAATTTTAGAAAAATACTAATTACTCAATAAAACAAAATATATTCAAGCTATTCTATTAAACAAATAAAATATAAAAGAAGCTAAAAACAAAATAATAAATCTATTTAAAGGTAACAACTAATATTTTAACTTCTCAACAAATTAACTTAAAAACATCCAATATTTTTTAAATCTATTATTAAATGCTTTGACTATTGAAATAATTTTTCCTGAAGGTTTATAATTCACTAATATATCATTATCATTGATATTTTTGCCCATAAATAATTTGACACATTCTTCCATTATATTTTTAATGTTTTCAATGGAATTATCTACCTATTTAATAATATTAAAGGTTAATTTAATAAGAATTATTAAAATTAATTAAATATTAATGGTGTTATACTGCTTACTTCCACTGATAAGATTAGTTTCCCTTTTTGTACCATTGATAAATAATATAATAAATGAACATAAGTACTTGTATTCAATTGTTTATATTCTATTTAATATTCAATTATTAAATTTAATTATAAATATAAAATTATATAGATAAACTTACTATCGTTTCTATTAAAATGTGTTGGTACTATAATATTATTATCAACATAAATATAAATAATTTAATTAATTAATTACTTAAAATAAAATCTGGATTAAACTCCAATAATATTGGTAATAAAAGTTGATGAAATAGAAATAAAATATCTTGATTAATTGTATTATTAAATTCTAAATCTAAATTAATATTCCTTAAATAAAAATAATTAATAAATTCAATTTTGATATTAATATGAAATATAAACTTACTTTCTTATTTTGTTTTTATTTAATTCTTCATTTCCATTATTTCTACTTTGATTATTTGTTATTGTATTAATACTAATTACTAATACATCTTCTTTATCATTAAAATTATTTTCAATTTCTTTACCTGATTTAAAATTTAATATATTGTCATAATAATTTAATTAGTTCTATATTTATTACTATGACATAAATCCCTAATTATATGAATTACTTTAATTAAAATAGTATTATATTAATTTAAATTACCAATTAAATATAGCTACCCTTGATTTAGGTGACTGTACAAAATGATGACTAAGGGCATCAACCTAATAATTTAATTATTATTCTAATTAAAACATACAATAAAACATACAATACTACAAATAATAAATAAAATAAATAATAAGTATAATTTAGTATATTACTATTATAAATAAAATTTAAATTACTATTTCTAATTAATAATATTAGTAAATAAGTTAAATTGATTGATAATAATAATTTACTTTTTCATTATCAACTTCAGGATCACTATTAATAATAATCATATTAATATAAATAAAATAATATATTAAATTACCAAGTTTGAACCAAACAAATCGATGGGTTAAATATATTAAGTAAACATGAATTAATAGCCAATTTAATCATATCCGTTGATATACAATTATATAAATTTTTCATTAATTTATAACCTTCTGAATTTTTATTATCAAATTCTTTTTTCATTTCTTTCTTTTTTAATATATTGTCTAAAAATAAAAATTTACTTTATTAATATTTATAAATTAAATTAAATTAAATTTAAATTAAATTAAAAACTTACAATATTGTTCCATAATTAAATTAGTATATCCATTTTCATCCATTTTATTAATAAAAAACCCCAATTCAGGCTGAGTATCCTTCAATAATAAGAAAGGATAAAATAATTTAATTGGATCTTTTAATTCATCTCCTTTAATACAACTTGTATTATTGCCTTTATCTAACATAAATAATGCGTTATTATAAATCAATTGTACTTTTTTTTTAACATTTTCTTTTTTCGTTTCATTTCGTGTTTTTGTTTCTCTTGAATTATTTAATGTAGTTGATGTTTCTGAAATATCATTTTGTTGCTTGAGTTTTTTAATAATTTTTTCAGGTGTTTCGTTATTCATCTTTTAATAATGTGTTAAATTTAAAAAATATTAAAAATTAATAAAATGCATAAAACTAATAATCATCAAAAATAAAATCAAAAAAAATCATTATTTATTCCAATTGATTCTCTTTACTCTAGTTCTCATTGGTCAATTCGAATTATTTCATCATTTCTTTAAATTCAAATTTAACTTATCTAAAACTGGTACTATAAATCCAACAATATCCTCAATATCATCTTCTGCTTTAATATTTATTAAATGAACATCCTCCTCCTTATTTTCATCAGGTAATTCTAATGTATCAAACTGAGATCTTAATAAATTAGTGCCCATAAAATGATTTTTCCTTAACATTAATCTTTGATAAATAGTTTCATATTCTAAATCTAAATAAACAATAATAAATCTTTCAATTCTTTCCTTTAACTTATTTCTATATTCTTTTTTTAAAGCAGAACAAGCTAAGATTACTGTATCATTTGGATGGGTTTTTAATGCTTTACTTAAAGATAATAACCAGGGTTGACGATCAAGATCAGTTAATGGATGACCTAACTTCATTTTTTGTTTATTATTATCACTATGGTAATCATCCGCTTCAATATAAGATATGTTATAATGTTGACTTAATTTGGATGCAATACTACTCTTTCCACTACCACTAACACCCATAATTAAAATTACTATTTTGGCCATTTTGTTTGTTTTTGATTTTTTGATTCAAATTCAAATTGGGATAAAATAAACTAATGTTTATATCTATCGATTTTTTATTTCAAATACGATATCAAGATTAAATCATATTATTGAAAAAAATTCAAGAATAAATATTTCAAAAAAAAAGGTTAATATTCAATTTATAAAATTTTAATAATGAAATATAAAAATAGAATAAAAAAAAGAAGAGACAGATCGTAATTAAACTTTAAGATGTAAAATAACAAAAAAAACTGGGATCATATAAGAGATAAAACTTCTACTCAATTCTCTACTCAGGAGTATCCTTTTCCTTATTATTGGTACTTTCCTTCTTAACCTCAACGTTATTTCCTTCACCATCTGAGCCACTCAATTTACTATTACTTTGTTTCCAAGGAACGGCAATCCTCTTAAATGCAGTTCTAAAACTAAAGATACTAGGGCTTGTCAAATTTTCTCCTTTTTCTCCATCCAAATTTGAATTAATACTACTAACTGACATGGATTTTGCTCTTCTAGTACGTACACTATTTTCTTTTCCTTTAACACTTTGTTTACTTTCTTCTCGTATCATTGTTAATGGTTCTCGAGTAAGGTCGATACTATCAGTTGAATTCCGACTAGGTTTTAAATGTTCTTCTCTATTGGGTTTAGGTAAATCAAAAGAAACTCTTCCTGGGTTAGCAGAATTAGCTGTGACGGATAAATTGGTGGGTGGTGTTTGTGCTGTAAAGGTAGGGGAAAAGAAAGAAAATCGACTAATATTATTTTTATTAGTGGTAGTTTCTTTAGATTTTGTATCTTTAGATTCTTTATTTTCTTTAACCTCTTTGGATTTGATACTATTTCCAGGTAAAATTTCTTTACTTTCTTTAGTTGATATAGTATCCGCATTATTAGTAATAGCATCCGCTAGTACCGGATTACTCATAATTTTAGCTAATATTTTGGTAATATATAAAGTTAATGCTTTATTTTCATCCTTAAGGAACTTTAACTCATCTTTTTGTTGATGACTCGAATTAATAAATTTAATATCACTATCTTCTTCTTCATCCGAATCAATATTACTTAAGGCAGTACCTAAATTAGCACCTAAACTATTATTGGAATTAGATGGATTATTAAATAATTCTTGAGGTTGTAAATTTGGAGTGGAGTCAAATTGATTTAAAGAAAATTGGCCCTTTAATGTTTTTTCTTGTAATAAAAATTGATACGATTCATTATCTTCTAATAATTTATTATTAGATAAAATCAACTGTTGTACTTCCTCTTTTAAAGTACTAATTTGTTTAATATATAATTCCTTTTGTTCAACAGCTTGTTGATTTAATTGTTTAACTGTTCCTTTTAATTCCCCTATCTCTTTTAATTGTTGGCGTATTGTTCGATTAGCTACTTTATTTTCATGCACTAAGGAAGCTTCCGTACGATCAGAGGGATCTTTATTATTGATATCTTCTTCTTCTGGCTCATTGAAATGACCGAAATTACTGGGTATAAAATTGACTGAGACTGAACGTGTACGTGTGGGTCGTGGTGAGGTGGAATTATTGGCTAATTTTTCTTTATATTGATTGTGGAGATTTTTTAATTGTTCTTTTAAGTGCTCTTCTCGTTGTGAAAATTTGGTTTTATCTTGTTCAAAGGATTTGGTCTTTTTTTTATAAACGATAAATAATTGTAAATGATATAAAAAAATTAATCACTTACTTCATTTGTTAACTTAGCTTCCATTTCTCGAATTTTTTTATTATTTTCCAACTCCGCTTCTTTACTTAAATCTAATTCGGCTTCCAACTTATAAAATTGTTTTTCTAGTTTACTTTGAGCTTCTAAAGCATTATTTAATTCCTCTTGTAAACCCGAATATTTCTAATAAAAATAAAATAAAAATAAATCTATTTAAGTAAAACTAAAGTAAAAGAAAATCTACCTTTTTTAAAAAATCAAATTGTAAATTGATATCGGTGTTATTTTTAATAGCTTTATCTAACTCAATCGTCAATAACTCTTCCTTTGAAAACCCATTATTATTATTTTGTAATACTTCTTTTTCTATATCGTGCTTAATACTCTCCGTTTGTTGTAATAAATTATTATTACTCGATGCTATCATAATGGAATTAATAATATATATTAATTAAAGTAAGTTAATTGTTAATATTGATTATTGTAATTTCAACAAAAATGAAAATGGAAGTAAAAAAGAGATAAAATATTGAAAAAAATAATAATTGGAACTTAATAAATTAGTTATTTTTCAGTTAAATTTAAAAACACCATTTAATTAAATAAGTTCTCAAAAATTAACGTTTTTAATAACCAATAAATAAAACCTCCAATTCTTGAGTTGAGTTAATGATTGGCTTATGACCCATTCTTCCGATCTCAATTATTCACCCTTTTAATTTCCTATTTTTTACGGACGTTTTTTCATTAATATTATTTCATTATTAACTTTTATTTCTATTTTAAATACTTCAATTGAATCAATTGGCTTCTTTAGAGCCTATTTTTTAATCTATTGAGTATATTTTTTTATAATTGTGATATATGGAACTTTCAATATATATAAAATGTAATTCCTTACTTTAGCATATTCATTGAAAATTTATCCTATTCGAATTTTACACTTTAGTTGATGTGGGGTTTTGTTTATTATTGATCGCAAGTATAATAAGTGATAGCCTTTTTGAATTAATATTTTGATGTTTGAATATTAAAAATGATAAGCTATTTATAATGTTAAAAATAATATATGAGTTGGTTTAAAAACTTAGCTCAAATTTTGTTTAATTTTAAAATAACTCATGGAACGTCTTTTTGTGCAACTTTAGTTGTTTTTTTAAATTTATGCTACATAGGGAATGGACAAAAATATAAAATTATTAAACTTTATTTTTTATTTTAACCAACTTTTAAACTTATTTAGATATATAGATATCTTAACTTATACTTAATATTTTAAATTTTTTATTTAATTTAATACTATAAAATTATTTTTTAGTTTATAATAATCAATATATCAAATTATTTTATATTTAAAATAATAAAAACAAAAAAAACAAAAAAAACACAACATTAAATTTTATTCAAATACACTGATAAGCATAACCAAATTTACATTTATTATTATATATTTAGTTAGGAAGATTTTGAAATTTTCTATTGACATTAATCAAATATTAAGCTTATTTTATATTATTTTATATTAACTTATCGGTTATTGCACTGCTGAGTATAAAATTTTTAAAGCTTTTGTGACATATACATAATACTATCATACCTAGAATTTAAAATTTTAGAATAAATATATGGGGGTGTTTTTTTTGGATTCATTATTTTTTCCGTTTTTTAAGCGCTATTTAAGTGGAAAGATTGTTAGTAAAATTCCTAAACAAAAAAATACATCCCCATATAGGGGTGTTTTTTTGGCTTCATCACTTTTTCCATTTTTTATGCGTTATTTGAGTGAAAAGATTGTTAATAAAATTTTTAAATATAAAATGCATCCACATATATAATTTACTTTATTTCAAACATATTTGAGCATTAAAATTAATCATGTAAATAATAATAAACTATAATTTAATTACAAATTTTAAAAAAATTCAAAGATAGGAGATTATAACTTTTAAATAAAATAAAACTTGAATTTTAATTGTATCCTAATTATGTAATAAAACATAAATAAAAATTAATGAAAACATAAGGTATAAAAAGAAAAAACAGAAAAAAACTCAAAAGAAAAATGCTAGCTACTCCATTTGAAGAATTAAAAAAAAACAAGTATGTTCCAAACCTCTTTTATGTTTTTGCTTCCTTGGAATTTCTTGAAATTTTATTTATGATCTTTGGTTACATATTGTACCATTGTGGCGTGGTCCATTTATAAAGAGTGCGAGCTCAACATGTACATTCATTATATGGCCATTTTTAGCATTCAAGTCGTTTTATCTTTTTATAAATATACCAATTGCTGCAAACCTACAGCTCGTCTTCATTCATAATACCCCAATTATTAAAAAAAAGTTGAAGCTGCATATTGGATAATTCATATCTTAGCCATCATCATTATCACAATTCCATCACTTGGCAATTATAATGTTTCTTTATTAATATTTTCAAATTACAAAATCAACTCTAGGCATATTAGATTATAGTAATTACTACGGCTATTATACCTCCGAAGCTGTTACAAATAAATTCCAGACTACGATGTTCGATATACTTGCAAACTAAATACGGTAAGCGATTATACTTGTATATCCTATGGTCATTACTGTTACTATATTTTTGAAGCTAAACTCAAAGGCTACTTTAGTTGATTATTATAAATTAAATATGGATCAAGAAAATTCAACTAAAGCTATAAAAGCTATAAGAGCTATAAGAGTATTAGGTTATAGAATGTACTTATTTATTTATTTCTATTTCAAACATTTAATAATTTAGATTATCATATACAATAGCTATACTGGTCACCAATTACACTGGAATCATATTGTAATTGTATTATGATTTTAATACCTAATTAAGTGCTTTTTTGGATAACTGGACTACTATCACTTACCCATTTTAGGCGCATTAAATTCTGTAGCTTCTTGTTGTGATTCTACTGTTCATAATCGAGTTAAAATTGTTTATTATAGAATCAAAGGGAGAAATAATAACAATTCAAAAGGTAAGAGTATGTACACTTATTTGTTTATTTCATTTAGACTAATCTATTTTAAATTATCATTCTAATATTGAATTGGATGGGGTGGCTTCAGATATAGAAGAAAGAAAAGATAATGTTAACTTTAATGATTATGAAAGTAATTTGGCATTTTCTAAATTAATAAAGTCATTATACTTATAATAATTATAAATATATCAATAAATTTATATTAATATTAATATTCTGAGTTATGTCAAATCGATCTAGTTTTGATAACATAATCTATATACACTATTGATATTTATTGAATAAAAATTGTTCTATTGATGAAGTTAAAATTAGTACTATGTTGATGAAATAAAAAAAAGGATTTTTGTATTTTAATAGATTATAGTCTTCATTTCCAAGTTCCTGATTTTGAAGACAAGTAGTTTAAACTATTACCAGTATATTTTTAGTTACATTAAGATGATACATCAACTGGTTGTACAATTCAATTTGCCACCTTTATTAAAATGGATAGCCACATTTTTTATATTGTTTTCATCTGAACGATGATGCTTTTGGATTTTTAATATTCTTGTTAAAGTTGGCTATCAAACAATTTAAATTCTAATTAAAATAAACTCGTTTTTAAGAACATTTAATTAATTTTTCAACTTTAAATTTATTTTACATTTAACGTGAGTTTGACAAAAATATTATACATTGAAATAAATTTGTATTATTTTTATAAAATTGATATTTACTGATTCATTTAAATGTGAGTTATTAAAGTAAATTAGTTATTCATTCTATTTTCAGTAAAGCATTTTCAATTTTATTATAGCTTTATAAATCAATTTGAAAGTGAGAAAGTTTACTAAAGTTACTTTTGTACTAGTTCTTTTAGAAGTGCAAAGATTCCTATTAAAAAGTCCAAATTAATTTGAGCAATGTAATTAATTTTATGAACTATTCTTTTCTTAACAAAGTCACTTTAGATAAAAGGGTATTATGTAAAAAGATAAAATTATTAAACAAAATAAATGTAAAAAGTTTCTAGACTTATATTAAATAACATAAGCGAAGTTAGTCATCTGGATTAACTCTTGATATTTATAAACTTATTATTAATTCTAACATCATTTTTATAATCATAAATAAGACAATTCCACTCTAAAGATTCTAAAAATGGCTTTAAAATCTATTAAATAATGAACATTAAGTCATAATGGCATTTCAAGATGACACCGAGGCTTTTTATAATAAACAAATAATGGAGGATAGTATTTAAAAAAAAGGTTTAAATAAAGGCTTCATAACACAACTTGATAATATTTTTTTAAACAAAACATGCAACTTCTACCAAAATTGAGTATACTATTGCTACTCTTATTTTGTATTCAACTCAATGCTCAACAATTTGTTACTAAATTAACTGAATGTGTTCAAAAATGCCCATCCAAATTTTATTTCACTTGTATAGGTCAATGTATTAAAGATTTTTCAATTTCTAATCCGGATATATCTACTGATGGTCAAAGTGGAGGAAATTCAAACAATCCATCTAATGGCATTTCTAATTCTAATGGTGTAGTAACTAGTACTGTAGTTGTAGATGGCGATAGTGGTACCCCCACTGTTGGCGTTCCCACTACTACAGTTACTTCTATAATTCCGATTTCTAATAGTAACGATGGATCTAATAATCCTACTGCAACGTCTACATCAGGATCGAGTAATATCAATAATAATGATGATAGTAGTAGTAATGTTACTACTATTACTTCTACTGTTGATAATAACGGTAATAATAATAGCGATAACACTTCAGCTACTACCACCACTGATAGTAATGGGGGGAATGGAGGTGTTATTGTTACAAGTAATGTACCAGCTTCATCATCGTCATCAAATAGTAATCAATCTAGAAATTCAGCAACCAATGGAGAAACAGTTGGTTATACGACTTATGGAGCGTATATTCTAAGTCGTAGTGGAGGAGGCCTATCTACTACAGTGATTAATTCGTCATCTAAAAGGAATTTAATGAATTTTGAAGTAGTAACAGTTTGTATATTATTGAGTATTTTTTAATTTTTAAATAAATAAAAGCAAAGGTGAAGATAAATTTAAAACTTTTTTTTATTATAGAAGAAAAACTAATATAGAAAATAGAAGTAATATTATTAAAAGTAAGTTATAAGCCTTTCATTGTCTTGGATAAGCTAGACTTTCCCTATAGGTAAATAGGCAAAAATGATAAAATAATAAAATATATGTTAATTGTTATTATAGTTTAGGTTTGTTGTGGTTTAAGGGCACTAAGGAAGGCAGGATGAGGCAATGGTAACATAGGTATATAAGGTAGTTTGAACGGCATACTTAATATTGTACATAGAAATAAAGTAGATAGCAAGAAATACAATTTCATTGTTATATTGTTGAGTCAGTAGTAAAATAGTGAAAAAATAATACTATCAAAGTAATTATTTGAGATTTGAAGCTTGTGAATTGTTAGTTTCTAATAGATTGATTAAGAGGGAGTATTTATACATCTCTATTTTATAGTTTTTTATGATTCGATATCTATGCTTTGAACTTGGAAGTTCTTAGTTTAGTATTGATTTTCAATTTATGTAAGCTTTGTTTCGGACTAATTTTATAATACAATTAATTTTAGTAAACAACTTGAGTTTATCCATGATAATTATTGTTAGCTAAAAAGCAATTTGAGATTGAATTATTATTTCATAACTAGAGTTTCGAAGTGCTTCAAAACAAATAATAAATTGATGTATAAAGACTAAAACAAAATAAGGAAATAAACAAAATGATTGTAGATTTTACTAGAAAATTTGCCTATAGACTGGCTACTTTAATTTTTTGATCTTTTTTACTTAACTTAAATCTATTATTTAATTACTATTATTAATTGGTCACTATTAATATTGACAGCGATAAAGGGCTAATAAAATACTAAAGATTAAGTTAATTCTATATTTTTAATATTACAATAATAGACAAATTTATTACCTGAATATCATAAATTTATTTTAAGAAATTTATATAACAACCCAATGCTTATAAATTAAACAATTGACATCATTATCCACTCCTTCTGATTTAAATTAACAATTTTACATTCTTATAAAATTTTCATTAAATTAAACTCTTTCTTCATATAATCCAATTCAATATAAAAAATATATTTACATTTTAAGTAAATTTTAATTCATTAAATAATTAGGTTCAAAAAATAAATCGGTTAATTTATCCAAGTTTTAATTTGAATATATTTAAATTTTCTATAGAAAAGACAAGCTTCTTTGGCGCAGCTGGCAGCGCGTGAGTCTCATAATCTCAAGGTCGTGGGTTCGATCCCCACAGGGAGCATTTAGTTAATATTTTTACTCCTATCCCTAATAACTGCAGTCATTAAAACTTATATGATATGAATGGTTCTATCAGTTTGTTTTATGCTCATCAGTACTATCCCTTTAGCCTTTTGTTTAAAATCAGCCCAGTTAAACACCCACAACTTCTACCATACTTTGTTTTTCTAAAGTTTTGCACTCCCTAACTTGTTAAAGCTTAATTTTCTTTATTAACCTTTGGATCTTATATAAATACTTCATGCTCTATAGTTTAATTAAAATTTAAACTATAAAGTCTTACTTAAACCTACAGTCATTACAAGTCAATGGATAGCTTTTTAAAAAGTACACTTAACGTGAGCATCACCTTGATTTCTTAACTTCACAGAGGATAGGAAACCTTTGAAAATGCTTCCCATTTTTTTAAAAAGCTATTTCTGACAGATTTGTGAAGTTAAACCAGCTATTCAAGTGTATATAAAAAACTAATGTCATAAATAAATAATCAAATTAAGATAGTATTAAAATTAATTTAAAAAGAGTAAATATTAAGATTATAGGTTTGAGTTTCATTCTATTTTTAATGATATAAAATTGGAAAAGTAGTAATAATCATAATATTTAATACCAGCGGTTACATTTACTTAACACAGATGCATAAACTATAAAATAAATAAAATGAGAAACAAAAATGAATAAAATATGGAGAATAAGAGGATTTTGCTAAAATAGAATAGTAAAATCATGACGTATTTTGAACATGAATAAAATTTAATGGTTATAATATTAGATATCTCGGGGTTTCTAGTAGTTTAGCATATATATGAGGGTAGTTTAATTCTATTTCTAGTTTATAAGATTTTATTTGAAAATCAATAAATTGATTATAGTTGATAAAAATTAGTGGGTAGGGAGGAAATAATAATAAATAACTAAAAAATTGGTTAAAAAATATTACTCAAAGGATAATAGGCGATACTGTTGTAATGGCTTATTTGAAATAGGTAAAAGAAAAAATACTCCTTATACAAACAAAAAACCTTGGAAAGGCCAATTTTTTGATGAGTCTTCGTTAGGATGAAAGCTTAGGGGTTGTATGAAAACAATAGCAGTAATATAAGTAACACTTGATTTAATGAATCAATTTAACTAATTGTGCAATATATTAGAATAAACAGGTTTATACTTTTTCAAAAAAAAATAAGATTACAACTAAAAACTCTTATGTGTGATGTTACGTTTATTAGTAAAATTAAGAACAAAGTGATATGGTGTCAAACTGTTTCACAGAAAGGGGGAAAAAGAGATCAAATGTAGTTTAATGAACCTGACAATCAATAGTTGATGATTAAGAAAGATGATGATTAATTAAATTAAAACAACTTTGATTTAATTTTAGACATTAAACTAAAAAAATCCTTATTAATTTTAGAATGTAGAAATAAAACCAAGATTGGATTAAATAATTCAATGGAATGTAAAGTAACTGCAGTTAAATTATCAAGACTAGGTGGGCGTTGCTCTTGTGTTATAATGTCCCATAGAAGTGCAATTAAATTAGGTAAAAAAGAAATATTATATGCGATTAAAAAGAGAATGGCTCTAATTGCAATTTTTCTTGATATTTCTTCTGGATTATTGATAGGGATCTCTGGTAACGCTAGCTCAAGATGATTTTGATTTTGATTTCGTTTCATTAATCTTAATCTTCTTTGATTATTTCGAATCATTGGCTCTAGTGATTGATTTCTTTTTAATAGGACATTAAAAAAGAAGTAATTTAAAAATTGAAGGCCAATAATAGAGATGAAGGCTAGTATATAATAGTAGGTGATACTAATTACGCTCCCTTTAAAATTAGGCATACAATATGTTTTCCCACTCGATATTATATATTGTCCTGTGCTCGCTGATATGACTCCAAATATTACTACTAGACTGATAATAATTATCGGTATACACCATACTACCTTTTCATTAAGTTTATTGGGATGACACAATATCATATACCTTTCAAAAGACAGAGCAATAACAAAAGAGGAAGAACTGATCAACAGCGTAATTACAACAAAACCCATTAATTGACAATAAGAAGGATAATTTAAATAAAGCTTATAAGTAAAATTTAATTCCATTATAGCGAAAAATAAGTTAAATAAATTGGTAGTTATATCAATTAAAGAAATCATAGAAATTAATTTTAAATCTAATGACCATTGTTTTTTACGTAATACTAAATGAAATACAATCCCATTCAATGTCATTGAAAACACGGACATAATTAATACACACCAATTGATGATACTTGTTGTACGTGTTATATCTGAATGATCGTCCATTTATAAACTATTTGTTGTGGTTAGTTAAAAACAATATAGAAAAGAAAAGAAAAGAAAAGAAAAGAAAAGAAAAGATAAAAAAACTAGAAGATAATTTTATGAAAAGAAATCAATTTATAAACATACAAAGTGAGGCTTTATATCGCTATTAATTTTACAATTGTGGTGAATTTACCTTCGCTAATACATAAATATTAACTCATGAGGTTAGGTATTATTTACAATGTAAATTTGTAATTATTTACAACTCAGTTTATTGGCTCAATGAATTTAAATTTAAATTAAATTTTTTATTGATTACTAAATTTAGTGCGCACCTTTTTATTAATTCATGCTATAGTTATTAAATTTTTTTGGCTTATTCTCTTCTTTCTACTATCGGTATCTTATATCACTAATTTTATTAAATTATTTATAATAGAACAATAATGTAAATAATATAATGGTATAAAGATCAAGTGGTTGATAAAAATGAATTAGCTACATTGTTTTCTTTGATTTTTTGGATATTAATTAATTTTGTAATTTTATACCACTTGTTTTTCGATTTCTATATTATCAAAAAATTAAATATATACTTTTATAAACTATATTCTGAGTGAAACAATAAATGATTAAAAAATGGTAAAATAATAATAAAGTATAAAGCTTATATTTCTCACCGTTTATGTCCTTAACATTATAAAACACTTGAAGTTTCAACACCTTTAATTTTATTAAACTTAAACTTTTTTTTAAAAATTATTTAGTCATCTAGAAAAAGAGAGGAGGTGAATCCATGCTTAAATAAATACGACAAAATTTCGTTATTCTTATTTATTTATTTGATAAATGATCGGTTTTTAATCATATCAAATCAAATATAGGGGTTTGCTTACTACAATAATTTAAATAAAATAATTTTACATTTCAATTAAATGGGTTAGGCCAAGCTTAGAGTAGCTTGCAATTAGTTGTTTTATATTGCTTTAAATTTGTAGTTTATTTTTTCTAGTATGAATTTAAGAGTTGCAGGTTTCAATAATTCATACTTTCATTAAAAAGCTTTAGCTACAAATTAAAATTATTAAATGACGTCTAACTGCAAGCTGATTCAAGATTCAATTTTTTTCCAGATTTGATTTCGAAAATTGAAAATAAAGCTTGAATGTCTTAGAGATAATTTCCCGTTTAATTTTAAAATTATTTATAGGTGTTTTTGTTCAGTCTAATTTTAATTATTTTTTAAATTTTACAATACCTCAAAAATAAACAAAATACTGATTAATAGGGCTTTATATAAATTTTGCAAATTTAAACCTATTAGGATTTTTTCAAAGTAATTTGACTTTTTTTTGCAGCACAAGCAGTAAATGTAATCAACTGGAACTATAAAACCAATTTTTGTAGAATTAAGCACGATTAAAAAAAAATCCTAATCAAAAAAATTCTTAAATTTTATTTTACTTCACAATGCTTAAAAAATAAAAAAAACACTTTTATATTAATTAAGTTAAAATAGCTGAATATTTATTTATTATAGCATTAGTTTTTAATTTTCTAAATGATAATTATAAACTAATAACAAAATAACTAACATTTGAGGGTGTTTTTTTTTGGCTTTATCACTTTTTCTATCTTTTAAGCACTATTTGAGCGGAAAAATCGTTAGTAAAATTCTTAAACACAAAAACACATCTCCATATGATGTATAATAAAATTTTATTTTTTTATTTTTATGTCTAAATTAGTTTAATATTTTATAGTTTAATGTTATTTATAAATATTAATTAATACAAAAGTGAAATAATCTTTATAAATTATTTATAATTAAAAAATAAAAAGTTAAAATTAATATAGTTAATTTCTTTTTATAATAAAAATAAAATAATATAAAATATTTTAAAACTAAAAAAATTAATTTAAATAAAAAAAATTTTAATCAATTCAAATTTTTAACAAATTGATAAAATAATGCAAAGTATAAAAGTTAATTTTATAATTTATATTTTAGCTATTTAAATAATTATTATATTTTACTTTTATTAAAACTTATACTTTTTATTTAATTTGTTTTTTTATTATTTTTATTTTTATTGCTTTATATAGTTTATTGATAAGTATTTTATGTTTGTATATTTTATATAACATGTTAATAAACACTTTATACTTATGAATTATAGTTTATTATAGTTTATTTTAGTTATATAAACTAAAACCTGTTAATTATCAGTTATTTAAAACTATAATGCTATAAACAATAATTATTTTTATTTAGAAAATACGATATTTTATCATACAACTAAACTTTAAACTTTATTTGTATTTTTGGTTTTTCAATATAAAATAGTTTTTATTTCTTTTACCTAAATTAAATAATATTTTGATATAAATATTTATTTTATTTATTTATTTTATTATTATTGTTGTTATAGCTTTATATTTTATTAAATAATATTTTATATATTTTATACGCTTTTTTAGTAAGTTATTATAAACTTTTTTTTTTAATCTCCAGCTTTTTATAACTAGTATAAAGCAACTAAGTTTTAAATACTAAATGGGGATGTATTTTTGTGTAAGAATTTTACTAACAATTTTTCCGCTCAAATAGCGCTTAAATTAAAACATGGAAAAAGTAATGAAACTAAAGAAAACATCCTCAAATTTTACTATAAAATTGATTTTTTAAATATTTTATTTTTTAGTTAAACTATTTAAAGTATGCTCAGTTAAAATAAAAAAGTTAACTTAATATTTTTTTAAAAATGCTATTTCAGCAATGCAAATTAAAATGATAATTAAATTTAAAAAAAATCAAGTTTTTATTTATTTTAACTTTTTACTGCTTATTAATTTTATAGTTAGATATGCTTTTAAAAATGTTTAAAAAAAGTGTTAATTCTTTTTAATAAAATTGCTTTTTTTTTTTTCACAACTTGCTAAACAAGATAGAGTTTGCCAAAACCTTTTGAAAATTGCCAATAGCTTTTGAAAAAAGGTGTAATAGTTTATTGATTGTGATTTTATAAATGGTAAAATAGAAATTTTTATTCTAAATTTTAGCCGATTTCAACTATTAAAATTACTTAAAATCAAATGGAACATCAGAAATTTGAACCTACTGTAATTCATTTTAATAATTCTACATTTCTACAATAATGTTTAAAGCTAACATACATGGATGACTGTATTAAAATTAACATCAAAAAGTGGATGGAATTTCGTATTGAGAATATAACATTTTTTATAATGTGTGGTGATAAAATTGTGTTTATATTATTTATATAAAGATCCATCCGCAATTCGAAAAATTCTTTAAATTTCTATAAATGCTACTAACTCATAAAAATATGTGACTTAAGAATAAAACGAGTTTAATTTAATATTTAATATATTTGTATAAATTCGTTTTTGAAACATGGAAAATCAGATTTAGAAAAGTTACTTAAATGTTCCTATTTAAAAACAAGTTTAATTCCCTAATTATAATTTAAAATGTTTAATAGCGAAATTTAAACAAAAACATTGAGGATCCAAAATTAGAATTCTTCGGATAACTATAATAATAATTTTGGTAATACAAATTACTTAATTTGAGCAACATTGAAATGCGACTGTGCGGTTATATAATTTCAAAAGACTGAGAGTTGATGTACATGAGCACCTGATATGTTAGCTTGTTGATATACTTTGGATGGTATCAGGAACATGTTAATAGAAAATTTACCAATTTCATCCTTTAGATTCTAATGTTTAAAGTGTAAATTATGTTTATGAATTATTGAAAATAATTTAAAAGAGTATTAGGATTCCAAAAATATAGAAATTAGTATTTTGAAACTCATTAAATACTCGAACCTTTTACCTAGCTTTAAAGAATAAATATTCAGTACTTTTTTTTAACTTTAAAGAACAAGTACTTCAAAAGAAGGTTTAATATCGTCTCATAAAAACAGCTCTTTTACATATATATTAAGATTCGCCATACCTTTACCTAGATCACTATCATCTTGAATCAATTAAATAATATTATATTTCAAAAAATATGATTTAATTGTTCCATTTCAATATTTCGCTATCTATACCTATTGCTTTATTACTATTTTTATAATAACTTAAATAATACGTTTATATCTATCATATTTAACTCAAACAATGTGAGATAGCAGTATTTATTTAAAATGTAAACACTAATTTCAAGTAGTTTAGTATTATTGATATATGATTTTCATATTTAATTTGTGTAAATTTTTTACATGATATAAAACATAATTTAGATATGACAAGAAGTTAAAAAAGTCTCAATAATTTTGTAATTTCTAAAACCATCATTCATAGTCCTTGTATTAGTTCTATAAACTTTAAATATGCTTTTATTTTATTTGCTGTTGTAAAACACAAAATTCAATTAAGTCATCTTTAATATATATAAAATACAGTTATAAGGATTCCATTGGATTATTAAACGTCTCATCATCAACATTACCATCATTGGGATTTCTGGCATTTACACTTTCTTCTAAAGCTGAATTAATTGCATCTAATTCCATACCTGGTTGATTGTCTAAAAATATACAAGCTTAAATAAATAGATGAATAAATAAATAGGTATACCATTATCTTTTTTCTTACAATTTTTCTTAACCTTGATTTTATAAAGAACGACCTTGATTGCATCATGAACTGTAGGATCGCAACAAAAAGCAATAAAATTTAAGGCCCCCATTAGTGGGTAAGTGATAGAAGTCCAATTATCCAAAAAAACACTTGGCTCACTACTAAAATCGTAATAAAACTGAGATACAATCCCTGCAAAATTGGTAATTAGCATAGCTATAGGATACAATAATCTAAAAGATTGGTGATTTGAAATATAATAAATATAAAAATACATTCTATATCCTAATATTTTTATGGTTTTAATGGTTTTAAGTGTAGACTCTGAACTTGATTTTAATTTTTGAGAACCAACTAGAACAGCTTTTCGGTTTAGTTTTATGAATACAATTACAATAGTAACTATGAGGTATATAAGAGTAAATACTCTCCACATTTGATTTGCTAATATATCAAATATTATGCCTTGGAAGTTGTCTATATAAGCTTCAGAAATGTAACAACCATTGTATTTACTCCAACCCAATATACCTAAAGCTGATCTTGGAAATTAATGATATTGATATAATAACACAAAAACTACCAAGTGGTGGAATCGTAATTACAATAATAACAAATATAGGAACTATCCAATATGCCGCTTCAATCTTCTTAGTAACTACCATATTATGAATAAATACTAACTGAAGGTTAATTCCAATTGAAACGTTTATAAACAAATAAAACAGCCGAAAAGCTAAAAAAGACCACGCAAGAAATGTACATACTGGGCCTGCGCTTTTTGTTAGTGAAGTTCGCCATAAAGGCCCAGAGTGCAGCCAAAGGTCATAAACTGCTAATGCGGTTTGTAATCTTAAAGATACTCGATCCACTAATTTACGATCATAAATAGCTAAAAAAAATTCAATATTAATATAAAAAACAACGTGACAAAGAACATACACATTCCAATCATAAACAAAATTATAAGTAATGCCAGAAATGCGGAAGCATAAGATATATTTGGAACATATTTCTCTCTTAAAAAGTCATTAAACGCCATTTTCTTTGATGTTGTGTTATTCTCTTAAGATCTATAGAGCTATCAAACCATCTAAATGAAAAAGCCCACTAAAGTAAGTAACCACTCAAGTATTTATACTTTTGATGTCATGCTAAATTGGTAACATCATTAGAAGCATCTTCTATTTATAATTATATTTTACTTGTAATGGTTTAAAAACTAGTTTATTTCCTAAGATTTTATTTTCTGAAGTAAATTTATCATAGTTTGTCCAAAAATGTTTAAATTTTGTATAATACATTAATAAATAAATGTGAGTTTATATTTATTTTTTAATCATTTGTTAATATCTAATTATATCTAAAACAAAAGCTACTTTTTTACAAACAACTTACTGAAGTTTTTTAATAAATATATATAAAAAAAGTTTAAAAAAAATAAAAAATAAATTTAAAAACCTATATGGGGATGTATTTTTTTGTTTAAGAATTTTACTAACAATCTTTCCACTCAAATAGCGCTTAAAAAATAAAAAAAGTAATGAAACCAAAAAAAACATCCCCATATATATCTAAAAAATAAAATCAGTTTTTTTTGGTTTGAGCTACTTTTTACAAAAATTAATTTTAATAGTTGCATTTTAAATAATGCTACAGAATAAAATATGAACTTCTATTCTTGATAATATAGATCCAGGTATGTTAATCAACGGAATTTATAACTATGTGGTATCATTAATACTAATATTTAATCAATATGAAAAATAATGTAATATTAAATCATTTAATAAGGCGTTACCAAAAATAGGCTATAATATTAATATCGTTGACTGACCTTGAAATGGAATTCAAGCCAGTAACATTACGCTATATAATATCCTAGTTTTTAACATATTTCATGTCACAACCATATTAGTATATTGGTTGCATATTTATGGGCTATTCTCGGTGGATTAAATATGGATAGAAATATATTGAGCCGTAATTATAAAGCCTTTCAACTTGATATTCATTTAGGATGAACTAATTAGTACTTCTAAGTGTAATTTATCATTTGTTGCTCCTATTTCTTAATAACCTAAAGGTTGTAGTTCGCATGTAGCGTTTAAAGTTTAAGATAAATTTATTGAGAACAACTTTTCAAAAAATTAAAAATAAACAAAACTCTCTAATAAATTTGATTAAGTTTAGACAAGCCAAAAGTATAAATACTCTTAAAAAAATTAAATTCACTGTCACCCAAATCCCAATATTTCTGTATAATTAATTAATATTTATTTATAAATACTCGTACCAGATATTGAAATATTAAGATATAAAATCAAGATAAAACGATGGATCTTAGCCCTTTTCAATTCTTTTTAATCAGTAAATATATCCCAATTGTCGGTTATATTTCTGCACTCCTGGCACTAGTTGTGATCTTATTTATGATCGGAATGTGTATGTATCTAGTGCTTTTTTTATAGTATTTATACTCAATTTTTTATCAGCTATATATGATCGTAAGCTAGTAGATCGAGTGTCTTTAAGATTACAAACTGCATTAGCAGTTTATGATATCTGGTTACACACTGCATCGTTATGGCGTATACCTTATTCAAAGGAAGCAGGACCTCTTTGTACTTTTTTCGGTTGGAGTGTCATAGCATTTACATTATTCTATGCTTTTATCAACGTATCAATTGCTGTAAATCTCCAGCTTGTCTTCATCCACAACAAACAAATTACAAGGAATATTGAAATTGCATATTGGGTAGTTCCTGTACTCCTCTCCCTTTTAATCACGATTCCTCCGCTTGGTAAGTTTGACTTTGGTTTCAACAAAGTTACTAAATTATAAATTTAGCTTTAGGAATGTTTGGATGGAGTCGGTATGGTGGTTGCTATATTGCAATAGTTGAAGGAAACGAACAAAACATGAAGATGTTTGATTTTTTTGGTGCTCAACTTTGGAGATTATTAGCAATTGTATACCTCATAGTTGTAGTAATTGCTGTAATAATGTCCTTGAAAAAAGAGTCTATTCTAGTGGAAAATAAATATCTACGAGGCACAAAGACCTCAATGAAAGCATTGAAAAGTGTTAAGCTTTTAGCCTATAGAATGTAATAAATAACATATATATATAACAATCTAATTGGAATTTAGTTTACTGTATCCTTTAGTAATGATAATTGGTAACACTGCAGGAATTTTGTCTCAAACTCATGATGCTTTTAGTAACACTCCCAATACATTTTTAGACTCTTGGACTATGCTTACGTTCCCTCTTGTTGGGACATTAAATTTTATTGCCTTTTGCTCTGATCCAACCGTTCATTCTGCTGTTAGGAAAGCTTATTTAAGACTGTCGTTTTATTATTCATGTGGAAGAGAGATTAGAGTAGAAAATAATAGTAAGTCGATTGTAGGACTCTAGATTTATTAATTATATATTTAGATAATGACGGAACTTTTGAACTTGTTAATGATGCCTCTACAAATAATAGTAATGCTATTGAAATTGGCGATGTTCCGGAGAATGCGACAGAAAATGAAGATGTTTTACTTCAACGCTTTATAAGCACTTTATAAAGAGTAATTAATAAAATTTGAGTTTAAGCTCATTAACATACATTTTTATTGAATTTTTGAAATAGTCATATTTTAGTAACGTTAGATTTTGCATTTATACTGTGAATAGGTAAATTTAAGAAACCCTTAAGTTAAAAATAGATTCCACCAATCCAAATATTTATAATTTATATAGCCAATTCCAAACTAGGAAGAATTGTATATTTTTGTCCTGTTCATCCTTAGCTAATAAAACCCTTATAGTAAGACTGTAAAAAAATGAACTTTGTACATAGACTAACTTAGGTGCTATATATTTTTTAGAAATTTCCAAGGACTGAGGTTTAGCTATGAGATTTATAAAGTTAGAACATTAAAATATACATTTAAATTATATGTTTGGTTGAGAATAAGATGTAAAAAAATAAACAACAAAATCAAAAAAGCATTAGCTATAGTATAGTATGGCCAATTTATCTAATTATTGGAATATTTTATTATATCTGAGCATTTTTTGTTAAATATGTATCCCTTAAAAAAATTATTTTCGAATCACCTGCTAGAACAAATAAAACATGATTTGTCAAATAAATTTAGATAAAAAATATTTAAGCAATAAGAATAAACTATCCCATGTGGTAATAATATGACAGCTTTGAGAATTAAAGGGGAATATTATAATTCTTTTTTAGAAATTTTACCACCTTTTGAATAAGGTTACAATAAAGGAAATGGTTTTTTTGAAAATATACCGAAGTTCATAGATTACAACCCATGTGGTATATCTTTTTCTCTTAGCCACTTTTTTGCTCTCCAAATTTAAGGACCTGAAAAATAATTAAATTATCGACAAAAATATATCTATGTATCGGATTTATTAGTTTTAAAATTTATTATTAAGTTTGGTTTGTCTGTAATGTTATAATTTTAAAGTTTTTGTCTTATACTTTATATTGCTTTATAAGGTACACATATTCTTTAAATTATTCCAAATTTTTATAAAACTGGTTGCATTTAAGTGCTTTTGTTTTTTTTAATTTATTGTTAGTCTCTTTTATAGCAGATTTATAAGCTATATGGGGATGTATTTTTTTGTTTAAGAATTTTACTAACAATCTTTCCGCTGAAATAGCACTTAAAAAATGGAAAAAGTAATGAAGCCAAAAAAAACACCCCCATACACAATGTCTTGATTTATAAATTTGTTATAAAAGAAATTAAAAGTAAAAACAGAACTTAAAATGCAACTTATTATAGAAAAATCTTTTTTTACTTTAAGATTTTATTTGTTTTTTAAATAGTTTAGAATATGATACTTTTATTTACGTTTTTAAATAAAAAAATCCATATATAAGATTTATAGCAAACCTCGACTGCTTTACTTCTATTTTTATTCTAAATAAATTATTATATTGCCAGATTTGTAAAACTTTTTCTTTATTTTCTTAATTTTTTATAAATAAAACTAGACTTTAAATAGCTTATTTTATTTATATAAAATTGTTTTTTAATAATTTTTTATTTTAACAGATAAGGATGTTTTTTTCTGGCTTCATCACTTTTTTTTATCTTTCAAGCGCTATTTGAGTGGAAAGGTTGTTAGTAAAATTCTTAAACACAAACATACATCCCCAGATGCTAAATATTAATTATTGTGAAATATTGCTTTATTAGCTCTCGGATTGATTATAACAACAATCACTTAAGTTGCTGTGTTTCAAGTTCAAGTACAGTCAATTCAGAGCCACTTATTTTGATTTGCTGCAAGAATTTCTAACTTTATATTGCAAAGAATAATATCCTCTCATTTTGATATCCATACTTGTTGGAGTATAAAAGAGATTCTTCAACATGATAACTTGAAGCTTTTTAATTGAATTACTCCCTGATATCATACTATCAATAAAGCCATTAAGTCTTTTTGACAACGTCTTGCGTAGATTTTACAGTAGTATCCTCTATTCTATTTGTTTTACATAGTTCGTAGCTTATTGCGTACTATTCATACTAATTTAAGTGTATCTTAGTTACATAAACTAAGACCGTTCGACTCAAGGCAAGTTAATCAACCAAGAACTGCTTTTAACTCCTACCACTGAGTACCAACTTTCACATTTTTTATATTTGGTTTAATTATAGTTATTTTCTATTTATTTTTATAAATTTATTTTAAAAATTAAAATTAAAATTAAAATTAAAATTAAACTAATAATTTGACTGTTGAGTATTATAATTAAAAGTTATTTTTAATATAACAAATAGTAAAAAAAAGCTGAAAAAAGCTTTAAAAAAATAAAAAATAAAAAACATAGCGATGTTTGTTTGGCTTTATCTTTTTTTTTATCTTTTAAGTGCTATTTAAGCAAAAATTCTTAATAAAATTTTTAAACACAAAAATGCACGTTTATATATATATATTAACAGTTATTAGAAGTTTTTTAGTTTTAATAATTAAAAGTTATTTTCAGGAAGTAAAAAATTAATACAAATTTTATAAAAAGTAAATACTAAATAAGTTTTTATACGGGGATGTTTTTTTGGTATCATCACTTTTTACATCTTTCAAGCGCTATTTGAGCAGAAAGATTGTTAGTAAAATTCCTAAACAAAAAAATACATCCCCATATAGCAAAGCTGTTTTATACATTTTTATAAAAGCAATTTTATAGAATTATAGAATTTTTTTTATCAAATAATAAATCATAGCTTATAAAATATTATAACTGTTATTGTGGTTTTTATATATAATTATTTAATGCAGAGTATAAAAAAACTTTTTATTATAACTTGTTTTTTTAAATTATTTTTTTTAATAAAGCTATTAAATTTTTTTATGATATTTTATATAAACTTCATAATTGTGTTTTTTATTCTACTTGTTTTACATAGTCTATAACTTATTATATACTATTTTTTATAATTTAAGTTTATTTTAATTATATAAACTAAGACTTTTTAACTTAAAGCTAGTTGATTAAGCTAGAACTGCTTAACCCCACCTACTAAGTATCGAATTTTACAGGCTTTGAACAAAAATAATAGCTGGCGCAGCTAATAACGTGGTTATTATTTTTTGCCCAAAAACTTCATTGCATACATAAGATTATTTCAAAATAAGGTTTTTGACTTTAAAAAATAGGTAATTTGCTACTATGTTAACAATTTTATTTTTTAAAAAATTCCTTTAAATTAAGTATTATTTTACAAATAATGTTTTTTCTAGTTGCAATTCATTGCTCTTACCAGGTTTTTCACTAAAGTACTTTAGATACTTTAAAAACTACCTCATAAAAACCTACCTAGTATAATAAAAAGCCACTTTTGCCAAATTTTAAAATCAATGCCCCCAACCTTGCAAACCCGAACCTAAATCAAATTGGATAATTACAATTTCAACTAGGTTTTCTAACCCGCTCGTGTTATTTTGAGCATATTTTTTTGTTTAAAATTCTATCAAAAAATTTCCACTCGCAGAGCTTAAAAATATAAAATAAATGAAAGTAAAAAACATCCCCATTTATATTCTAGAAGATATATTTGGTATTAAGTAAAAAAACGATTTGTTTGCAACCTTAGCAATATAAATGGTAAAAGTTCCACAAGAATATAGTTGGGAGTTTTAATTAAACAAAGATCCCAAAAACAAAATTATAAACTTTAATATCAAAAGCTATATTATGTTCCATTTATATCATATTATATAATTATACATCAATCAAATAACCCAGATTTAAAAATGTATAAATAGAGAAAATAGAACATGTTATTAAAATTAAAACGATGGATCCTAGCCCTTTTCAATTCTTTTTAATCAGTAAATATATCCCAATTGTCGGTTATATTTCTGCACTCCTGGCACTAGTTGTGATCTTATTTATGATCGGAATGTGTATGTATCTAGTGCTTTTTTTATAGTATTTATACTCAATTTTTTATTAGCTATATATGATCGTAAGCTAGTAGATCGAGTGTCTTTAAGATTACAAACTGCATTAGCAGTTTATGATATCTGGTTACACACTGCATCGTTATGGCGTATACCTTATTCAAAGGAAGCAGGACCTCTTTGTACTTTTTTCGGTTGGAGTGTCATAGCATTTACATTATTCTATGCTTTTATCAACGTATCAATTGCTGTAAATCTCCAGCTTGTCTTCATCCACAACAAACAAATTACAAGGAATATTGAAATTGCATATTGGGTAGTTCCTGTACTCCTCTCCCTTTTAATCACGATTCCTCCGCTTGGTAAGTTTGACTTTGGTTTCAACAAAGTTACTAAATTATAAATTTAGCTTTAGGAATGTTTGGATGGAGTCGGTATGGTGGTTGCTATATTGCAATAGTTGAAGGAAACGAACAAAACATGAAGATGTTTGATTTTTTTGGTGCTCAACTTTGGAGATTATTAGCAATTGTATACCTCATAGTTGTAGTAATTGCTGTAATAATGTCCTTGAAAAAAGAGTCTATTCTAGTGGAAAATAAATATCTACGAGGCACAAAGACCTCAATGAAAGCATTGAAAAGTGTTAAGCTTTTAGCCTATAGAATGTAATAAATAACATATATATATAACAATCTAATTGGAATTTAGTTTACTGTATCCTTTAGTAATGATAATTGGTAACACTGCAGGAATTTTGTCTCAAACTCATGATGCTTTTAGTAACACTCCCAATACATTTTTAGACTCTTGGACTATGCTTACGTTCCCTCTTGTTGGGACATTAAATTTTATTGCCTTTTGCTCTGATCCAACCGTTCATTCTGCTGTTAGGAAAGCTTATTTAAGACTGTCGTTTTATTATTCATGTGGAAGAGAGATTAGAGTAGAAAATAATAGTAAGTCGATTGTAGGACTCTAGATTTATTAATTATATATTTAGATAATGACGGAACTTTTGAACTTGTTAATGATGCCTCTACAAATAATAGTAATGCTATTGAAATTGGCGATGTTCCGGAGAATGCGACAGAAAATGAAGATGTTTTACTTCAACGCTTTATAAGCACTTTATAAAGAGTAATTAATAAAATTTGAGTTTAAGCTCATTAACATACATTTTTATTGAATTTTTGAAATAGTCATATTTTAGTAACGTTAGATTTTGCATTTATACTGTGAATAGGTAAATTTAAGAAACCCTTAAGTTAAAAATAGATTCCACCAATCCAAATATTTATAATTTATATAGCCAATTCCAAACTAGGAAGAATTGTATATTTTTGTCCTGTTCATCCTTAGCTAATAAAACCCTTATAGTAAGACTGTAAAAAAATGAACTTTGTACATAGACTAACTTAGGTGCTATATATTTTTTAGAAATTTCCAAGGACTGAGGTTTAGCTATGAGATTTATAAAGTTAGAACATTAAAATATACATTTAAATTATATGTTTGGTTGAGAATAAGATGTAAAAAAATAAACAACAAAATCAAAAAAGCATTAGCTATAGTATAGTATGGCCAATTTATCTAATTATTGGAATATTTTATTATATCTGAGCATTTTTTGTTAAATATGTATCCCTTAAAAAAATTATTTTCGAATCACCTGCTAGAACAAATAAAACATGATTTGTCAAATAAATTTAGATAAAAAATATTTAAGCAATAAGAATAAACTATCCCATGTGGTAATAATATGACAGCTTTGAGAATTAAAGGGGAATATTATAATTCTTTTTTAGAAATTTTACCACCTTTTGAATAAGGTTACAATAAAGGAAATGGTTTTTTTGAAAATATACCGAAGTTCATAGATTACAACCCATGTGGTATATCTTTTTCTCTTAGCCACTTTTTTGCTCTCCAAATTTAAGGACCTGAAAAATAATTAAATTATCGACAAAAATATATCTATGTATCGGATTTATTAGTTTTAAAATTTATTATTAAGTTTGGTTTGTCTGTAATGTTATAATTTTAAAGTTTTTGTCTTATACTTTATATTGCTTTATAAGGTACACATATTCTTTAAATTATTCCAAATTTTTATAAAACTGGTTGCATTTAAGTGCTTTTGTTTTTTTTAATTTATTGTTAGTCTCTTTTATAGCAGATTTATAAGCTATATGGGGATGTATTTTTTTGTTTAAGAATTTTACTAACAATCTTTCCGCTGAAATAGCACTTAAAAAATGGAAAAAGTAATGAAGCCAAAAAAAACACCCCCATACACAATGTCTTGATTTATAAATTTGTTATAAAAGAAATTAAAAGTAAAAACAGAACTTAAAATGCAACTTATTATAGAAAAATCTTTTTTTACTTTAAGATTTTATTTGTTTTTTAAATAGTTTAGAATATGATACTTTTATTTACGTTTTTAAATAAAAAAATCCATATATAAGATTTATAGCAAACCTCGACTGCTTTACTTCTATTTTTATTCTAAATAAATTATTATATTGCCAGATTTGTAAAACTTTTTCTTTATTTTCTTAATTTTTTATAAATAAAACTAGACTTTAAATAGCTTATTTTATTTATATAAAATTGTTTTTTAATAATTTTTTATTTTAACAGATAAGGATGTTTTTTTCTGGCTTCATCACTTTTTTTTATCTTTCAAGCGCTATTTGAGTGGAAAGGTTGTTAGTAAAATTCTTAAACACAAACATACATCCCCAGATGCTAAATATTAATTATTGTGAAATATTGCTTTATTAGCTCTCGGATTGATTATAACAACAATCACTTAAGTTGCTGTGTTTCAAGTTCAAGTACAGTCAATTCAGAGCCACTTATTTTGATTTGCTGCAAGAATTTCTAACTTTATATTGCAAAGAATAATATCCTCTCATTTTGATATCCATACTTGTTGGAGTATAAAAGAGATTCTTCAACATGATAACTTGAAGCTTTTTAATTGAATTACTCCCTGATATCATACTATCAATAAAGCCATTAAGTCTTTTTGACAACGTCTTGCGTAGATTTTACAGTAGTATCCTCTATTCTATTTGTTTTACATAGTTCGTAGCTTATTGCGTACTATTCATACTAATTTAAGTGTATCTTAGTTACATAAACTAAGACCGTTCGACTCAAGGCAAGTTAATCAACCAAGAACTGCTTTTAACTCCTACCACTGAGTACCAACTTTCACATTTTTTATATTTGGTTTAATTATAGTTATTTTCTATTTATTTTTATAAATTTATTTTAAAAATTAAAATTAAAATTAAAATTAAAATTAAACTAATAATTTGACTGTTGAGTATTATAATTAAAAGTTATTTTTAATATAACAAATAGTAAAAAAAAGCTGAAAAAAGCTTTAAAAAAATAAAAAATAAAAAACATAGCGATGTTTGTTTGGCTTTATCTTTTTTTTTATCTTTTAAGTGCTATTTAAGCAAAAATTCTTAATAAAATTTTTAAACACAAAAATGCACGTTTATATATATATATTAACAGTTATTAGAAGTTTTTTAGTTTTAATAATTAAAAGTTATTTTCAGGAAGTAAAAAATTAATACAAATTTTATAAAAAGTAAATACTAAATAAGTTTTTATACGGGGATGTTTTTTTGGTATCATCACTTTTTACATCTTTCAAGCGCTATTTGAGCAGAAAGATTGTTAGTAAAATTCCTAAACAAAAAAATACATCCCCATATAGCAAAGCTGTTTTATACATTTTTATAAAAGCAATTTTATAGAATTATAGAATTTTTTTTATCAAATAATAAATCATAGCTTATAAAATATTATAACTGTTATTGTGGTTTTTATATATAATTATTTAATGCAGAGTATAAAAAAACTTTTTATTATAACTTGTTTTTTTAAATTATTTTTTTTAATAAAGCTATTAAATTTTTTTATGATATTTTATATAAACTTCATAATTGTGTTTTTTATTCTACTTGTTTTACATAGTCTATAACTTATTATATACTATTTTTTATAATTTAAGTTTATTTTAATTATATAAACTAAGACTTTTTAACTTAAAGCTAGTTGATTAAGCTAGAACTGCTTAACCCCACCTACTAAGTATCGAATTTTACAGGCTTTGAACAAAAATAATAGCTGGCGCAGCTAATAACGTGGTTATTATTTTTTGCCCAAAAACTTCATTGCATACATAAGATTATTTCAAAATAAGGTTTTTGACTTTAAAAAATAGGTAATTTGCTACTATGTTAACAATTTTATTTTTTAAAAAATTCCTTTAAATTAAGTATTATTTTACAAATAATGTTTTTTCTAGTTGCAATTCATTGCTCTTACCAGGTTTTTCACTAAAGTACTTTAGATACTTTAAAAACTACCTCATAAAAACCTACCTAGTATAATAAAAAGCCACTTTTGCCAAATTTTAAAATCAATGCCCCCAACCTTGCAAACCCGAACCTAAATCAAATTGGATAATTACAATTTCAACTAGGTTTTCTAACCCGCTCGTGTTATTTTGAGCATATTTTTTTGTTTAAAATTCTATCAAAAAATTTCCACTCGCAGAGCTTAAAAATATAAAATAAATGAAAGTAAAAAACATCCCCATTTATATTCTAGAAGATATATTTGGTATTAAGTAAAAAAACGATTTGTTTGCAACCTTAGCAATATAAATGGTAAAAGTTCCACAAGAATATAGTTGGGAGTTTTAATTAAACAAAGATCCCAAAAACAAAATTATAAACTTTAATATCAAAAGCTATATTATGTTCCATTTATATCATATTATATAATTATACATCAATCAAATAACCCAGATTTAAAAATGTATAAATAGAGAAAATAGAACATGTTATTAAAATTAAAACGATGGATCCTAGCCCTTTTCAATTCTTTTTAATCAGTAAATATATCCCAATTGTCGGTTATATTTCTGCACTCCTGGCACTAGTTGTGATCTTATTTATGATCGGAATGTGTATGTATCTAGTGCTTTTTTTATAGTATTTATACTCAATTTTTTATTAGCTATATATGATCGTAAGCTAGTAGATCGAGTGTCTTTAAGATTACAAACTGCATTAGCAGTTTATGATATCTGGTTACACACTGCATCGTTATGGCGTATACCTTATTCAAAGGAAGCAGGACCTCTTTGTACTTTTTTCGGTTGGAGTGTCATAGCATTTACATTATTCTATGCTTTTATCAACGTATCAATTGCTGTAAATCTCCAGCTTGTCTTCATCCACAACAAACAAATTACAAGGAATATTGAAATTGCATATTGGGTAGTTCCTGTACTCCTCTCCCTTTTAATCACGATTCCTCCGCTTGGTAAGTTTGACTTTGGTTTCAACAAAGTTACTAAATTATAAATTTAGCTTTAGGAATGTTTGGATGGAGTCGGTATGGTGGTTGCTATATTGCAATAGTTGAAGGAAACGAACAAAACATGAAGATGTTTGATTTTTTTGGTGCTCAACTTTGGAGATTATTAGCAATTGTATACCTCATAGTTGTTGTCAGTATCGTATTTATGAAATTAAAGCGTGGGGCTACTTTGGTAGATTTGCAAAGATTGAATATGGATTCTGGAACTTCTCCTAGAGCTTCCAGAGCTATAAGAACATTGGGCTATAGAATGTATGAGTTAGTTTACTTTTTTCACACTTAACTAACTTTATAGATTGTTATATCCATTAGTAATGCTAATCACCAGCACCGCAGGAATTTTGTCTCAAACCCATGATGCATTTAGCGATACTCCCAATACATTCTTAGACTCTTGGACTATGCTTACGTTTCCCCTTGTAGGATTATTAAACTTTATTGCTTTCTGTTTTGATCCTACGGTCCATAATGCAGTCAAAGTTGTCTATTATAGAATTATCAAGAAACCAAATGACGATATGAAGGATGATGGTATGTATGATATTACTTTAATTTACATAGACTTATGTTTTTAGCTACGCAAGTTGACATGGAATTAAATGGCATTAGTCCACGTTTAGAAGAAGGCAAAAGTCCTGATTATTACAGCAATGACTACACTAGTAATGAAGCCTTTTCTGCCTTGATTAAATCTTTGTAATTTCTTTTGCTTGTGCCAAACTCTATAAATGAGGATTTATTCTATTAAATAAAATTCAATCTGAATTTATGTTTATAAAGCAAAAAATTGAATGGATTAGTGAACATAAACTTTCGTATGATCAAAAAGTCGAGAAATAAAACTATAGTTTAATACATACACAATGTAAAGTTTATGTTACGTAAAAATAATTGAGTTTTAGGTATGAAAGTTAAAAACTTTAGAATTGTTTCTACTTAAATATAATAATACCAATAGCTAGAGTTATTTAAAAAAACCAATATTAATTAACATTATTGAGCTAATCAAAATCACATAGAGCATCATTATCTACAAAGATAATTGGAATTTTAGTTATATATAAAGCTTACATACTTTCGAAATTTTACTACTCGTCAAAAAAAGAACTACTTTGATGGCTGTCATTTTATCCTAATATTATAACTTTGAGGGATGGAACTGATTGCATTTTTAGTAATGTATTATTCATGAATTTAAATTGCAAATCAACTGATAATGTAATTTAATATCCTGTTCTCTTAAAACGTCGCCACATTCAAATGTCTCCAATTTCGGATTTACATTTTTATTTGTATCTTGCTACTGACTGCCTTAATCTTTCTAAATTAACTTGTTTATGAATAGGAACACATCTAATTTAATTTGATTTGTTTGTGTTCATATTTTATATTTTGGTATAAGACAAATATATCATAAATTGAAACAAACTTGTTTTAGATTCAAAATCACAAACCTTTAAGGAATAAATAATATGAGGATGTTTTTTTTAGCTTCATTATTTTTTCCACTTTTTAAGCGCTATTTTAGCGGAAAGATTGTTAGTAAAATTCCTAAACAAAAAAATACATCCCCATATGCTTTTTTGTTTATTAATTATCATTGATAAAAGTATTTGTTTATATATGATATATAAACTATAAATTTTATAGTATTTATATATAATGTTTTTATTTAATAAAGATTAAATTAATATAAAAAACTAGAAACAAATTATAAAAAGTTTTTTTATGATGTAGAAAAGTCATAAAAAGCTTTGAATTATTTTTACAGCTATTGATTAATTTTATTTAATATAAACAAATCTAAAAAAATGTATATACCTAGTGTTTTAATTTTTAACTAAAAGCAGTTGACCACTTACTTAAAAACAAAAAGCCGAATAAAATTTTATATTATATTTTAATAATCAGACTATTAAATAAAATTTTTCATAATTTAATGCTTCGAAGCTGAATTATAGTTAATTTTTATTAACTTTTTGCACCCAAAACAGTTTTAATTCGATTTTTGAACTTGCTTTTACAAATGTACTAAAAAAATAAACTGGTTTATAAAATTGTCACAAGTAAAATATACTTATAGGTAGGAAATGTTTTAAAGGCTTTATCAATTAAGTATAACATTAAAAGTATAAATACTGGGTACAATTGCATATCTTTACTTTTTTTTTTAAAATAGTTAGCTTGCTACATTGTATAAATATCTAACACAAATTTGACATAAAAATCTTCCCTTGAAATGGAGACCGATCCACTCAATGATTTATTATCTGAAAAATACGTTCCAAGTGTTTCTTATGTCTCTGCGTTTTTGGCATTGCTTGTAATTTTATTTATGATCGGGATATGTACTTATATGCTGTTTTACTATTTTTTTTACTCAATTCTTTATTAGCTATATATGATCGTAAGCTAGTAGATCGAGTGTCTTTAAGATTACAAACTGGATTAGCATTTTATGCTCTTTGGTTACATACTGGATCATTATGGAGAGTACCTTTTACATATAGTCCTAGTCCAATTTGTACGTTTTTCGGCTGGAGCATGGTAGCAATTACGGCATTTGATTCATTTATAAATGTATCAATTGCTGTAAATCTACAGCTAGTTTTCATTCACAATGTCCAAATTACCAAAAAAATTGAAATAGCATACTGGCTAGTCCCTATAATAATCTCGCTTTTGATTTCGGTACCACCACTTGGTAAGCATAATATTGGTTTTGGAAAGACTGTTAATCACGAAATTAGCTTTAGGTAAACTTGGTTGGAGTGATTATGCTGGCTGCTATGTTGCTGCAGAGGCTGGGGATGAAAGCTACATGAAAATTTTTGATTTTTTCGCAACTCAGCTTTGGAGATTATTAACACTTATTTACCTTAGTGTCATTGTTATTATCATATGTATAAGGTTAAGCCGGGGAGCTGTTTTAATTGGCTCTCGTAAACTAAAGACCAATTCAGAGTCTACACTTAAAACTATCAAAGCTATAAGACTATTGGGTTATAGAATGTATCTATTTATCAATTTATTAATATTTCAAATCACTGATTTTATAGATTATTGTATCCTATATCCATGTTAATAACTCACAGTGCAAGTATTGTATCCCAAATTTACTTTGATTTTAGTGACAAAGGGAGTATTATTTTGGATCGAATGACTATTATCACATATCCACTTATTGGCGCATTAAATTTTACTGCCTTTTGTTGCGATCCCACAGTTCACGATGCAATCAAAGTTGTTCTTTATAAAATCAAAGTTATAAAAAATAGTGAGAAAAAAGATGATAGTACACTTATTTGTTTATTTATTTATATAAGCTTATATATTTTTAGTTAATCAACCTGCTATGGAATTGAATGTAATCAATTCAACTTTAGATGAAAGTGCAAATCCTATCAATATTGATAATAATCATGACAATGATGGGACGTTTAGTAACCCAATAGAATCTTTATAAGTGTATTTGCTATATTTCAGATGTTACTTAAGTGATTTTGTACTTTATTAGTTTAAGTAAACAAATCTATATTTAATATTGATTCATTAGTATTTATACCCGTAGCTGCACGAATTATAAATCCCAATTCATTTAATATGATCAAATTAAACTATTGAGAAAAAAATAATAATATCTTGTTTAAACTAAAACAAACCCTAAGCTTTGTGAAGAGTGTAGAATATATGTGGGAGTCAAAAAGTTTGAAGAGAGAGTACTACTTAAACATAACAATACTAGTAATCCATTTTCTGGTTAATCACAGATGTATATATTAACCAGATTGACTAAAAAGATATTTGATAGTGAGCTTGCGATACCAAGCTACTTAATGTTTTGATGAACATTGATGTCTAAAAGAAGCATCAATCTACATATAGTTATCAAAGTTTACCTCCAAAGTTTACCTCCAAAGTTTATCTTCATATTTTTAGAATTCGAATACTTTTCAAAAAACATTTTGATAGAACATTTTTCTTTCAATTATTATTTTGCGGATAAAATGGTTGAATTTTTATGAATATACTCTGATGCTATACAAAAGTAGTAAACCAATCTGGTGCGCTATAGATCATTCAGTTCAATGTTCTTTCCTCATTAAATATATAGCCACATTTTAATGTTCTTTGAAATGGGTGTTCTGTATTGCAGTTTCTGTTTAATTTATAAGGTAATTCTAATTTAAGATTTTTACTATGTTTGTTCAGGTTTCGCTATTAATTCCACTGTTATGAGTCAAATTCGCCAATCGATATAACTTACCTTAAATAGAAATAACTGCTAAATTAACATCCAACAAGTCATAAAACCAAATATAGTACTAATGTCCAAATAGTCATAGACACAATATTAAATCAGTCCCCACATCCACATGGCGCAAAATAAAACATATTCACACAAAGCACACTGGTTATTTTTATATACACATCCAATAAATCACATAGGCTTAACCCAAACACTATATAAGCTCGCTTTTTACTGTGAAATAAAAAAATAAACTAAATTAACAATTATTGTTAATTTTAATATTATAACTTTTTTATCTTTACTTGATATTTAGTATACCTTCTTTCCTAAAAAATAAGATCTTTACAGTGGTAGCATTTGTTGCAAAGAGCTCAAACTTTGTAACAAAAACATAAAACCATAACTGCCAAAGATAAAGCCAAAAAAAACTGACTTTTCCGATGTGATTAAAAGCACCAGCACAATAAATTTCTGAGTTTTATCTCCAATAGCTGTCATTCACTGGTTCTATCAATTAGCTGTATTTTTCAGGCTATACTAAGTCACAAATAAAAAAAACAAAGTATTTTTAAATTTAAATATATAAAGACAAAGCAGCTGAGCTATTTTGCATAAAATAAACAAAACCTAATCACTAACTTAACAGTTTGAAATTTTTATTATTATGCTAATTTTTTTTAGCAAATTTTATCATCTATATAGGGATCTCCAAATTGGTTTCATTTTTTTATCCAATTTTTAATATTTTATATGGGAATGTATTTTTTTGTTTAGGAATTTTACTAACAATCTTTCTACTCAAATAGCGCTTAAAAAATGGAAAAAATAATGAAACCAAAAAAAACATCCCCGTATTTTAAAAATTTTGCTTAAAATTCTAAAGTAAATTTTTTATTAAAAAGCAAAGTATCTGACACAGTTTTAAATTATTTTATTACAATTTATGTTATAAATTAGCAGAATTTTTATTAAATTTAATATAAACTCTTAAATTAGCAAAGTTTTTACTAGTATAACCTATGTGAAAGTTGGTACTCAGTGGTAGGGGCTAAAAGCAGTTCTTGGTTGATTAACTTGCCTTGAGTCGAACGGTCTTAGTTTATGTAACTAAGATACACTTAAATTAGTATGAATAGTACGCAATAAGCTACGAACTATGTAAAACAAATAGAATAGAGGATACTACTGTAAAATCTACGTAAGATATTGTCAGAAAGACTTAATGGCTTTATTGATAGTACGATATCAGGGAATAATTCAATTAAAAAGCTTCAAGTTATCATATTGAAGAATCTCTTTTATACTCCAACAAGTATGGATATCAAAATGAGAGGATATTATTCTTTGCAATATGAAGTTAGAAATTCTTGCAGCAAATCAAAATAAGTGGCTCTGAATTGATTGTACTTGAACTTGAGAACGCAACAACTTAAGTGATTGTTGTTATAATCAATCCGAGAGCTGATAAAGCGATATTTCACAATAGAAAATAAAAAAATAAAAAGATCAATCCCAGCTTATTTTATAAAAATAATAGAAAATTTAAAAGTTTTAATATTCACTAAGCAATTAAGTAGTTTATTAGACAATAGAAAACAATTATTAAATGTTGATATTATTTAAATTACTAATAATTAAGTTAATAAATAGTTAAAAAGGAAGTAGTTGTAATAATAAATAAAAGCTATTACTATATTGTTTGTATTATATAATGATGGTTAATTGTAATTTTGAGGCCAACCACTCCTTCTCGTGCAGCTGTTTGTTAACTTAGTGGTATACTAGTAATGTAATTATAACATTAAACTAATTTATTTATATATAACTTTGATTAATATTAATATATAGGTTATATTAGAAAAAGCTTTGCTAATCCGGGAATTTCTATTAAATTTTCAAAACATATTTAATATTTTAATCTTGAAACTTTTTTAATATATTATTTTTTTATACTAAATAATATTTTATCTATTATATTGTAATAGTACTAATAGTAACCAATAAAAGTTTACTATTGAAATGAATAAAAAATTCACTTATTCAATTTTAAAATATATTAAATATCAAATTTTGATAATAATAATATTTTATGTCAGCTAGTACAAATGGTAGCGCTTCAGTCAAATTAGCGCTCTGGGTTCGATTCCCAGTATGGCTTAAAGAGATTATGATGAAAAATTTTGGATGTAAAACGCGTCTTAATCCTCTTTCACGAGAGGCAATCATGCAGATACTTCCAGTATGCCTTCCTTCTGATGCAACTCTTTTTTTAATTGGGAATATTTCTAATTGTGACTTATATGACTATATTGACTAAGTTACATAAACTTGGATAGTTTAATATAAATTAATATTAGATTTAGCAAATGATACATAATACATGAAATGAGCTAAAGTAATGAACATGAAATTAAATCAATTTAATATTACAATTCTTCTACTTATGGCATCATTAGTGTATAAAAAATGTTAGAAACAACCATACACATAAATAAAAAAGTAATTTAGCATAATCCAGATACAAGCTTGAAAGTAAAGGAAGGGAGGAGACATATTACACAGTATAAGATACACAATACCAAAATTAAAATACAATTGTAAACTTTTAAGTTGTATTCTTTAGAAAACAAGATAATAAAAAATCGAATGCTAGACAGTAATATAGGGGGAGGTAATATCCGAAAGGCTTCAAAGTCTTTTCGTTGTCTTACTATCATTAGAAGTACAAACAAACTCTGAGGATAAGTAATGTCCCAGGGTAGCTACAATTTTTGCAGTGAATAGTATAAATAGATTTAGAGGAGTAAATTATAAGAAAAAACTCTATTAATCAGAAAAGCAAATTCTAAAGATTATAAATGATAATTTATCTAACAATAAAACACTTGGGAGCTTGAAAAGCTCCTTCAAGATCTTTGGAAAAAATATAAGCATTTAATAGAAGGCATTTTCTAATTTTAATACTACATTCAATCAAATATAATTCTCTAATACTTTTATGTAAATCGAAGTATAAAATTTAATGAGTGGCTTTTAATTTTTTACTTAATATCCTATAATTACATAAACATATAGTGTTGTATTGCAATGACTGTTATAACTTTTTAACAATGTATGTTAAACCATAGAGGCTATTAAGATACAATCATTTAATGAAAAATACTTGAATTTAAAGCTATCACTATCTGATGTCATGAAAGCTTGACATTTAAGGTTTTGATGATAGAGCTTATAAAAACGAAATGAAAACGAAGGCTGGTTTCCAAGATGAAATTACAATGTATCCTTATTTCAATCTGTTTTGCTCACTGTAGTCTTTTTCTCTTTAGTACTAATTTGCTAAAGAGTCACCGCCATACGGGGATGTATTTTTTTGTTTAAGAATTTTACTAACAATCTTTCCACTTAAATAGCGCTCAAAAAATGGAAAAAGTAATGAAACCAAAAAAACATCACCATATGCTAAAAAATTTATTTCAACTATTAATATGTACGTTGAGTCTGGGTATTATATTTATATTTGAGTATTTCGATAGGGTTTAGCGATGCCTTAATTAATTCCAATTAAGTCCATGAGGTGGTTTATATTTGGTATGAAGAGTGATGTATTTATACAATGAGAAAATAATTTAAACTACAAAAGCAGCCAAGATAAAGAAAAACTTAGTTTCGATTTGAATTAAATAAAAATTTAAATTGTCTAAAATAATAGCAAACCCAGAGGCACCAGTTAAATTAAAAACTCAGTTTATACAGGAACATTGGTACACATAATAATTTGCGCTATGCCATACTGTATTTTTTATAACTTCTATCATATCAATATAACATATTAAGCTAAATACTCAATATTTAAGAGCCAACAAAAATCAGTATTTAGCTTAATAACTATATTAACCATGATATCTAATTATTCTGAAACAAATATACTATAATATTAGTTATTTATTATTAGGTGGATAAGGGATACACTGCTATATTTAAATTTTAGCTCTGAGATATAATTAAAACTTCAAAAGCGTGTTTTGGACATCATTTCCTGAGGAGCTAAAAAAAAATACTAACAAAATTTTTATTAGTAGTAGTTATTTCCCCTGAGTATATCTCTTAGATAGGTAATTTAATTAACATGAAACCTTATGTGCTTTACTCATAACATATACAATAGAGTCATATAAAGATTACCACGCATATCTTCTTTAACCTCTCCATTCTTCAAGCTTTTTGACTTCACCTTGTATTTGTGTAGAATTTTCAAGTAGCACACAATTTATCTTTTGTACTTTTAAGCTCAAATTTATATATTAATTTTAAAAAATGTGTTAACAATTTTTCATGACTTTCTACTAATTTTATTTTACAATAGTAAATAATAAAACAAAGATAAAATATGGATAAGCTATTTTTTTGGTACATTATTTAACACTTCTAAAAGAAATCAAATATTACTCGTAACAATGCTAGTTGAATACATATAGCCTATTAACAATCAGAAAAATATTAAGTTTAATTATATCATTAATAGCTCTAATCAAAAAGGTGAAAACTTATCATATTGTTCAATTAACATAGTATTAAATTAAATCTCTAATAGAGTTAAAGCTATATTATGTTAAATTTAAACGATAATATTAACAACCTAAAGTACTCTTATTCGTATTAATGATAATCACTTTGCTAAAATCATCTCTGTTCCTAAATGAATTGACACTGCATATAGACAAATAATAAATCCAATACTAAAATAAAAACTACAATATCCAATTACTCATACAACAATAGCATCTAACTTAATTGTTAATTTTTATTATATAAAATTAAATTACCATTTTAATTTTTATTGTTCACAGTTAATATAATTAACAGCTTCCAACTTAGTAACCGAAAGCTTTAAGTTGAGCAGAAAGATCTTCAACTTGTTCGTTCTTTTGGGCAACAGCCTTGTTTTGAAGAGTAGTAAGAGCTTTCTTTTGTTCGTAGAAGGCTTGGGATTTAACCTTTCTCTTTTCTTCAAGTTTAGCAATAACACCTTCGTATTTCCATCCAACTTCACTAGCGATACGCTTAAGGACAGTGAATTTACGTCCTGGCTTAAGACGGAGTACACGTAAAGCAGCTGGGGCAACTACACGCTTCATCTTGTCATAAGGAGCTGGTACTCCATCAAATAACTTAAGGCGATCTAAAGATTGAGCACCACGGGCGGTCTTGTGTGGGACCATACCACGGATGACACGGTAAAGCATACGGGAAGGAGCACGGAAATGGAATGGACCACGTTTTGGATTAACGAGACAACGTTTGTTTAAGTAGTGGCTGTACTTAACTATAGATTGGAATATGAATAAAAAAGCTTTTCTAATAATATAATTTAAAGTTACTCTTGTTACGGAAGTGGGAACCACTAACGTTAATTTCTTCACAACGGACAACAACAACTTTTTGTCCAGAAAGAATTTGTTTGGAAACAATGGAGGCTAAACGACCAAGGAGATGACCCTTACCGTCAATAACTACAACCTAAAATAATATGATACTTGAATAACTGTTGGTATTGTAAATAAATAAATAGTGGCATTGTAACAAAGTATAGATAGTGTATTGGATTGGCTATCTTAAAGTATTAAAATTCAGAGACAACCTACCTTTTCAAAAGTGCTCATCTTAGTGTATAAAATCGACTTCCGAATTCAAAAGAAGGAAATGGGTAGTTGAAATGCAATATCGAAATAAAGAGGCGAGGATCTTATTTGCTGAAATCTAAAAAATTTTTGACAGGGGAATTTAAAATAATTATATTTTAAAATTGCTCAATTGATTGGCTTAAATGAAAGTTTGCAAATAAATTTTTTGAAAAAAGTTTATGTTTAGTATCCCATGAAATCAATTCTAAGTGAGCAATTCAGTTTTTTTGGACCTTTTACTTATCCACTTTATTAAATTAATGAGCGAAAATCAAAACTCAGAAAAAGAGTTGGAGAGTTTTAAACGACATATAAATAAATTTAAATCTAAGGACGAGTTATTCAATGAAAAACCGCTCAAAACCTTCAAATCAACAAACTACTCAGATAAAATTTATCAACCACTTACAGATAGTCTTAAGTTTGGCTTAGATATATTATTTATTGGTGTTAACCCGGGGCTCCAAAGTTCCTTGAAAAACCATCATTTTGCAGGTCCAACGAATGCCTTTTGGCCCGCTCTTTATGAGTCAGGTAAAGGTGATTTAACCATTGCTTTTAATTATATAAAAATAAATAGGGCTCGTTAATGAAAAGTTAACATTTGAAGATGATGTAAAACTACTAAAAGAATATAACTATGGGTTTACCAATCTAGTCGAAAGGGCATCGAGAAGCATTAGTGACCTGAGTAGAAAAGAGATTATGCTAGGGGTGCCTGTTTTGAAACAAAAGATTTCAAAATATCGCCCAAGGATAGCTTGCTTCCTTGGGAAGCAAATTTTTGAATGCTTTTCTGGTAATAAAAAATTTGAACTTGGATTGCAAGTTGAACCTATCGTTCATGGTTTTGATAAGATAGAAGACAAGTTTGATGAATCAATAGATTTATCAGATTATACAAAAACATATCTTTTTGTTACTCCTTCTACTTCTGGAAGATCTGCTAGGTTTTCACGGCAGCAAAAAATTGATTATTTTGTCAATGTTAAGCAAGTTTTAGCTATGTTAAGAAAAGGATTGAATCCTTTATAGTATTTGTCAAATAAATTTTAAGATGTTTTTATTTTCGAGATTATATATATCACACAATTTTTAATTGTCTTTATTACTAACAATTTATGTTATTATTTCATTCGTATATTCTTTTTGTGATTGTAAAATTACACGTCTTAGATTTTAAATCAGATAACAAAAAATACGTTAAACAAAATTTAAATATTAGAATTGAGGGATTAAAATTGTGTAGCGTGTAAAACTATAGACTCTCTATAGACCAAGGTATAAAAGTGACAACTAAATTTATAAACTATTTATAAACTCACTAAACCTTGATTAGTTTATTTTAGTCTTTTTTAAATCCCTAAAACAGCCAAAGAACCATAAAATAATAACTAATGCTTTCTTTTATATCTTTATGCGAAAAAATAAATTATAATTAACTTCAATACTATTATTTTCCATTATATGAACTAACGAATAGTTCCAATAAAGAATATAGTTCTACACCCTACTTCTTGATAGACAATATATACATAAGCGTTTTAAACATAATTTCTAATTCCTCCATAAAAGCTAAACTAAAATCCAAAGAAAGTGAGGCAACTAAATAGGAGGCACTATCTTAATTCCAGCCCTTAATTTCAAATTAAGGTGTAGTTTAGTCTTTACTAGTTTCATTGTGAAAATTATAAATTTTTATTTTTATGATTCTACCCGGACCTTTGTAATGCATAACAATTAACTCTAGATTTCGTGTAATATTAATATGGACTAATCCAAATTCAAGGTTTAATTTTTTCCAGATTTTGATTCCTTACAAAATGTACAACTGACGCAGCTCTACTGCGACCCAATTTGCAATATTTTTAGGCTAAATATTTGCTTATTGAAAAAATTTTATGCTCAACTTTTTGTTTTATTCTACTTTCAGCAAAATTTTATCCTTAAATGAACAATTAACTAGGTTGCAATAAAGTTGAAGCAGTCTGTGAATTAAGCATTAACTCTATGAAGATTGATTATATTTTTAATTTTAGATCAACTATGTGAGTGTTTTTTGATTCAGCATTTCACTGATGACTTTTTTCAAACTTTACGCTACATAATAAATGGACAAAGTAATAAAAGAAAATTTTATTTTTAAATGGATTTTGTAGAGTTAAACCTAGATCAAGTTGTAAATTTTTATTTTATTATAGCCAAATTTTCTTAGATTTATCCGTATAAAATAAACCCGTGAAATAAGAATATAATCAATAATCTTTGTATTTTTAATATTGCTTTAATTAATGTTTATTACTTTGTATTCTAATTATGAACATTGCCAGATATTAATAACTATTCTTTGTTATCATTATTATTATTATCTAATATCTTATAATTTATTGCTTATACAAAGTAATATAAATCAACCCACTTATGTTTCAACATTAATATTTCATTATTTATTTTAAATTGTTAAGCTTCTAAATTAAATATTAACTTCATTGACTTTTCTAATGATGTTTTAATAATTTCTCATCCAATCCAAACAATCGGACACTTAACATTTAAACCAACCCCTTAGTTATCGTGAATTGTGACGTAACCACTAATGATCTAAACAAACCCATAATTTCAATTTGATTCGTTACTCTAACTTAAGCTTAGTGTCAAGTCAACAAAAAAGCTAGTCACTAAAAAAGATTGCTCATCGAGTTACTAAATTAAGGCAAATCTCATAAGCCCTACCCTTCTTATAAAATTGTTTGAATTTTCCATCTCGAGCTTATTTTCATTTCATTTTTTTTTCTTGTTTTAAAATGACTTTAATATTAAAAACGTTTAAACCGCGCTCAACAGTTAACTTAGGTTTACATCTTGGTGCTATCTCAGGTAACATAGGCTGGGTCAAATATGCCTTGGATAATGGTCAACCAATTGATTCCGTTGTTAATGGATTATTTCCAATCCATGCCGCTTGTAGTGGGGGTAATTTGCAAGTAGTGGAATATTTAATTGAAAGGGGAAGTGATGTCAATGCAAGAAGGAGATCGAGAAGGTATTCAGGAAGCTTATTAGCTCCCAAAAGTCATGAAGAAGTAGGTTTGACCCCTTTGCACTTTGCGGCTGCCAATAGTAGTGTAGAGTTGGTTGAGCTTTTGATCAGTAAGGGCGCAAATCCCAATTCGGTAGATAAGTATGGGTCTACGCCTTTATCTATTGCTTTAGCTAAAGGTAACTTTGCAGTAGCAATGCTGTTACATCAATATATTAGTATTGCATCTACTAATAATACTGTTGTAATGTCAATACCAATGAAAAATTATCAGTCGACGTTTACACTTGGAGATAATGAAGAAGTGGAGCCATTAGCACCAAAGGTAGAAGAAGGGCCTAAAGTTAGGACGAGAAGAAGAAGTTTACCAGATGTTTTATTTAGTAATAAAACCAATGGAGATAGGGTACGTTCTATCAAAAACTTTTTCCGTAAAAATTCCAAAGATGCATCAAGTATCTATTCAAACGTCACTTTAGGTATTAATGACCTTTTAAGTACTCCGCATCCTCTGGAGGCTATTCCCTCCTATATGTCTACTCCAAGTTGAAGGGTTGGAGGTCAAGATTTATTTTATTTATTATGTATGTATATGTGTTTTATATACACCTTTAGCTATTCTTTGTTTCAAAAGTTGAATTATCAAACTTTGTAAATTGTATTATAAAAAATGATTTTTGCAAGTTATTATCATTATGTAAGTTTTGCTTTTGTTAATGAGATGTATATTTTAAATTTATAATAATTCAAGTTGATTTATAATTTTGATTTTTAACAAATGCTGCTTTTATTTTCAACATTAAAATTAATAAAACTGAATGCTAGTTTAAGAATTAAAAATTCACTTCAAAAAATTAATTTGTAATAAAATTAAATATCAAATTAAAAAATAAGCTTCAATAAAAATAACTTCAAATTAAAACCCTAGCCTTGCTAAAATAAATCTAAAATTAGAATTTTAAAACAATTTGGTTTAATTTTTCTGGAAATACATTTTTCTAATATTTATGTTGTCAAATGATATTTACACCTTCAAGAATCATAGACGGGTGGTACTCATAATTTGGCTCGATTAGCCAAAAAATTGAGCCTAATCAACCCTTTTTTTTTAAAATAATTTGATACCTAAAAGGTTAGTTTTAAAAATCAAACTGAAAAAAATTACAGTTCAAAATAATATGATAAGGATAAACTAGTATAGATAGATTAAAGCGTTCATCATATCTAAACATCTTCCTTACTTAAATAAAAATACTTTATTTATTACAACAAAACCTTGTTAACAGCTGACCTTTAATTAGGGGCATTAAATGTATTTTAGAACTCATCAAGTCCATCACTTGCTTACCAATGTGTTGTCTGAAATACCTTGAGATCTTAATCTAATAGGTACTCTGTAGGTAAAGACAGCGTGGGTGATGGCATCTTTAAACTTGCTTATACTCTACCTTTGCTAACCTCTGGGGAAGTTAAAAAAAAACTGATAAAGTTAGATTGAAAATAGTATGTTTACTATAAATAATACTTTTTGTGTGTTTTTTGAATTATATTAAATCAATCAATATATACTAATGAATAACACTGTATAGAGTGATCAATCTGTATATTTTACTTAAATTCTAAAGTAAGATTATAATAGCAGTGATATAATCATTATATTAAAACAGATCTAATTATATTTATACAATTTCTCTTAAATCAATTGTAGCACTTTTAATAAAAATAATTATAAAATTGGAAACACTCTGATATTATACTAATATTTGTAAATTAAATGAACGTAATATTTTAAATATTAAAAGTCTTCATTCTATTATTGAAATTATCAGTAAAATAATTCACTAAGTTACATAATACCAAATAATTCCGTGATAATAAGGTTAATTTTAACCAGCTTTTAATTGTAAACTAAAATCACTGAGGCTATCGATTTTGACTATAATTTTATCATAATTGTTTAATTATTAAACACCAGCTTTGAGGTTGATGTATTACAAGTAACTGTACTATCTTAAGAAGCTTAATATAGGGATGCTTTTTTTGGCTTCATCATTTCTTCCATCTTTTAAGCGTTATTTGTGCGGAAAGGTTATTAGTAAAATTCTTAAACAAAAATACATCTCTTTATGTTGAAAATTGCAGCTATTGTAACTCTTTTACAACCTAATTAACTGGTGATTTAAGAAAAAAAAAGTATTAAACTTTAGCTAAAAATAAGGAACAGCCTTTAAAAAATTGGCTATATTTATAGTTTACTTATAAAAATTATCGCTAAAAAAATCACAAAAAAGTTGGAACAGCTGTAATTTCAAATAATGAATAATAGAAAATTTCAACCACCTGGTTAATGGGATTTTACGCAACAGTGAATGGTTGATAACTTTTATTTTTCTTCCAACCTTGCATTTAATTACTTTAATCGAAGATTTAGACATTTAATTTTAATTCGAATTAACCAAAACCCAAATTAATTACACAACCAAGGTATGAGACCAAATTTCAATATCAAATCGGTTTTCTTTATTAAAAAATCTAAAGACTTTTAAAAAATTATAAAGTATTTATTAGGTTTAACCTTTCAACTATTTTACCTTATAATTAACGCTCAAATAACATTAGTTTCGAATATTAAAAAGCAAACAAAAAATAACTATTTGGATCTAATTTGTAAATACACTACTCCTTTTGGAGTTCAAAATTTTAAAAACGCTTTCTATTAAATTTAATTTCAATTAATGATTAAAAGTTAATGATCTCTAAATTAGAACTATTGCTCATTTAAATGACTTTATGTTATATTAAACCTGATTTTTATTTCCCATATATGACGATTTGAAAAGTTGTTGTTAATCTAGCATTCAGCGCATTTTGTCCAAATTGTTTTAGATTGGATCCTTAAGTATATAGACATTTTATATCTGATGTAGTGATATCAAACTTGTTAATTTTTGTTCACTTTTGCTAATTGAAATTAAGTTAATAGAAAATATTTTCTTAAGTCTTATTTCCTGATTCCCTTAAACAAGTATTACTATTCGATTTTATTGTATATAATGAAAAGCAACCTTCTACTTAGATCAAAGGGTATGGATAGAATAGAGTAAACTTTACACTATATTCATGTAAATAATATTTATTTAAAACAATCAAATATAAATACATTTATTAAATTAAGTACCTGAGCTAAAGCAGACTCAGTCACCTCCTGTACAACCATCCTCATAATAACCGCCTCCAGCATTATATCTACCATCCCTACATCAGCCATCATCAACACAATAATTAGCACAGCAGTCATCATTATCAGTAAGAGTATAGGGATTGTAAAAAAGAAATACAAATAGTATTATTAGTATCGGATAAATGACTATGTTTATTATTAAGCTCTGATTTTGTTTTATCAGAATCCATTTCTAAAACAGTTAGTTGATTTTGTATTCAAATTGATCATTTTTATTTTATCTAGTGCAACTACTTGAATTTCATTAATATTGTTATTGGAATTTAAATCCTCTTCTATCATTTATTAAAAAGTTTATTACTTAATTTTTTTTAATTAAATAGTGTTTGTTTAAGTATATGTATTGTTTTGTCACATATCATTAGAGGCACTATTATCATTATCATTATCAACAAAAAAAATTCATGGAGTAACTTTAAATGTAACAATATGACTATAAATATTCGAGTTTTTATTAAAAAGTTTAATAAAATTTATCTCCCATGCTTATTTATAAGTCATAAAATCAAATTTAATCTATTTTTAAATGTTATATAATAATTTAACTAATTATTGTCCCCTTTATATTTGAATTTAAACTAGTTTTCCAAACTATCTAAGCTTGTTGGTTACTTTTTTGATTGAAACTTTTATTAATATTCTTGATTATCACTGTATTTTAATCCTTTAAACGTCACTAACTTTTGGATATACTTAATTTGATATAGAAAAATTAAATTATGAGAACATGTTTACGATACTATCTTTTTAATAATATAGATAGATTAACATAATAATACAAACAATTTATTTAATTATTGTGAATTGTTTTTATCAATTAAAGTAAGTTTCATACAATAACACAACTAATAAATTAATAGTATGGATCGATTTTTAATGCTACTTTACAAGCATCATACTATTTTTTATCCCATTAATTTATTGAAAGTCTAACAAAATATAATCTTTGTTTATAAAATAGTCACTATTAATTAAACAGCAAATAGTTCAACAATAAAGCTTACTTATTGATATTAATTTTATTTGTCTTATCTAAAAGCCATATTTTAAACCTATAAAGTTAATTTTCAATCAATAAAACAATCAAATACAACTAAACCTCATTAAAAAATATTAAAAATAATAACAAACTCTAATAATTAAGAACCTTTTTTTAATTTCCAATAACTTATTTCATTCACAAACTACTCCTCCCTTTCTTCATCCAAACTCACATTCCTATTCTCATCCAATTCCAGCACCAATGCGGGCTTAACTTTATTATAAAAGTCATTTAAATATAATTCATATGCTGGTAGAAATCTCTTTACAAACTGTCTAACTTGCTCCTTATTCAAGCCATCCTCTTTCTTTTTCTCTCCATTTCTCTCCTGTTGTTCTCTCCAATTAAAAACAAATTCTAATTTTTTTCCTTTTAATACAATAAAATCATTTATTTGATGAAATAATTTTTGATATCCATTTAAATTAGTATTTAATTGAATTAATTCTTCCAATCGATACTTTCGATATTCAGCTGAATTATATCCTGTTTTTAATTGATTTAATAACCCTTCATCTCCCTTTTGGTTTCTTATTATATCTTCAATCTCTCCCATTTCCTTCCCTTTAAACCCTAACATCCACCCTTCAATTAATATCAAATCCAATGGTGTTTTAAATTCCATCCACTCCTCTTTCCCTACTCGATCCCCTTTACCTTGATGCAAATATTTATTATACAAAGGTACTTTTACTGTGTTCTCTTCCTTCATTGATAATTTTTCTAATGTATCATATAATAGATCTAAATCATGGGTGCCTGGGTTACCTCTAAATTCGAATAATTTGGAAATGGAAAGGGATTTCGATAATTGAAGTTGATCGTTATATGTGAGATAGAAATCATCTAAGGATAAGATGGCGGTTTTGAGATTGTAAGGAGACGCATTTAAACAGGTGTATAGGTTTTTTGTGATGGTAGATTTACCTATGTATTAAGTATTTAATAAACTAAAATAAATTATCATTAAATTGAATAGAAGTTGAGGTTTGTTTTTATTTTACCTGAACCTTGTAAACCGGAGATGCCTATTAACATTGGTAGTTTGCAACCATTCTGCTACGAATTCAATAAAAATCTACAATATAATACAAAAACTACTTACTTTACTCTTAAATTTTAAATATCTTTTCCAAACATAATTAATTGCTAATTCAATTGAAGATGCCATTTCAGAGAATAAGATAAGAACGAAATATCTTCAATGTAATTGTAAGTATTTTTTATCTTCTATTATAATATTAGAAAACTATTGTTATTTATATATTTTTTAAAAGTAAATAATACAACCGATTTCAAGTCATTGTAGTATAGTGGTAGTACGCCGCGTTGTGGCCGCGATAGCGGGGGTTCGATTCCCCCCAATGACATAATACTGGAGTTGTGCCTACACTCAATTTTTGTTAATTTACTTTTAGGTCAATTAATAATATAATATTATTGTAATTATTATAAATTTTATTTATAGAAAATAGTGAAATTATGAAAATTTTCTAACAAATTAACTAAATTTGGTTAATAGAAAAATTCAAGCAATTTTAACTCGAATAGATTAAAAATTTAGTAAAAAATTCAAAATATATAAAAAACAATACAACTATCTGTCGTTTATAACTTTTAATTTTAAAAAAACAAGATTCATTCTCATATTTGCATTTATACTTTGCCACTCTTTTTCATCGATATTTTACTATCAATATCATCACCATTCTCTTCATTTTCATTTCATCCTTATACTTCAACTAATAGTAATAGTAGTAATAGTTTAAATTTATATATAATATTCAATGAAATTATCCATAATACCAAGTATATTTTTAAGAGAAGAAAGTTATTGTCAATTACAACATATTAATGGCCAATTAATACTAAATTCATTAAATAATGATTGGAAATTAATTGATTTAAAAATTCAATTTGTTGGTTATGAAGGTAAATTAAGAATAATAATTAATAATTAATAATTTATATTATATTATCGAATATTCATACTAATATTTTTATATTATATTATATTATATAGAAACTAAAGGATTAAATAAGAGAAAAGTGATAATTAAAAATAATTTAGATTTATTTGAAGAATTTAATGAGTTATTAACGATGGATGAAGATGGCGATTATATTGGTAAAATTGAAAAATATAAACTAAATTTTAATTTTTTTTTATCTAAAAATTTAATACCTTCATTTAATGATTTGAATTTTGATAAATATTTAAAAATTAATTATTATTTAAAATGGTAAGCCATAATATTATTTTATATTATTATTATTTAAACTAATATGTTTTATTATAGTAAATTAGAAGTCAAATATAATAATAAACTAATGAAATTTAAATGTCAATTACCAATTATTATATATATGAAATCAAATATATTATCAATAATTAAAGAACATTATACTACATTTAATAATAATCAAAAGAATAACAATATTATATATTTAACAACTAAATTACAAACTAATTATTTAAGTGGACAAATGATGACTATTAATTTTGAATTAAGAAATTTAAGAAATCAAAATATAAACACTATTGATATTTTATTAATTAAACAATTAACTATACAAAACAAATTAATACATCAATCCATAGTATCGGAAAAAACATATAAAAATATAAGAGTTATTAATAAAAACAATCAACAGGATATTAATTATTATATACTATTATTTAATTTACCTACTAATGAAAGTAGTATTTTAACTGATCAATATAAAATAGAATATAAATTAAATATTTTAATTAAATTAAAAAATAATATCAAATTAAAACAACAATTAACAATTGATTTATTACATTATAATAATTTATTAAATAATATAACTCAAGATCAATTGAAACAAGAAAAAGTATTATTAGATTCTTTATTAAATAATAATAATTGTTATTCAATTTATGAAAGAGATATTGATACTCCAACTACTAATTTAGAATTTATTAATTATTATTATCAATCTTATCATTTTTTATTAAATCAATTTAATAATAATAATAATAATAATAATAATAATAATCAAAATAATGACAATAATAATAATGACGATATTAACTTAAATAAACAATTAGAAGATGATTCTATAACAATTATCAATATTATGCCATCTGAGGAACTACCAATATCACAAATATTACATAAATCAAAGTCAATTGAAATAAAAGATCAAAAGTTACGATTTAATACTTATCCACCACTTAATCCCTCCACTTTAAAACATATACAAACAAAAAGTATAAATCATTTACCGTGGCGTAATAATTCATCTAATCCTACAATAAAATCAAATCATCGTAAAACAAAAAGTTTAGATAATTATATTATAGATTGTGATAAATTACTTAATGAATTACCATCACCACCAATAAGACCAAAATATCAATTAATTCAACAAAAATTAGCTACAATTTCAATTGAAGATATGAAATCTAATTTGATATCAACAAATCTTCCTACTCTTCCTGCTATACACTCTAAATCTTCCTGTCATCTCCGCAGTCAATCTTATAACATTTATGAATCTAACGATAAAAAGAGACGAGATATTACTTCAGATACATTTGAAAATGATTATTATTTTAATAATGATTATGGAAAATTACCCAAGATAAATAACAATTATCAACAACATAATAAATCTTTAAGTATTGATTCTCATCCTAAATTATTATTAAATCAATTTATTGACAATATGATTATACCTCCACCACCAATGATGGAAGAAGAAGGAGAACAAGATTTTACAGTTCCAGGCAGAAAGGATACTTTCAGTTCAGGTATGACGTTGGTAGAAGAGGAGGAGGATGAAATATTAGATGAAAGTATGGAGGTATTGAAAGATAGTCAACGATGGGAAATTAATGAAAGATTTGTAGTAAAGCCTTGTAAAAGATTGAAGTAAAAATTTAATAAAAAATTCATTTGAACTTATATTTTATTTTATTATAATTATTATAATTATTTATTATTTGTTACTTGTTGTAGTAATTGGAAACTCGTATATGAATATAGTTTTTTTTCTAATAACTATTAAAGTATAAAATTAATACTTTATCTGTATTACACATATAATATTTTCAACCTGTCACGGCTATATTAAGAAAAAAAAGAAAAATAAATACAATATCTTTAATAACTAATAAATCAAAAATAAACAAAATATGAAATTTATAAGAGAAATCATTATAGTTTCAACCATAATAGTTTTAATTTTCGTTGCAATATTTAATACTTTGTTTATTTTTGATTTATTAGTTATTAAAGATGTTGCACTTATTATTATTATTTTTAATTTTGAAAGGATAGAAACCCCCAAATGTTTCACTATTAAAAGTAAGAAGGGGTCAAGCAAAAGTTGGGAGAGTTGGAGTCAATTGTGCGATAACACAAGAGAGAGATAAGAGAGGGATTAAATCAATCAAGGGGTTGGTACGAGATACTCAATTCCATTTGCTTTTTCAATTAAGCTTTTTTTAACGATTGTAATAGTCAAAATAAATCGAATTCAAATGAGGATTATTAAGTTAGTAAGTACATCAATGATTGATATTTTATTTGGGGTACGTTATTAACTACAATATTAGTTTTTATCTTTTAAATATTTAATATTGAAACTTTATTGATTAGCACTTTATTCTGTGTAAAAAGATCAATTTATTTAGAGTAAAGCTTTTATTACTGTATATACTTTTACCAATTTTTAAAAAAAATTACAGTATTCTCATAATGTCACTACCACTGAAGTTGTCGATAAATTTATATAATTAAAAAGTCTTCATAGTAATTATTAGTATTAATAACTCAAACCCAATCCCTTATAATTCTATTCAGTAAAAAAAGTTTGCCAAGTTTTTTGTAATCAATAAAATAACTTAAAAATAAAATAAAATGAGAGTTCTAAGTTTGAGCTAACAAATTTTAAGTTAAATTGAACATGAATGTAGGCGTAAAGTTAACCTACCAATAAATAAAAATACGATTTATGAGGCAAAATAGAAAAAAATCACAGATCTTAGTTTAAAATGATTTTTTTTGACACTAACTCCATACTAAAGATCTACAAAAAGTAAGAAACTATAGTTTAGCCACTATTAGATAATTTTAATATAAACACAAAAGCAATCGAACTCTCATTTTTAGATAATTCTTTTAATAAAAAATAGTGGGTACTACTTGATTTGAATGATTTATAAAAAAGGTTTATCATAGTTTTAGTTTGAAATTTCTTAGAGGAATAAACATTGTAAGATGCTTAAACTTTAGAATCAAACAACGTTTAGCTTGAGCTAGTAAATGTGTTTAAATACATAAATTATTGTTTATAAAATTTAAAATAAAATGATTTAATAAATGATAAAAAAATTATTATTAATATTAAATTGTTATTGTTATTTAACTAAAAAAGAAAAAATTATTGATTAAGCCTAAATAGTTCAATTTGAAGAATAAACCTCTGTGAGTTTAACTTAAAAAACTAACTTAGTGATTTCAAAATAAAATTAGTTAAAAGCGTCTAAAAATAAGGTTTCAAACCGATTAAAAGCCAAAGGTTTTACTAAAAGAAGTCAAAATTGATATCAAGGCTTAACTTTAGCTAATTTTTTTATTAAACTAAGTATATCCACCCTACATAAACTCATCTTGAAGCTAAAAATGTTTATTAAAAATTAATTATTCTAATAATAATTTATTATTTATAATAAATACTTCATTTTTACACTCTTTTTAATTCTTTTGTTTTTAATACTTTAAAATTTTAATCAAATTCTTTCTTTCTCTTTTAATTTAATATTAATTTATTATCTCTTATAATAAACTCATATTATAGAGGTATAGTAAGCAAAATAACAAATACAATAGCTTTATTTGTTTATTAAACTAAGTAGCAACAATATATAGCAATGACTCTAGTACTGGATACCAGAGGGGAGAGTTTTGGGGAGATGTATACGACTACTGGTCCATGTTCATCAAAAAACCTGGAATCTCGAAGAAGACGCTTTTCATGGATAACACCTATCTTTGAGGCATCTGAAAAACAAACCACTTACAATCAAGAACTGGAAGCCAAATATAGCTCTATGGATACAAACTTAACATCTGTAGATACAAATGATATAAGTATATTAGATTCCAAAGAAGCAACTACAGTATTTGAATCCTTTCGTCGTGGTTCCTTTAGTAAAGCAGTGAAATTTTTAAAGAGTTTAGTTAAAGAACCCAAATCGGGTAAACATGATAATAGTAATATATTAAGCGAAGAGTCTTCATCCATGGGTACCTTTGAAGTGAAATCATCTGGTGGTATTAAATCTAATGGTAAAGAAAGTGTCAAAATACCTAAAGAAGTAGTTGAACAAGTATTAAGAGAACAAACTAGTAATAATTCATTAAGAGTAGTTGATACCAATGATAGTAAACCAAGTTTAAGAAGGAGTAAACCAATACTGAATAATGATAAAAGTGGATATAATTTGAATTCTCCACCCTCTTCACCAGAACATAGTTTAGATCTTTCCGATGTTTCAGATATATCAACTCATTCTGTAAATGTGAGAAATGAAGCCAATAAATTTAATAAAAGTATAGGTAAATCAAATGGGGGGAGTTTAAAAAATCAAAAAAAATCAAAATCTGAAACTATAGATAAAGGGGGTAATCGTTATATTGTGAATGAAAATGGAAAAATTGTACCAGTTCAAGTAGATAAACAAAATATCAAAGGTTGTTTAAAAGTGAATAATGATAAAAAAGAACTCAAATTTAAAAAACATACTAAATCTAATGGTACTTCGCTATCTACTATCTCCACTCATTGTAAAAACTTACTTGGTAAAAGCAAATGTGCGAAAGAGTTTCGATTTAATGAATTCGTTGTTATCTTTGAAACTTATTCAATGGAAGAATATGATCGTAGAATGGTCAATTATTTGGAACAAAACCTAGCAAATACAATGAATATTAAAATGGAGTTAAACGATTTTAAATCAAAGGAAATGAATGTACATCCAGATTCAAGGAGATATACTCATTTTTTGACAATTTAAAAAGAATGTTGCACTTCGATGGCAAGGTTACTCTATATACTGGCGAATTAGGAGCGGAAGTCACTCTTTTTCTTACTTTCTTCTATTATAAATTATTATCAAATAATAAAATTTTGGTTGTTTTTTTAATTTATATTCCATTACACATTATTCAGACTTTTAGTAACTTTCAAAATAAATTATCTTAAATAAATAGACTCAATAGTTATTCATTTCAAAGATCTTAAAAGTAAAATAACAAGAGTGTATTGACTTTATTAATACAAAACCAAAAGAATAATAATACTTATTAATGTCAATACTAAGTGTTTTTTAATTTCATTTAATATTGCTTAATAGTTTATTAAAAAATAAAGATTTTGATGTTTTTATATTAATTTGCTTAGCCAATAACGTCTATCAAAATTAATGAGGTTGTTATATTGATACTTAGGTTTTATTTATTATTGATTGTAAATAATAATTTTAATGTGTTGAATGGTAAGTTTGTAATAAATTATTAATTTTGTTAGAAAGATTTCAAAAGGATTAATGGAGGAGTTTTTAAACATGTGTTTAACAGTAAATGGTGTATACAATAGGAGGTGACGGTAAAAGAGGTATTAAAATGGTTCAATAAAAAGCAAATAGTCATCAAAATAAACTAAACGTTATAATTTTATTTTTTAATATTAATATTAACTTACACACAGCTAAACTTTAACTAATAACCTTAAAATTTAGCTATTAAAAGTTAAAATTAATATACCAAATTAAACTAAATAGAAATGAATTTTACTCAGTATACAGGTATCTCATTTGTTAGATTGAGTTTTTTAAAAAGTTTATTTAAAAATTGTAATAAAAACATGATTATGAAATTTTGAATAATAATAATAACACAAGCTATCAAAAAAAACATTTGGGAACGCTTTTATTTATTTTATTTTTTTGCTCATTTTACGTTCACTGTAAAATTTGAAAATATTATTGGTGGAATACTAAAACAAAAAACACACTCCATATGAGGATGTTTTTGGTTTTATTACTTTTTCTATTTTTTAAGTGTTATTTGAGTGGAAAAATTGTTAGAGCGCAAAGATTGTTTAAGAATTTTACTAACAGTCTTTCCACTCAAATAGCGCTTAAAAAATGGAAAAAATAATGAAACCAAAAAAACATCCCCATATATTGAATTTCATGAGAAAATTAGAAACCAGAAATAATTTTATTTTTTCTAGTTATGTTCTTATAAGAAACAAGAATTTACTTTATAACATTTTTATAATTCTAAATTAATGAATAGTTATAAACATAAAAATCAAAGTTTTAAACATTATTTAAAATTAAAATGAAGTTTCAATTTTAATATTGTAAACGTTTAATTATTTTGAAAAGTTTGAGTTAAGAGTAACAACTCACTTCTAAATTATTGTATTTAGAACAAATATCAAAAATAAAGACGCATACAAAATATACAAAAACAAAATTTCGTTATAGACACAATAGGTATAATAAATAGTATAAATCAATAGCACCATTGTAAAACAAACTCTCAATTAAATAAATAAGTGGAACATTAATAAAAAAACCTTGAAATTTATTTGAATAACTTCTTAAGTGAAGTATTAGCATCCGAATCTTTCTTCATAACTTTAGAAACTGCCATTTCAAAATCTTCTTGGGTGACATGAACTCTTCTTTCTCTTAAAGCAAACATACCAGCTTCAGTGCAAACACCCTAAAAATTATTCGTTAATTGATTATTTCAAATAAATCCTAATCTTTTTCTTACCTTGACCTCTGCACCAGAAGCTCCTGGCATTTTAAGCGCTATCTTATTTAAATTTATACCACGAGTAAGGTTCATTTTCCTAGAATGAATTTTAAGGATATCGGTTCTAGCTGTTTCGTTTGGTGGTGGAAATTCAATTTTACGATCAATACGTCCAGGTCTTAATAGAGCTGAATCTAAGATATCAATTCTATTGGTAGCCATAATGACCTAATTTAATAAGTTAATATACTATTATAAATTATAGGTTTTTTCTCTTACCTTAATATTTTTAGTAGCTTCAAAACCATCCAATTGATTTAATAATTCTAACATAGTACGTTGTACTTCGGAATCTCCAGTACTTGATTCTGATCTAGAAGAACCAATAGAATCGATTTCGTCCATAAAAATAATACTTGGAGCATGTTCACTATAATAAAAATTAATAAATAAACCATATAACTTTGTAATTTAATTATAATATTACCGTGCCATAACGAATAATTCACGTACCATACGACTACCTTCTCCAATATATTTTTGTACCAATTCAGATCCAGAAACTCTTATAAACTTACAATCAGTATGATGGGCTACTGCACGTGCTAATAATGTTTTTCCTGTACCTGGTGGCCCATAAAGTAGTACTCCCTAATAATACTTAATATTTGCTATAAAAGTAAAATATATTTTGAACTTACTTTAGGTTGAGCAATACCTAAAGATTCAAATAATTCAGGATGTTTAACTGGTAATTCAATAACCTATATAATGTTAGTTTTAAATAGTTCAATAAAATAGTGGCTTTTACCTCTTTAATTTCTTTAATTTGTTTATCTAATCCACCAACCATATCATAGGTAGAATCGGGTACTTTTTCTACCATCATAAGGGATACAAGTGGATCAATTTTATTGGGTAATACTCTATACAAAGTATAATAGTCCGATCTTAAAGCTACTCTTGCGTTAGGAGTAATAGTAGACAAATCTAAACCACTAGCAATATCCACTACATGTTTTCCTTCTGGATTGACTTTAACTAAGACTTTCTTCTTACCCATTAACTTGACTACTTCTCCAACTAACGAAGAGTTTTCGTTCAATAATTGTAACTCTTCTCTTAGTAATCGAACTTAAATCAGATTAGTAAATAAAGAAATGAAAATTATTAAAAAATTGTACCTTTAGCATTAAGAGAGTTACGTTGAGCTTCTAAACGTCTTAAATTTTGGGTTTTGTCATGGATGGTTAGCTCCAAAGTATTGATTTTACTTTGATAATAATTCATTATCCCTTTACTTGGGCTGTCCAAAATAATATCACTTTGAATAGTCCCCATTTTTTTTACTTAATTGCTTTTAAAAATGAGTTTGTTTTTCTGTAATATTTTGTCGAGTTTCTTTATTTGCTCTCCGCTTCGTAAAAAAAATCAGTTGAATTAAATAAAAATAAAGATAAAATCTCTAAGCTATAGCTTTTGAATTAGATGATGACGAAAGGAAGCTTAGTAATTCTGTTAAAATTTAATTGGTCAAACATTAGCTGATAACCATTGGTTAAAGGAGAATAAAATAATCCATTTTACCCATAATAATGATACTAAATGATTCTAGCTAATTTAAAAAATTAAATTGAATTAAAAAAATAAAACTATAAAAAAATGAATTTTACAAAACTATTAAAACCATTGACACATAGATTAGGGTATAGAAGCATTAGTAATGCAGCGAATAAAGTGAAAAGTGGAGGTAGTATAGGATACAATAGATTACAAGATTTTTATTATGATGTTATACAAGAAGATTTAATGACCATGAAGTTTCAATATCCTGGAAAAGAAGTAGATGCTACTCAAAACCAACCATATAAAAGAGAAAGTTTTCAAGGTCCTAGATTTGATGAAGATGGGAAAATCATTCATAAAAAAGGTAGTATTCGACCAAAGAGACCTTCCGATTTATTGATAGGTCCAAATAATATCCCAGAATTAGAAAAGATTGAAATACAACTTATGATGAAAGAAGCTATTACTAATAAATATGCTTTACTTTCCGCTTATCTTATGTTACAATCTATTACTGGCGAAAAAGCAACTACAGTAGTATCAAAATCCAATGTAGCTGTATGGAAACTACGAAAAGGTCAGCCAGTTGGTTGTCAAGTTACTTTAACTGGTGGGGCTATGTATTCATTTTTAGATAAATTAGTAGAAGTAGTATTACCAAGAATTAAAGAATGGGAAGGCTTCTCTTCTCAATCTGGAGATGGTACAGGTAACTTAGCTTTAGGGTTTCCACCTTCTGCTGTAGGTTTATTCCCAGATCTAGAAATTATTTATGATATGATACCTAATATTTCCGGTTTTAATATCGTTTTTAATACCACTTCTTACCGTGATCCTAATGCCAGACTTCTCATGTCTGCCCTCCAACTTCCTATAGTTAATAAAAGAAAATAAATGGTTAACAATTAAAATAGAACAAAAGCATATCTACTACATATGGGAGCCACATCATTTTTTTATACAAACTGTACTTTTTTTTTATTTTTAGACAACATTTTACTATCCTCAATACTGATTTCCTTATATTTTACTTTGATTAAATACAATTCAATTAGATAATTTAATTTTTAATCGAACTATTTTAATGAATTTATTACTTAATGATAATGAGAGTGCATTTTTTATTATACAGGTTTTTACATATTGGAGGCAGTTTTAAAATTACAGTTAAAAAAAAGAAAAACATTTAAACACAAAACATTATAAATGGTTTTTCCTCAATAGTATAACACTTTAATATTTTTTTATTTAAAATATTATGAAATAACGAAATTATTAATAATACTAAAGCAGTAAAGTTCAAAAATTTAACTTTTTCCCCAATAAGATTTTGAAAAAATAAATTTTTGAGACAGCATCAATTTAATTAAAAAAATTACTACTAGTTTGTATTCACATTAAAAGTTTTTTTAATAATAAAATTTTAAAAACAAAATATCTATAATATAATTCTATATGTTTATTAGTTTAAAATTATAATTTATAACCCAGCTAACAAAAAAGTTTATTTTGAAGTTTTTAAAAAGCTATAAATTTAAAAAATCAATTTTACATGTATATTATTTAAAATATAAAAATAATATAATAAACTTCTATAAAATAAAACTATACTACTTTTTTTAACTAAGAATAAATTTTTATTTTATAATGTAAATTTTTATTTAAAAAAAAGGATATACTAATATATACCTTAAGTTGTTTTTATTATTTAATTTCTTTTTATCTTTTTTGTTTTTTAAAAAGTACCCCCCTTAAGTAAAAACAGTCTGTATTTTTATAAAACAAAATTTAAAAACATTATCAGCTAAATGTTGAAACAATAAAAGTATTTCTATATAGTTTATACTGATTCTATTAAATAGAACAGTACAGAATTAAAATAATGCTTAAAATTTTCTGAGACAACATCACTTTATAAAATTGTATAAGCCATTAGGCAATTGTATAAAATAGTCTGGTTTTTCAATTTTAGCCATATAAACTAACTTTTAACTATGACATCCATATTAAAATGCGGAAGATAGTATATTAAAAAGCAAATAATGTAAACTATTAGAACATTTATTAAAAAACCCGATTGATTGTATAATTAAAATCTATTTTTGGCCATCCTTTTAGATATTCTTTTAACAGTATCACCTACCGTAAGATGCACAAACACTGAAGCGTTACATACAATAGGTTCAATCCCAGCGGTAAGACTCAAAGTGGTCATTACGCTATCCTGTACTGTCATATTGTTTGCTGTTAGATGCCTTACTAAAGAAGGAAGAACAATTGGAGCAACTGGAGTAGTAATTCCCGACAATTCTAATACCTTAAGTATTTGGGGATGAGTGGATATAAAATGAATTTCAAAAAAAGCATCGTTTAATTGATTTTGTGGCCCCCTTATAAACTCTTCATTGATTTCTTCAATAGAATCCAGTTTTTCGGGTTCTTTGTTGTTTTCTAGAGATAATCTGTTGAGTGCTTCTACCCCAGCGTATTTGGATAAGGTATCCCTGATATCAAACAAACCTTCTAGTCCAGAAGAATCAATGAGATTAACAGAGCCAAAGTCCAAAATGATTGCTTTAAGGAAAGGCAAAGAATGAACACTTGGAGCAGCAATTCCAGTCTTTTCTTCACGTAATTTACGAAGCTTATGCCCTCTTTGCTCCAAATCTTCGCACCATAGTTTATTTTCGGATTTCGTAGGTGGAGCACCGCTTTTAGTAGCTTCTAGGACCAAATCTAAAATACAAGTTTTAAAGTAATCAATATTGGGAAAGATTAAAGATTCTTGAGGTTTGAAAATTAAAACACCGGGCAATGGAAACTTAGTGTCATAAGCTGGATGTTTATGGTCAATAAATACATTGGTTCGATTGATAACTTGAGATAATAAATAAAGGTGTGGACGTGCAATGCGATAGATTAATATCAAAAACGCCAAGCCCAAGGAAGACCCAATACCAATCTCAGTTCCTGCAAAAAAAGTAGCCAAGGCTGCCAACAGAAAAACTAAACAATCAGTGGGCTGAATTTTCCATAAATGAAAGACAGTCTTGTATGAAGATATCAATGAGGAAGCTGAAACAACAATAATTGCAGCCAAAGTAGCATTTGGGATATAAAAAAAGGCTGGTGCAAGGAAACTTATTGTCATTGATACAACTATTCCTGTAAAAGAACTAGCCAATGGGGTATGAACCCCTGATTGTGCAACTATAGCAGATCCTGTAAAAGAATCGGTGGCTGGATAGGCTGAAAAGAATGAAGCGCATAAATTGCTGGTTCCTAAGGCAAATAATTCCTGAGAAGATGAGATTTGATAACCACCTTGTCTTGCAAAAGCTTTACATAGAGCTATGTGTTCTAAAACTCCAATTAAAATCACAGGTAACAAATCAAGAGAAACTTCAGCTAATAGCTTGGGGTCAAGGTTGTGTGTTCCTATATAACTAAAACCTTGGGACACCGTTTTGACGATTTTCAAATCAAAATCGGGTCGAGTTTTAAACATCACAAACGAAACGACTGTAAATATTAACATAGTTAAACCAATTGAAAGCCCTTTTAAAAATCTCATAGCTGGGTACCTTGGACTTAAAATTTTAGATACGAAATTCAAAGTAAATATAAATGACAAAGAACACAAACCAAACATCAAATCTATCCATTCAAGTTTCGGAATATTCGAAAACAGGTTATAAATAACGGTTGTAGTCGAATCACTTGAAGATACATTTGGAATTCCAAGGAGGATAGGCACCTGAGTTAAAATAATTGTTAAAGCAGCACACGAAGTAAAACCCATAATTACTGGCTTTGGTATTAGATCTAAAATGATTCCTAACTTAAATATTCCCAAAATAGCCGTAATAATAGAGCTTAAGAAAGTCAAAGCAACTGCAATATCTACTGGTGAAAAATCGGGATTAATTTTTGTTATTCTAGTAATAGCAGAGCCTATTATTAGAGACAACATGGCTGTAGAGCCAACAGAGACTTCCCTAGAGGTACCCATCAGTGGATATAAAATTAGACATATAAAAGAGATGTATAAGCCATAAGCTAACGGTAAATTAGCTAGTTTTGCATAAGCTAAAGATTAAGGGACAAGCATGATTCCTGCGGTGATTCCAACTATCATATCTTGTAATATCCATTTACGATTATAATTTGGAAGCCAATTAAAGATGGGGAAGAAGGATTTGAAATAGTCTGATATTTCACGCTTTGCTTGTTTTGCAATTAAACAAACGTTTTCTTTGGTTGTTAAATCACCATGGTATTTTCTTTCTTGTATGTCATCGCTAAATTTTAAAGTTGTCAACATTTTTTAATCATGTATTCTTCCCGCCTTCTGTCTATTTATATGTCTAGTTATACTTCTTTATTTACTTGTGAGTCATTTTTTGATTTCCTTTCTTTCTCCACTAATTTGTATTACTGGATTTGATAAATGAGTTTTGTAGTAAACATATTCATTCGCTATACTTTAAATTTTTAAATATAGAAATCCTATCACAGCAGTTTTAAATGTTAATTTTACCCCGAAGTACCATAAATTCATAATTCAAGAAATAAAAATAATTATTTAAATTATTACTCAATAAAGCTAGTTATTTTAATATCCAGGTTGTGTTCCCTTTTTTCTAACACATGGCTAAAGGACTCATAGATGTGTGTAATTTTGTCTACAAACATAGAAATGCTCTTAAATTAAGGATTGCTGTTGATTTTACGCTATGTTTCTAAAGAAAATTGAGAACTTGTATTATTGAGTTCAACGCTTTTACTACTGAATAATCAAATTTTTTAAAGTTGTACTTTATTCCACTAGCAAGATATTGATATGAGCCAAACAATTAGTAGCTTTATATAAAAACTAGCAGATGTGTAGTAAGTTATAAAAATAATAGGGTGGAAAAACAGCATATGGATAGGTTGAAGTATACCAACAGTTAAATTGTATAAAATATCAAAATTATACTTTATATAACCAGGGTATATTTTATAAAAATTACTCAAATTTTATAACCTGTACTAAGTTAATTTTTAACATGCTAAAAATAATCTGTATAAATTTTCTATAACATACAATATAATTTTTATCATAAATATATTTATTAAAAAATAATAAATCATTAACTTACATTTGTTTAATTTTTGCTTTATTGAATTTTTAACTAAGAAACTTAATATAGGGACATATTTTTTCGTTCAATAATTTTACTAACAATCTTTTCACTCAAATAGCGCTTAAAAAATGGAAAAAATGATGAAGCTAAAAAAAACACCCTCATATATTGTTTTTTTTGGTTATTATAAACAGTTAACTAAAAAACTTTACAACTTTTTTCCTGAGCATTAAATTTCACAACACTTTAAAATAAAATTAAAACTGATTTGCATGTAAAATTTAGTAGCTTTGTTTATATTCAGCAAGTTATAATTTTTTTAGATATAAATTTTTTTGTTTAAGTAAACTTATATTGTGCTTTATAAAAAATCAAGTTTTATCAACATTCAATATAAAACGTTGGTATTCTCAAAATTTGTAAACAATGTTATTATAGTATCAAACTTAAAATAACCAATCTAATTTTAATCAGAATGATATTAAATTGTAGTTCTACTTTATATTAGAAATCTTTCATAAATAAAGGTAATATAATATTGTGGAGTTTATGTATATTTAGCCAAAATATATCAACTGTTAATTTTTTATCTTTTAGAAAACCTTGAAAAAGACGGAGGCTCCCAAGTATCTTATTATTGGGGGAAAAGGTATACAACTGTTAATCTTATATTGTAATATTTAAAAGCAGAAAATAAAGCTTAAAGGATACTTGAATGGAAATTAAGACGCTTATAATTTCATAGAACTTTTATACAATTCTTGAGCATAGTTAGAACACTATGAAAAAAAAGTAGGAATAATAGTTAAAACTTCATAACATCAATTTAACTAAGGTATTAAGTGTTTTAAAGGTTATTTAGAAAAAAAGAAACAAAGCTTAATTATGTCAAAAATATTGATTAATAGGGAAAAGAAATCAACGTACTAAAAGTCATTATACTATATATAATAGTTACTTTAAACAGCTTTAGATATCCCTGTTAAGGTGAGTCTCTAGATTACCCTATAACTTAGTGTTTGAACTATTAAGTGAACCTTAAAATTGAATGACAGTAATCTAGTAAATAATATAGTATACTAAACGTACTCTGATGAGCATTATATAATTTAACTAATAGTATATTTAATAATTGGCTTAACCACTATGTATTAATACGAAAATATAATCTAAAATATAATAGTAGAAAAATAGCCTCTTTTTACACAAATAACTCAAACTAACTACAAATAGCAAAATGATATAAATGAGCTATACCAATAACTTAATTTCATATTTGTTTGGAACTATTACCTAATCATATCTATTAAACAACTTAACAATATATGGCGTATAGTGTATTGTGGTAGGCATTAAACCATAGTTAATGAACCGATAAATGTCCGAATGCATTTAATACACATATATATTAGTCAGAATAAGCTATTCTAATACATTTGATTAAGGTTTTGATATTAAAACACCTAGGATGGTGGTTATATTCTGTCAAATGACGTGCTATTAGTACAAAATGATGATATTGGGCTAATTCTACACTGACTTTGGTTTTTTATTAGGTTTTTTCTATCGATATACAGCATAATCCTAGATCTTATTTTTAATTATCTTTTTGTTTTGTCCCAAAGTTGACTCAGATAAACCGTTGTACCTTACATAAAGTACACAAAAATAATGGTTAATCTAGAATCATTTATGATTTTTGTTTGGACATTTGATTATCATTATTAAATTAGAAAGCTTAATGATCTCTATCATTCACAAGAATAGCAAATTCATTTAGAATTTTAAGCAAGTTTTGCCTTTAAATAGAAATAAAAACAACTCTTAATAAAAATTTATAATCTATAATTTTTGTTTCAATTTCTTAGTTCTAATCCAGACATAAAATGGCACAATCTTTTCATATTATGACCCTACCACTAGTTAAAAATAAGGAGAAACAAAATTATACTATAAAAATCAGCAATTAGAATACTAATGACAATATTTTTTATTGATTAATAATTAATAATTAATAATCTAACGAACGATGAACGAACAGTTAAAATTAAAAGACGATATTGAAGCACGAAATTACTTTGGTGAATTAAATTTTAAAGAAAAGACAGTCCATACTCTTCACCGTATAAAAGAAGCCTCTCCAACCTACTTTAAATCTTTTTTTCCGATATTTTCATGGGCAACCAAGTATAATAGAAAATGGCTCTTAGGCGACTTTATCGCTGGTGTAACTGTTGGTGTTATGGTTGTGCCTCAATCTTTAGCATATGCAAAATTGGCTAATTTGCCTGTAGTTTATGGCTTATATACTGGTTTTATGGGTGTCATGCTTTATTCTCTTATGGGAACTTCAAGAGAAATTTCTGTTGGGCCTACTGCTGTATTATCTTTACTTGTGGGCTCTGTAGTTACAAGGGTGTTAAATCATGGATCTCAATTTTCTGCGGTAGATATTGCCGTTGCTCTGGCCTTTTTAGGATCTATGATAACTTTCATCATGGGTATATTTAGGCTTGGTATTTTACTTGATTTAATTCCCAATCCTGTTATTATTGGATTTACTACAGGTTCTGCATTCACAATTATTCTTACTCAGGCTGCCCCTTTATTGGGTATCCCTAATGTATCATCCAACGATCCTACTATCACAATTATTTATAATTTTTTTACAAACATACCAAATCTTAATTGGAGAGACCTTGCGTTCGGACTTAGTTCATTAGCTTTCATCCTTATCCTGGACTTCATTTCTAAAAGATTTTTAAAAAAATACCCATCAATTAGATTTTTAAAAATTGCTTCTAATGGCCTTGCTGTGTTAATCTTCACTATCATTTCATTCTTGGTATTTAATTCCAACCCAAAATTTACATTGAAAATTGTAAAAGAAGTACCAAAAGGATTTAACTACATTGGGGTACCTAATCTTAACCCACAGTTATTATCGGATGTAGCATTAGAGTTGATTCCAGTTACTCTTATTGGTGTTTTAGAACATGTTGCTTTGTGTAAAGCCTTTGCTCGTCAATCTAGTTACCAAGTTTCTTCTTCTCAAGAACTCTTTGCTTTGGGTGTTTGTAATTTCTTTGCTTCTTTCTTTGGTGCTTTCCCAGCAACTGGTTCCTTTTCAAGATCTGCAGTAAAATCCCAGTCTGGAGTACGTACTCCTTTTGCCGGGATTTGGACAGGTACAGTCGTATTAATGGCTCTAGGTTTCCTTACCCCTGCTTTCTACTATATACCTAGTGCTACCCTCTCCGCTATCATTATAGTTTCTGCTTCTTCTCTTATTTCTTCCTACAAAGTTGTTTTAGACCTTTGGAAAGTTCAACCAAGTGATTGTCTAGTATTTTTATTAGCAACCTTAGCCACCTTTTTTGCAGGAGCAGAAATTGGTATTGCCTCTTCAGTAGGTTTAGCTTTCCTTATTTTAGTATACCAAATTGCACGCCCACATCTATATCTATTGGCTCAAGTTGTTGGAAGATCTGGAGTATTTATTGATCAAAAACATCCAGGATATAAAACATCCTCTCCTCTTCCAGGAGTACTCATCTTTAAGCCTCAAGAATCATTAATATTTCCAAATATTGACTACATCAGAGATAGCCTTTTAGATGTTGTTTTGGAAGTAACTAAATCTGGATCTGCGGTTATAAATCCGGAAGATAAATTATGGTGTGATGATTTAGAAGTAAGAGGAAATAAGCTTAGAGCAGCAAGAGAAAGGCAAACTGGTATTGCTGCTCCAGATTCTAAATCTCTCACATATCTTAAAGCTATTATTTTCGATTTTAGTTCAGTTAATTTAATCGACTCTTCTGGACTACAAGGTTTATTTGATATCAGAGACATGTTATCAAGGTATGCTGGCGTTAATGACAATAAAACAATAATTGAGGTAAAGTCCAAAGAGAATATAGATCAGGAATTTGCAATCGAAGGCGCTAGTGGAGAAAACTCTGCTTCTTCTTCTTTAAACTTTAACGAGGATACTAAATTCTTTGAGATGCATTTTGTGTCAACTAATCCTCAAGTATTAAAAGTTTTGGAACTTTCTGGAGTTACAAGTCCAGTTGCTCCAATTTTACCACGAAGCTTTCATAACCAAACCACCGAAGCTAACGTCCAACTAATTGAAGAAGGCGATTTTAAAATAAATGGTTTAAGCGATGAGATTGAACCAATTGTAAGTAATGCATCAAGATATGTACATTTAACTGTTAGCGATGCTATAGAACGCATGCGTATTAGTATAAACTCGAGGATACAACCCTAATGTTAAAGTTGATTTTCTGAATATTTATTTGTAGTATGTTTATTCCAAACTTAAGGTTTTAATCTTTTTAATAAAATTGAATTATTTTTATAACTATTGTTTTATTATTTAGATTTAATGTGCATTTTTTATCAAGTATTATTTTGGATAAAATATAAAAGTAATTTTAGTATTATTTGTATTTGTAATACAAAAAATATAAATTCAAAATTACTAAATTAAAACTTTCAATAGGCTTTTAGTTGATTATTTAACATTCTAATACATAATTTTTTCGAATTGAGCTCATTATAAATAAAATGCACTAAAATTTCAATCATCTAACTTTCTCAAACTCACACATATTAATAAAATGTCATAAAATTGATTAAAATTATTAATTGCTGTAAAAACGATTAAGTATAATTTTATTTTTCATATAATAAAACTTATCTTTGAAGCATTTAAAAGCTGGAAACCGCATAACAATGTGAGTTTATAACAATCATATATGATAATTTGTTTTTAATTTTTAAATATATGTAATGAATAAATTAATTAATTAAGATAGCTATTTTTTGAAAATTTGTATGTTTAAATAAATTAGCATGCTTTTTTAATTAAAAGTCTACTAATAATGTTTCCAAACTTTAGGCTCAAAAATGAACAAAATGTTGAAAGAAAAAGGTTATTCCCAAATATAGCTCTTAATCGATTTTACAAATTCACTCCTTTCCATCCAAGTTCCTATAGCGGAGAAACTAAGAAAATTTAAATGCGAAAATTTAAAATTTTGTTTTTTACTTTTTTAAATAGCCAGAAATCATGTATTATAATCGAGTGAATAGTAGTGAAAGTGAGTATGAAAGCGTAAGAGGAATAGACTACGAGGAAGAGATTCAACTCAATGATACAACACAAGAAAGAGGGGCTCAAAGTAGGTGGTCCAAGTTTATGAACAAAATAATATATCATCCGTTTGAACGCGTTTTAGACTCTTTATCCAAATATTCTATATTCAATAAGTTAATAGATATATGTTTTGAAATCAAATATTGGATTGATGAAAAGAATGAAAAAAGGCCTTATGTAAAGCCAGCTATTATATTTATAATCGTCTCAACTTCCATTGTCTTTTTCTCCATCTTGGGCTGGAGCCACTATATCGATTATGTAAATACTTTGGCAAGCTACGAAGACTCCGAATTTGAGTTTAACAGAAACTTAACCAGTTTAGCGGATCAGGAATACAATAGACAAGATGAAAGGATAAGTGAGATGTTAAATGAAATGTTAAGCCATTATACGACTGATTTTAGCGATCTGCCTCCTTCGGAACAGCACAAACTGAATTTGTTACACCAGATAAGGGATGCTAAAAATGTAGAAAAAGGTAATCCTTTTTCATGGGTTCCAAAGTTTTTGAAAGGCTCCAGTGATAAGGTTCAAAACGCTCGATGGGAAGCTCTAGATAGGCTAAGAAGATTACAGGTTAGGAAATCATTTTTACATGGTTGGAATAGCTATAAAGAGTTAGCATTTGGTCACGATCAAATATTGCCTTTAAGGAAAACATATACCGATGAGTAATTTGTTTTCTGACTTTTATTTATTTGTTTATTTATTTATTTTATAGCTATCAAGGGTAAATTAATTATTACAAGAAAGGAATAATTTTTATAATAAACTTAGTTTTGGGATGACATTATTTGATAACTTAGATACGCTTATAATAATGGGATTAAAAGAAGAGTTTGAAAACGCGAAGAAACAGGCTTTGACAGTAGACTTTAGTAAACTAGTAAACTATTTTAATTATTTTTTGATAAACAAATATTTATTGTTCAGAGCGGGATCGTAGAGTTCGATAAATTTATCAGCTCATGTTTGGGAGGCTTATTAGGGGCGTATGAACTTACAAATGATGACGATTTGTTAGCTAAAGCTGAAGAAGTGGCGCAATTAAGTATGATAGCGTTTGAAACTTCCCATGGTTTACCTACATCAACCTTTAAGTTTAATGGTGACAATACTAACGAAAAGTGGACAACGATCTCTAAATTAAGTTCCTTTCAACTGGAATTTATTAAACTCGGAAAACTAACAGATAACCAAACATACATAGAAAAAGCTAATTTAGTAAGAAACTTATTTGATTTAACTATATTAGATACACCAGACATTTTTCCAACTCAGTTTGATATTGAAGTAATTAAACCAAGTGGAAAATCAAGTTTAGATAAAGATGGTGGAAGATACTATGATGTATTATTTAAAGAATATTTATTATTAAATAGAAAAGACCAAAAATTAAAAGAGAAATATTTAAAGTCTCTTAATGCAATACAACGTAAATTGGTGATTGGTCATCCAGATATGAGTAAAACATTTTTGGGCGGCTTGAACACTAATAATGAATTGGAATACGCAATGAGTCACTACTCTTGTTTTTTTCCGGGGTTAATTGCATTAAGTTCACCCATATTAAACAGAGCTAAAGATATCGAACTTGCTGAAAATATAACATCAACTTGTTTAAATTTATACAAATCCGCCCCAACTCAATTAGCTCCAGAGCACATATACTTCTTGGGTGTTAATCCTAATGATTATTACTCGAAAATATCTTCATTTACTAATTCCACTTTCTTTGAAGAAAATTATTTTTCAATTTATGATGCCAACTTTTTATTATCTAGTGAAACGATGGAATCCCTCTTTTATTTATATAGAAGAACTGAAGATAGAAAATATCAACAAATGGGATGGGATATATTTATAGTAATTTTACTTAGTCTTTTGACAACTAATTTTAATTAATTTATATAGGCAATTGAAAACCATTGTAAAGTTAAGTATGGGTATTCCACTTATGATAATGTGTTAATGGAACGTAAGTACCAAAATTCAAATAAAGTATTGTTGGGAGAAATGCCCTCCAGCTTTTTATCAAAAACTTTAAAATATTTATATTTGTTATTCTCGCCCCTTGAGCAAGTTCCAAATCGAAGCAACTCGGCTTCATCTATTAATGACCTTTCTTTAGACTTTTATCTAGATCTAAATGCGTTTATTCTATCCCCTGGAGCACATCCGCTTAAGATTATCACTGATAATTGATTGCCAAAACAAACAATCTTTGATTACATGGTTAGCTTTGGTTTAGTATCTATTTAAATGGAATTGTATAAATTTATATTGTAATAAATTCAGAGGTTATCTTGAAACTTTTTTGTAGCAGTATCAATGTGTGTTTTATCTTAAATAATAGTACAAATTTTCAGAAAGGGTTATAAACAGATATTAGGATATTTCTTTAATAACAAAGGATCAAATCAAGAAGAATTATTTTCATATTTAAATATTAGTTACAATAAGAAATAAATGAAAGCTCTAAAGGAATGATAAAAATGATATCCCTGATTATTATTGAAAATATAGAAACTAGATTCTGTATTTCAATTATAGTGTCTTTGTCAGAATTAAAAGGCAACTTTACTAAATATTATAATTCATTTCAACCAGCACCTTTTCTACTCAGTAGCTAATGCTAGCATAAAGTTGAATGATAAAAGCCATGTACACAAAGATAAATACTTTACAATAAATTAATTATAGTTTAATATAAAAACTTGAAGTTAAACATTCGGATAGGGCAACTCAGGCTTTGGGATTTTAGAAATAAATGAAGGATTATTTTTAAAAATATATTCTCTATTTAGCTTAATTTCTCTAAGATACGCTTGGATAAAAGGATCCCTTCTTGCCTTATCTTCACCAAGTAACAAAGCTCTATTAAGTAAAAAATTAGGTTTGGGTGCCCTATTTTCTTTAATTAATTCTAACAAGTCGTCTTTAGTATAATTGCTACTTAATATTGATTTAGCACTTAAAGCTGGTTTAAAGCTACTTTGTATACTACTTGAATTAATTGGTAGTGCATTGACTATATCATTTGATGCTGGTACTATTTTGTAATTTGATTTAGGATAATCAGGTGGCGTAAAGGAGATAGATTTAGATTTGGAATGTAAATTAGGGGAGTTAGGAGACGCAAGCGAAATGGATTTAGATTTAGAATGTAAATTGGGAGAACTAGGCATAATAGCTTGGTTGAATGACTTTCTTCTCTCTTCAGAACTTTCAATAAGTCTTGATACTCTTTCAACTGATCCACTGTTGTAATTATAGGCTGATTTGTAATCAGATTTACTAATCTGCATTGAAACTGGTCTCAGCTTATTTATAACTGGCGTTGAGTTACTTTGTTTTAAAGCAACTGGCTGTATATTTGAATAAATAACTCCATTGCGTCGATTGTCATTGGTTGAAGTTGGTTGAACTCTCTGTCTGATAGATGAAGCTGATGACCCACCACTTAAAATAGTAGTTTTTCTTCGTTCATCTTTTTTATTTGATGTTTTAGCTTCGGTAGGCACATTCATCATTGAATGTCTTCTATTGTCATCAATTTTATTGATATTTACTGATTTGATAGCTTTGGTTGTTGATGATGATTTCAAAGAAGGCTTACTAGGTGATTTTGTTGGAGTCGAAAGTTTAGCAGAATTAGGTGCTATGGCTAGTGATGTTATTGGGATTGGAGAAATTATATTATTGATCATTTGATTTGAATTTATTACAATTGACATTGATTTAGCCTTCGTATGATTAGATTTCTTTTCGCTATTAACATTGTTTCCATTGGTAACAGGCGTCTCTTTCATCGTCTTAAGTCTATCCTCTTCATCTAACATCTTTGGTACAACGATTGCAATTTCTTCTGGTGGCATACCTTTAGCTTCACATTCAGCCAAAGCTTTAGTATATCTAATAAAGTATGCCTGAATATCATCTGGCATTCTAAAGTCATTTCCACGTATTGGTTTGTCATCAGAAACGCTAGTTGCCTTATTTTTATCATTGGAAACAATTGAACCATTTTTTTCACTTAGAGTAGAAACTGGCTTATTCTTATTTTTGTTAAAATCAAATTGTTCTTTATCTTTTTCTGTAACGCCAAATAGCGCATAATCATCCATTCTACCTAAATTAAAGTGGGAAAACATAGAGTTATCATCAGGATCAAACATGTTACTACCTTGTGAAAAAACAGGCTCGAGATGCTCTTTATACTTAAATGAAGTAAAATACCGCCTTCTTCTAGCTAAATTTTGCATAGTGGCTTCTTCATGCTTTTTTATTTCTGCTGAATTGAACGACTCAGGCTCGGAATCATGATCATTGGTATCACTCGATGCGATTAATCCAGGACCTGGGCTTTCAAATTTGAAAACTTTCATTAATTCTTCGTCACTACATTCATTCTTTGTTAGAAATTCATCGTCAGGTATATCTAACATCTCGTCCATTGATTCCCGAAATTTTTCTATTGAAGTTAATTCGTCATTGTCACATCGCATATAGATGCTTTTTGGGGCCCTAGAAGCCCGAAACTGGAACTCTCTTGTTGACATATACTTATTGATCATTTTAAAACGAACCTGCTATTTTAAAGAATTATTACGTTTATTTACTCCCTTTTTACAAACTTAACTACTCAAAAATGATTAAACATTAATGTGGTGATTGATTCTTTTTTAATTTTTCAGTTATTTAAATTGATTTGTTTATTTTCAAAAAGCGGCCAATAAATTTTAAAAATTTTATATTTTGCGTATCCCTTCGTTCTAAACTTCTGTAATCGAGCCAATTAAAAGTTACCTACAAGTTTAACCACTCTTTTATTTGCTCAAATTTTTGGTATTTTGGCTATTTTAACTCTGATAAAAAAATAACGCCACAGCTCCACTTAACCATGGAGAAAACTTAGTTAAATTTCATTTAATAAATGCCAACGCATTACAATTTCAATAGATTATTTAATTTAATAGTAGATAGTTAAATCTACTATGCTAAGTAATTTAGATCTTATTACTAAACTCAGATAATCCAATCATTCTAACAACAAATTCTATTCTTTTTATTAGACCACTATTTTTTTAAATAATTTTTTCTCATTTTTACGTTGATTAACATTAGTAATAGCAATATCTAAAAAAATATACATTTTATAATTTGTATACTTGTGTCGGTTTTACCCTAATCCGTAGTGAGTTTATTCTAATTTACAACACTTTATTATAGAATGTTTAAAATTAAGATTAATGTACAGACAAATAAGTTAAATAAATGCTCTTAAAAAAATCATTTTATTAAATTTGTTGAGTATGTAGTAAAAGCTAAGATTTAGCAAAATCGAAATTCATACAAACATTGGAGAGCAGATAAGCCAGTAGGTACATTTGAAAGATAGTTCAACTCATATTCAAAGTGTTTCATTAATACCTAATAAAAATTACGTCGTTAAAACATCAAAAGCTATCCATCGATATTTTCAACAAATTTACATTTGCTGCTATGACATTTTGTACCCTGGGTATGAGTGATGGTTTAGCATTGGTCATGTGGTTTGTTAGCTACACATTTATCATTTAATTTCAAAACTAGTTTACTTTCAGTGCCATCGGAAAATGATAATGATTTAAACGATTTCACACTGCTAGAACTCACTCTGTAAGTGTATGTACTTTGATTCACCAGGTCCACTTTTCTATTCAAAGGATTTACAGTTTCTGTTAATTTTAAATCAAAGGATAAAGCTAAACCTGAGCCTTCACATTTAATATTTTCAATTGAGAAGTGACCCATAGTAGGAAGGATAGGGGAAAAAGTTTGAGGACATTGTACTCCACTTGGACAATAGAAATTCTTATATAAATAGTAACTTCCAGTTCCATCAAATTGCAATTCACTAAAATAGTTATACAAAACTACCTTAGAGCTTTTATCATCCTCTTTATAAATGCCTACTAAATTTTTGTTTATATTGTCTTTGCTTGGACAAAATGTTTTCAATAAATCATTTGCACCACGAAAACTATCAATAAGTGAACTTGCATTTATTATGTGAAATAAAAATAATAATGAAGGAAGAAAATAGATCATTTTAAAGCTTAATAAAAAGCCTTTAGATTGGATTTTATGTGTATTTATACTTTTAAACAGTTAATTTTTTATTTTAGCATGTTTGTCCTAAAAGTTTTAAAGCATTTTGAAAGGTTTATACTCCAAACACATTTTTCTAATATGTTTATATTATTGCTTATAATCTTTACTTTTACGCTTTTACTAGCTAAAGGGGATTAAATGATTCATTTATTTTGTTCTCTGATTTTACTTTTTAATAGGTATATATCATAAAGAACGTTTATAGTTTTTGATGTATGAATTTAATAACAAATAGTAAGGAAAACTACATTAAGCTTAGATGTCAACTATTAGCGTTTTAAAATTCATCTATTGAGACAGCACAATCAAAGCAATATTTTAAATATTTTTGAACAATAACAACAGTGTATTTTTTTTAAACTTAAATTTTGAATTTTGAATTATACAAACTTTATAATTAGTCTAATAAACTTTTAATAGATAATGTTTCAAAACATGTATATTCAACTATATTACTATTACAAGTGCTTTGATACCTTCTATTGAAGTCATATGTTGTCAATCAGATGGATGTATCTTAAATATTTTGATTATAATTTTGATAATTTTTCACTCTTATTTTAAATTATTATAAACCTTGATATAAAAATAGCGTTTTAAGCTTTATGAAGCAATACAATGGTTTTATTTTAAACCTCTATATTTAATATTAAATTCTATTCATATAATATATTACTTTGATAGATTATTATATTAAAAATAAACGTTTTAATTTGAGAAAATAAGGAAATTATTAAAGAATAAACAATTCAAATATAGAAAAGTAATAAAATTTCCTTTATGGTATCATTGTCAATTTTAAATTTAACATGATAAAGGAACTGTTAGGCCATACAAAACATTACTTTGTTTATGTAATATATTACTACTTATAAGTATAGATAAACTTTTATAAAATAGTTTAAACCAAAGATCTTTATATAATATATTTAACACCTATAAGCGTCACAATGTTTTGGAGATAGGTGTTGAAATTCACCACAAAAAAAGAACCAATGAACGTTAAGTTTAACAGATTAATTATGCAATTTTAATTATTTGCACCTGATTAAAAAAAGATCAAAAAATTCAAAAATTTAAGTTTTTATTTATACCATCCACTAAGCTGTGCTTTAAATTTAAGATAGCTGTGCTTAGATTGACTACTATTTTTATAATCAATAGCCAAATTTAATAATGTCTCAACGTCCTGCTTCTGAGCAATTTATTTCTACTTCAGAACAACCTCAATCCAACCCAATAGCAACCCCACCAGTTGACCCTAAAAGCCCTTTGGCTCGTCCCATCTCTGAGATTTATGCTAAAAAATCGTCTCCAGAAGGTAGCAATATACTACGTTTTTTATTTGAATTATTAGTTAATATTATTTTTAGACGAAGCACTTGAAAAATGGTTTGAAGATTTAACTCAATATGAAAGAACTCTTGAAGAGATGGCCAAAGCAAGCTTAGAACCCTCTTTCAAAGAGGAACTTGGTGCTGTTGAAAACTGGTTCTCTGCTCTTTCTGAAGCAGAGCGTACTGCTGCTCTTTATAGTTTAATCCATCAAGCTACTAATGTACAAGTTCGATTTTTTATCACCGTTTTACAAAAGATGACAAAAGATCCTATTAACGAAGCTTTAAGCCCACGACCAAGATCTGGTTTACAATGTAAGTTTATTTTTGATCTTTTATATTCTTAGTTTTAAAGTTTATTTTAAGCTTTGGTAGATATTCCTACTACGAATAGAAAAAAAGTTGGGGAGAGACATTCTATGCCAATCCCTAATCCAGATAGTACTAGTTTCCCCACTACTGTAGGAAATACACGTATAGCTAATCGTCTTAGTATTAAAGAGGACTTTTCTAAGCGTATTTCTCTTTCTGATATTCCGGAAGGCAATAAAACTAACTGGGAGCGTGGTAATGGGAAACTATCAGCTCGTTTTAGTGATTCATTTAAAGGAAAAAAGATACCATCCATTGATGTTAATGCAGCTTCTGGTTGGGGATCAGAAGAGGGTTCTAATGGAACATCCAGACCTAAAACAGCTACATGGAATAATAATAGACAAGACACTACTGAAGCTTCGCGTCCACGTTCAGCCAGCCATAATGCGGATCCAAATTGGGGATCTTTAAGAGAGGGTAGTGGTAGTGGAACACCTAAAGGAAGAAATCCAAATAATCTTACATTAAAAGTAGATAATGTTGAAATTAAAATTGATTCTCCTCATTGGCCAGGAAGTGCTAGAAGCAAAGCACTAAAATCTCCAGCTGTACCACCAGGTTTATTTTCATCTGGATATTCACCAATTTCTTGGGCAGCTACACCAACAGATGGCAGTTTTGTAAAATCACCAGCAGCACCCGATTCCAAATCTATTAATTTACCATCCCCAGTTCCAGAAGAAGGTCCGAAAGAACCTAAACCATTGGATCCAGTTGATTTTGAAATGATAGAAAGTAAGTTAAGTTTTATTAAACTATATAACATTAAAAATTAAAAATCAGGTGTGCCTGCATGGATGCGTTCACTTCGACTTCATAAATATACACCTATCTTTGAAGGTTTAACTTGGAGAGAAGTTATTAAACTTACAGATGAACAACTTTCAGAGAAAGGGGTAGCTGCTTTGGGAGCACGTAGGAAATTTTTAAAAGTTTTTGAACATGTTAAAAATCAAGCGAAAGAAAAGGTAAGTTTTATATAATTTGTTATAATGAATTGATAATAATAGGTTTTATAATAGGATATTCCATTAGAGCAAGAATAGTTTTAATTCATCAGTCAAGTTTTTTTTGATATACTAAATAAGTCCCTTAATAGTCCACTTTATTTTTAAAAATTAATGTTTTATACTTGATTATTCTATTTTCTTTTTCTTTTTCTTTTCCACACTTGCTTTATGGTATCTTTTTTTCATACTCATACGTTACTATTTTTTGTATTATTATTAAAGATTCAAATTGACCAATATTTTAATATTATAATCAAGTTTTGTATTTTATATTTTATATTTTAAAATTAGTATATAATTATTTAAATTACACAATTAGTTAACAAAATTCAATTTTTTTGATCAAGTTGCTATTTTAACTTCAATGTTACAGAGTACATTTTACTTGATTAATTTACTACGTAAGAATAAGATATTAGTTATAAATAAAAATCTATTTATAGCCCTATTTATTTTTAGAAATTCAAGCTTGATATTATTGATATTAAAGGCGTTGTAAAAAGCTATCTTACATATCGTTTTGATACAAATGTATGTACAAAGACTAAATAATATTCTAAAATAAACATTTCATTTATTTTATACCGACTAGAATTTTAAAGGTATTCTAAAAAATTAAGCTACATTAAAAAATTGAACTTCCAACGTAATTTAATTAGTTAGCAAATGCATTTTATTCGTAGCTTAAAAAATAAGCTAAAACTTGAATGTGTAAAAAGAAAAGAAATTTCAATCATTTGAAAAATTTTCACTAAAAGAATTCTTAACTAAATCAAAAATATGGAAGGATCAGCCAACATTACAATCACTTTAGTTGGTAACTTGGATTTACAATTATTATTATGGAATTTAAAAGGTATATAATTTGTTTTGGTTCTATCGATATACAACAACCCTATTAATTCAATATTGTAAATTTTTTATTAACTTGAAATAGATGTAGAATTACTTCGTTCAAGGTATCGAATGGTGTGCAATTTCATTGGGTGTTTACCCAGTAATCCATTACAAAACCACGACAATTCATTGCCTGCATTGTTAGCATTTGAACAATTATTAATCTTATTAAACTTAGATAATATACCCTTAAAAAATGAACCACCAATCTCCATTCATTTAGAACAATTTTCCATCAAAAAAGGGAATGATTTATCTCATTTAAAAGAATATGAAAAATTGTATAATGCGTTACCAAAGGCACCACCTGCCTTATTAGCGCCATTAAATCGAATATCTATTTCTTCAAAATATTTAGTTTATCTTTATCTTTATCAAGCTCCACAAAAATTTTTTATTACTTCAGGTTCCAAATTTGGTGGTGATTATTTATTGTATTATGGTAAGTTCGATTAATTGTTTCTTTTTTTATGTAAATGAAATATTGGTTGATTATTGATCCTTTTTTTAGACGATCCAGAAAGGTGCCACTCAAGGCATATTGTAAATACTTATGAACCAAATCAATTATTCACTTTAAGTCAATTAGTTAGTTATGGTCGATTAGCTACTGGTGTTAATAAAACTCGTGTTTTAGCTACTGTAAAAAAAGAAGATGAAAAGGCAGTCAATATTCGACTAAGTGCCCATTTATTTACTTTAGAATGGAGTGGTATTGTGTAATAGTTTTATATGAAATTTAGAACTTATTTATATTGGATCAACTTTGATTAATAAAAAAATGGATATTAATATATAAATTTAAAGATTAATTCAATCTTATCTTTTTTTGTTATTTTGCTATATTGCTTACCTTCTCCTTTAGCTTCGTTCGTTTATTATCTTATAAAATCCTTGATTCCTTGAGATCTCGTTTATTTTAATGCAAAATTACGTCACCGATTTCAATGCAAAATTTCTATGGGACCAATTAAATTAAGCCTTGCAATTCAAAGCTCATATTGAGCTACCAAAAAAGGCAAACAAAAGTAGTCTTATATCCATTTTTCTAAACTTCAATGGCTGGATTATTTCTACCTTTTCGATATGGACAATTAGAAGAAGGGGTATATCGTGGGGCATATCCTAAAGTTCGTAATCAAAATTTTTTAAAAAGGTGAATTTTGAAGTGAAATTTTCAAATAAAAATCAAATTCATATTGTATAGATTAAAATTAAAATCTGTATTAAGTTTAATACCTGAACAACCAAACCCGGATCTAGTGAAGTTTTGTAAGTTAAATGAAATTAATAATCTTTGGATAAGAGTTAGTAAACCAAAAGAAAACGTTCCATTATCGTATTCAAAAATCATTCGTTGTTTACAGGTGAGATTGAATATATTTTAAATAAAAAAAAGAATCTTAATTTTAACTTATTCCCAAGGTGATTATCAATCCAGAAAACTCACCAATTTATATCCATTGTATTGATGGTACCGTAGTGACAGGAATTGTAATAGCATGTTTAAGAAAATTACAAATGTGGACTGTAACTAGTTGTTTACAAGAATTTTTAAGGTAGTTATAATAATAATTCCATTAAAACTTAAAATAGTAATATAAGAAAACTTTTAGATATCATGATGAAGAAGTGATAACATCTGAAGAAACTGAATTTGTTCGTGGTTTTAAATCACCCATCGATATCAATTTACCTGTACCCTCTTGGTTATGGCCAAGTATTAATTTAATTAATAACTCTCATTTCACTCATCCTACCATACCTTGTAATTTGATATTACAACCAATGAAAATTATGCTGGACGAGAATGAAAGTGGAAATGAAATGGATAAATCTGTTTTAGAGAAAAGTAGTGGGAATGAATATGAGAATTTAGAAGTTAAAAGTGAACAGGAAGCAATTGATAACAAAGAATTGGAGAATAAGGAATCCGAGGTTGATCTATCCAGAATTGTTCAAGCGTTGGCATTAGAAGGGATTGATAATTAAGGAAAATAGGACTCTAGGGGTTATGTAATGGATTATAAGTTGAAGTATATGACTATTTTAAAATGAAATAAAAAGATTATTTATTAACAAAATAGAATATAATGATAGTTCATGATAATAGTTCATTTATGATGTTTTATAGTCAATCGTTAATATAAACTGGAATAATAATGTATTTTAATGAGTTAAAATTAAGTTTAATTGTATGTTTTCTAATTCTTATGATTGAGTTTTTTTACTCAAAATAAATGGTATATTTCAAAAATTTAAATTAATGTAAATAAACTAGTATTAATAAAAATAAAAAATAAAAAATAAAATTAAAGTTAATGTAGACAAAATAAAGTTAAAGTAAAGTTAAAATGAGACGGAGATTACAATCCATTTTTTCATAAAATAAAACTACGATCTATTAATTATATGCGCTAATTATGAAAATATCCAAAAACAATAATTTTATTTTGTAAAATTATTAAATACGGACCGGTGTTTTTCCGAAATTATCGAAAATAGATCGATATTTTATTTACTAAGTTCGAGTAGAAATCTAATTGGTTACCTTTTAAAAATATAAAAAGATAAATATTCCAAACTTTTTTTATTTTATATTCCCAAATATTAACATAGTATAAATGCTACTAACAGGGCTACTAAAACAACGATGTATCTTGGCTCGGTCTATTTTATCTCCAATTAAATTACAACCTAAGTTTCGACCTATTAATAGAACATTAACAACATTATCTATCAATAATAATAATAATAATAATAATAATAATAATCAGCAACAACAACCCCATTGGTTACAATCAAACAAACGAAATATTGGATTAATATTAGCCAGTTTAATAAGTTTAGAAATCTACACGTTTCATTTAGATGATGTTCAATTCTATATAGAAGGAATAAGCCGAGGTTTAATGGCTGTAGGAACGGGATTAGAAGTGATCATTGATTATCGATTAAATTGGCCATTTGAATTAGATAACAATTCCAATTCAAAGTATATTGAACAAAAAAAAAAAGAAATACATCAACGTAATGCAAATCGAGTATTAAAAGCCATGTTGTATAATGGTGGTTTCTATATTAAATTAGGTCAACATTTAACAGCATTAAATTACTTTTTACCAGTGGAATGGTGTGTTACATTTCGACCTTTACATGACGCTTGTCCTGCTACGAAGTTGGAAGTATTAGATAAAATGGTCTTTCTAGATACTGGAAAATCATTAAATGAAATCTTTGAGTTCATTGAACCTGAACCAATTGGAGTAGCTTCTATTGCTCAAGTTCATAAAGGAATTTATCAAGGGAAGGAAATTGCAGTGAAATTGCAACATCCTAAAGTAGGTTTATTTTCTAAATTAGATCTTTTAATATTGGACAAAATGGTTAATTTGGCACAATTTGTATTACCTCAATTTCAATTTAGTTGGTTGATTAATGAAATTAAACGGAATTTACCTAAAGAACTGGATTTTGAAATTGAAGGTGAAAATGGTATTAGAGCAAAGCAAAATTTTGATTTATTAAATTATAAACTTTTAATTCCAAAGGTTTATTGGGCAACAAAAAGAATTCTTTGTATGGAATGTAAGTATATTTTATATTTTATATTTTATATTTTAAAATTAATTTAATTAATTCTTTAGTTATTGATGGTAAAAAATTAAATGATGTAGAATATTTTAAAGAAAATCAAATTAATCCAAGAAAAGTAAGTATTGAAATTAATCAAATATTTTCTGAAATGCTTTATAGACATAGGTAAATTTTATTTTATTTATTTGTATTATTTATTTATTTATTTATTTTTATTAAATATTAGATTTATACATTGTGATGCACGTAAGTTTAATAAATAATAAATAATAAATAATAAATAATATTAATTAACTTTAAATAGATCCTGGCAATTTAATGATTATTAAAGATGAAAAAGATAGCAAAAAGAATTTCAAAATTGTATTATTAGATCATGGATTATATCATGAACTCAATAGTAACTTTATCAATTTATATGCACATTTATGGATTAATATATTACAACAAAATGAAAATCAAATCAAAGAATATTCTATTAAATTAGGTGGTAACTCAACTACATATAGATTAATTAAAGCCATTTTAACAGCACGTCAAGGAAATTCTAAAGATTTTAATTTTGAACAAAAAGTAATTCAACATTTACCTAATATTGCTAAATTATTAGCAGATATTCCTAATGATTTAGTTTATTTATTTAAAATTCAAGATTTATTAAAATTAATTTCAATGGAATTAAAACAGGATCCTTATCTTCAATTTAAAATTTTAGGTGATTTCTCACATCTTTATTTAATGAAGGAATTCAATTGGAAGGTTGATAACTTATTTAATATTACTCCAAAGTATTTTAATTTATTATATTCCTATTATTTACTTAGATTTAAATTTTTATTATTAAATTGGTTTTATAAATTATCAATATTGATTTCTCCATTAAATAATAATATTAAAAAAGTGGAATAAATATAAATATATAAATATAAATACAATACAATACAATACAATACAATATTTGATTTTTATAACTCTTCTTTTCAATAATTCATTGTATTGTCCTTTTTAATTTGATTTCTCATTCTTTGAATAATGATTAATAATATTATATAATATTAAAAAATAAAAATAAAAATATTAAAAATATATATTAAATTTTTTATCAAATATAAAATTTATTAATAAACATCTTTTAATAATTTAAATACCAAGATATTCTAAAGAAATTTGAACTCTACCATGTTCTCCACCAACTAAAGTATTAGTATAAAATTCGATTTTTTCCCCTTCATTTGGATCATTTGAAAGATGTTCCCAAATATTAAATGAAGTTGTACCTAATGGAACATCCGAATGAATTCGATTATGATCCATAACAGATAAATGTAACCAACATGGCTCTCCATCTTTTAAATCTAAATTAAATGATTCATACCTAAATAAAATAAAATAATTAATTAAAAATTAATAAAATAAAATAAATTACCATTGAGGTTCTAAAGTTTTTTTAACTTTTTTAGTTTGATAAATTTGTTCTCCGTCTTTTTTAACTTTAACATAGGGATCACTAGTACCTAATAAAATTCATTAATATTAGTTTATATTATTCAATATAAGAATTCTTTTTTATTAATAAACTTACCTCCTTTATCTGCAGCCATCAATTTATCTGCTCCAATAATAGTAACTTTAATTCTACCTGCTTTACCCTTCGCTTCTTCTTTTCTAGTAGATTGATTGGAGTTTCTTTGATCATTAAGTGTCTCTTGAGTAACCACATTGTTTACTGTATTAGGTAAAGTAGATACAAAAGTAGATTGTCCAATTGAAGAAGTTTCAGACATCATGGAGTTAGCTCTTATATGAGTTTTAGCATTTTTTAAGTATTCAACTGCTAAATTCATTTCTTCATCGGCTAAAGTTGCTTTTTGATATTTTAATAATAAACGTAATTGACCTTTACCAACATCATTTAAGTCATAAAATTGATCATATACCTCCCCTTGCATAAATGAAAATTTAGGATCATCTAAATTGATTTGAATAGATCCTAAAGATTCAGAAGAATGTACTTTATTCCAGTCATAAACTCGAAAATCTAATACTGAACTGGAACTATCAAGCTATAAAAAAGAATTAAAATTAAAATAAAATAAATAAATAAATAAATATTATTATTATTATAAAAATTTTACTTACTAAAGGTACAGTAAATGATTCATTAATTTTTGGATTTAAATTTTTTTTGTATGTTTGTGTTTTAAATATACGAACATCATTCATATATACTTTAACATATGGATCGCTAGTACCCGAACTATCAACTCCAAGCAAATCTTTGGCTTCAACAATAGTAACATCTAATTTACCATGGCCTAATAAAAATAATATTAATATTAGTAAATTAATAATATTAATAAATTACCTAAAACATCACTAATACCATTTAATTGATGATATTCAATTGGAGTAATATTATAACACAAATTTAATTTGATACTTTCTATTAATTCAAATTCAATTTTGTCTTTAATTGGTTTATTTAATAATTCATTAAATGATACTTCTTTTTTAACTAAAATATCTTGATTTTCTTTTAATATAAATATCAATTTTTCTTGTTGAATATCTTGAATAAAACAATTAAAATTATTTTCATTATTCTTGTTTCCTTTAAATTGAATATTATCTTTAATAACTTTACTATTTGGTCCATCTAAATAAAGTCCCATTGAAATATTATCCAATTTAATCCCTTCTAATTTCATAAAATTAATCCCTAATATACCATTATTTATACTTGGATATAATTCAATTGCTGGAAGATTAGTTGATTTATTATTATTATTATTATCTTTTTTATCTTCATTAATTGATTCTAAATTGTTGACTTCATCAATTAATTTATTATCCACTTGAGAAACTAATTCTTGATCTTTAATAAATAAACAAGAACCAAAATGTAATGCACCAACAATTCGATTAGATTTGGATTTAATACTTGTCCAACTAAAAAATAAAATAAAATATTAATATTAATTAATATAAACTTCATTCAATATAAATAACAAACTTACTTGTTAATTAAACCTTTAGATTCAAATCCATTTTCTTTTTGAAAAATTAAATTCGATATTAAATGTTCTACTTTGCCCAAAATAATAGCTTCATTATTAATTATTTCGATAAGTTCTAATTCAATATGATCAGATTCCAAATGAATAGGAAATTCTAATTGATGATTCCAACGAGGAATTAAATCTGATCTTAATATTTTAGTATTTCCCATAACTTTATTCAAATATTTGACTTTAATATAAACTTCCGATTTACTTGAATTTAATTTTAATTTTGGTGCTTCAATAATAAATAATTTTAATAAACCAAAATAATTTAACAAATTATCATTATTAAATTCATTTGTTTGTCCTTTTAATGGATAAAATTTTGTAGTAACTTTAACTTTTCCTGAAGCTACATTATTTAAGGGATACCATCCACTTTGTTCAATCAATTTAATAGCATCTTGAGACCATTTAGCTATAATTGGATCAACTGACATACCACGATCATCTTTAATAATTAAATTGAATTTACAATTATTAATATCTTTTACATAATGTTCAATAGATTCTTCATAAATAGGATTATTATTTCTTTTCTTTTTTGCTGTCTGTAATTTTTCAATATTATCAATTGATATTAAACAATAAGGTGTAAATTTATTAATTAAAGATTTAGAAGCATCTAATTCTTTAATTTGATGTAATGTAAAATGTAAGATACCTGATTTAGGTAATTGAGATTCTGTTGATGTTGTTACTGTTTTATCATTATTAACTTTTGGTAAATATTCAAAATCAACTGGATAAAATTGACAATCAATAGTTAAACTACCTACATAAAGGGAACCTCTTTTAAGTGGTAATTGAAGATTATTTTGAATTGGTTTTTCATTAAAACTTTCCGTTGATAAATAGTCACTACCACATTCAAAATCTTTACGAAAGGAATTAAAATCAAAGACTGTAAATTTAATACTATCTTCTTCTTTTAATAATATCATTTCAAATGCTTCATTATATTCTGGATTATATGTTTGATTTTTAGTTTTTGTACGATAACTTGGTCTTTTATTAGATGTAGATATTAATACATAAGGATCTCCAGATCCATCTTGATATTGTAAATCTTTAGCATATCTTACATTAACTTTTAATATCCCTTTATATTTATCTTTAGCAATTGGTGCCATCATTTGAGCAATTGATAAACTAAAGATATTAGGTGCATACATCATACCTTCTAAAGTACCATGAATTTGATCTCTAATAAATGAACTTAATCCAGGTATATTCCCAATATCAAATCCAAATGTTTCACCACCTACTGGTTTAAGTACATAATCAATATCTGGTCTTTCTAAAAATTGTAATGTAACTACATCTACATGTGGGAATACATCACCAAAATTAATTCGTACTCTTAATACTCCTCGAATAGCAAAATCTTCTACAAGTACTGGTAAACCTGCACCTACCATCCCTTTACCAACTCGTATTTGTAATACTACTTTGGGATTAATTTGATTTTTAATTTGTTCTAACGTCATTGATAAATCTTTATTGGGTTGAAATTCAATATCCCAATCCATCAAAACAGAGTTATTTTTAGTTTTAGTATGTGTTTTTACTGAATTAATTCTTGGTGCTTTATTTCCTAATCTAAACTCGCTTAAACTTAAATTTTCCAAAAAGGTTGGTTTATTGATTTCCAATGCTGCATCCACAATACTTTTAATAGTAGTTGATAAACCGGGTTCATAGATAACCCAAAATCGATCTAAAAACGAATTTAACCAAGCAACTGATTCTGTTTCATTATCTAATTTTTGTAACCATAATTCTCGAATAGCATCATCCCGGGCACTTTTTCTATACCGTTCAATGGTATTTTGATAATAACTTGAACAACATGCTACCACTATTAAACACCATGTAATACCGCCACCAAGTATCACACCAAACCAAGTTAAAAATATAGCTACATAAATTACTGTCACATTTTTCCAATGACTTACTTTTTGTTCAGATACTCCTTCTTGAACCTGTTGAACCTGTGCTAAATCTTTATTTAAACTCTCTTCCCAACCAATGACTATCTTAGGTATTTCATCAGGTGAACAAGGTATATTATTTTTCATATCGCTTACTTGTTCAGGACTATATTCCCCAGGTAAAACATTTAACGCATATGGTTGATCTTTTAGTAAAATATGTTTTGTGGGCTCATTACCACCACGTATAATATTAACAAGTTCACTTGGACCAGCTTCTATTATTTCACTTATGGAATCTTTTGACTGTAAGTAATCTTTTTTAAAATTGAACTTTTAATTGTAAATTTACCTTCTTTCAAAACACCTTGTTCTACTTGAGCTATATCTGAGATGGGTTCAGCAGTTTGAGGCAAGTTTTGATCAACTTGAGATAACAATTCTTGTGGTTGATCTTGTGCATCTTGTAAGGAATCTCGGCGTTCGGAAACCACACTTTGTGGTAATAAAGCCTCTTTTTCAATGTTTTCTTTTTCCATGGATTTTTTTAAAAAATTAAAGAGAAAAGAAAAAGAAAATTTTGTGATCTATGACGTCAAAAATGGATGTTTTTGATGGTTTCATATGAAATGATGGCAAACATTTCTAAGGCTTCAATGTTTAGAAACTTGAAATTCAACCAATTATTTAGGCTTTTGAGAAATTTGGATATTTTTAGTACAAAGTATAACAATTCGAGCTATTAAAGTGACTCCAACATATATAGTATTGTAGAATTTGTTGCAATGATATTTCTAATTTCAGCCAATTAGATTTTAGGATTATCTTATGACAAAGAATAAACTAGAATATTTAATTGACTGAAATCAAATGTTTCGTTATGACAAGTTCTACTATATTATGAGAATTACTTTAATAACTCGGATTGTTAGAACTATAAGCTGGTTCAGATTTCGATCGAGTTATAATAGTTGCAGCTCTATTGGAACCTAATTTACGGTAATTTTTAGATCCAGTTGTTTGTCTGTTTTGATAATTTAAATCTTGATCCTTAGATTTTAGTCTTAATTTAGCTAAATTTTACCCTAAAATGAACAGTTAGTTTAGTCGCAATAGAGTTGTAATAGTTGTAAATCAAAACCTTTTCAATATTCAATACTGTTGTTGCAGCTCTTTTACGACTTAACTGCTTATTTGAGTAAAAAAAATTGTAGATAATTAACTGGACTATAAACGTCAGATTATAACAAAAATTGGTTGTGAAAATAATTTTTAAAATTTATACTAAGATGGCGCAAAAGAGCTCCAGTAGCTGTAAAGTTAAAGTTTTAAAGAGATTTATCGTATAATTTAACTATTAATGTTAATTATAATAATGTCACTATTATATACTTTAACACATGGTCAAAGTATGTTATGTAGTAGTTTGCTAACATGCTTTGATTAATTTCACAAAATAGTGCATCTAATAAAAACACTTAAAATAGAGCTTTAGGTTAACATATTTTATATTCATAACAAACATTAAGTATAAAATCGATATCTTCTCAGCTTTTTGCCTTTGCGATGCAAAATTATCATCGTGATATATTTATAGCTAATCTAAAGCACGGAAGCCAAAAAGATTGATAGTAACAGCCTTAAGGTCTATCAATGAGTCATTATGGTACTCAAACTTGATTGTGTCAGGAAGACAAAATATGAGGGTTTTTTGACTTCATCACTTTTTCCATCTTTTAAGCGCTATTTGAGCGAAAAAATTATTAGCAAAATTCTTAAACATAAAAATACATCCCCATATTGTAAAGATAATTTGATAGAATTAAAAATGGTTTAAAATTGATAGTATTATCGTTTTATACTTTTTGTCATGGTTTAATTTTAAATAAAGGATTTAACACCTATTTCTTTATTAGTTATGATCAAAATTAAGAAGATTATTGGTTAGCTTCTCCAGTAGAAACTAGTTTGATTGCTTAAAATCAAATTTAGAAATTTTAAGCAAGCAAAAAAGTGGACAAAGATTAAAGTAATTTAGATTCAATAGTGGCAATTTTGTTAAATTTAAATAATATTCTTATATAAAATATTAATTTTTATTATATAAATTACTGATTGAATTTAATTAAATATAAATATTAGCACTAACATTAACACTAACTTTTTTAATTACAATTAGTTATATTTCAATTTTAATTAACTACTTTTTAATTTGAATAAAATTTTATAATAAAAAAACTATTATCTATTTATTGTTTTTTTTTTAAATATAAATTTTGGCTTTTTTGATAATTATATGGGGATGTATTTTTATGTTTAAGAATTTTACTACTAATTTTTCCCTCTAATAGCGCTCAAAAAATGGAAAAAGTAATGAAACAAAAAGAACTCTATTCTCATTAATGTTTTGACTATTTTTTATGTAGTATAAAAAGTAAACATCAATGAGATGTTTTATTTATTTAGCTTTTTATCTAAATTAAATTGATTATATTATCATCATTATTCCAACAATTGATTTTTTAATATCTTCTACTTTATTGAAAAACCTTAATTTCCTTTTTAGAAACTTTAAATGCTTCAGTATATTTTATTTAACTTACCACTTAAACATCGATCACTTTTAGTAAGATGAATAAAAACTCTATTTAGTTTTTAATCAATGGGTTCGTTTCTTACAAAAGCCCCCCAACTTAACATTGTATAATTTTACTATTATATTTTTAAGATTAGATTGAACGCAATATGAAAGATCTTAAAAAAAGCATGACTAACTCTTCCTATTTACCTTTCCACATTGATAGACTCTTTCCTATAAATATTTCATAAAAACGTCTGAGAGTTTATACTCTTTAAGATTGTAAAAATAATGAAACAAGATGTATGGTTATCTATAATATTCTGAAGTATTTATTTCAATATAATTTAATAAATTTTAAAATTAATGAAATGACATAGTATAGTTTAAATTTATTTCTGTATTTATTTATTTGTGTTTATAATGAGAATATAACTACATCTATACTTGATTATTTAAGTTTAATATGCAGTAGTTTGTTTTGTTCAGTATATTTTACAAGTTAATGCTAATTTAATACAATTAACAAATATACTTAAAAAAACTTAACATTAGTATTATTTAGGTATGCAAATATAGAAGCTTGAAGTGAACACGAAAGGTTATCAAGGTAGGCGTATAGCATATAATGAAGTATACTCTTCATATGCTTGCCCGGTAGAAATTCCAATCGCAGCAATGACCCTAAAGCCATTAAATGTAACTTTTTTGAAGTCCATGAAGCTTTTACTTGCTAACAGAAATAATGCTAAGTGTGAGGACTTTTATTAATGTACAGTTATTTTAAAAGATAAATAGCCAACCCTTTTATATCCTTTATTCTAGGATTAAATTTTAAACAAGGGACTTCGCATTAATCACTTTTGATTGGTTTATCTTAAATTAGGAAGATTCTTGGATAGCTAGCTCTCTACCAATAGAAACTGTTTGGTTAAGTTTAAGCATGATGTAACTAAAATTAAATGTTGATGACCGAAATCATAATAAATATCATGTTGTATTTAAATAGCCAATCAAAAAGATTGAGTTAGGATTGGTATCACCTCTTAAAAATTGAGATTAAAGTGTTTTGATTAGCTATCTTAGATAATTTACCAATTACTTAACGTAGATTTGGTTATTCGGATCTATTTATAGATTCAATACAGTCAGTACAGGATCATTTTCTAAAAAGGCGAATACTATTTTAAATCTTGAAAAATCTCAAGTGTTTTATTTAAAGCTTAACATTTTTAAAACTGAAATATTTTTAAAAATAACCCCTCTTTTTTAATTATAATTATTTATATCTCAATTATTATTTATAAGGTAATTTTTAATTATAAATAATATCTAAACTTTATTTAAATCAGATTTAGCTTTATGTCTTCAAAAAAGGGGAAACAAAACGTACCAATACATAAGGTGATTATGGTGGGCTCAGGGGGTGTAGGAAAGTCAGCACTAACATTACAATATATGTATTCTGATTTTGTTGAAGAGTATGATCCAACGAAAGCAGACTCTTATCGTAAGAAAATTACCCTTGATGGTAAAGATTGTCAAATTGATATCCTTGATACTGCAGGTCAAGAAGAGTACGCAGCAGTAAGTTTTATTTTATATTCTAAGTTTTGTTTTAATCTTTATTTTAATCTTTATTTTTATTAATAGATAAGAGATAATTATTATCGCAGTGGAGAAGGTTTTTTATGCTTATTTTCGTTAGTTGAGTATGAGTCGTTTCAGCATACAGATGAATTTAGAGACCAAATATTAAGAGTATCAGAAGATCCAAAGGTAAATAAATAGTTACATTGACTTTAATAAATAATTAAATAGAACAGGTCCCAATTATCTTAGTTGGTAATAAAAGTGATTTAGTTGATTCACGTACAGTAACAAGAGAAGAAGCAGAGGCCAAAGCTTCAGATTGGGGATGTGAATATTTTGAAACCAGTAGTAAAACTCGAGTTAATGTAGATGAAGTATATGATCAAATCCTTCGATTAATTTGTCAAAAGAAAAGGGACAGCAATGGAAATGACAAAAGCAAAAAGAAGATGAAAAGTAAAAAGAAATGCGTTATTCTTTAAGTTCACAGCATAAGCTGTTTTAAAGAATATTTAAAAAAAAATTACCAACGATTACTACCTTAATATCTAACTAATTACCTCAATTGATTCACCTTGCTTATTTTATTGCTTTTTTAGCTATATGTCGTCTTTTTAAATCAGTAAATAATCCTGTTTAATTCTATCAAGTTTGATTTATTTTTTTTTCAGATATTATTAAATAATTAATATTAAATAAGATAATTTTTCTAATTTTTAACCATTTTCTTTTTATCTAATGGAACTATAATAATATTAATAAAGTGTATATTTTATAAGGTTATTTTATTTGAGTAAAATAAGAGCTACTTTATAGATATAAAAAGTTTTATTTATTAAAAGAATTATTCAAGGATAGTATTATAAATGGATGTTCCAAAACCAATTCTCAAGTAAAAAATTGACAACCGCAGGGTTCGAACCTGCGCCTACGGATGTAGATTGCGACCTGAACGCAACGCCTTGGACCACTCGGCCAGGTTGCCATAACGGGTTTAATCTAAAAAATTTATATAAATTTATAAACCTAAAAGCTTATGTGTCATCAATTTCTTGGCATTTGAAATTTATTGGTAATAAAATCAACTCAATTTGATTATTATCAGAAAAATTAATTTAGATTTTAATATCAAAGAAATAAGAAAAAAAAATTATGGGTTCAAAAGGAGAATATTCAGCAGTAGTTGAGGTAGACGATGTAAGTAGTTATTTGAATTATAAAAAGTAAATTTTAAATGTAATTTCACATAACTAAGGACCTTATGGATGCCCCAGAATTAGAGTTTCAAGACTTTTCAACTTTATCACAAGAAAATGTGATTCCAGGAAACTCAACAGTTAATGATCAACAATACAATCGAAGTAAGCCTTATAATCTTTGATTAGAATAGCTTTATTAATATTTAGATTTCAACTCTGGCTTTAATCCAGACTCCGTACCACAAAGTGGAACTTCTGCTACTAATAAATGGCTTTCAATTGATTCTTATGCCCAATATTTTGATGTGGATACTGAAGAAGTAATACAAAGGATTAAACAAGTATTTTTAATAAAAACAGGAGGAGATAGATTTTTAGAAAATATATCCATAAAACCAGATTTATATGGACCTTTTTGGATCTCAACTTTAGTAGCTTGTACAATGTTTGCAGTATCTTCTTTGATGACAAGTGTTGGTGCCTTTTTTTTAGGAATTGATTTTGTGTATGACTTTAATATGATTTGGACTTCTCTATTTTCAGTTTATTTTTATACTTTTTTAATACCTACTTTATTCTATTTTACTGCCAATTATTTCAATGCTAGACCTGTACTTTTGGACCTCATTACAGTATATGGTTATTCTATGATAATTTGGATCCCGGCTGCTGTAAGTTATTTTAATATAAACAGTTTTATTAAGATTTAATAATTTCATTTTAGATCCTTTGTGGTATCAATTATTCTTGGGTAAGATGGCTTACTGTGATTGCATTTTCTGCATATTCTGGGTATTTTTTAGCAGTAAATATCTATCCTGTGTTTAAAAGATCGGAATCGGCTGGCATGCGCTCTGGGTTACTTATGTTAGCTATTTTGATACACATTGGATTTTCTATCTTTATTAAGTTTACTTATTTCGCTTATGAATATAATCTTTCCAGCCCTAAAACAAACGAAGTAGCTAGTAGTGATGGTTCTTCTTAAACTACTAAAATTTGAAATGATTGTTTTTTTAATGAGATTAATTTACAATAATATTTTAGTTGTGAAGCTGAATTAAATTTTCGTTTAAAAATGGTATTTTATAAAATTACTAAGATTAAAGTTGTTTATTAATAATAACCATTTAATCTACTCTAACTATTAATGTCTCTTTTATATTTCTAATTAGTTTTTATGTAACAATACTTTATAGGTTATATTTTTTGAACTATTTAAATTACATGAATTAATAGAAAAATCAATTAAATTAAATATTAAAATTTTTAAATTGCAATTTAAAATTTAAAACTTTTATAAACAAAGTTAAACTCCAGTTCCAGAAGCAGCTTTAACGATAGCTTGTTTGACAAAGTTAGGAAGTCCATAATTTATCAAATTAAAGCCAAATGATCTAACAGTAGTAGTTACAGGATCCGTAGCCCTAAATAAACGATACAATTTATCAGTTGCCCCTAACATGGCTGAGTTATGAAAATAGCGTTCTGAAGGATAACCTTGAAGTAAATTAGGATCACCAAGGTCAACACCTCCTCTCCAACCTCTAGTTAATTGCTTGGTAAGACTTTCAACGTCACCTAAACCAAGGTTTAAGCCTTGTCCAGCAAGTGGATGCATCGAATGAGCAGCATCCCTTAAGAAAGAATAAATTAATTAATTTCATTAAACAAAAAGCTAAAATTACCCAATAAGTGCAACACGGGGGATAACATATCTAGATACGTGACGTAACTTTAATGGGAAAGAAGCCACCGTGTTATCTACAATGTTACTAATTGATGGGAAAGAACTTGATGAAGCTGGTGAAACAAATTTTGGTCTCCAATCTAATTCTAAATCACAGGCTTCTATTGTTCCATTTTCTAATTGATTTATAATATATTGGAGATCACCTTCTTCTGCAGAAAAAGCGGCTTTTATTAATTTAGATGCCATATTTGAACTTAATGATTTTATATTTTCTGCCATCTTTGGGGTCATGGACCAAACCAAATTAGAGTGTTGTTTATCTAAGGGTAATAAGGCTATTGGTCCAGTTGGTAAAAATCTTTGGTACCCAACGAAAGGATCTTCTTCTTTTAATGGTGGATCAAATACAACAGTGGCAACCACTCCTCTTTGTGAATAATCCCAACCAAAAGACTCAATATCAGCAAATAATCTTACTTTAGAGTTAGCTCCGTCAGCGCCGATTAATAACCTGCTTCTAATATTTCTAGCTCCATTTTGTAAACTTAATTTGGGCCAATCTAAGCTCTCATTTAAGTCAGCTTTTTGTATTTCATCCAAGTTACAACCTTGAAGTAATTCAATGTTTATTCCAGATTCAATAGCCTCATTAATTTTTGACATTAAAGCAGAAGTAAGATTATTTAATTCAATCATATAGGCCATTGTTGAGTCTTGATCTGTTTCAAATTCTAACTCTCCTTTACCAATAGCATCCCAAACTTTAATATTCTTATAGGGTCTTACTCTAGAAAGATCTATCTTTTCCCAAACATTAATGGATTCTAAAAATTGCTTACTGGATGGCGTCAATGAAACAACTCGATTTGAGAATGGTAAGGGTTCTGCATTTGGATCTCTTACCTTTGGTAACTTAAATTTTTCAACTAAAGCAAGTTTTGGAGTATATGAAAGTGGACCTTTAGTTAATAAGTCATGGGCTAAAAATTAATAAAAGACTAGTTGCTTAATAATTTGATTACCTAAACCACACGTTAACGCCAACCCTGCGGCACCACCTCCAACAATTACTACATCCTTTTCATCATTATTCATAATCTCATTATCAATTATCACTTTACTTGTATATGTCCTTTTTGAATAGTTGGTATTTAATAATCCCTTCTTTTCATTCACTGAAGCATGGTCAATTGAATTACCTTTATATACTAAATTTGTTATATATTTTGAGCTGCCTAAAGTTCTATACTTTAGATTTCTTATGTTTAATACCATCGTTCGATTCATTTTTTGAAATTAAATTTTAAAAAGTGATGATTTGAATTCGAAAAACGAATTTAAGATTTTAAATGTCTTTGGAATAAAGTATAACAAAAATAATGAGATTTAATGGTGTAGACAAAAATAGGATGAATTTAAGTTCAAAAAAACAAATAATTTAATTTACTTTTTTTATTTCATCACATACTAATAATATGTCCTTTAGCATCATATACCATATTGAAATTGGTTTTAATTTTAAACATGCTAAATGTAGGACCTAACTTTATTTTAAAATCCTAACTAAATGAATATTCTATTTGATTATTCGTCTAATATTAAATTAATTTATTTGCTTTTAACCATCCTTTTACGCACTCTTTTAACAGCGTCACCCACTGTAAGATGTACAAATAAAGAAGCGTTACTTACGATTGGTTCAACACCCGCTGCAAGACTAGATGTAGTCATTACACTATCTTGAACTGACATAGGATTTGCGGTTAAATGCTTTACTACAGAAGGAAGGATGATTGGGGCAACTGGAGTAGTAATTCCAGATAATTCTAACACTTTAAGTACTTGAGGATGAGTGGACACAAAATGAATCTCAAAAAAACCATCATTTAATTGATTATGTGGGCTTTCTATAAACTCTTCATTGATTTCTTCAATAGAATCCAGTTTTTCGGGTTCTTTGTTGTTTTCTAGAGATAATCTGTTGAGTGCTTCTACCCCAGCGTATTTGGATAAGGTATCCCTGATATCAAACAAACCTTCTAGTCCAGAAGAATCAATGAGATTAACAGAGCCAAAGTCCAAAATGATTGCTTTAAGGAAAGGCAAAGAATGAACACCTGGAGCAGCAATTCCAGTCTTTTCTTCACGTAATTTACGAAGCTTATGCCCTCTTTGCTCCAAATCTTCGCACCATAGTTTATTTTCGGATTTCGTAGGTGGAGCACCGCTTTTAGTAGCTTCTAGGACCAAATCTAAAATACAAGTTTTAAAGTAATCAATATTGGGAAAGATTAAAGATTCTTGAGGTTTGAAAATTAAAACACCGGGCAATGGAAACTTAGTGTCATAAGCTGGATGTTTATGGTCAATAAATACATTGGTTCGATTGATAACTTGAGATAATAAATAAAGGTGTGGACGTGCAATGCGATAGATTAATATCAAAAACGCCAAGCCCAAGGAAGACCCAATACCAATCTCAGTTCCTGCAAAAAAAGTAGCCAAGGCTGCCAACAGAAAAACTAAACAATCAGTGGGCTGAATTTTCCATAAATGAAAGATAGTCTTGTATGAAGATACCAACGACGAAGCTGAAACAACGATGATAGCGGCTAAAGTGGCATTCGGGATATAATAAAAAGCTGGTGTAAGGAAACTCAATGCCATCAAAACAACTACGCCTGTAAATAAACTAGCTAATGGAGTGTGTACTCCTGATTGAGATATTACTGCGGATCTTGAGAAGGAACCAGTAGCAGGATAAGCTGAAAAAAATGAGGCGCATAAATTACTAATTCCTAAAGCAAACAGCTCCTGAGATGATGAGATTTGATAACTGGCTTGCCTTGCAAAAGCTTTACATAAAGCTACATGCTCTAAAACACCTATTAGAATTGCAGGTAGAATATCAAAAGAAACTGCGGATAATAGTTTGGGATCAAGGTTGGGTACACCTATATAACTAAAACCTTGGGGTACCGTTTTAACAATTTTTAGATTAAAATTAGGTTCAGCTTTATATATCACAAATGAAATGATTGTAAAGATCAATACTGCTAACCCATTTGAAGCAACCTTTAAGAATCTCATGATTGGATACTTTGAGCTCATTTTTTTAGAAATAAAGTTTAAAGCATATATAAATATAAAAGAACTTATTCCAAATACTAAATCTATCCAGTTGAGTTTGGGAATGTTAGAAAATAAATTATAAATGACAGTTATAGTTGGATCGCTTGAAAATACATTTGGAATACCGAGGAGAGTAGGCACTTGCGTTAAAATAATCGTTAATGCAGCACCAGAAGTAAAACCCATGATTACCGGATTCGGTATCAAGTCTAAAATGATTCCTAATCTCAAAATCCCTAATAAAGCTGTAACGATAGAACTTAAAAAAGTTAAAGCAACTGCAATATCTATTGCAGAAAACTCATAACTTTCTTTTGTTATTCTATTGATAGAAGATCCAATTAGCAGAGACAACATAGCAGTTGGGCCAACAGAAACTTCTCTAGAGGTACCCATGAGAGGATATAAAACAACACAAGCAAAAGCGGTGTATAGTCCATATACCACGGGTAAGTTAGCAAGTTTAGCATAAGCTAAAGATTGAGGAACAACCATGATTCCCACGGTAATTCCGGCAATTAAATCACCCAATATCCATTTACGATTATAATTAGGAATCCAACCAAAGATAGGGAAAAAAGACTTAAAGTAATTTGGCATTTCACGCTTTACTTCTTGAGCAATTAAATGAAGCTTTTCTTTGGGTTTCAAATCACCGTAGTACCTTCTCTCGTGTATATCATCGCTAAATTGTAAAGTTGTTAACATTTGTATTTTAGTTGCCTCTTTTTTTGAGTTTTTATAGTATAGCTCATAATCATTACAACTTTATTAATTCCAATTCCTGCTAATTTGAGTAAATTAAATTTATTCCAGTTTTGATTTGTTCTAGTTCATAAATTTACAGATGTTTAAGTTTAATTGTGCAGTAGCTAACTGTTTATTTAAGGATGAATTTTTAGACGCAAATTTCATTTAGACCCTAAGAATCAGTATTTAAAAAACCACCCAGATAAATAGTAGCCATTTTTTTTTCAAAAAATTGCACATTTGAACGTAAACAGCTGTATCACTTGTTAGACACACCCCTCTTTTTGACATTTTTCTTTTACCCCAAAGGATTAAAAATTGATGAGCACAGAATGTTTTGATCAAGTGAAGAATAATACTTAAAAAAGCTAGTGGCTTTGAAATATATAGAGTGAGTGTAACTAATTAGACCTTAAAAAGCTAAAATAAAAAGGTCATTAGCCTCTAGGATTCTTAGAAACGTGATGTAGGTCAAATGTTCTATTTAAGTAAAATTAAAAACAAAATAAATAAATCATAGTGATTTTTTATAATGTATTTTTAGAAGTTCATTGTTTTCATAATTCATTGTTTTCATAGTAATTTTAAACACGATTACGTTCAAAGAGATTTTAATTGCTTAATGGCCTGTTTGTTATCAGTATTTTTTTAAAATGTACGCTTTTGAATAGTTTTTAGATTTTAAACTTTATCAAAATAACTTTAACTTTCATAAAGACAAAAATTAATTTTGTATGTGTCAAATATGTTAAATTAAATATATGAGGATGTTTTTTTGTTTAAAATTTACTAACACTTTTTTTCGCTCAATAGTGCTTAAAAAGGAAGAAAGGCGAAACAAAAAAACACCACTATATAAAATATAATTTTTAAGAAAAAGCTTTTTTGATTATAATTATACTACTTTTTTAACTGTTCTTAAGTAAAAAAGAACTATCAATAAAAATAATAAATAAAAATAATAAAAACAAATATAATTAAAAAAATAAATTAAATAATATATATAAGTTTTAATATAAAGATGTGAAATATTGCTTTATCAGCTTTATAACTAATTTGATTTATGTGGTACAATTGATTCAAAGTTTTTTATTTTGATTTGCTATGAGAATTTTACCACTCAATTGCAAAAAACATTATTTTGTCACGTTAATATCTATATTTGGTAATTACAATAATAAACTATAACTGTTATCATGTTCCATATGGTGTGTTTTTTTTGGTTTCATTACTTTTTCCACTTTTTAAGCACTATTTGAGCGGAAAAATTGTTAGTAAAATTATTAAACAAAAATACATCCCCATATAAAAAACATAAATAAGTTTAAAAGCTTTATTAAAATTAAAAATAAATTTTTAAAAAAATTTCAAATACTTGATAAAAAGCTCACTAACACTTTTTCTACTCAAATAGTGCTTAAAAGATAGAAAAATTGATGAAGCCAAAAAAAAACACTCCCATATTTTATTTAAATAAATAAAAATAACCAAAAATTAAATTATTAAAATTCAATAATTTTAAATTTAAATGATAGTTTTTTAATTAAAATTACTTAAATTTTTTTCAATAAAAAACTACTTTAAATATTTAATTAACTGATATAAAAATATAATTTTAAATCAATATAATAAAAAATAAGGTTCATTATATTAAGTAATTTTATAATTTAATTTAAAATTGATAAAAATAATAAAATAGTTAAATATTATAAAAGCAAATAAAGTTTATACAAATATAAAAATAAAATAAATAATGAATTTTATTAAATAGTGATAATAAAATTTAAAGTTTAACAATTTAAAAAAAACTATTAATTGAAAAATAAATTTTTATAAATTTTTTAAACATACTTTTCAACCTAAACAATTTCAACCTAATATTCTATTTAGTATTACATTTTGTGAAATATTGGTTTATCAGCTCTCGGATTAATTATAAGATAATAATCATTTAACTTGTTTATAAAGCTAGTGGTAGTCTTGTAATCAATTTAATCGTAAATCATGTGGTATAATCAATCCAGAGTTCCTTGTTTTGATTTGCTGTGAGAATTTCTAACTACATATTGCAAAGAGTATGAAAGAGATTCTTCAACATGACAACCCGAGGCTTTTTTAATTGAATTACTCCCTGATATTGTACTATTAATAAAGCCACTAAGTCTTTCTGACAATATCTTACATATATTTTACAGTAGTATTGTCTATCCTATTGTTTCACATAGTTCGTAACTTATTGCGTATTATTCTTATTCATTTAAGTCTATCTTAGTTATATAAACTAAGACCCTTCGACTCAAGGCAACTTAATCAACCAAGAACTGCTTTTAACTCCTAACACTAAGTACCAACTTTCACAATTTTTAATTATTTATTTAAGTTAAATCATTAACTTATTAGTCGTCAATTTAATTTAATTAATAAAATTGGTTAAAATTTTATACTACTACTGTTTTAATAAAATATAAATTATATTAATTAAAAAAGCTAAATATACTTGTTATTTTATACTTAATATAATAATTGTTGGTATTTATAAACAAAAGGTAAACTATAAAAATTACTTTTTAATTAAATTTAAACTTTTTTAAAACTATAATTTTTATTTTATCATGTTAATTTTTTTTAATATGCAAAATGTAATACATGAATATTTTTTTTGATTTTAATACTTTTTTTATTTTTTAAGTGTTATTTAAATAAAAAAAGCTATTAATAAAATTTTTAAACAAAAAAATATATTTTTGTATATAAAAGTAGCTTATGTTTAAAAATGTATAAGTTATCAGTTATCAAAACTTTTAGTTTAATATTAAAAAAAGTTATCTGAGATGTTTTCAAAAATAATAAAATAATAATTTTTTAGAATAAAAAGTCAAAGAGCCAATACTTTTTTAATTATATTAAAATTTATTATATAAAAATTTAAAAAGAAACATTAACAAAAATATGTTTTTTAAGGCTATCATTATGTATTATTTGATTTTAAAATTATTTGGTTTAATTATAAGATGATTTTTGAAATTTTTCTAAAAATTAATCTTTAAAAAAAAAATTTTTAAAAGCTAATACAAAATATTATTAAAGTTTTTATATTTGAAAGAAAAAAATTTTATATCAAGCTATATTTTTGCATTATTTTTAATTATTTTTTACTTTTAATATAAAAATTGTAGAAATTACAAAAATTAATAGACAACTTTATAATAACAAAACATTTATTTTTTAATAATTTTAATAGTATTTTTACAAGTTAAATAGTATAATAACAAAGTGACTGCTCCATTTTTTGATGCTCAAATTTTTCAACTTCTTTTAAACAATCATCTAACTCAGTTATTTTCTTCTTTTAAATATTTAGTTTATATTTTGAAAATGTAACAATAAATTACCTTTTCATATTTCCAAGTTTTATAATTTATTAATTTGTAAATAATTTCACCATTTTTTTGGATTATTTTATCATCAACTTCATATTTAATTTTCAAAGGGTCATTTAATTTATATCTATACTTGAATTAATATTTCCATTTAATATCAATGGTAATAATTACCTCCTACTGGTTGATTTGACTAAAATTTTAGGTTGGCCAACATCTTTCAATCTATGTACTTCATATTTTGAATCCAATACTAAACTTGATAAAATTGCAAGATTATTAAAAGCGTTAAGAAAGTGAACAAAGTTAAATAAATATGCATAGTCTTTGTTATTAAGGTAACTGTTTAAAAATGTATAACACAAATTTTCTAAATGAGGTTGGAGTTTAAAAGTATTGATGTATTTCGCCAGCTTTAATAATAAATCCCTATCTTGGCTATCATAGTTAGCTATCTCATCCTTTAATTGCTTTACTCTGTTAGGATCTTTATCTTGACCTGATTCAATAAAGTAATGGCTCGGGTCCTCAAATTTAGCGCGTATTTCAATTGGTAAAAGTTCAAAAATATCATCTCTAATATTGATTTTTTTGAGCTCAACTCGGCCATTTATAATTATAGGTATACTGTATACTTTATCACCAAACGTTTTAGTTGATTTATTCAATCTACAGTTCAATGTTGCTTCTGATTCACCAAAGCCTTCGCTATCTGAATTTGAAGATATAGTAATTATCTCAGACCAGGTAGATTTAGTCCTCTTAATTCCTCTAGTTAAAAACGAATCGCTTTTTTCAAGTGAAATACTTTCTACTTGAAGTTAATAAATTAATTAAGCGTTCAATATTTTTACCTGTTATACTATCAGCATCACCAATTATTATTATTTCTTGATCACTTCCTTTATTTTTATTTGAAATTATCTGACTATTTTCATTTGAGTAATTGTTATTACTATTCCTACCTAAATTTAAATCTAATTCGCCTGAATTTTTCGCAATCATTCTTGAAAAATATTTTAAAACAAAGTTAAAATCAAAGTTTAAAAACTAAAAATTAAATAAAATTTTAAGTTGAATTTTTATAGTTTATTATTTGATTTTCATCAAATCATTGTTGATAGTACTATATATAGCATGGGTTTCAATGATATATCCAATAAAATGCTATTTTATTAAAAGCCAACTACTTTGGCCAATTAAAATTATCATATATTATAAAGTTTATATTTAAAAGCTAAGTATGATAAAACTATATTTATTAATTTTTGCAAATTTAGAGATCTAAAAAAATAAATAACTGATTTTAAAAATTATTATAAGTAAAATTATAATAAAATTGCAGCAGTTATAATAAGTAAAATTATAAAATTTTAAATCAGCATGAATTTTTATAAAAAAAAAAATATTTTAAAAAAACTAAGAAATTAAATATTTAAAAAAAAAATTTAAAAATCAAAAAACCAGAACTTTAAACAAATAAATAAATAAATAAATAAATATATATATTTTATATTTTTTTACTAATTTATTTTATTTATATGGGGGCATTTTTCTAGCTTCATCACTTTTTCCATTTTTTAAGCGTTATTTGAGCGGAAAGATTGTTAGTAAAATTTTTAAAAACAAAAATACATCCCCATATGTTATTTGGTTTATTTGGTTTATTTTTTTAATACTTGTTATTATTGTTTTATGTAGCTTATTGATAAACATTTTTTATATGTTATATATTATGTAGTTTGTTTTTTACTATATTTTTATGCTTAAGAGTTTTACTAACAACCTTTCCACTCAAATAGTGCTTAAAAGATGGAAAAAGTGATGAAACCAAAAAAACATCCCCATAACTTAAAGCTTGTTGATTATTAGTTTTAGCCAGAATTATAATATTGTGTGAAATATCACTTCATCAGCTCTATGATTGATTATAACATAATAACCAATTTAGAGTTCCTTATATAGATTTGCTGTGAGAATTGCTACCACCTGATCATGAAGAACTTATTGCCCACGTTTTAATGTCCATACTTGGCAGCTATGATAAGGAATAATTACTATAACGTTTCTTATATAGCCATCAAGTTGGAGTATAAAAGAGATTCTTCAACATGATAACTCGAAGCTTTTTAATTGACTTATTCCCTGATATCGTACCATTAATAAAGCCACTAAGTCTTTCTGACGACATCTTACATAGATTTTACAGTAGTATCTTCTATTATATTTGTTTTATATAATTCGTAGCTTATTAAACACTATTCTTACTAATTTAAGTCTATCTTAGTTATATAAACTAAGACCGTTCAATTCAAAGCTAGTTAATTAAGCTAGAATTGCTTTTAACTCGGACCACTGAGTTCCAACTTTTACAACTGTAAACAATAACTATTTTTACTTAAAAATATAATGTTTTGTTATATAAAGATGCATTTTTATGTTTAAGAATTTTACTGATAATTTTTCTGCTAAAATAGTTTCATCCCTTTTTTTGTTTTTTAAATGCTAAGAAAACACCTTTATATAATTAAGTTTTAAACTTTGTATGTATTTTCAGTTTTTTATTATAAAATACTTTTTATCTTTATTTATTATTATTATTATCACTATTATAACTTTGTACATTATTGAATAGCTGTTTTTTATAATTTTTATATTTTTTTGACAAATCTTTACAATTTTTTTTTAAGCTTTAAGTATTTTAAAATTAATACAAAACAATTAAGGTTTGAGCACTAAATTTTATATAAGCTATGATGTTGGTTTTTATAATTTATATGTTTTTATTAAATTGATTTATATTAATAATTTATTTTATCTTAAATTAAAATTAAAAAGAATTAAAGCTAGGATTTAATAATATGGGGATATTTTTTTTAGTTTCATTACTTTATCTATTTTTTAAGCGTTATTTGAGCGGAAAAATTGTTAGTAAAATTCTTAAACAAAAAATACATCCCCATATTTTGCAGCTATATATTAATAAATCAATATTTGTTTTTTTTTATAAGTTAATTATTACTAAAATACAGTTATATAATTAACTAAAATAACTTTATTTTAATTTTAACATTAAATATTATTTGATTAATTATTCTAAATATAATTAAATTAGTTATAATTTATACATGGATGTCCGAATTGGTTTCAGAATTTAATTGGAAATTAATCCAAATTAAGTTTTTAAATTTAAAAGTCTTTAATGTATGATTAGTTAAGTTTAAAAAGCTTAAAATTAAATAAAAAAATTTAACTTAAAAGACTTATTTTGACTGTTCTATTTGTGAAAGTTGGTACTTAGTGGTCCGAGTTAAAAGCAATTCTAGCTTAATTAACTAGCTTTGAATTGAACGGTCTTAGTTTATATAACTAAGATAGACTTAAATTAGTAAGAATAGTGTTTAATAAGCTACGAATTATATAAAACAAATATAATAGAAGATACTACTGTAAAATCTATGTAAGATGTCGTCAGAAAGACTTAGTGGCTTTATTAATGGTACGATATCAGGGAATAAGTCAATTAAAAAGCTTCGAGTTATCATGTTGAAGAATCTCTTTTATACTCCAACTTGATGGCTATATAAGAAACGTTATAGTAATTATTCCTTATCATAGCTGCCAAGTATGGACATTAAAACGTGGGCAATAAGTTCTTCATGATCAGGTGGTAGCAATTCTCACAGCAAATCTATATAAGGAACTCTAAATTGGTTATTATGTTATAATCAATCATAGAGCTAATGAACCGATATTTCACAGAGCTTTTATTTAAAAAGTTTATAAAAATTAGTATATAGGCATATACAGGAAACTTTTTTAAATTTTAAAAGTTTTTACATTATACATTTAAGAAAACTCATAAGTAAATAGTAGTTTAAATTAAAATTACATTTTTTTTTGCTAAGCATTGTAAAATACTGCTTTATCAGCCCTTGGATTAATTATAACATAATAATCATTTAACTTGTTTACAAAACTAGTTGTAGTCTTGTAGTCAATTTGACCGTGAACCATGTGGTATACCAATTCAGAGTTCCTCATTTAGATTTGCTGTGAGAATTTCTAACTTCACATTGCGAAGAATATTATCTTCTCGTTTTAATATCCATACTTGTAGGAGTATAAAAGAGACTCTTCAACATGATAACTCGAAGCTTTTTAATTGACTTATTCCCTGATATCGTACCATTAATAAAGCCACTAAGTCTTTCTGACGACATCTTACATAGATTTTACAGTAGTATCTTCTATTATATTTGTTTTACATAATTCGTAGCTTATTACGTATTATTCCTATTAATTTAAGTCTATCTTAGTTATATAAACTAAGACCGTTCGACTCAAGGCAAGTTAATTAAGCAAGAGTAGCTTTTAACTCCGACCACTAAGTATCAACTTTCACACCCCTTAATTACAAAAAATATTACTTTTACTTTTAAAGTCTATACTTAAAAATTATAGTATTATATCATAATAAATAGCATATTATATATATAACACTTTAGTATAAAGTATAGAAAAACTTACTATTAGGTCTTTTTTTATTTGAATTTTTTGTTTAATTTTAATAAATTTATTTAAATTTTTAAATACTTTTTTATATAATTTATTAATAATATAATTTTTTTTAGTATTTTATATAGTTTGCTTGTTATTGCGTATTATTTTTTAAATGATAAATCTATTTTAGTTAAACAAACTAAGATTTTCTAATTTATAACAAATTGTTAGCTAAGAAATATTTGTTACCTTTTTATTAAGCATTAAATGAGGATGCTTTTTTTGGTTTCATCACTTTTTCCATTTTTAAGCGTTATTTGAGTGGAAAGATTGTTAGTAAATTCTTAAACAAAAAAATACATCCCCAAATATTATATTAATAAAGTTAAAAATTTCTAATAACTGCTAAAAATTGATTTTAAATTATTTTAAATCATTATGAAAAAATTATATCATTTCAAAAAACCTAATTTTTAGCTTTAGTTTAAATTTAAATTAATATAAAAAATATAATTATAAAAAGTCAAAATTTTAAAGTTTTAAATATATGGGGATGTTTTTTTCAGCTTCATCACTTTTTCCATCTTTTAAGTGCTATTTGAGTAGAAAAATCGTTAATAAAATTCTTAAACAAAAATATATCCTTATATAATAATATAATATAATAATATTTTTTACCTGTTGCCTTTTTGCTATTTTTTTAAAATTTAGAAATTAATCAACCAATGCAGCTGTTTAAGTTCGAATGTGCGTCGGCAAATGATAGATTTTATAACTAACTATTTGTTCTATCATTCTGATTTGAGATTTGTTAATTTATTTTTATTTCAAAATGAACGGTTAGCTAGCACAAATCCAAGCTTGAATAGTGTACTGGTTAATTAGTTTCTAAATTCAAATAGTAAAAGGACATTGATAAAAAACATCTCCACATAATAAAATTAATTTAATAATAAATATATTGTTAAATGTTTCATCTCATAAAAATAATTTACGATATATTTATTATATATTTGATAAAAGTAGTAGATTCAATTATTGGTTTTGGTAAAGTTTGTTTAGCTGATCCTTATATTCATCCTGGAGAGCTCTTCTTTTTATCTTTTGGGCACCAGTTAAGAACCCATTTTCAACTGTCCATTCACTTGATGAAAGGCAAATCCCTGACAAAAGCTCCGCACCACTCAATCCAGCATTTTTACCTTCTTCAATACATGAGTTGTATATTTCCTTAATAATATCTTTATCTTCATAGATATCTTCCAAGTCATTGATTGAGCCTTTCCCTGCTTGACTCAAGTGATGTTTGACGGCTGCCAGATTAGCTTGTATTAATGCAACTGGTTTATTGTGATGTGAATCGGCACAAACACAGATGTTCTGCACATAAATAGAATTACGATACTTAGATTCTAATTTTTCAAGTGCAATGTATTCTCCGTTTGCTAATTTTACTAAATTTTTCTTACGATCAATAATTGAAAGCTGTCCAAGGTCATTAATGGATCCAATATCACCACTTAAAAGCCAGCCATCTGAAGTAATGGTTTCTTTAGTTACTTTTTCATTCTTAAAATACCCTTCTGTAACACATGGTCCACGCATCCAAATTTCACCTTTCAAGTCAGAAGCATAATAGCCTCCCTCTGGTACATCTACTAATTTGAATTCAATAGCTGGGTTGATTTGCCCAACAGTACTTCCAACATTGTCTTCTGGAGATACAATAGATGCTAATCCACTAACTTCAGTCATACCGTAACCCTGAAAGGCCTCACAGATGGCATCATGGAAAAATAGTCTCATTTCATCTGATAGTGGTGCACCACCACATAATGAGACCCTTAATCTACCACCGATTGCTTCCCGTATACTTTTGAATATAAGCTCATCAATCCACCAAGATGGTATTCCCCAACTACGACAAATCCCCTTAAGTCCCAAGGAATAGGTAAAGACATTTTTCATTAGGTTTCCGGACGAGTTTACTTTGTTTAAGATCCCCTTTCTAATACTATCAAATACTTGTGGTACTCCAGGTAGTACTGTGGGTTTAAGCTCATAGATATCACCTCTACATTCTCTTACTGATTGATCCATAAGTGTACGTGGAGATGCAAACCCAACTTCTAAACCATCATTAACACAAAAGGAAGTGAGTAAGTATGCGAGGATATGTGCCAATGGGAGAAAACTTATCACTCTATCATCTGGTCTTATAATATCCTTAGCAAGCTTTTCGATTCCTGCAACTATAAAAAGTATAAATTTTGTTAATTATTACAAGTTGAATAAAGACCTACGATGTGAAACCAAATTTTTATGTTTTAAAAGTACACCTTTAGGGTTTCCAGTGGAGCCTGAGGTATACATAACTACTGCAACATCATCAGGAGAAGGTGGGTTAGGTTCTACCTTTTTGTCTTTTCCAATAGCTTCTAATTCTTCTAAGCTACAGAAATTTAAATCAGAAAACTCTTTCTTATCTTTGTCTTTGAGTTCACCAACATAAACGACATTTTTTAATGCACTTGCTTCTTTGTAGACTTTTTTTAATGTTGGAAGCTGCTCCGATGAAATGAATAATGTATTGCTTTCACACTCATTAATTCCATGTAACAACCCTTCGGCTCCTAACGTATCATATACTGTAGCCACCGTTAAGTTTAAGTAGAAACAAGCTAAAAGATTTAATATTTAAGTTAGTATTCAAAATATTTAAGACAATCTTTACCATAAGACAACATAAACCAGGAATGGGAAGAAGGAGCATAAAAAGAAACTTTATCATTTGGTTTTAAACCCAAAGAATGTAAACCTGAGCTTAAGTTAGTCAACTTGGAGCCTAATTGATTAAAAGTAATCCATTTATATTCTGATAACTTATAAAATTTCCAAGTTTTGTTATATTTTTCAACTTTGCCATCCACCTTACGCTCTAACTCTTTATTTTCTTCAATAATGTCTAAAATTTCTCTATACCCTAAACTGTTCTTATTTTGATATTTTTGGATGGAATTTTGTAGCATCTCATATAATGTAGTAGCTCGATTTTTACTTGCTAAAGTAATGAGGTCACCTTCATTCTTTTTACAAAAATTGGAACGAAATACACCAGTTTCACCTTCTTTTTCGCTAGGAACTGCTTCATAAATATATTTAAATTCCATGCTTAACTTTATTATAAAAAAGTAACTTTGGAACTTTATATTTTATTTATATAGTGTTACTAATTTCCTCTATGTTTAACGTTTGGTGTGGAAGATGATCAAATCGTGATGAAGTGTGGAATTTCACACCAAAGAATATAATAATATTTAATTAAGCTGTAACCAAACACCAACTAAAACCTAAGTTTTGAAACCTACGGATTTATTCCCTTTGATTTAAAATATGTAATATTAAAGTTGTAATTTATAAAATCGGAAATTTAATAATTTAAGTTTAATTATTTATTCCTTTAACTTTATTAAAAGTTATTGAACTAGCTTGATTTTGATCAATATTTCCTGCAAATAACCAGAGGGTTTATTTTGTTTGAAATAAGCTTAAATCCTGGTTTGACTTAGTCTTAACTTAAAACTATTTTTTAAACCAAATTTTATAAAATCTTAGTATTTTATAACAATGCTTACCAACGTCATAAGTTTCTTACAATCTACTTTGAAACTGCCAACACCCATATCTATAAAACATAGGTGTATAACAACAACATGAAAAGTATTAAAATCAATAAATCAATATCAAATTATAAACCGTATTTACCATAGTGCTTTTAAATAAGTTACTATGAAGCTAGTCTGTTCAAAACCACCCCCCTTTCTGTCCAGATAAGAACATTCAATTAGCTTTTTCAGTCAATCAATAGCTCATCCAGATTAAAAATTGATTTAGTTTTATAAAAAATTTGCTCAGATTAAAATAAGTAAAAAGATTAACATGTAGAGGTTAACTTTTACACCGCTTTGAAAAACGTATAACTCCAACGATTGGGAATTGCAGGCAAAAAAAAACTTAACAAAAACTTAACAAAAACTTAACAAAATGCTATAAATTTAATCGTTTTGTTGAATTTTCGCTTTGCGAATGTTCAATCCTAGTAGATTAAACATTTTTCAAAAAGGTGTATAAATAAAAAAACAAAAGTATTTTTACTTATTTACCAAGTTGAGTAGTTATACATTATTGTCTTTTTTGAATATCGATTGAATATAAAAACTTCATTAAAATTAAGTCATTTTTTAAATCGAACGATTTTTAATTGATTCAAAAAGGATAATCAAACGTTCTTATCTGGAACAGAGGGGCAGTGAAATGTCATAGGTTTTTACGGTAGCAATAGTGGTTTTATAGAGATAAAGAAAGGTCTAAAAACTAGAGCAGTAAAATGATAATAGCAATAGATGTTTTTGAAATAATGTCATATTTATTGAGATTCAAATTCCTGACAGTAAATGTATAGTGTAGACAATTTATTTAAATTGATGAACTTTGAGACTCGAAGTACTTTTACTCAGATTCGTCTTGAATAAAGACATAATCTCTAGTAGAACCACCAAACTTAATAATATCCTTAGATTTAAGTTCAAAATAGCGTGTAGCTGGTATTTGAATATCATTTACAAAGGTGCCATTAGCTGAATCTAAATCAATGATATATGGCCTAATGATATTAGTATGCCTCATTTATTAACAATTAAATTTACTTGATCATTGATTGACTTTTATTAGTGTTTGGGTCAATTCCTTTTACTTTACGATATTGGAGTACGGCATGCTGCTTGGATATTGATTCATGATCCAACGGTATATCTGCTACCTAATACTGTTAGCACTATTAAATGTATTTCTTATCTTTTTTACTTTTCTATCTCTACCAATTAAATAAGCGGATTGTCGATGAAGTGGAAGCATATCTTTAAAATAAATAGTTGTAAATAAATATAAAAAATGTACTTACCGATTTCTTTATCGCCCTTATAAACATACCAGCGATATTTGTTCTTAGGCTGAATGGCATCTGGGGGCTCATTGTATTTAATTACAACCCCTCGGAAGGTATTAGTCTCTTTTGTCAATAAACCTGATAATCCAAAATTCACTTTTTCCTTTTCCTTTTCTTTTTCCTTTTCTATTTATTTATTACATACAAGTTCTATCAATTTATTAGTTACTTTACCATTTTGATCCCCTTTGCTATTGTCGTTATTATCTACGTTATTGTTTATCGGCGATCTTTCTCCTTCACCTCTTCCTCTTCTTTCATCTCTTTCAATTCGTTCATTTCTGCCTCTTCTCTCTATTTCTTTCTCGCTTCTACCTCTTTCATACCTGTCTATAGTTGTTTATATAACCTTAAGGTATCTGAAAATGAGCAAAAATTACCATGATTAACATTTTGCCTGTCCCTGCTATTTCTTTCTCCACTTCTGCTATTTGATCGTCTACCTATATATGTTTTATATCATAGAAATCTGTTTTTAAAAAGTTTTACTTTGTCTAGTATGTTCTCGGTCATTTGATCTACTTCTTGATCTTCTCCTTGCACTTCGATTATTATCTTCTCTCCTTCTACTTTCTCTTTCTCCCATTTTTTATTAGGTAAAAATATTTAAAAAATCGAGATCAATTTAAACTTCGTTTTTTTATTCCAGTCAAAAATAATAAATTCCCAAACAATTTTTTTAATTTTCAATTATAGGAGCAATATGCAATAATGCAAGATATAGCAATGTAAAAATCTATAGTAAAATGTAACATGATATAAAAAATAAGTTAAGTTTATACAAAATATCACCACAGCTATATTTAATTAAATCAAATTTATCCTTTCAACCGAAAATGGAGCCTAATAAACTTGGGTTTTGATATTGGTAATAATAGGGCTGTTGGTAAAAATTATAGTAAAAATTATTAAGGTATCCACCATAAGGATAGCGTCCATAACCACCGTAAGGGTAAGGACCATAAGGATAAAATCCTTTACCTTCTACGGAACTCGAACTACCAGTATCAGCAGCACCTGACTCATTCCTATTCGGAGTGGTGGTATCAGTAGGCAATGAATTAACAGTGAAGATGGATAGTAAAGAGCTAGCAATGAATAAATGTTTCATTTTTTTTTATCTTGTATTGATTTGATCTTTGAGCTTATATACATGTCTTTTATTATATTATTATATTATTATTAATAAGCCTCTTTAATAACATTCAAGGACCAACTGAATTGAATAATTGTTCCTTCTAATGTTTATTCAAACTAATCAATAATATTGTCAAAAAAAGAGAATGATATAATAAGTTAATAATTGAATGAGCACATTGATGCTAGTCCATAATATTTTATCAAGGATCAAGCCTCTGTTTGACACTAGTAAAAATGTATGGTTATTAAAAATAACCCACATTCAGTGATACCCTAATATCGTATATTACAGATGAGCATGTTACTCTATTATACAAAAGTTTGAATATTTTAGAAATCCCTTTACTAAATAAAGCAACTATTAATGCTGTTTATGTAATTTGAATTAAATTTATGAACAGTGGCAGTTTTGTATTTAGATATAATATATAGGACATAAGCCAATAAAACACGTTTGGGGCAAATGCCTAAAAGCTTATTAAGCTAATTTTCAAATTTATCAAACTTTAATTTTAGCTTTGTACTTTTACTATTTTTTCTTTCCTTCATGAAATTGGACATTGCTTTTCATTATTTGAGATTTGAGTGAGCTGACATCCGGATAAATAAGGGGATGTTTTTTGGATTTTCTTGTATTAAAAATAGCTGATCCATTAAGAAGAAGGCTTTTCAATATCGCTTTATAAAAGAAATTTTGATTTTAGAATAAAATTTTCAAAAGCCATGTCGTTTTAAAAAGAATAAAAGTTAAGCTAATTTATTACATTCCTGACAAAGACATTTATTCTTCCAAATGATTTTCATTTTTGCAAATGTGTCCGATTTAATCTTGTAAAATTTAATTCAATTTTCTAAACATGAGTCTCAATTTTTTTTGAATCTCAAAGATGCAAAGCATTCATGTATTTTATTTATGGAAGAGAGCTATAGAGTTGAAGTAAAACTAGAGTAGGAGTCTCAGACTTAAAATATTCTTACTTGTGATGAAAGATATTAGCTTATAATTTTGTATTTTTTTAAAGAGTAACTTATCATCCGAAATGCTTTTTTAGGAATAGTACCAATTTTTCAGTGATAAAATTAATCTTTCTACATTGTATTTTTAAAACTTTTATTTAATAGATCTATTTTTAAATTTACTTATATATTCTTTTCATTTTTAGTCCTTATTTTATAAAAATAACTGTATTGATAATCAAACACGTTTGTTAAATTGTAAATAAATTCTACAATTTTTACTCTCAAAATTATTTTTTGTTGATACACTTGAATTTTTTTATAATGAACCACTTAACATTCAAAAATTGATAACGATTCTTTGAAAAACGCTAAGCTTTATCAGGCTGGAAGATAGTTATATAACTAAACATATGAGAACGTAAATAAAACTGGTATATATAAGAGGCTATTCTTTCAGAATTCTCCGAATCGCTAGGAAATTCAGCGTATAATAGCATTAATAATATCTTTTTCATCTATAGTAAACTTTTAAAATAGGAATTTTAATATAGGATATTATTAGGAAAAATGTATTTTACTATCTTTTTTTCTTAATTTAGTGTTTAGTGTAATAATGTCTTCAATTTTTACAAAGGAAAGCTGGATTATTGTCTTCACAAGTCGTACGTTCTTCTGTGCCTAACTTGGTCATCTTAGGTGCTCCATCCTGCTATCCTTTGTTTATTTTATTAGAATCATTTATTTTTTTATTGTATATAATCCCTATGTACCATTGTAAATATTTTATAGCACTAAAAACGAATCGATTTAGCATGATATCCTGCCACTCTATACAAGCTTAGAAGACTCTTTGAGGTTATCGAAGCTCTAATCTTTTGTTTATAAATGTAATGAATATTATGTTTATGAAAATTAAGTTTTTTAAAAACTTCAGTATGTGTTAAGTATACTTTAAAAAGTTTTAACAGATTTAAAGATTCATTTATATAAAGATACACTGAAGAATGAAATTAAAAATAATCAAAGTTAAATGATGTTTATTATATAATACTCATTGATAACTAGAATTGAATGTGCAATACTATTTTAGTTAAAAATCAAGCCTAAAAAGTGTAAGCTTGTTAATATCAATAATAAGCTGGGTATTGATAGTAATTATAATAATAGTATGGATAGTAATCATTATAAGGATAAGGATAATAAGGATAATAAGGATAATAAGGATAATAAGGATAATAAGGATAGTAGTGTTTGGCGTCTACAGATTTTGAATCCCCAGTAGCTGCAGTGGCTGATTCATTGCTATTAGGAGTTGGCCGACTGATCACCCTTAGGAGCAACGAACTGGCTGTTATTAGGAGCGGCCAATTGATTGGTGTTAGGAGTAGCTAGTTGATTTCCATCAAGGATAGCAGTATCAGCAGGCATCGAATTAACAGTGATGGTAGACAATAATGAGGCAGCGATAAATAAATACTTCATTTCTAATTCTTGTTGTTTGTATCGATCCCATTTTCCATGAGTTTATATATACCCATTCACTATACCGTTATTATCACTTGTTGCTTAATAATAATAACACACATTTAAATAGTACAAAGAATAAGTTTATTGTTAAACAATTGTTCTTTCTTTATATTTATTCGAACTATTTATTATTCTTATTATAAAGAAAGTAATGTAGTAAATTAGAGTGCATTTGAATACAAGGATGTTTAATACCTATTAACAAAATTACATTGTAATAAACCCTCTTTACTTTCAAATGAATGAATATTTGAAATTAATTATTGGTAAGTATTGTCAATATCATTATACCATTATATCATTATATCATTATTTATTATAAGTAAGTATATCATCTTTTTATTTAAACGCTGTATTTCAAGATAATCGTTTTTTCAATGAAGCAATTATTGTTTGAAATCTAGATTTGAGTGATGATGTGTTAATAATTTAATTCTGAATTTACAAATATTTATTATAATAAATAAAAATTAAAGATATAGATGTATATATGGGGGTATTTTTTTGGCTTCATTATTTTTTCCATTTTTTAGGCGCTATTTGAGCGGAAAGATTGTTAGTAAAATTCTTAAGCATAAAAATACATCCTCGTATATAATGATTACTATTTAATTGCGCTTTTTAAAAATTTTCCATATGGGGATGTATTTTTTTATTTAATAATTTTACTAACAATCTTTCCGCTCAAATAGCGCCTAAAAAATGGAAAAAATAATGAAACCAAAAAAAACATCCCCATATAAAGGATTACTTACAATAATTTTAATCAATTTTAATGATAAATGACATTCAAAACAATATAATATAAAGGTATAGTAAATTTTTTATTTTTATTTAAAATCTGGCCAGAAACAAAACAGCTATTGATGAAAATTTAACTATTGAGTAATTTTAATATAAAAACGTAAGAAATTTAATTTAATTTAATTTAATTTTAAGTATGGAAAAAATTGTTGGATTGTGAATAAATACCAGCAACTTTGTTATTAAAAATATTAACATAAGACCCTGCTGTGTACCAACTTTCTACTTATATAGCAATTAAATATTATTTGCCTCCATAGATAATAATATCAGTTTCCGCTTATTTATATCAGAATGAGTGCCATAATCTTATATTCAAACCCTTTCTCATTGTCATTGATTACCCGTTTTGGGGGTATTTTTAAATTATATACCGAGTTTTCAAGAGCATCTTGTTTTCTCTTAACTTGGACTAGGGATAGTTTGTAAAGACGAACCTTTCAAACCTGTGGCTAGAAAGGAAGTAAATAAAAAGACATTGGTGAATTGCTTTTTTGTCTTTCCATTCTACTCTATAAATGTTTCCATTCTGAACGTATTTAGTCAATGAATTGCTTGAAATCGCTACCTTTTTAAATTTGTATAAAAAACTTTTATCTGATGAAATAGAAAGCAGTCATTTGAAAACAGTTGTAATTCAAAAAATAGCTCCACCTACGTTCATACGACTAAAAGTTAATACCTGGTGGTCTCTTTTTGATCTTACTACATTATTTGCTTTTTGAGGAATTCTAATTTTTAAAAAATTATCAATTAAATCGTTAAAAAAATAGTTCATATGAGGATGTTCTTTTTGGTTTCATCACTTTTTCCATTTTTAAGCGCTATTTGAGTGGAAAAGTTGTTAGTAAAATTCTTAAACAAAAAAATACATCCCCATATATATTAAACGTATTAGCAATACTAAATAAGTTCCCAATACCAAATGGGGATGTTTTTCCTGGTTTCATTATTTTTTTCATTTTTTAAGCGCTATTTGAGCGGAAAGATTGTTAGTAAAATTACTAAATAAAAAAATACATCCCCAAATTATGGCTTCTCGAGTTTAAAGTTCGATAATAAATGCCTATAAATATTAGATTTAATTAAAATTAGTTAAAAAAGCTATGTAAAAACTATAAAGATAAAAGTTAAAATTAAAGTAAAAAATAATTTGCAAATAAATAAGTTTATTATAAGATACCACCAACACCACCACCACCATTGGTACCTAAGATGGAGTTAACTAATCCGTTTTGACCAAAGATAGACCCTAATATGCTTGGGTTTCTTTGATATTGGTAAGGTTGTTGGTAATAGTTGTAATAACTGCTAGGATAACCCCCATAAGGATATCCACCGGAAGGATACCCGCCGTAAGGGTACCCACCATAACCACCATAACCACCATAAGGATCAAATCCTTTAGCTTCTACTGAGTTCGAATCACCATTAGCAGCGGGAGCAACAGCATTGGTGTTAGTAGCAGCAGTGTCAGCTGGCAATGAATTAACAGTGACAATAGATAATAAAGAAGTAGCGATAAATAAATATTTCATTTTGATGTTTCGATTCTTATTGATGATTTTAAATGGATATTTTTCTTGAGTTTATATACCCTTATTCCTTCTACTATTTTACTTATTATTTAATGTTAATAAAGCCTCTTTTAATACATAAAGAGATCCACCAGTTTTCAATTAATTATTGTCTTGTCGTACTTGTTTGAATTATTTATTATTATTAAGTAGGATAGAATTGTAGTAAGGTAGAAAAAATTATATATTAAATATACTAATGCTAGTATAAAATATTATCAATAACAAAGCCTCCGTTTTATCATAAAAAGTAAAATATACATATTTTTCGGGTTTTATCCATTGGATCTTAATATTTTAAATGAAAGCGAACACATTACTTTATTAACTAAAGACCAGGATCATAGATAGCATTTTACTGAAGGAAGTAAGGCCCATAAAGCAAAACTTTGGCTTGAAAATACATCTTTTCATATTATCAAAGGTAGGCTTTTAATAAATCCTTTAAAGTAAAATATTAAGTCTGGAACAAGCATTTAATAAGGCTTATTAAGAAAGAATAAAATTTAAGTTAATTTTTAAGTTTTATCAGCTTGGAATTCTTTGGCTTTTCAATTTTATTAAGCTTTTTATTTAATTAGAAGTTTATCTTTAACATTAAATTCGTTTTTATTTTTAGCTTTCATCTATGCTGAAAGGATTATGTGAGTGGGTGCAAAAGGTTATGATCGGAATTTGCTTCAATAATTCAATTCTTTATGTCATTTTCAACAAGACAAGGCAATTTTTGACCCTTATAGCTCTTATTTTTATTAAAGTTTCAAATAAATTAATTATGCTGTAAAAATATGAAACTTTTAATATCTTCCTATAATTAGAAAACCAAATACTTGTATTATTCGAAACCATAAAGCCTTAATATGAATTCACTTCAGTCCTTTTCTATATCTGGGGATGTATTTTTTTGTTTAAGAATTTCACTAACAATCTTTCCGCTCAAATAGCGTTTAAAAAATGGAAAAAGTAATGAAGCCAAAAAAAACACCCTCATTTTTTGCTTTTTTAGTATCCTTTTACATTTATCTAATAACACAATTAGCTTTAAAATTAACTTTTAAAAATTGATAGAAAGATTGTAAAGAGTAACTTTTACTTTTGAATAAAGATAATGACTTAAAAATAATGGATTGAAAAGAATAAAAATTACAATTACAAACTGTCTTGTTTGATAGGAATCTTCATAATATTAACAAATATAACACAAACTATAGTTCTGAATGTAAAATCTGGCTTATGCAGTAGAGATATTTGAAGTTGTAATCCATAAAATACTTTGTACTATAAAATTATGGCTATCGTAATTTGAAGATAAAAAACAAAACTCAAAACTTGTTATGAAGACAAAACTTCAACGCTGTTTATTTTATTAGAAAGATAAAGATTTTTTAGTCTAGCTTAAGGTATTATTAGAAATTTAGTTCTTATCCAAAACTAAAAACAAACGATTTAACTTTATCCCTGAATTTTTAGCTTAATCTCAATTCATTAAAATTATATGAGCTACCAACATTGAAAATATTAATTTATATATATCATGAAGAAGTTGTGATTAATAGCCACAACCATTAGAATTTATTAAAAACTGTTGCTAAAATCTTTTCACTTTGTTAAATATTAAGATAAAAAAGATGGTAAATGACTTTAAATATTAACCATTAAGCAAAACTATCAACAGAAAAGCAAGCTCTTTGATGATGTACATAGTTAAAATCCCAAGTATGCTTTTTTTTCCTCAAAGCTAAAACCTGATAGAAAATATCCATCCTTTTCATACAAAACTTATTTGTTAAAAAATATCTAATAATATTATAATATTATTTGCTATGTATAGTAAATTCCCATTAAAAAAGCACAACTCCTAGTATAAATTAATTTTTACTTTGATTGGCTTATCTAACTCCATTGCTGCTATAAGCCAATAAAAATTCTCAATTTGAATTTAGAAATCTTCATTCAAATTCTACTCCATTTGTATTTTTATTAAATAAAAACCAAAAAAATGCAAGGCGTGTTTTCCTTAGAGAGCCGGAAGCGCTACCGTCGAGTTAACAGTGCCTTGAACAATACCAATGAATCAGATGCTTACCAAGGGTCCCCACTGAACCCCAATTTCAATAAGGTAAGGTTTTATCTATCATAGAATAGGGGAATATGCCTAAAAGAGATCAATTTTTAATAGGGAAATACAAATATTTGGAGTTTAAATAATAATATAAATACCCCACCTATAAGTAATATTAGGTAGGTCATAAAACAAAATATAAAAGTTTAGCTAACAAAATAGTCTTAGAACCCGAAGTGAAGCAATAATTAATACAGATTTGAGTTTACCTAGAATGGAAAGAGAAGTATCATTCGGGAGTAGAAGTAGCTATGAAGTAAGATTGAAACAGGGAGATACTTCACTGCTAGTACCTTTGTCTACTACATATCAAAGAATGCTTCAAGAGTATTCATATTTTCCGGATCAGATTAAGGATATGATGGATAAAAGTAGGATAATTAGTAAAAATAAAATGTGTTCTAGGTAATTGTGAAGACTAAAATAGATTATTGAGTTACTAATTTAATTTTTAGAATCTTAAAGTTAAAAAGGGAAAAAGTTGAGGAGAATTTAGATGGTGATGAGAGGATGTGTGATAGTTTAATACCCATACGCATTGATTTGGATTTGGGAGATTATTTTTTAAAGGATGTATTTTTGTGGAATGAAAATGGTAACTTTTTTCCAATTTAGATTTTACTTATTGGTACTAAAAAGTAATAGAAACTCAAATCACGGCATTAAAGTTTGCTGAAATCTTATGTATTGATTTAAACTTAGAAAACTCAAATTTAATAAACATTATAGAAAATAGTATCAAAAGTCAGATTGAAAAATATGATTTTATTATGAATGAAATTCAAAAAAATCAAACTTTATTTCTGGAATATGAAAATGAAATCGATATTGTTCTTTTAATTAAAGTAAGTTTAAATTTATTTTTATTTTAATATATTAAAATCTATTCTATTATACAGTTAGATTTAATGATAGGCAACTACCATTATCAAGATGAATTTAATTGGAATTTAGATTCTGAAATAAGTCCAGAAAACTTTGCAAATATATTAGCAGCAGATTTGGGCATTGGTGGAGAATTCAAGGTCATGATAGCACATAGTATCCGTGAACAACTATTTCAGTTTATGGAACAAAAAGTAGAAGCAATCACGTATCTAGAAAGAAAAAGTAAAAAAGAAGGGTATCGGAATGAGATGGACAATCTACTTCAAGCAGCTTTATCAACGAATAGTTATATACAAACGATTGAAAAACTTAAGGAGAATACCAATAGTAGGAATGAGAGTACTGATAATGTTATGAGTATTAATGCTAAGAATGATAAAAGTAATTTATTTAAAGATTCGATACAATTGAATCCAACGCTACCTAAGCTGATTAAATTATTACCTAATTTAATGGAAAAACAATTGGGCTTGGAAGAGGTTAAATCAAAGTAAGAGTTTTATAATAGATGATAGAAAGAGTTAATTAATAATTTGAATAGAAATATACGTAGACGGAGAGATACAACTCGAAGGATACCAAATAAAAGAATCCAACTTAATAATTCCCCTTCCACTGGATCCCCCTATGTTTTTGATTAAATATAGTTACTATATTTGGTAATACTAAAAATAAATAGTAAATTTGGCTTATCTTGTCTCGCTTTAAGCTTCAATTTTCATTTCTTTATTAATTTTTTTAATTTTTAATTTTTAAAAAAATGGTGGAGGTAAAAGAACTAATCAAAGTTTACGATAATGAATAAATATTGGTTTACTAGCTAAGTCACGAGTTAAATGGTCATGAAACTAGAATGAAGGAGATGTAAAAGATTTATAAATTTGAGTCATAAAATTAATTATAAATAGGCAAAAACAGGAACAAGAATATCAAAAAGTGCATAAGGGTAATAAGAAAAAGACAATAATCTTAGAGTAATTAACTAACTGATAGTTTTTTAGGTCATGAAAATATGCATTTCTTAATGTTAATAATATTACTATTTTTTGTTATTTTTATACAATGGTTAGTTTTATATTGGAAAAAGAAAGCATATAAATCATATCAATTTGTGTCTTTAGTAGGATTATGGTAAACCATTTAAATATAAAAGGATATTAATAATAGCAATTTAACCCACTCCTTTTCTTTAAGGTTAATCCCTATTTTGTTCTTTTATTTTATCACACCAGTTCCAGCATTTACTTATTTTTGGTGCTTTTTTTCAATTTTAAACTCTTGGAGTAAGTCAAAAATAGAAATTTTATTGCCAATTGTATATTGACGTTTTATTTTTAGTCATTTACCAAGCATCAAAAACCCCATTGAATCACCTGACTCCTCGGTAAGTTATCATTTTTAATGTTATGATTCTTAATAATTCTCTATTTACAGTTTAGTTTACAAATGGTTTGAAGTTACTCATAACATTTCATATGTTGTAGGTATGATAGGATATATTGGGTTGATGATCACTTTATTTATGATACCACCACCAGAGCAACCTAATGAAACTAGTGAATTTATGATTTCATTGCCTTTTAAGTTGTTATGCTATGGCTTGTATTTTGGGTAATTATTTTCATAGTTATATGTTATTAATATTTATTGATTCATTAGTATTTTGTCAAGAGATTTTGCAGAGCTGTGCTCAGATAGAATGGCTTCTGCTTTAGGGGTAAGTTATATTATATCAACGTTAAGAATATTGGTATTAATATTTATAAATAGTATTATGTCAAAGACGGTATACCAAGTAAGCAGATAGAAACAAACAAATGTGGTATTTGTGGTTGGCATTTAAGAGAGATTGAAAAAGAAAATGAATTCTACAATAATAATAATGATACAAATGATAATAAAATTGTACTACAAGATAACATATACAAGTTAGAATGCGATCACGAATTTCATGAAAAATGTATACGTGGATGGTGTATCATTGGTAAAAAAGAAATATGTCCTTATTGCCTTGAAAAAGTGGACTTGAGTAATTTTAAAAATAATCCATGGGATACGCAACAGATGTACTTTTTAAATTTGTTGGATTATGTAAGGTACCTCATCGTTTGGCAACCTCTGATCTTACTCTTAGTACAAGGCTCTTATTGGCTATTGAAGCTTAAATAAATCAAATTTTAGTAAAGTTTTTATTTTATTTTTATCATTCGATTTCTATTTTAAAAGTTCAAATAATAGGATTGATGATCCACTTTTATTGGTTGAAATTTAAATAATGAAATCAAACGTCACATTCCAAGCAATTCAATAGTTTTAGTAAAATTTAGTTAAAATTAATCCAATATGAATAATAAAGAAACAATGAATATGATAATTGTAGGGGATGAGTTGAGTGGTAAATGTAATGTATTAGCACAATTAATTTATTTTTATAATAAAAGGGATCCTATTTCCCTACAAGAATATCAATTGGAGCATCTATCTCTTAATGAAGGTAAAAATAGTTTAGATAAATACAACTCTTTATTCAAGCAAGGGCTCAAAGATAATATCAATAGTATTAACAGTATTTATGATCAAAGTACAATTAATATTGACTTCAATAGTAACAATAATAATAATCGACCAAATAGTCACAAATTATATTCGATTGAAAGTGAAACTAAAGTGATTAATATATCGGATATCTCTGCAAATCCAAATTTTATTAAAAATATGATCACTGGGATCTCTAAGGTAGATGTTGCTTTATTTGTTGTTTCTAGTGTTGATAATCAAGAAGCTCGTCAACAACATTTGAAAAAACACTTGACTTTTATTAAAAATATGAGGGTTAAGGAGCTTATTTTTATTATTAATAAAATGGATCTGATTCACCATGATCAACAGAAATATAACGAATTAGTGGATAATATCAATAAAGTTGTTGAGAGTATTCCTTATTTAAAGAGTCATACTACTACTTATTTTATACCTGTCTGTAGTTACAATGGAGAGAATGTGATTCAAGCATCTACTAACTTAACTTGGTATAATGATAAAATTTTAATTGAATTATTGGATGAAATCAAAGTCAATAATCAACAACCAAACGAAGATTTACTAAGAATATCGATCCAAGATACCATTCAGTTATCATCCAGTGAGATGCTATGTATAGGTAAAATTGAAAGTGGAATTTTAACTTGTGGAGATACTATTATTATATCTCCTAATAATAAAAAAAGTAAAGTAGAATTTATTGAATTTAATAATGAAAGAGTGAATAGTGTATCACAAGATAATAAGGTCACTTTTAAGTTAACAAATATCAATCATAGAAGTATTCGACGTGGCCATTTGTTGAGTCATCCCGATAAAAATCCATCTCTACCTGTGCGTTCACTATTAGCTTATATCACAGTACTATCTTATTCTAATAAAAAGGATAATGAAGGTATTAAGGAGGGATTTGAGGTCATGATCGATAGCCATAATTTACATTCTAATTCTTGTGTTTTTGCTAGATTGATTAAAAAAATTAATGATCAAAGTGACATTAAAGAAGTAGATGAATTAGTACCCGGTGATAATGCATTGGTAGAGCTAACATTTAAAGAACCTATTGCTATTGATTGTTTTTATTTGGTCCCTTCGTTGGGTAGAATTGCATTAAGAAAAGCTTCTTCAACTATAGCGGTGGGTGTTGTGGTAAAGATTGTTGATAGTGAGAGTTAAATAAAATGGATACTTATTATATTCTATTAGATATAAGTGAGTTTCTTTTTCTTTTAATTAATTTTTTAGATTTAAATTTGAATTTAGAAATCTTATTTTAATAATTTTTAATAGATTGGTTGGGCGATTTTTTTATGTTTACCAAACTTTAACTTAAGCCATGCTAAAAGAGCTTTAACTAATCAAATTAATTCAATACCTTTCTAGGATCAATTTTATTAGTTGAAATTTATTGTATGACAGAAATTTATATCCACCACAATTAAAAAAAACGTATTAATACGTTTCCCAACAATAATGTGTCAATGTTTATTATGATTTTGAATGAAATTTCAATTATTGATCTATCAATTATTTTAATGATTGATGATTAATATCTATAGTTTAAACAATTTCATTATTATATTCATTTCATTACAGAATATTGAAATCATTTAGATATGGGGGTGTTTTTTTGGCTTCATCACTTTTTCCATCTTTTAGACGCTATTTGAGTGGAAAGATTGTTAGTAAAATCCTTAAACACAAAAATACATCCCCATATTGTTTTATCAATATTGTATATATACTTGTACTATTGATTCAACTTATATTTTATTCAAATCAACACTCTATTTAAAAAACATTATTAAAACTTATCAATAATTTAACCTACAACTTACTTTACCATATAATACCATAATAATATTTATATTATTTAAAGATTATTATATAAATAGGATCAAGTATCTATTTACTAATAAATATTAATTTCATTTTAAGTGTTTTATTGAATTTAAATACTTTATTTTACTTAGAACAATTCAATAGATATGCTACTATACTAACATTTTAACTATCAAAATATAAGTTATAATATTTAAATCTATACAGTCCATTTTGTTAGTTGATAATAATTTAATGCAACTAACAAAACTACTTAGTCAGTACATGGGGGTGTATTTTTTTATTTAAGAATTTTACTAACAATCTTTCCGCTCAAATAGCGCTTAAAAAATAGAAAGTAATGAAATCAAAAAAACACCCCCCATATCTTAGTTTTATTTTATAAGCAATATTAAGTTAGATGACACTAAACCAGCAGTAAGGTGTCAACAACTTTTATATAATTTAATTAATGAAAGAAGAATCTAAGGTTTTATTATTGGGCCTTTACGCTATAATAGGTGCAATAAACAGTCTAAAAATCAACAAGTAGGTATCAAGTAAAAAGCTTGGCTTTATGAACTTGAATTGTTAATAAAATAAAGTTTAATGAATTGTATTTTTTTATTGAAAAAAATGTGTTAATAAAAAATTCGATAAATTACGTTTTATATACTTTTTTAGGGCTGCAATTGGAATTTTTTGAACTAAAATTCAAGTTTTTAGCTCTGATGATTGAAGTTTTTCTCTGAGCATAAAATTAATGAAATTTGAATTTTAACCAATAAAAAATGAACAGTTCTTAATACCAAGAAATTTAATAAAAATAGCATAAACTAAGTTTTATATTTTTATTCATTAATCCAAGCTCAACAATATCATCTAGAGCTTACTAATAACTAATCTATTTACCTCAATAAGAGTGAGAAAGATATGCTCAATTACTTTTTATTAGCCTTATTGTTTTTATTAACTATTGGAATAGTGATATTAATATTAAACCGATATACTTCGTTTAAAAACTTTAATTTTATTTTATTGATTGTTACTCTAGCTTGGTCATTCCCTTTCTCTGCTTTCTTCTTGTTACCTATTGATTTATTATCGGTAAGTAAAAACATTATTTTTTTAAATTTTAATTATTAATTTAATATTAGACAAAATATGATTTATGTTTGAAAGAAACTTCGGATTTAAGTTTATGCATTGAGCCAGTATTATACATTGATAATAAAGTATTATATATTATTTGGAGGATTGTTTATTGGACTTCATTTGTATTAAATTGGTAAGTTTTTATAACAAATAGTATTATTATACAGAATTATAGATCAATTTTCCTCTTTTGTTTAGGATAATTATACCAATAATGGAAAGATATTTAGATTTAGGTGGATTTAATTGGAAACGTAAACTAAGAAAAGCTATTTTAAGACAATTAGTTTATTTATCTATTATTGGTGGTGTTGGTATAATAGCAGTAGTTTATATAGTTATCAAAAATCAATTAAATAGCTTGTAAGTTTTTTATTTTATTAATTTAAATAATATATAATATTTTATTATAGTCAAGCAACCAAAAGTTATTTAATAGCAATATCAAATTGTTATGGATTATTATTAATAATATGTTTTATGGGATATGGATTAATAGATGTACCTAAACAATTTTGGATATATTCAAGTCCAACTGAAAGATTAAAAAAAATGGAAATTCAAGCACCAATATTAAAAGAAAAATTAAATGAAAGTGAATATGAATTAAAACAAATATTAAGTATTATACAATTAATATCAAATAAAATAAATCAGCAAACAAATCAAAATATACAAAATGAATTTCATTTAATATTAAAAGAATTTAACTTAGATTTAGCTTATTTATATGAATTAACAATAACGAGAAATAATAATAATAATAATGAATTAATACCTGATATTATAACAGAAGAATATTTAGATCAAATTCATTTAAAATTAAAAAGAAATTTAAAATTAAAAGAAAGAAATCAAGCATTATGGGAACAACTATTAAAAGAAGCATTTTTAATTCAAGATATTATAAATTGTAGTAAAAATAGTGATAAAAAACTAACATCAGAATTAATGATATTAAATGGTAGTAAATGGGATGATTTAAAGATAACAATATTATGGTATTATTATGTATTAATTGAACCAACTTATTTTAAATTAAGTAGTTTCTTATTTTTAATATTATCTGTTATTATACTTTGGTCAGAATTAACATTCAAAATACCCAATATCACATTATCTATAATAGCTCTATTTTTCAACCAATTACAAGGAGCTTATTCCTTATTACAATTTATATCTGCCATTTTAATATTATTTATGTCTTATTGTGCTTATTCTTCTTTATTTCAAGTCAAAATATTTAATTATTATGTATTAGTACCTAATCAACATACGGATTCTATATCATTATTATTAAGTGGCGAATATTTATGTAAATTAGCAATGCCATTATATTATAACTTTTTAATGTTAGCAGGATCAGCATCGGTTGAAAACTCAGTATTTTATCAATTGATGGGGGTAATCGATTTGGTACCATTTTTGGGCAAATTCAGTAATTATTTTCCATTATTAATCTTAATTCCAGTATTATTTTCCATCTTTCAGTGGCATAAAAAATTATTTAATTATTTTTCAATTGATAATTTATTATTGGAAGATCAAAACTCAATTGAAAGATTAAGGGAAGGTAGGGAAATATTAAAAAATGAAAGAATAAAAGAAGAACGTAGAATTCAATCAAACATTACCAATTTTGAAAGAAACGAAGTGGATATATTTAATTCAAGAAATAATTCTAATTATAATCGTAATTCACCTTCGAGATCTATGGCAGTTGAAGTTACTTCAAATAATAATAATTCATTATATTATGATTCTGATGAAGAAGATTCAATAATTAGAAATAATACAAAATTATCTACATCTCAGAAAATTCGACGTTTTTTTTCATCATGGAAATTTGCTACTATTTCTAATGATCGACCTAATTCACCTAATGTTTATAGTAATATTGATTCATTTGTAGATGATGACAATTTTGATGAAGAGGATATTGGCTATTTAAGATCTATTAGAGAGGATGATTAGAATTTATACTGTTATTATGAAATAAATAAAACCTTTTAGTTATGGTTTTTTTATAATGTTTTTTATACATGCGAATATTTTTTTATTTTAATGTTTAATTGATAATTATCTAATTTTATCTCATAAGAAATCTAAAAAAAGATTCTTATAATATTTTTTTAGTAACTTGAGATGAATTAAAGCCATTTTTTTATAAAATATAATAAATTTGAGTTTTAGATTAATATATCTGGGGATGTATTTTTTTATTTAAGAATTTTACTAATAATCTTTACGTTCAAATGCTCAAATAGCGCTTAAAAGATGGAAAAATAATGAAACCAAAAAAAAACATCCATGTTTTAAATTTTAAATTTTATTTTTATAAAAAGAGATATCTTAAATTTTAGATCTAAATTAAAGAGTAATTATTAACTCAATCCTTTAAGCAGAGTTAGCCTTTTGAAAATAAGGAGCCATAAATTCAAAGAAGGCGAATTGAGAAGGTTGGGTACCATATTTATAAACGAATCTAGAAGCTAAGAAAGAACCAAACATCGATTTAACATAATTTTCAGGAACTCTTTGAAGTAAAGTATCTAAACCTAAAGTATCTACTAAAAGTTTAGGGAAAGCTTCAGTAAGTACAACACGACGTAATTGTTCATCATCCCAAAGAGAAGTACGTTGTAATTCTTCATTTAATTTAACAATAGCTACTGATAAATCATCTGATAAAATAGATCGTGGAATATTAGTACGATTACTTTCTTTCCATAAACATTCAAATTCATTAGCTGCATTTCTTTCAATAATTTGATGAACTTGATTAATATATTCTGAATAGAAAGCTGGTACATTACCATCTTTAACTGACATATGTTGAGCAAATTCTTCATCATTAAAAGCTAAAGCAGCTAACACTTCAAGAGAAGAAGAAGTAACACCACCTTTATTAGCTGATGCATCTTTAAAGATGATAGCTCCTGCTTTTTCTAATCTCAAACGAGCATCTTGAGTAAAGAACAAATTGGCACCTTCAACAATATATTTAAATCTTGGGTTACCATCAGCATCTAATAATTTATGAACATTATCAATATCAACCGATTCTGGACGTCCACCACATGGTACAAATACTAATGAGGAAGCTTCTGGGTTAAGATGATAAACATTACGGAATGCTAAACCATCAGTTACAACTTCACCAGATGGCAACTTAACATTACGTTCATCAACTAATACACGATAACCTTGAGCACTGAGTTTACTTACATCAAAATGATTAATCATTTTGCGTTCATTTGCAAGACGAGTAAGTTCGGTACGATCAATACCTTGAGGATCAAAAAGGACACCTGAACCATCAACAATACCAACAGTCTTATCTTTTGAAATTTTAATTTCATTAGAACCGAGATCGCCATCAGGTCCACCAGTTTGTAATTTAGTACATTCTTCTTCTTTAAGATTTAATTTTTTATAAATACCAAGTACATATTGATGTACAGAACGAGTAGTCATACCAAATAAATCATGGGGAATACCACCAAGGGATTGTGATTTACCGGTGGTAAAAGCTTTCCAAAAAGAAGCACCACGTTTACGTGCATGAGAACTGGCCCAATCCATAAAATCAGCAGTACCCTCATCTGGACCAAAGAATAAAATTTCTGGCTTACCATGTAAATCAACAATCTTTTCTTTAATGCCAGGAGATTGACCTGGGATCAATAAATCGAGAATGGAATCAACATATTTTTCAAAAGCAAAGCTAGCTTTATCTTGTTTTTCAATATCTAATAAGATAGTACCTTTCGAACCGCCTTCTGGAATATCTTTGTTTTTACGTTGTTGAGTAGATGCAAGATTGTAATTTTCATCAAAAAGAGATCTAAGATTAATAGAATATGCTTCACGATTTCTTGAACGAATTACACGGATACCACCACGAGCAACATCACGGAACCTTAAATGGAAACCACGGAATTCACTACCAATGACAAAGAACATACCATATAATTTAGTTGGGTATTCAAGGTTTGGTAAAAATTCAGGGTTCAAACGGAAAGAGAGGGCAACTTTAGTAGGTTGATAGAAATTGGTCTTTAACACATGTTTGTTAAAGGTAAGGAAAGATTCGAGTACCATAGATTCATGAGCATTACTAGTTTCAAGTTTAATTCTTTGAAGCAATTCTTCTTCAGTAAGAACCTTTTCGGTTTGAATACGTTGATAAGAAAGGGTGGGTTTTAAGTTATTCTCATCTGGTACAATATAATGCCTTAGAGCAAAATCAACGTATAATTGTTTGATTAATTCTGGATATTGCTTAATGATATCTAAGATATATTCACGTGTAAAGGTTTCTTGGCGAAGACGCTTACGAATTTTACTGATAACTTCAGCATGGGCTGGGTTATTATGATCAAGGATCGATACAAGAGAACTAAATTCATTACCAAGACGATTAAGGAAATGTTGAGCAAAGATCCAACCTACATAACCATAGATGGCTTCTTGAACTGAAAGTTCGTTAGTTTTAAAGAAACCTTGAAGTGGGGTAGTTGGAAGACAATAAATAAGGGAAACTTCTTTCATAACTTGAGTGATGGTGTGCTCAATTGGGGCTTTTTTAGAATCGGAGAGCTGAGTAAGGTAAAGAGAAACAATAGTAATACCATTAGAAAATTGTTCAACGTATTTACGGGTGGTATAAAGATCATAATAATGGTAAAGATCTGAAAGAGCTGAAAAGAAGTTTTGAGTGGTACCACGTTTATAAGCAATAACTAAACGCTTTTCGTTGCTATTTGGTACATCAAATTCTTCAATGACTGGACCAGTACGTTTAAGGGCATTGGTCATAACTTGTTGGTAAACTGAAAGAGTGTTTTCAGTGGCACGCTTTAAGAAATTTTCACTGGAGACAGATTTGATATCTAAAATTTGTTCAGCAGTAGGTTCTGGGTTAGCAAAGTTACATTTGTTTAAGAAATAAAGACGTAATTGAGAAGAAGTTGATGAAGAGATGGTACCAGTAGAACGGAAAGATTCTAAACGATAAACTTCGGAACCAGAGTTGTTAAGATATTGTTCATCAATTCTTTTTTCATATTGTGGACCAGCTAATTGGGAAACACCTGGGTTAGAAGTATGCATAAAAACGGCTCCAGTTTCAGATTCTTTAATCAAGTTAATCTTTAAGGAGTCAGCATTTTCAGTGAAGGCTTGGATTTTTGCTGCATACAAAGAGCTGATATGAGAAGCAATAGTTTCATGCGATTCATTAATAAAATAGAGTTCATCAATTCCAAGGTTACTAAAATATATAAATATAAAAAAGAAGATATAATAAAATAAACTACACTTACCCATAAAACCAAGAAGCTTCATTTTGAACAAGTTCTTTTGGAATAAAACCTTGCTCACCAATAAGGGTAACCACCTTATTCAATTGTTCGGCTTTTCCAGGGAATTCACTGGAGAGATAATCCTGAGATACGTTAGTAGGGGATGCCATTGTAAAATTAAATTAGAATTGACAAAGATTGTAAAGTGCTAAAAAAAAAGTTGAAGAGTAAGCAACAAAGAAAACAGTATTTTTTTTAAAATAAACTTGAAAATCGTTTGTTTATATACTCTGTTTCCACTTGCTTTTCACCCTATGATTATGCATTAACTTACAAATATTTAGCCATGGAAGGAATTCCTTTTTTGGTAATTGCTTACGTCTATTACTTTAGGGCAAGGTTAGATGTAAAATCAAATGATTGGCTTAGTTTACCTTTATTTTTCCAATTGAGTCAGGGTGGGAGAATTTCGTATTAAAATTAGCAAACTTTAATTAGGAAGAAGGGTACTCAGTTCCAATATTCGACTAAAATTGGAGTAAACTATTTAAGTCTAAGCCAATCAAGGAGTGTAACTTGAAAGTACATCCACCTTTATTTGTAAAAATATATTTTTGAGTTCTATTGGAGATGTTTTATTTTTCGAAATTGAATCTAATCCAATCATCTTTTTCAATTAGATGGATTTTGAAATATAAGTTACAGTCAAATTAGCCTTTTAAAGTCCTAAAAAACCATCTGACCTATAAATAAACTTTTTCTATAGGGTTCACTAAATAGCGCGGATAGCAACATTCCTGTTTATTAAGTGGAATAAAAGAATGTTACATCAGTTTTGTTTATTTTTAATCATTATTAATAATGATTTATAAGAATATTTTAAAATAATATGGATTTATAAAGTTTCTATAATATTCCAACTACATTAATTAAAATATTTCTTTTGACAGCTTATTTAGTAATAACATGGTTCTATTTCTCCGAAATTAACAGTTAATATTATAATAATTTATAATACAACAATCAAGTTGTTTATATTGAATGAATCTTTCCAACATAGATACACTTATAAATTTCGAAACTGTTAAGTTAAGCTAAAATTCGGGATTTAAAACTAATTTTTCAATTTATTTAGCCAATTAAAGGCTGCTTTCCCAAAACTATAAAAACAAAAATATACTTTCGAAAATAACATCTTATAATGACCTTGCTAATAGTTTTTTGAAGTATTTATATATTAGATAGGTATTTTTTTAATAAGTGTTAGAAGCATTTGTTATGATAAAACTAAAAAACTGATAATTTTTTCCATAAAAAAACTATTTATAATTTTATTATATTAATTTTACAATTTTAATTTAATATTTTTTCTAAAAAAAATCAGTTTTTATTTTATTTTATTTAAAAAAACAATAAATTGTTTTTTAAACAAAATAAACCATTATAATATAATATATATAGGTGACCAATTTATTAGTTATGTAAAATTATCATTAAGATTAAAAATAAGTTTTTATAATGAAGCTATATTTGCCACATACTTCAATATTTAATATTTATTTAAAATGAAAACAACATTTATGATATAAACAATAATTATGTTTTGTCTATATTGTTACCAACTTTTTATAAATTAACTTTACTTCAAACTTAATAAACTGGTAATGAAATAAAATTATTAAATGATTATCAATTACTATCAATTATTATCAACTATTATCGATTATTATTAATTATTGCTAAAATGCTTTATTTATATTATTAATTTAAATTTCATCAACTAAACAAAATGTCAATTAGTATCACATATTTTATACATTAACTAATGCCATATATTGTACTTTCAAATACTTATCAACATATTATTATTAACTCTAGCTGAGCTATAATTGAGTTAATATTTTTTTTATAATACTAATAATTTCTTTGAAAAATATACAATCTGTTGAAAAAGATATTTACTAACTATAGTTTACTTAATTTGAATCTGGTCACGTGGTACTACTATAAACCCATCAGAACTGCTATTTTATTTTTATTTTTGATTGTTAAAAAATGTCAAAGTGCGCGCATATTACCATGTCATCCGATTTAGGGCGACTTAACCTAAAAGAAAAGGGAGGACTATCTCCATTACAAATGAAATTTATAAATATGGTTCAAATTTTTTATTTGAAGGCGAATATACCCAAAGTTAAAGGAGTTTTAAATTTAAGAAGGATTACAGGTAATACAATGTATAGTAACAAATGAATAAATTTAGTTCAAATTTTAGGTAGTAAACGTTCTGGCCCAGATAGAAAAACAATAAATCGATTGTCATTTTATACTGAATTGGATAAAAAAGTAAGCTTTAATATTAGCAACATTATTTTGTTGACGTCTTTAGTTTCCATCTTTATCATGTGGACCATGTGGTAGATCAGTACGAAACAGAAGCGTAGCCTGTCTGGAATGTGACGTACTTCAATGTACTAGACACTCTATGTTACATAGCAAAGAATCTAAGCACGTATTAGGTACTTTATAGAGTTTATTTAAAATGATCAAATTTACTTGATTTTAAGGACTTAAATACCAAGGATTGACCCTTTTTTGTCTTTGTTGTGATGTTATTTTAGAGAATAATGTGATTGAAATTCTTAGAAGTTCTGCAATCACAAACTTAAAACAAAGACTGAAAAATGGTAAATTATACACTCTTTTTATTATCTTAGTTAAAATATATAGAACAATACGATGACATAAATACATTGGTAAGGAAAAAACTTTCAGATATTGAAGTTGTTCAAGAGTGTTTTGAATCCTCTAGATGCTTAAGTAAGGAAATAATCAAAAATATTAGAAATTAATTAACTAATTGAAAGGTTTGAGAGGTATTCGAAATGTAGGAAATACATGCTTTGTGAATTGTATACTACAAATGATTACACATAATCCTACATTCTCAGATATATTTTTATCAATGGATAGGAATGACTGTATGACTAGAAGCTGTATGTCATGTGCAATCCGTGGATTTATTATTCAGGTACTATAAATTTAAAAAATGAACTATACTTATTTTATGGTTTTAAAGTATTACTCAAACAACCCTTCACCAATGATAATAACTTCGCTGCTAAAGAGCATTTGGAACAGTTCAAAGCATCTTGCTGGATACGAACAACAGGATGCTCATGAATTTTTTATAGCACTGATAAACAAAATACATGAAGGTAATGGAAACAATTTGTTACAGAGTTAAACGCTAATTTTTTTTAGATGAAGTAGCTCATCATGGCGTTGAGCCTGGGACAACTGAAAAGCCATGTATCTGTCCAGTTCATCGTACATTTGGTGGAGAATTACAGTCTTCAGTTACTTGTCTCTCCTGCAACTATATCTCTAACAAAGGAGATCCATATTTGGATAACGCTTTAGATTTAAAGAATCCCAAAAAACGAAGGATTCAAACATCTGAAGGTTCTGAGAAAAAAATGAAAGCACCTGAATTGGAATTAAAGGATTGTTTAAGAGGGTATGGTTTTTTAAATTGATTTTGGACTCATTAATATAAAATAGATACGTTCATACCGAAACATTGAGTGCAGATTCATACAAATGTAGTAAATGTAAAGCTCAAACCGAAGCCACTAAACAAATGACATTTAAAACTTTATCTCCTGTACTTAGCTTTCAGCTAAAGAGATATAGTCATGATCCTTCCAATTTATCCAAAGTAAACACTAAAATTCATTTACCATTAAAATTAGACATGACTCCTTATGTCGCTAATGCTACAAAGCTCCCAATCTTTTTAAGGAATGGAACTTTTTCTGAAACAAAAGAAAATACTCAAACATCGAGTTTGTTTAATTATACTTTGTTTGCCGTTGTACATCACATTGGATCCTTAGATAATGGACATTATATTTCCTATATGCGGCTTGGTGGAAAATGGTTTAAATTTGATGATCATAACGTTGATATTGTTGAGCATGAGGACGTTATTAATCATAAAGCCTACCTCTGTTATTATTTGGCTGACCCAGAGCCCCTTCCTTGTTAAATATATTTGCAATGTGTATTAGTGAGATGTAATATATGCATTAAGATAAAGGATCGTGATTTGAGATTTCAGGGCCATATTTATAATATTTAGCATCCGTCCCTTATATCCAATTTAAAAAATATTAATCCGAGTTTAATTTTTCAACAAACTGATTAGGGCTAACAAATCCCTATCATTAATAATAAAACATTTAAATTTATAATAAACTTTATAAAGATATAAGGACGTATTGTCGATTTAAAAATATTCTGATAACGGATAATCTTTGATTTATAGCCTCAAAATCGACGATAAAGATTAAAATTTATTTTTATTATTTAAATAAAAAAATATATCAACTAAAGTGAGATAGCTACGCCTTTGAAATTTTCACCACATACAAAACATTTTATTGAGTACCCTGAAATGGGTCAAAAATACTAAAAACCTTTACTCTTTCAAATTTAGATAGGAAATCATTGTACTTTGATCAACAGAATATTATAAGAATTTTATTGTATCTTATTATAAAAATTAAAATAATAATAATTTACTGAATACAGTAGCAAATCTACCAAGCTATATTTGAAAAAAAAATCATTCGATCTAAGCTAAAAATGTAACTTATTGCTATAGATATTTATATTAGAGCATATGCATAATAAGCCTGTTAATTAAACATGGTAAAAAAAGAAAATTATACCTATATTATACTTCCAAATCTTATTTTATTCTTTTTCGTTCACCAACTTTAAAAACTCCTTTTCGTCTATATCGGCTTCAGGAGAATTACTTTTTACTTTAACTTTTTCCAACTTAGCATTTATAGTGTCCTTCCATTTATATTGAAGTAATTGAACCAATGTAATATTATCTGGTCGGTCAAGCTTTTCCTGTCTAGAATCATAGATGAGATATCCAACTGTTCCAGCAAAAGTAGCTAATATAGCATCTCCTTTACTTTAATTTTGATTAAACTTTGTTCATTAAAATAATAAGGTTAAAATTACGCTGATATCAAATGGGTAAATCTAATATTTGGTATGTTAAACATAATTTCGAATTTCGAACAAATTTCAAACTTAAGCAATAGCTATTAATGAATTACAATTTTAATATTATTTTATCATGGTGATAACAAGCCCGTTTGGCCAAGTGGTAAGGCGTCAGTCTTGTAAACTGAAGATCAGTGGTTCGATCCCGCTATCGGGCATTATGTATTTTTCTTTTAAAATTTTAATGTCATTGTCAATAATGTATTTTTTTATTAATTCTTAACCTTAGCTGTTTAATATAGATATTTATTTCAGTCATTTATTAAAGTTTGTATTATAATCCATGGAAAAATAAAATATAAAAATCATAATTTCTTTTATTTAAAAATTAACTTAAAATTGAATTAATAATGTATAGTAAATTGAGTAAATGATTTATGGCTTATTAGATTACAAATTAAATATTAAAATACCCATTGTTAATACAATGATGCAGCTAATTAATTTAACATCAGTAATAAGCATCAAATTATATCTTACAGCCAATGCTAATAACTGTTAAATACTAACTTAAATTAATTTTAAAATAGTCTAAACATAAAATACAAGTTAGATTATAAACAAAATTAACAATGTAAAATTAAAAAAATAGAGTTTAATAACCTTTCATTATAAAATCAGTAAAATCGGGATCATTTTTTTTCTTCTTTAACTAAATCAAGTTGAACAACGTCATTTTTAACAGTATCTCCACGCTTAGCTGCTTCTTTTTCACGTCTTTTACGTTCCTCTAATTGCTTAATTTCTTCCTTCTTAATAGCTTCTGCACGTGCGATCTATATAATTAGTAATGAAAAAAATGACAAAAAAAAAATAGTACCTCTTTATTATGATGAAGGCATTCAAAGTAATCATCTAACTGTAATTTACAACTCTTTGGATCATCACTTACTGCATAACATTTGTGTACTTCTTGCCACATTGGGAAGCATCTGGATCTTCCTATAATCGAGTTAGGATCATTTATCTTATCTTTTATTTTACATACCTCCATTAAGTCCAAAACCGGATGACATTTTTTAATATTATAAAAAGTTGAATATAAGACAAACCTTTATCTGGTTGATTAAGATTATCAAAAATAAAATTAGGTTTCACTTGATTGGATCTTAGGATTAATTTAATTTTATTAGGAATCGATTCAGCTTTAACAATTTTTACTACATTCAATGGATTTCGCTAAATTGAAACAAACACTTTAATTAATCTGCAAAATTTTAATTGGTGGCACAAAAAGAGGCAAAATAAAAAACGTAATAAAGCATTAATTAAATATTTATTTATTGTATTAATGAGCGAAACTGTATTAAATGAAAGGGAAGACTTAACTGGATCCCCAGTAGATATGGAAAGACCAGAAATACTACCATATGAGGATTTTGATTTAACTGTACCTGAGATTGAAGATGGTGCAGAGCTTATAGCATTATATGATTATGAAGCTATAGATATTGAAAAGGAACTCAGTTTCAAAAAAGACGATAAATTAAAATTGGTTAAAAGAGATATTATAGAAGGATGGCATTTAGCTAAAATTAATCAAATTCCTGGAATTATACCAATAGCATATGTTAAAGTAAGGACATAAAAGACGAAAAAATAAACCGTTAATAGTTTTATTTTAAGGAGCAAAAAAAAGTTGGAAATGAAGATAGGAATAGCATATTTGGATATAAACCTATAAAAAAATTTTCATGGTTTATAAATAATGGCATAGATGACTATTTATTAGGAAAAGAAAATGAGGAAGTAATCCCTGATAAAGATTTAAAGGAGGATATTGAGAAACATTTTATTGAGCATGGCCCATATTGGCAGATGAAAACAAGTCTTTTTTCTGTGTTTGTCCATTCGCCTGTTACTAAAACAACTAAAGATACTCTTAAAGAATATACAACTTTCCTCTTAACATCTACTGTAAGTTTAAATATTAAATATATAATTAAATGTATAATATTTTAGTTTGATAACGATATAGAAGTGACTGTTGAAAGAAGATTCAGTCAGTTTGAATGGCTTCATGAGCGTTTGTCAGCAAAATTTAGAGCTTTGGTTTTACCAACATTACCAGAAAAACAGTTTACTGGTAAATTTGATTGTCTATATTAAACGAATAAAAATAAGAAAAAAATAGGAAGATTTAGTCATGAGTTTATTGAAAGAAGAAGAAGGCAATTAGAAAGATATATAAATAGGTTAGCCAGACACCAAGTCATTCGATATTCTGAGTTATTTGTTCATTTCTTAAGCTGCACGTCAGAAGAAGTAATTATATCTGGTTGTATAATTAATACATATTTAATTGTATTAACTAGGAATGGCTATCTGAAGAAAAAAAATTAAGTGACGAAAGTAAAGCCCAAGCGTTAAATTTCTTTCAAAATGTTTATCATCCAGAATTTAATGTTGATGAAGATGGGTAATTACTATTCGTTATTTAAATTGGTTTTATATTTAAAAAATTTAGGGAGGAGGATTTAGTTCTTAGATTTTCAAATCATGTGAAAAGTATTGAAAAATTACTACCACGATGTAATGAATCTATCCAAGGATTCAGAGATCATTTAAATGGTATATAATAATGATTAATTCTAATAATAATTAAATAATATATCCATTATAACATTCTAGAAGCGGGGAATCAGTTTCGTAAATTTAGTTTCAGTATTTTAAGACTCATCTCTGGACTAGGAGATAATGTTACTCCAGATTGTATTAATGAAGAAAAAGTATGGTGTTTCAAAGAAAATTGCAAAGGTAAATAAAAATTCAAAAAAACTATAAACCAATTAAAATATCACAAATTAGATTGCCTTAAACTAACAAAAGGCTTGCAGGAAATGGCAGAGTGTATGCAATCAATTTCGGATACTTATGATGAATATGTTCGTTATTAATTAATCAATAATATTCCTAACTAATTTTATTTTATTAGACCAATAAGACATTTACTTCATCTATTGACCTTTTGAAAGAATATTCAAACGCTAGTGCTTCATGTTCAGTAATTAATTACCAACTAATCTATTTATTAATTAATTTTTTAGTCGTTGATTGAAATGCATAATATAGCGCTTAACAGGAGTAAAGATCTATCTAATGAAGAGTTACAGGTATTTAATAATAAAACAGAGGTTAGTGTTTATTAAAATTTAAAAATAGGATGTTGATATAGAGCTTATAAAGTCAAGATGTGATACTGTTTATAATGTTACTTTAGCAGAAATCAACAGAATTCATGATGAAAAAGTTCGTGATTTTCATACTATGAATATTGATTTTATTGAACAGCATATTGAGTTTTATGAAAAAGTAAGTTTAAATTTTAAACTTTAAATTTTAAATATATAATTTAAATTGACATGAGTTTAGTCTATTGAAGGGTTGAAAAAAGCAAGAGAATGTTTATTAGATCCCAAATATTCTTCATATGATGATGGTAATCCAAGAGAATTAAGTAAAATTAAATTGGAAGAAAAGGTAAGTGATACTAGACCGGCTTCAGTATCTTCCATGGTGGGTGATGTAGTAGATGGAGTGGGCTCTTTTTTGAAAAGTAGAGCTAGGAATTCTATACTTGGAACTAATGTAATCAAGGATTGGATGGGATTTAAATCTTCTAATTTATCTGAGAATAATTAATATCTTGTTTTATTTTATTTTAATAAATTTATTTTTTATATTTAATTTAATAACTTTAAAAATTAGAAGCTAAATGAGCATATTTTTTATCCCTTATTAAAAATTAAATCTTAAATTGATCATCAATATAACTTTATTAGCTCTGAACTAGACAAATGTCATTTAATGAATTTATAAGGGGATATGTCTTTTTGTTTAAGAATTTTACTGACAATCTTTCCACTTAAATAACGCTTAAAAAGTGTAAAAAGTGATGAAACTATAAAAAAACATCCTTCACATGTATGATAGTTTTAAAAATTTCAATAAAATTATTATGTATACTTTATTTTAATATTTATTAAATTCAAAATGTGAAATCAATATAAAGTATTCAATAAAAATATAAAGTTGAATCAATTTTATTTTGGAAAAATGCAGATTATGAACAATCTTGATTAGTTTCCCAACCTGATTTGATACAGCATCTTTTAAATGTTTTGTACTTATTACCATTACGCTTAAGACCAAGACACCATTCTGGGGCCATAATTCCTTCAACTTTATCACAACATTTTTCACTGGCAGATTGATCAGTACATTTTAAACCACAACAATCAATGCTATGGTCAGTACATTCACGTTTGCTAGATTCAGCACTAACAACAAGAGCAATTACAGTAATAATCCACAAAAATTTCATTTTATTTAATTTAAACATATAACATTTTTTTGCTCTATTTATACTAATTTTTTATATTTTTATCAACTTTAATATATTAATTTAGAGAATAAATTGTTTATAATATAATAATTTTGTTGGTAAACTTATGATATGTCAACTAGTTTTTTATATGTATTAATTACAATAAAAATATGTTATTTAATTAATTATTATTTGATTCTATTTCTTTTGTTAATTTAAATTAATAACCAAGCTTTTAATACTTTTTAAAATTGGTTGAACTGCAAATGAAATAAACTAAGATTTTAATCGATGATATGTTAAGCAAAGATATATTTAAAGATATATTTAAAGATATATTTAAAGATATATTTAAAGATATATTTAAAGATATATTTTCTTTTCTAACTTGCAATTGTCAGGTGATTCGCTATATAATTGATAAGAGTATAACTATTTTCTGATTGTTTATTTTTTATTTTTTACTAAGTTCAAGTATCATATTGAGACACATTAACAATCTTTTAATCAGTTATACTATGTGTAATTTATTAGTATGAAAAACTAACTAAAAATAATTTAATAGCGAAATAGTTGGAATGGTTCTCTTTCGATTTCTAAATCTATGACGCCTAGATTAACATATTATATGCAAAAATAATGTCAATAATAATATTCAATAACTTATTTGACTAGTTATTAATTTAAGTTCAATATAAAATTCTTAGTAAATTTGAAGCTATTTGGATTATGCATAAAATGTGTTAGTTTAAATCCGAGGCTCAATTTTTTTCCAATCTTGAGCTTCTTCAGAATATCATAAATCAAGCACAAATACATCTATGTCAATTTGAGTACAAAAGTTTAGTGATTGTTTTTACAGTTGATGATTTGTATGACTGATTCTTTTAAAGCTTGGTTCTTATTTTTACTCCTAAATACTGTCGAAAAATAGTGCATTTAAATTGAAATAGCTATATTTTAAAAATGGTTACTTGTTTATTAGAATTGAAATAAGTCATACATATATGTTTTTGTTTAGCATTTGATTATTAATTCTTTTTTAAATTTATGTTGTATAAAAAATGCTCAAGAAATAACGAAAAAAAGACATTTACATATAAATTTCATAAACTTAAATCTAAATCAAACTGGAAATTTTATTTTTATCTATACAAGTTTAAAAACTTATACAAATTACTCAATATAAAATAACTTTATCAATAACAAATTAAATAACAAGCAGGATGAAGCATTATAATTATCTTAGATTTTAAGTAATTAAAATAATCAAAACTAGATAGCTTAATGACAACAGCATTACCAAGACCAATATACATAAGGAGCCATTTGAGATACTGTAAGGTTGGTAATAAAAATATCACTATTTAAACGGTTTATTATTTGAGTTGTAACAATAAAGCAAAAAAAAAGGTTGCTAGAAAAAAATAGTATGAATAAGAAATAAACAATCATTGTTTTATTTAACTAGCTAAAATGAATTCTCTGTAGACCGCTCCTATAGGCACTTAGCTTCGTAAATGTAAATATACTGACTAAACCCGTGATTACTGTGGTTTATAATGTAAAAATAATTTAAAGCATAGTGAAATTTACTGTAATAATATTGAAAGAAGTACGGCCTTATGATGATGTCTTGGTCTCAAGCATAATAGTAAAAATTATAAGGCCTTCAAAAAACGTTAAGATAAAAATGACTGGGGATATTAATCAAGATAATTCATGGTACGTTGATCTTCTTGGGAATATTCCCAAACTCAAACAAATGAGTATTTTATTAAACTGAGACGATTCAAATATGGGATCTAATATATTAACTTTATGAAATTTATTTTTAGTTAAATAATTGTTGGCTATTTATATCATATCTTGAATCTACTTTTTATTCTGCGATTAATTTTTATGTTAATTAAATCATACCTTCTAATTTTATTAAAGTATATATGCTTATAATTTTTAACAATATGTCATATTTATATATATTAAAATATGAACTATACTACTATATATGGGGATGTATTTTTGTGTTTAAGAATTTTACTACTAATTTTTCCACTCAAATAGCGCTTAAAAAATGGAAAAAGTAATGAAGCTAAAAAAAACACCCCCATATATAAGTTCCAAATAGTCTTCTACTTTCTTTAAACTATCTCTATACAAAATCCGACACTTCTATAAAAGAAATTTTAACTTTTAGCTTGCTGTGTTTACAACATGGAGATTATCTTGTAACGTTTTTGTTTAAACAACTTGACTGATGAATTATTTAAAATAGTAGTATTTTCATCTCCAAACCTATGGTGTCTAAAATAACCTATTAACATAGCAATAAGTGCACCATTTTTATCCAGCAATCCTTATCTTTTGACATTATTAAATTTAAAAGTTCTTACTAAATTTTAAATAATATGTAATATACATAAAATTACCTAACATATAATAATTTTGTCGATAATATATTAAATAATAAGCTGAATGAAATGTTACAATATCTTTCTCGAATTATAGAGAATTAAATAGTTAAAAGCAAATAAATAAATAGTATCAACTTTACCAAATTCAATACACATGGTAAACCATTTGAGGTACCATAGGTTTAGCAATAAAAATTTGCTATTTTAAAATATTTATTATCCGAGTTATATTAATAAAAGTAAAAGAGCTATAAAAAACAGTATAAATAAGAGGCAAAGAATTGATATGTTATTTAAAAAATAAACTGAAATGAAATTTTTATGTACCGTTCTTGTAATCATTTTTACTGTAAGTGCTCAACTTCGTAAACGTGAATGTGCTGACCACAGTCGTGACTGTTGTGGTTTACAATGTAAAAATAGCTTAAGTGCCAGTGAAAAATGCTGTGATAAAGTTGAAGGAATTATGGCCCCAGAATGGTGTCTTGGTCTTAAACGTAATGGTAAGAATTACAAGGCATACAAAAAATGTTGCGACAAAGCTGGATGGGATAGTAAACAAATTTACTCATAATCTGGTATTTTAAATTAAATCTCACATAATTAATCTTTTGGTTTTTGTATTATGTATTAGGTTTATTTTTGATTTAATGTTATTATTTTATTTTATTTTATCAAACTAATATTTAGCTATTAAATTTGTATCTTTTAAGTAATTGTTTATACATTTGGCTGTAAAATATTAAACTTATATTATATTATATTCCAACTTTGTATACCTTCAGCTTTTATTTATATATTATTTTTATACAAAACTCGAATGAACTGTAATAAAAAGAATTAATTTACATAATTTATATACGACATGACCATATGGGGGTGTTTTTTTGGCTTCATTACTTTTTCCATCTTTTAAGCGCTATTTGAGTGGAAAAATTAGTAGTAAAATTCTTAAACACAAAAATACATCCCCATATTTTTAATAATTTGATTAAAATTTTATAATTCAAGCTTAAAAGTAAACACTGTGTTAAAAGGAGAACAATAGTATGTTGCTATTTTATAAGTATATTTTGGAAAGTTAAAGTAATAAGCTTTATCAAGCATAGTGTAGTACATTTTGCTAGATACAAACAATATTTTCTCATTAAATTTTTTAAAGTATGATGGTTTATCTTATCTAAATCCTCAAAGCCTTAAAAACTAGGTCTTTTATTGGGCAAATAGAAATACAAAGTTTTTTTAAGGAATTCAGGGCAGAAGGTTGTGTTATTTTTAAAGTCTTTTCAAAAAGTGCTTGTTTTAAGGCTTACTACTTTAAACTGGCCAAAATTTATTTTCAAATCACATCCTTCCTTTCACTCTTACCTTCTTATCTCTCTTTTAATGATACTTTTTTCCTTGATAAACAACGGTTTATGGTCTAATTAGCTATTTCAAAGTTTTTTTAAAACAGATTTATATTTTCATAGTTTAGCATTTATGAAAGTAGTTGGGGTAAATATTAAACTTTCGATAATAGCAACCATAGTTAATTTATTACCATTAATTTACATGTCATTAATAATTGATCATACTGATAGTTTTATAAATGACAAAAAAACAAGATAGTTATGAAATCTAGAACATAGAGAGATATTAAACTTTATACTGAAATAAGCCACTATAGTTATAAACCGTCTACATTGAACTCAAATGGCCAAACTAAATGAAACTAAGAAAACAAGCATTATCATTAAAAAGAGAGTTTTCTTCGCTGATCGAACCTAACAGATAATATAATTTATTACAGTAAATTTTATATGATAAGGTATGAAAAATATTATCAATAGACTACTTATCCTATATTTCCGAATTTATGATGTTATTAAATTCCTATGAAATATAAGCAAGACGTCATCTTTGAAATACCATATTTAAGTTTAATAATATTAAAATATATTTTAATGGCTAAAATAGTATAAATTATAAATATGTAGTTAATCATTCCGATGTAAATGAAAATAAAACGTGATTTTTACAAAGTTTATTATATTTCTTTAATCGAATTATTTATAATATAAATAAACATCATTTATCCATAACTTGATTTCTGTTAATAATTGTATAGTAGGCTTAATTTGAGTAACATTTAAGTACTCATAAATTAAAGGTCTATCTGATTGCTATTTAATTACTACCTACCTTTTATTGGCTTACTCTGCAAAATGACCAATACTTCTGTTTAAGTTTAAATATGCATTGACCAACTATTTATTTAAGAATTAAATTTAAGACACAAATTTTACTAATGTATAAAGATTGTGGTATAAAAAAAAACTAAACAAATAACCTTCAAAAAATTTTCAAAAAAAATCTACACCTGAACTTAAACAGCTTAAATTTAAGTGCAAAAATGAAATTGAAGGTGGGTAATCTTATATTTGTGTAACTAATAATTTAAAGTTAGGGTCAGTGGCCGATTTACTTTTTTAGACAACCTAGAATAAGCCAGATTTGAAAATCCCCAAAGATTTAATTTAAACAAATGAAAAGAATAATTTTAGTTACCTTTTTTTAATTTGGCTATTTACTTTTAAAATAGAATAATTATATAAACTATAAAGACTTAAGCGGTGTTGACCAACTCTCCTTTAACCCCTTGATGCTCACTCCTGGATAATTTGCCTTGATATCATTACAATCAATTTTACTCAATAATACTACTCATTTATCGATTTTAACTCTCATAAAATAATATAATCTTATATATTCCAAATGTCACAAGCTAAGCTATTAAATCCCCCTACCTTTGTTGAAAAAAACGGCTTGAAGTTTCTTATCTTTGACGCGCCTTCAGCTCAGACTTTGCCTCTTTACCTTAAAGTAAGCCTATTTTATCAAAATAACCTCTATAAACTTACAATTTTAATAGGAATTTAAAAAGTACCATGTAACAGATGTTGTAAGAGTGTGTGATCCTACTTACCCTGTTGAACCTTTAGAAAAAGAACATATTAAAGTCCATGTAAGTTTTGTTTTATAAACTTTTTTAATTGTAATATTAAAATTAATAGGAACTTTCCTTCCCAGATGGCAAGGCACCGCCAAAAAATATTGTCAATGAATGGCTAGAAATAGTACAAAAGTGCTTCCAGGATACCAAAGAAGATAAACCCACTATAGGAGTACACTGTGTTGCAGGTTTAGGAAGGTAAATTAGAACCAAAATACTTTAACTTATCTAACTTTTAAAAGGGCGCCTGTATTAGTTGCTATAGCTTTAATTGAGCAAGGAATGTCACCTTTAGACAGTGTACAATTCTTACGTGAGAATAGAAAAGGAGCTATCAACAATAAACAGATTGAATATATTGAAGCATATCGTCGACAAGGCAAGGGAAAATGTATCATATGTTAGTCAAATTAATTACTTATTAATACAATACTGACCTGTCATGAAATCGGTTTTCAAAAAGTTCAATATTCTCAAGCTTACTAGATTTCAGCTTTTAATTAGATCATATTAATATATTGTTAATTATATTATCATGTCACTATTTCTAGTATAAATTTTGTATGTCTTAAGATATCAATATTCTCTCTGCTTTAATTTTCTATAATTAAACTAATTCCTATTACAAAAATAGTAAATTTATTTTAAATTATTTATTTTTTTAATACGATAAATATAATATTATTAACTTTTTAAAACAGGTTTCTAAATAATATTATATTTGTAATTATATACCAATGTACGTTCTTTGTTCAATCAATGGGATCCACATTTATAAGGCATGGTTTTATCAGCATTTGAAATTGATATAGCTTTAGGTAAAACTAAAGAGTGTATCATCATTAAATAAAAATAGTGATATATTTTCATTTTTGATTAGTATCAAATTAAATGCTATTGAGTAGTTTAACTCAAATCAAATAATCATTTAATTGTTTTGAGATAAAACATTTAAAAGTAGGCAGAGTAAAGAGAAGGGTTAGTTGATAAGAAATACGTTGTATTTCTTATTCTGTTTTCTACTGTTATTCCAAATGAACTTCTACCCTTTTTATTTTTTTGGTAATTAATTACCAAAAAGTTAATATCTCCGAACAATTGTTCTAGTTCTATTAATTGATAACTCATAAAAATATTGTATTCATCATAAACAATAAAGTTTCAATTATGTTGGTAATATTTAAAATATAGTGTTAAAAAATATAAAGGTATATATAAGAAAAACAATTGGAAGCTATATGTGTAGTTATTAATAATAATAAAAATATAAAACTTGCTAAAAATTAGTCATAAAATATATTTTTATTTTTATACTATTAAACATTAATTTGTAGATAGTTTAAAACTATATACTTTTTGATATATAATTGCAAATAAAAATATAATGAAGTACAAACTAAATGTATTTAATAACAGTTCTATGGTAAACTTACAATAATTAAACTATATATCTTATAATAGCAGTTTGATGGCACAAATATTAGTGTATAATTTTTATAGTTAAATATTTAGTTTATATGAACTATTTCTTCAATATTATAGTTATTTTAAAGGGTATTTATTAGCCATAGTAATCCATCATTGCTAATATAGCAATATTAAAACTAAAACTATTTACATTATAATATGTGTAAATAAATATTATACTACCATATTAAATACTATTTTGAAATATATAATCGGAAGATAATTGGACCATTTCTTACTATATTCCAATCATACTTAATAATTATTTTAAAGTGGAGATTTATAGAAATAATTATAAATTCATAGACCCAATTAAATGCTAATAACTCTCAGGCCAAAACACCCTTCTCTTTACTTGGGTATATTTCGGGTTGCCTCTTAAAATGTAAGTTGTAATAGAAGATTATAATACAAAGTCAACACATCCATCTTTATATCTGGTTGAAAAAGGCACTAAGTGGATTCTTTCAATTTTTAAAACTAAAGATCTTAGTAAACTAAAGCTAAAAAAAACCCAGAATGGATAAAAATAAAATGTAACAAGCATCATGCTAAACCTTTGTCAAAATTAGAAAATGGTATTGAAACATAACAACCAGTTACCAAATCAACATTTCCGCAAAGACTGGCAACGTCGTGTCAGAACTTGGTTCTCTCAACCAATTCAAAAGATTCGTCGTGCTAGCAAGCGTAAAGTTAAAGCCGCTAAAGTTGCTCCACGTCCAGTAGATGGTCTTCTCCGTCCTGCTGTTCGTTGCCCAACCATTCGTTATAACACCAAGCTTCGCGCTGGTCGTGGTTTCACTCTTGAAGAATTAAAGGTAAAAATAGAATTAATTATAAAATTAGATTTATTAAAAAAATAAGGCTGTTGGAGTTCATCGTCGTGAAGCCCGTAACATTGGTATTGCCGTTGACCACCGTCGTCGTAACAAATCCGAAGAATCATTCAACCTCAATGTAGAACGTCTTCGTAATTATCAAAGCAAATTGGTTGTTTTCCCAACCCGTGCTGGAAAGAAGAAGGGAGAAGTACCATCTGTACCACAATTCACTGGTGCTTTATTCCCAGTTACTAACACTGTTGTTGCCGAAGCCCCACGTGCCATCACTGCTGAAGAAAAGAGCTTCAAAGCTTTCGAAACTCTTTGCAATGCCCGTATGGACGTTAAACTTGGTGGTAAACGTGATAAAGCACGTAAGCTTAAGGCTGAAGAAGAGGCTAACAAAGTCAAGAAATAAATATTTTAGGTTAGCTAAAATAAACTTTATTTAAAATAAGATTAAAAGAATAATAAGGTAAATAAGTGCTATACTTTTATTTTATTTTAATATTTAGTATCAATTAACTTTATAGCTTTTGGATTTATGTGAAGATTTGTTATAGATGAATAAAAGGATAAAACAAAGATAGACATTTAAATTTAGCGAAGTTTATTTCGAATAATACAACTAACTTGTTGAAAGGATGAATCTAGTACAATTCTTGCTAAGGTATTTGATTACAGCAAACCAAGCTTTAAAAAGTTCAACTGTCACGATTTATTATGATTAGAAATAGTATCAAGTTTTAGTAAGCTGCTTAAAGCTTTTACAATTTTAGAAAAATAGCTATAAAATTGATTTGATTAGTTTTTAGTATTGTACGATTAAAGTTTTTTATGAATATATTTCATAAATCATTGTAGTCTTTTATTAATTTCATAATTGATACATTAAATTATCATATGGGGATGTATTTTTTTGTTTAAGAATTTTACTAATAGCTTTTCCACTCAAATAGCGCTTAAAAAATGGAAAAAGTAATGAAATTAAAAAAAAAACACCCCATATAGTTTTAAATATTTAATTGATCAAAAGAGAAATAAATTTTAATCTTTAATAGCTATTTTTTTGATTTGATTTATTATTTTTCATTCATTTATAAACCTCTTTAATCACAAGTTTTAATTTACAAAGTCCAAGCATTTGAAGTTCAACTATAAAATAAAAAGGATCATTTTTAAATTTGATTTATCTTAAAAGATTAAGTTTGTCATGAATTTTTCACAATTTGTCATAACATTATTTTATTAAATTATTTTCTGAAACGGAGTAATCATGGGGCGGACTAATCTTAAAACTATCATCTTCCTACTTGATATCCTTAATTTTAGAATAAATAAAACAATTTGATAATTAAATTTAAATAATAGTCTAATTAATCGTTATTATAAAAACCTATATTTAAGAAATAAAATGAAAGTAAATTGTAATGATCTATCCAGTAAAACACATAGTCAACAAATGCTACAGCTAGAGCGAGATTGAGGTTGATAGGCTTCAATGTACCTAATTTGCTTGGAGTTGATTGCTCCCTTGCGCCTTTCACGAATGAAGATAACGCTGTCGAGTGGAGACATACCTGCTTCAATTAAAGCAATAGCAGCAAGTACAGGAGCTCTAATAACTTGTTAAAATATAACTACAAATAAGCAATAATATTACCTTCCAAGGCCTGCTACACAATGAATTCCAATTGTAGCTTTAGATTCTTCCCCCTTAGGGAAACGCGCATTGACAATATCAAGCCAATCAGTTACAAGTGAAATTGGTGGAGCTTTTCCATCATCAAATGGCAATTCAAAGACATTGATACCAGAGCTTCTTAAAGATTCAGCTGGATAGGTGGCTTCACATGCTCTTACAACGTCAGTTACTCCGTGGGCTTTAAGTTCTTTGATGTACAGTGGAAGCGTATAAACAGTTGGTGAATCGAATATTAAAAAGCGAAGGCCACCGTACTCGATGAGAGTAAAGGGGTTTAATAATCTGCTTTTGCTGCTCATTTTGAATAAAGGTGCCATAACAGGTTTATTCTAAATTGTTTATTAGAAGCTATAATATGTTGTTAAATTTAAACTTACTTGATGAAGAAGCATTGGAGATGAAGGATTGGTTTGAATAAATGTATAAAATTAAGTAGCTGAATCAGCAATTAAAATAGCAATATGGGTTAGGGTAGTATAAGACTAAAATCGCTGAATCAGCACTTAAAAATGTTAATTGATAAGTTTGATTGTAATGATTTGAGAAGGATTGAAAGGTGAAAAGTGAAACTAAGGTTGACTATAGGTATTAACTTCTTTGAAGAAATTATCCAGGATCAAACATAAGGTTGCAGAAAAAGGTGGCTTGTAGTGGTCTAAAAGACGAAATAGTGAACAGTAAGCTTATGAAATAACCGGTCCAAAACTCTAAAGCTGGGTTCTCAAGTTATTTCTGAAAGAAATGAATTAAAAAAGTAATCAGTTTGACTTGAAATTCCCCCTCTTGTTTGCTTAGACTTTTAAAGCGAATGATTGATTTCTTTCATGTTTTAGCAAATCACTTTTGGATTAGTTTGAAATTAACCAATCAATTGGCTAATTTTGATATTAACTTTTAATAGTTTATATGATAAATTAAGCTTAATTAAAGAACAGGGTATTCATTATGATGTACTTGAGGTTTTAAATAATCAATTTAACATGGTAATTGCCTTAATCTTTTTTATAAATTTAAAAAACAGTTGCTTTTATTTATAAATGACAATATAATAAAATATACACTTTATATACTAGCATCTATAAAGTTTGGCTCTTGTATATATTATGGACTGACTGGAGTTTTAATATCATGTTTAGTAGCTTACTATTGTATTTATCAGCGTATCATATAAGCTTTACATAGAGCAAATAGTCAAATAAGATAAGGATGGGGATCAGAATTGTTTATATTATGTAAAATACTGCAGGTAATGGTATTTATAAATTTAAAATTAGCAGTTAGATATCGAATTAAGCTATTTTTATGACTATCATAGAAAGCTGGTAAAATCTAAAAATAGAAATTTGTGGGTAATTAAGATAAGATAAGCGCTAAAACTTTAGCAAGGATCTTAATGTAATCTTATAGAACTCAGCATAAAATATCATATGTTGGTAATGATTATATAGATTTTTATTTATTAATATAACATTATCACTAAAGTTGTAAATCATATTTATAATTATTAATAAACACATTAAATATTAAAGGTTATATATAAGTTGATATTATATTCATAATTACAGGTTGGAAAATAAAAACAAAACGTAAAATATTTATTAATTTCTGTTAGTTTTTTTACGAAATAAATCACTACCTTGATATAGTAAGAATAAAATAAATTTCATAATAAGCATACAGTTCTAACTTTATAGAGCTAACTTGCTATTAATAATTGTAAATAGTGTTATAACTATCATTATTAAGCTAAATGTTTTAAAAAAAGCTTGACCATAAAAATATCCTTGATTTCAAACCGAATAACAGGAACATTATAAATTAAAATGCAAATAGTGACTTAGAGTGGAAAAGCTTCTATTTTCAGATAATGTAGTCTTTTTTTAAAAAAAACTGAGGCTCTATCCTAACTTTTTAGTACTTGTAATGTTTTATATTTATCGTATTGCTTCATCTTATTATCATATGGTAGTATCTTTATTGCTTCATTATTTTTATCATTTTTGTCTAATGTAAAATTTAAAAAAATTATTGCTATATGGAGGTGTTTTTTTTTGGCTTCATTACTTTTTCCATTTTTTAAGCGCTATTTGAGTAGAAAAGCTATTAGTAAAATTCTTAAACACAAAAATACATCCCCATATACATAATATAAATTTAAGGCTTATAGCCAGAGAAAGGTAATTTGGAGTTAAAGTGACAAGCGTAACTTTAGAAGTAAAATTATTTCTATAACTCTGAAAGAGTCCATTAAACTCCCAAATGATTTGTTTACAAGAAAAACATAGTATTATTTTATTATAAAAAAATAAAGAAATCAAACAAATGTTAAATTTACTAATATTTGAGTTTAGAATCAAATGTCCAATGTCTCAAAAAGTTCGAAATTTAAAATCAGCTATTAACTAATAGTGTAAACATTCCTTTTAAAGTTTATTTGATTTAAATATTGTCATTTTCTTAGAATTGTCTCGAAAAAGATGGATTGTATCGCTTCTGTCGTTGTTAAGGATGACTTATTGATAAAGAATATGTAATAAAATATTGAAATACATTTGTAAAATAAATATTGGATTATCTTTTTTGTTTCATTTATTTGTCTGCTATTCATGTAACAAAAAAACTGCATCGTTTGTTAGTTAAAGTTTAAACAGTAAAAGCATTTAAATATGTTTATGGATAGGCATCTGTTTTTTAGTTTATACAATGATATAACCCATAAACTTTGTAACTTTATGTTTACATGAACGATAGATTTTCAAAAAAATGTAAAATTGCTTATTAGTTGTGGTGCTACCTCCGGCATTAAATAAGTATTAAAAGAACATATAATATACTATTAAAAGGGATGGTGTTATTATTTACAGTAAAGCTTACTTTGAAAGCTAATTCAATTTTTAAAATTTTATTTAAAATATAAGTTTTAAAAAAAAATCTAACTTTTGAGTATTTATTTTATTTTTTGAGTATTTATTTTAAAATAAGTTTTAACAACATAGTTAAAGTTATATAATCATATGAATAGGATGATCCTCCATGTCTAAAAAAACACCTCTGGTAGTACTTAAAAGGATACAAAATAGTGAAAAACAAAATTATAAGATTATAAAAAATGAGCTTTAAAAACATTAAAGTGTATCCCACATTAAACTCCGTTATTGAGATTGCTCCTATCCGTTCCTCTATACTTACACTCTTTATTGAGTGGAAAATGGCGTGGGTAAAGGAGCTCTCTATTACTTTTGCTAGACTTCCCATCAAGGAAAGTAAGCGTGAAATTGTGTACAACTGGCCAATCTCCCCTCTCTCAGAATACTCTTAATTTTTTCATACTTGCATAATAAATTACTTAGGAGCTTCATGCTCTTGAGAACTTAATTTTTTTAAGTTGTTTATATCGGGATGTTTTTTTGGTTTCATTACTTTTTCCATTTTTTAAGTGCTATTTGAGCGGAAAAATTGCTAGTAAAATTCTTAAAAAAATACATCCCCATATCTTACTAAATTTTAGAGAACAGAACTCAAATCAACTTAGTATAGTCATCTTTATTATTAGACCACCGGTTTGTAGAAATTTAAAGGTCTCCTAGTAGTCTGATGGTTTCGTTCAACTTCTTCTACTATAGTAGTACTTTAGCATATCTTTTCTTACATGAATAAAAACACCCAGGAGTCACTCATTGGTCCTTTTAATACAATAAAAAATATTAAATTGAAATTTAAAAATTAAATTCTGAAATTTCTAATGGTTATTTCTTTAATTAAAACCTATTTATATACTAATTGTTTTATACTATATAAGATAATATAAAATTAGACTAAGCTTTTAAGTTTGCTAAAATATACACTAATTTAATATTTAGCAATATTTACTCATTGAATACCTTAATCTGATTTACTATAACATTTGATTTGTATTTTATAATTAGTCACTTTAATTCAAACATAAATTCACATCACCTTTTAAAATCAAACCTTAAACTAACAAAAGCCACAATAGTTTCGATGATAAATTTCCTTAAAAGTTATTTTTTAAATTTTTTAACTTTGTTACCATATATTTGTATGCCGAGAATTGACAAGTTATTTTGGCAAATTTAAATCTCCACAAAAAATTAAATCGAATTAAGTTACAAAATTAAATTTTTTTAAAATATTTTTTAATCGTATGCCCGAGCCATCCTTAACCCACTTGAGTCTTAGTTAGATCCAAGGGATGGGAAAGCATTTTGGTCATTGAGAGGGATTGGACGAGGGGCATTTTTAGCACCACCACGGTTGTTACCGCGGTTAGCATTTCCGCCACGGTTATTTCCACGGCCACCTTTTTGTCCACCACGGCCACCACGTTGTTCACGTGGTCCACGGTTTTCACGTTGTTCTCTTTGTGGTTCATTGAATTTTTGTTCAATATCAAGGAAGGTCTTAGAAACTATTTTTTCCTTCTTTTGGGCCTTTTTCATACCTTTACCGGTAAAGAAATCTTCATCAGCTTTCTTTAAGACAACACCATCCTTCCATTTGCTATCATCGGTACCTTCATTTGCTTTACGGGCTTCTTTTTCTTCTTTATCAGCTTTAGTAGCAGCAAGTTCTGCGTAATATTCATCAAGAGTTTTGCTGTTATCTTCTGGTTCAACTGGGGATTCTTCAGGGGTAGCAGCAGCATCTTTAGAAGCTTCATCTTTAGTAGCTTCATCATAGTTTTCAGTAGCTTTACCTACAAAGTTTTCAACAGCTTTGTCAGTATCAACACGACCGGTACCTGAGTGACGATCGAATTCACGACCACGACGTGGGGCTGGGTTTTTGGTGTGACGTTTTTTGTCATTGTTACGTGGAGCACGAGCAGCATCAAAGTCATTACCTTGACGAGCTCCAGTAGCACCTTTACCACGAGCTTGAGTCTTGGCTGGAGCCGAAGCTGAAGCTGGGGCAGTTTCTTTTTTACCCTTAGATTGAGCTTTGGCTTTGACATCACCATCATAATCAAAATCTCCTAAGAGATCAAATGGGTTAGAGGAAGTAACTTTGGCCATCACGAAGTTAGTAATTTATCAGTACGATTGAGATAAAGTAAAGAGTAAATTCAAGGCATTTTTTACTGTCAATTTATACCTAGATTAAAAATTGTAGTTGTAATAAGCCAATCATTGTTGAAATTAATTAGATATTTGGATTAAATTAGAATTAAAAAATTAATCCCATTTTAAAAATTAGAAAAATAATTTTAAGTCAATTGAGTTAGCCAATAGATTTAGGCCAGAAATTAAATTAGTAGGTAAAATTAAAAACCAAGTTAAGCAATATGAAGGCATAGGTATCGAACTCTCTTTTGACTTCCAGGTTAAATACATTAACTCTTAGGTAGGGAAGCACATCCATTAAATTATTGTATTTGAAATACTTTCAGTTAAAGAGAGGATTCAATTTTATATAAATTTTATAATGTTCCAAAATTTTCATCAAAACTTATCTTTAATTTAAGTTCATTACAATATGGAAGCTGTTCAATGTTTCGGACGTAAGGTAATTTTATTTATTTATCTTGTTAGAGTCAACATGCTGAAATTTTAAAAGAAATTCGCCACCGCTGTTGCTCACTGCAAGCGTGGTCAAGGTATGATCCGTGTTAACGGATTCCCACTTGAGCTCCTTGAGCCAGAAATCCTTAAATTCAAAGTTTACGAAGCCATCCTTATTGTTGGTAAAGAACGTTTCGAAAACCTTGATATCCGTATTCGTGTAAACGGTGGTGGTCATACTTCCCAAGTTTATGGTAATTTTAGAAAAAAAGAGAACTTTAATTTTAATTTATACTAACTATTTTAATTAGCTATTCGTCAAGCTCTTGCTAAAGCTCTTGTTGCTTTCCACCAAAAATTCGTTGATGAAGCTTCAAAGAAAGAAATCAAAGAAATCTTAGTCAAATATGACCGTACCCTCTTAGTTGCTGATCCACGTCGTATGGAACCAAAGAAATTCGGTGGTCCAGGTGCTCGTGCCAGGTATTTTTTGTTTATAATTTTTTTTAAAACTTTACTTATTTTATAGATACCAAAAATCTTACCGTTAAATACTTTACTATATTGTTGTATTTATGGTCTAATAAAAATAAAGATACTAAAAGTAATTTAATTCATATGCATAAACGGAATATTCAGGATTTTGAGTTTATTATTAATATGGATAAGTATCAATAGCAGAGATTAACAAATGTATTTGAGAAGCGAATTACTTTTAAAGATTGTATTTTACTTTCTGGAAATAATAGGACAGAGTTGTTTAGTTTGATAGAATTTAAGATTTATAAATATATATAGTATGCTGTAAGAGCTTCTATTGGAATCAAAAATAGTGAATTAGATTTAAACTGAAATAGAAAGAAATCCAGCCATAAAAAATAGCAGATAAAATAGGACCGCTAACATATTTATAGGTTGTATCTTTCATTTATATGTAACATAACTTCTGATATGATAATAGAATAAAAGATCATTGATATTTTACTTATAGTATTTTTACAGAGGAATTTAGGTTTAATAGTTTTACAAATTGATTCATTAAATGTATGTAGTATGATGTTTTATAATTATCTTTGAAATGTAATATTTATCTGTTTTTTTATCTTTAAAAAATCTTGAATATTGTTGAAATTAAAATAAATAATATTTGCAAAGAAAACTGATGATTTTAGAAAGCGTTTTTTTGTAAACAAGATGTTTACTTTTTGAGCTCAATTTGTGAAAAAACAAGTAAATCTAGTACAAAAAAACACATACATGTTATCTATTTAGCAAATAACTCATATTTATCTACAAACCCTATAAAGCAACTTGATTTGTACTTTACTACTTATAACATCAGAGGGTTATATTGTATTTGAGATATTTATTTTCAAAATATTAATAGTATTATAAAAGTAATGAGTCATATACTTGGCAACCTAGTCGCCAAGTATATTGAAGAATTAGCTAGTAAACTATTAATCATTTTAAGCGTTATAGATGATTTTTAATAAAGAGATAAAACTTAACTAAATATAGTCACTATTTCAATATATTTTGGCTTTTTATAAAAGCACCACCAACCTTCAATTATTGGAGAAATCAATAGCAATGAGAAATATAGCTGCTTTTACAAATTTTATTAATAAAATCACAGATATTACTTTTAAAATAAGTTAAAGAGTATATAAATTGATCATTTTGATTATTTAAAATAAATTACATTTTATATTTATAAAGTAATTTTTTTTCATATCTCTAGTGTCAAAATTTAATGATTTTAAAACTCGAACATAAAAAAGATAGAAACTTAGTATTTAAACCCATCATTTTAGCTTAATTTCTCTGCTATTTGGTAACCTATTGAATAGTTTGAAATCTACTAAGCTTAGATAATGTAACTATTATCATCTAGCCAAGATAAAGTATATAACTAAGATGTAGCCAAGATGCTAAAACAATGTAACATCAACGGTAAATAACTAAAGCATTAATTTAAGGAAGAAGAATTTATAAGTTTCTTCATAAGAAAAACAAAAGCACATTTACCAAACCTAAAATTAACCATCCAAGCCCAAAAACAGTTTGAAAATTGAAAATTCACCAATAATCATTTTCCTACCTAATGACATCACATTGAAAAATGTTATCGAAAAGCTTCAAGAATATTGAAAAAGTAGAAATTTTAGTAAATTAAGTTTTTGATATTCTCTAATATTTTTTTAAATTTAATACAACGATAAAAGAAGCGACAAAATGGGTATTAACTCACCAATTCCAACCGATTTAGCTGGTGAATGTTCAAAAGCAGCTAAAATTTTAAATAAATTTATTGGTAAGTTTGACATTCTTTTATCCACCCAAATTTTATAGATTAATTTTCCTTCAATCCTCTATTAGACCCTTCCGTAGCAGGAGGAATAGATTCTGTAGTCCCTGCCAATATATTATCTAAAGCAAAAGGATTTGCTATTTTTACCGTTATTAAAGCTGGCTTCGTTTGGTCTGGAAGGGCAGGCTCTGGACTTGTTGTGGCTAGGTAAGGGTTATTTTTATTTATAAGTTAATATGAGGTTTGATAATGTTTTTTTAGGTTACCTGATGGAAGTAAATAGAATGAATTTTAATTAATTAATTATTAAACATTATTATTAGCTTGGTCAGCTCCATCTTGTATCGGAACAGCAGGTGTGGTAAGTATTTTTATTTTACCTTTTACCCATTGCTAAGTTTTAATTTCACTTTATTGTTTAGGGTTTCGGAGGTCAAATCGGAGCACAATTGACCGATTTTTTAGTCATTTTAAATACAACAGATGCAGTTAAAGCTTTTTCAGAAGGTGGTAATGTTACTTTAGGTGGTAACCTTTCTGGTAATTTTTTGTTTTTATTTTAGTAATTAAATCGATTAACTATTTCCTAGTTGCTGCTGGTCCATTAGGTAGAAGTGCTGAAGCTGGTGGTGCTGTAGCTCATTTAGCTGCTATTTATTCTTATAGGTAAGATTCTATTTTATTTTTATTTAATCAAATTAATAATATTTTAGTAAATCTAAAGGGTTATTCGCAGGTAAATAGAAAAACTTCTATTTATAATAAAAGACGAAAATATTTAATAGTAAATTAGGTATATCCATTGAAGGTTCTGTAATAGTTGAGAGAAAAGATGCTAATGCTAAATTTTATGGTCGACCAGTAAGAGCTAAAGAATTATTATCGGGTAAAATACAAGCACCTGGACAAGCTAGTGTATTATATCAAGCATTAAATTCCAGAGCAGCAGCTGTACCCAGTGCCATGGAAAACAGATATGATGATAACGAAACTACATTATCACACAGTGGCTCTGTAAGTAGTCGCTATACAAAGACAAGTACCTATGGTCGATCCACATTATCAGAAGCAAATAGCACCTATGGTAGATCTAATCCAATAGAAAAAGAAACAAGTGATCCAGCACCATCTTATACACCTGGTGGCTTTAAATTGCCAACCAATGAAAAGAGAGCCCCACCACCTGTTCCAAATCGACCAGGTAGAAAGGAAACAGCAGTGGCTTTATATGATTATCATAGTGACCAAGCACAGGATCTTTCATTTAATAGAGGGGATGTTATTACAATTATTAAAAAAACAGAATCTCAAAATGATTGGTGGAAAGGGGAACTCCATGGGAAGCAGGGGGATGTAAGTGTATTTTATGACTGTATTATTATTGATGTTAATGAGATTTTTTTTAGTTTCCTGCCAATTATGTAGAACTTAAATAATTATAAAAGGGAAGTTTGGGCATTTTTATATCATAGTGGTTAATATAATGGACAAAATAAGGTTACTTTAAGTTGATACATTATTTTATTTTAGATGTTAATTGCTATTTTTGTTTAATAAAATGTATTCTTTATAACTTTTTATTTTCAAATAATTTTTAAACTTATACAAGCTTTTATTCCCCCTTTACTTGAGCTCTCTAAGTTACTTTAAATTGTATTGTTTTAATAAAATGTATTATCTTCTACAACGTCGTTTAAGTAAAAGTCGATATTTATTCAAATTTTATTCAACACTATTGTTTATAAATTTCCAAAAATTTGAAATTTGAAATAAAGTTTTTTTAATAAAATTAAAATTTTCAAAAAGATGGAAATTATTGAAAAAGAAATGACAGAGATAGAGGTGTTAAACTTGATAGCAAGGTAACATATTATTATAGAGATTAACAAAGAAATTCAAATAAATAGATTGAAATATTAAGATTGAAAAATTAAATAAGTTTGATTTTAAATCCCATTTTTATTATTTTAATTTTTATTTAATATAATTTATACTTAGTATAAAAAATCATATTATTATTTATATCATGCTAAAAGAGAATAAAACTTCATTTAAATTAACTATTTTCCTAGTCAACTTGGATCGTATGGACATGAAGATTTAGCCAATTCAGTAATTGAAATGATTAATAAAAAACAATTTGAAGAATATGAGCAACAAAAAGAAGAAGTCCAACAAATAGAAAAAAAAATAGCTTTAGAAAAAGCAGAAGAACAAGAAAGTAGAAAAGAAAATAAAGAAGAAATTATAATGGAAGAAGAAAACGAATCAAAAACGAATGGCATTGAAATGAATATAGATGTGCCATTACCAGGAAAAAAAATATTAGAAAAAAAAGATGATTTATTAGAATTAATAAAATATGGAAAATTATATCAAAAACATGGAATTGAAGAATTTTTTAATTTATCCGTACCAAAAAGTGAAGTTAATGTTAATGAAGATATCAATTTTTTAGGACTTAATTTATACGATAATACCAATCAATTAGAACTATTAAATTTAAATAATGAAGGGAATTCAACTAATAATGAAGAAAATGGGTTATCTTTTAATGTTAATGATGATATGGATGAATTTGGTAAGTTTATTATTTCTATTGAAATAAATCAACCTTTTATATTTGACTTAATTTGTTATTTTTAGAATCCCCAGAATTACCTTCTTTAACAGTATGGTTTACAACAGCTCATAAAATGCAAGCTAGAACAGCTGCTTTTTCACCAGATGGTAAAACAAACTATATTATTTTTTTAGTATACTTATTTATTAATATAAACTATAATTTTAAAGGTATTTGGTTAGCAACAGGATCGGCTGATTGTTCTTTAAAAGTATTAGAAGTAGCAAAAATTAAAAAAAGGTCTGAAGAAGAAAAGCCAGTAGTTAAAGCATTATATGATCATATTGGGGTAATAAAAATTGAATATATAACAATAATAATATAATATAATAATAATATAAATAATATTAATAATATTAATTTCAATAGCCTATTAATGAATTAGCCTTTCATCCCAATGGACAAGTATTAGCATCAGCATCGGAAGATTGTTGTGTTAAATTATTTGATTTATCCAAACCTCAAGTTAAGAAAGCATTTCGTTATTTACAGGTAAATTAATAAATAATAATAAATAATAAAATAAAACTAATAAAAATAGGACTCATACCCAATTAAGTCCTTAAGTTTTCATCCATCGGGTGATTTCTTAGCTTTAGGTAAATTAATATTATAAGGAATTTAGTATATATTAAATATAATAATTTTATCAGCTACTGAAAGTGAAAAATTACGTATTTATGATATCCGTACCTTCCAAAGTTACACTCCCAACAGTTCACAACATCACACACAAGGATTAACACAAGTACGCTATTCTCCTGATGGAAAAACAATTATTACTTCTTCCTTAGATGGAGATATTAAAATATGGGATGGGGTTAGTGGAACCTTAGTAAAATCCTTACCAAAAGCCCATTCATCCACCCCTATTGCCTCTATTCAAATATCTAAAAATAATAATTATTTATTATCTTATGGTTTAGATTCTATTGTTAGATGCTGGGATTTAAAAATGGGTAAACAAGTAATGGAATATTTAGGTGCTCATACACCAGTAAGTTTTTATTTGATAATAATAATAATAATAATAATAATAATAATAATAATAATAATAATAATAATAATAATAATAATAATAATAATAATAATAAATATTAATATTTTTATATTGTATATAGTGGCTAGCTAATGCTTGTTTCACAAGAGATGAGAATCATGTATTAGCAGTGACTGGAGAGCCTGGTCATGGTATAGTTGGTTGGTGTACTAAATCAGGAAAAAAAGTAGCTGGTTATCCAGCTCAACCATTTAATAATCCACAACCAATCCAAAAAGTAGTAGCTAGTCCAACGGACGATGCGTTTGTAACTTGTTCAGATGATGCTAGAGTAAGATATTGGGGTACAGCGTAAAAAAAGGGGGATGAATTGAATCATTAAAATATTATGTTGGATGTATTTTGTTGGGTTTTATTGTGTTTTTTAATGTTTTTTTAATTTCGAAATTTGTTACTAAATAGAAAATGGAGATTTTTGAAAGTCATTGAGGTGCTTTTTGACAAATGAAATGCTTGGTTTAAGTGCCAATATTTCATGATTTAGCCACTTTAAAATTAGTTTGGAAACTCAAACTCAAATTCAGATCATAAAAATTGAATATTTTTTTATTAATATTGGAATAAAAAAGAAAATCAGATAAAAGAAAATTTGATAGCAAAAAGATGGCTAATGTAGATTTTAAAGGAGTAAGTTAATATCTTTAAAGTTTTAATAAGAAATAGAAGATTAAGAAACTATGAAATTACTAAAGTAATTCAATTATTAATGTTAAATTATGATTAGAAAGCAATTTCCATTGTAAAAAAAGCAACCGAAGAAGATAATAAAGGGAACTTTGAAGAAGCATATAAGCTTTATTTATCTTCATTAGATTATTTTATACATGCAATAAGGTGTAAGTTTTATTATTATTTTTTTACAAAACTCAAAAAACTCAAAATTCAATGTACTTTTATATTTATTTTCAATATATATTTAATAATATCACTAATCTTTTATTATTTTTTTACTCCTACTTTACAGATGAACGTAATGAAAGGCTAAAACAAACATTAAATGAAAAATGTGGAGAATATATGGAACGAGCTGAAAATTTGAAAGTTTATTTAGATAATCAAAAATCAAAACAAAAAAATTTAGTATCTAATAATGGTAGTGTAACTAATTCCAATTCAGGTGGTAAATCAGAGTAAGTCAAGTATTTTTTTTGGATTTATGAAATGAAGTGGAAGTTATTAATATTAGTAATATTTTTTTTATTTAGTAAAAAAGAAGATGAAGTAGATGCTGAAGCTCAAAAAATGCGTAGTGGTTTAAGTAGTAAGTAGTTGATTATTGTTGATTAATAAATTGATTAATCATTACTTTTATTTTAGGTGCTATTATTACCGTGAAACCAAATGTTAAATGGAGCGATGTAGCTGGTTTAGAAAATGCTAAAGAATCCTTGAAAGAAGCAGTAATATTACCCATTCGATTTCCTCATTTATTTAATGGTAAATTCAATTATTAAAATTAATTTGAATAAATTAATTAGATAAATAAATAGAAAAAAGATCGCCTTGGAAAGGCATTTTATTATATGGTCCTCCAGGAACGGGTAAATCTTATTTAGCTAAAGCAGTAGCTACTGAAGCAGATTCTACTTTTTTTTCAGTATCTTCATCCGATTTAGTATCTAAGTGGATGGGTGAAAGTGAAAAGTAAGTATTATTTATTATATTGTTATATTATTATATTATTATATTAGTTTGTAATCAATTTATTAATAAGTATTCTTTTATTTATTTTAGAATGGTTAAAAATTTATTTGCTATGGCAAGAGAAAATAAACCAGCTATTATATTTATTGATGAAGTCGATTCCTTATGTGGTACTAGAGGGGAAGGAGAAAGTGAAGCTAGTAGAAGAATCAAAACTGAATTTTTAGTACAAATGAATGGGGTGGGTAATGATACTACTGGAGTATTAGTATTAGGTGCTACCAATATTCCTTGGCAATTAGATTCCGCTATTCGTCGAAGGTAAGTGAAATATAATAATAACATTTTTTTATTTAGTTTAGTATTTTATTTATTAAATAGAAATTAGTTGATATTAATTAATTAATATAAATAGATTTGAAAAACGAATTTATATACCATTGCCTGAATTAGACGCCAGAATTCAAATGTTTCAATTACATGTGGGAAATACACCTTGTCAATTAACACCCAAGGATTATAAATACTTAGCTGAAAATACTAACGGGTAAGAGAAATTTTTAATTATTCAAGTCCTTTCTTTATTTATGATGGCAAATTGTTTAGATTTTCAGGATCTGATATAGCGGTTATTGTTCGAGATGCATTAATGGAGCCAGTACGTAAAGTTCAAATGGCAACTCATTTCAAACAGGTAAAATAAATATAAGATAAAAACTGAATTTACAATCAACAGCAACAAATAATAATACTTTTTCATTTATTTTTTTATAGGTCTCAGCCCCTGATAGAATGGATGAAACTCAAACTAAACTGTATTGGACCCCTTGTTCACCAGGTGACAAAGAGGCAGTTAATAAAACATGGATGGATTTAAAAGGGGATGAATTAATGGAACCTCCATTAACTATTTATGATTTTATTAAAGCTGTTAAAGTAGCTAGGCCTACTGTATCTGCTGAAGATCAAAAACAACATACTAAATTTACTTCTGATTTTGGTCAAGAAGGGTAAAAAAAGGAGAGTTAAATGAAAGAGAAGTTTTTGAAAGGTTATTAAAATTTAAGAAATTTTATTTTAAAATGAGTTATTAAATTATTTTATTATTATTATTATTATTATTTAGAAAAATTAATTTATAAAAAATACTTTAAATTTTATAAAAACAAACACATTAGTAACTTTAATGTTCAAAAGAATTCAAAAATTTAAACTTGATTAATCTACCAGTGAACCTCTCCTAGGTTGATTAGTATAAGGATTAGGTAATTGTCTTTGTGCTACATGTGGTCTAATTAAAGGTGAAACAATAGGTGGTGGTAATGCTCTTGGAGAATAAAACATAGGTCTAGGAGCAGGGGAGTATTCCCCTATTCCATTAGTAATAGGTTGTTGTATAAATCTAGATGGAGGATATTCCATCATGGTTGGTGGATGGTACATTGGTCTTTGTGGATAATGCAAATTTGTAGTGTAAGGAGATAAATGATGATGCGGATGTGATGGATGTGCTGACGGCGGAGGAATCATTGTATGGTGTTGGGATGGCGGAGGATAAGGTATTGGTCTTAATCGAGGTAAGGGTTTAGTTAATTGAGTATTATCGTTACTAACTAAAGGAATAGGAACAGGAGCAACACTCATCTGTTGTAGTGGAAGTAATTGTTGTTGTTGTTGTTGATGTTGATAATACATCAAAGGTCTACCACGTACATCTTCTGGATAAGGTATACGTTGGTTATAAAAAGTTTGAGATTGTAATATTGAAGGTGCTTCTAAAGGTCTTCTTTTTATGGATGGTATTTTACTATTGTTAAATTTAATTTCCACAGTGGGATCATGATCTAAATAATCTTCCATTGTAGTTCCAGTTTTTATACTATCTAAAGAACCACGTCGGGTTAAAGAGGTAGTTGAATTACTTCCAGTTAATGAAAGATAGCGTTGATAATTCATTGCATCACCTAATACCAATTCAGATATTTGTGAAGAGGGAGCGGGAGATGGGGTACGAGTTAAATTTGAGTTGCTATTATTTCGTTGATAAAAATGAGCTACATTATATTGATTATTATTAGTATTTAAAATAGGGATATGATTATTATTAAATTCCATTTCCTGTTGTAATTGATGTTCTATAATAACTGGAGATTGTGTATTATTATTTAATAATAAATCATTTTGACTAAGATTGTTACTGTTGGGTGTTAATAATTGACTATTAGAACTACGGTTGGAATTAGGTGGTTTAGGTAATGGTTTACGTCGCATGGGTGGTAAAGCCCCAGGCCCTAAAGGTGCTTCTTGGGCGGGTAGTTGATAGGGGTAATCTACTAAGGAACGTATTTCATCTAATATATCTACTAAATCATTTTCATTGGCTAAAGTAGGAGTGGTATCATTATTTTCACTATTAAAACTAAGTTGACTTGAGTTAGTATTTTTTCGTAATACTTGATTATTATTATTATTAGGTACATTTAACATTGTATTTTTATTAATTGATCTATCTTTAGGCAACTCCATACTATTTAATTTTGGATCTTGACGTATATTTTTTAGTTGTAATATTGATAAACCTTCTTCAATTTCATTAATACTAGCAACATTAACTTTATTTCTATCTCTTGGTTCTCCTTTTTTATAATAAGTAAATTCAATATAAACATCCCCTGCATAATCATCTCGATCTTTTAACAGAAACCAAGCATCTTTTTCACCTTCTTTTAATATTGGTAATAAATCAATACTTACCTCACCAATATAATCCGATTGTACTTTAGATTTCCTATTATAAATAGTGACTAATATCTTATCTTGATCTTTTAATATAGGGAATATTATGGTGTCCGACCATTGTGGATTTCTTCCTCCTCTCTTATCACTTACTGTTTGTTTGATAACGGAATCTAAATTAAATTGTACAAATGGACTTTGTTTACCTACTAACACTTTTTGAGATAAATTTCGTGCCGTTCGTGCACAGATTTCTAATTCCCCTATTTCCTCCGCTCTTTTAAGTTTCACCATTGGATTATTAGGAGTTGTAGGGTTAAAAAGATTAAAAAAGATTAAAAAAGATTAAGTTGAATTCAATGAGTTTTATTAACCCACTTATTGTTCTCTTAAAATCTATTAAAATCACGCTTTTATAAATAATTTCAAGAATTTTATTGGCGCCAACGATTAACTAATTTTAAAGTTTGATAATTTGATAATTTGATAATTTATTACCATTTATAGATTGTATTTTAATTCAAAAACTAGAATTTTTTTAATCATTATTTAAATATCAATATACCTTGACAAAATGGATGCCCCAATTATCAGTGGCTGTCGAAGTATCAATAATTATGAAAAACTAAATCGAATTGATGAAGGAACGTATGGAGTTGTCTATAGAGCCAGAGAACTAGCTAGTGGGGATATAGTAGCTTTAAAAAGGTTAAAATTAGAAAATGAAAAACAAGGGTTTCCAATAACTTCATTAAGGGAAATACAAGCATTATTAATTGCAAAACATCCAAATATTGTTAATGTTCGAGAAATCGTTGTTGGTAAAAGGTTGAATGAGTAAGTCCTGTTATATTTTTAAAATAGTAAGTTTATAATTGATATAATTTCAATTAAATAGTATCTACATTGTTATGGATTTCATTGAACATGATTTAAAAGCATTGATGAAAGATATGCCTAACCCCTTTTTACAATCCGAAGTTAAAACTATTATGTTACAATTGTTGTCAGCTATTAAATTATTACATGATAATTGGTTATTACATCGAGATTTAAAAACTAGTAACTTATTATTATCAAACCGTGGAGAAATTAAAGTTGCGGATTTTGGTCTCGCCAGAAAATATGGAGAACCTATTAATCAAATGACACAATTAGTAGTAACATTATGGTATAGGTAAGTGTAGTTCATTTTTATATATTATATTATAATTGATATCGATTATCATTTCTTAATTACTATTAGAGCTCCAGAATTATTATTAGGAGAAACAAAATACACAAAAGCTATTGATATGTGGTCCATCGGTTGTATTTTTGCCGAATTAATATTAAATGAACCTTTATTTCCAGGTGAAGGAGAAATTGATCAAATTGGTAGAGTAAGTAATTATTTAATATTATTCAATATAGTATAATTTGCTATTACTATTATTTTATTGAGGTAATTGTTAATACAAATATTATAGATTTTTAAACTATTAGGTTCACCAACTCGAGATAATTGGCCCAATTATATGAATTTACCATATGCTCAAAAATTTCAATTTAAAAAATATCCGTAAGTTAGAATTATCAAATATCACTATATAACATAAAATATGATGTATTCGTATTTATCTTTATTAACATGTCTATTTTATTTAGTTATAATCAATTACGTAGCAAATTCCAATATCTAACTAAAAATGGAATGGATTTGTTAAATTGTTTATTATATTACGATCCAGAACAACGTATCACTGCTGAAGAAGCTTTAAATCACCCTTATTTTAAGTAAATTTGATAATAATAATAACGATATGTATATTAGCAATAATTTTTAATTATAAAACAATAATAGAGAAGCTCCAACACCAAAGGATCCAAGTATGTTTCCAACTTGGCCATCAAGAGGTTCAATGGAAAAGTAAGTTGAGTATTAATATTATTGAGTAAAATAATAAGATGTGATTCACTGATATTAATATTTCTTTATTTAATTAGAAGGAAAACATATTCTAGTTCCCCACCTGTAACGAATTCCAACTTAAATTATGTAATTAAAGGTCAAATCGATGAATCTAAATTAGCTGAAAAAATGGTATAATAAAAAATAGAAAACAAAAAATCATTAAACTGTCATATTATTATCATCTTCCTAATTATTGTCATTAATATTAATCAATTTAAACTCAGTCATTTCAATAATCTTAATTAATAATAAGTAAGTTGACTTCATATTAATTTTAAGATTTATAAATTCGAATAACTTTTGATATATCTGCTCTACAAATTGGACAAGGTAATAAATTTTTTAATAATTCTTTACCACATTCAACACATGCAATTGAATGACCACAATTTAATAGTACACAATTAATGGAATTTTCATAACATATTTTGCATAAATTTTCATCCGATAAAAAATTATCTTCTAATCCATGTTCTTCTAATTCAGGGTTGGCAATTTCATTGTTAGTGACGTTTTGAATAGATTCTTGTTTTGTAGAATGGATCAAGTAATTGACTTTATTAATTAATTCCTTCTTTTCTAATATCATCTCAAAATTAATTAAATTCTCTTTTAATATTTGTTTTAATTGTTTAACAGGCAATTTTTTCACTTTATCTTCATAATCTTCTGATTTAATTAAATCTTTTAAAATTTGTTCTAATGTATTATTATATTAGTTTTAAATTATTATAAATAATAAAATACCACTTACTTGTATTTACTGTTTCTTTATTTTGTGATGATGATGGATGGCTCATTTGACGATTTATATTAATATTAGTACTATCTGGTTGTGGCCTTGGTTGAGTATTATTTTGTTGATTTAAATCGTTCCCAGCTGCTGATTGTGTATTATTACTCGTAGTTGGACGGGTATTGTAACTAGCATTTGTTTGCGTAGTACTAGGAGTATATTGAGCTTGCTGTTGTTGATTATTATCATTACCATTAAAAGTTGTATTTAAACCATGAAAAAAATCTTGAATGGGATTAAAATTCACTGTGTTATTATTTGTATTATGATTGTAATTAGTATTTTGTTGTGTTTGATTTGTATTATTATTATTATTATTATTATTATTGCCAAATGGTAAACCATTGAACATTTCAGATAAGCCATCTAAGCCAAAGGAAGGCATCTCAGTTGATGAATTTTGTTGATTATTACTCCCACTCGTACTCGTATTCCCAATATTGCCATTCCCGTTGCTATTCCTTTCCACTCTCACATTCCCATTTCCACTTCCACTCTCTTTAAACCCACTTTCCAATGCATTACTTATCTGAGGTAGTAAATTTTTCCAAACAATAATTTCCTTTTCAATAGCATTCCAATTATTTCTATATAATCTTATAGTATCTTGTGTAAATTTCGTTTTATTTATAATTGCTAGTACTATGTCTTTTCGTTCTAAAAATTGGTTCTTTGGTAAGTTGTATGCTTTAAGGATCCCCATGCTTAATTTGATAGGTAATTTGGTGATTTGAGTAGAATCTAATTGAGGTACTAAAGAAGGAAAATGTTGGCTATTGTTTAGATACAAATTATACATTAAAAGTTAATATCTTACCTAAACAAACAATAGCACAAACTTTACAAGCAGATTTTGAATTTAATTGACTTATTAAAAAATTCGTCTTATGTCGACAAGAAGAACAAAAGTCTTGATTACATAAATTGCAATGATTTTTTGAACGAAATAAGTTGAATGATTTTTGACATAATGGACATGCGGGTGATTCGGTAGTTGTACTGGATGAAAAATCCATTTTATTTGAATATTGATTAAAGATAAAGAAAATGAGTTTTTTGGAATTAAAGTTTGAAATTTCTTGAAGCCACCAATTTTTTTCTTGAGCTAAGTTTTTTTACTGAGGTGTCAAATTCAGTGCGATTATTTTCCTTGAATAGGATTTTAAATGAAATTTAAATCTTATTAAACTGGTTGACCTTCATTTGAGAGCAGCTTTTTTTATTTTTATTTCTATCTCCTTACTTTTGATAGTTGCCATTTCATTGACTTATGAAAAATCTAACAAAATTTAGTCAAATAGTTCAAATCTATCCCAGCAAAACATTGCTTGCTTAGTGCAACTGGTTAGTATACAGGCCCTTTTTAAAATTTGGCATTTGGCCCAATCATACTCAGCTATCTTGAAAAAGAGTTGACTTGGTAGGCCATAAATATAAAATTAGGAAGCATCTTCCTAAAATACGGGTTCGAATCCCTCAGCAAGTTAAAGTTCATCTTAAACGAGTAAACTATACTTGACTGAATACACTAATTTTATAAATGAAGCTAAAGTTTATTTGCAAATGTTATTTAAATCGAAGTGCTTGTGTTTTATATACCGTTTTTTTTTTAATATTTATACTCTTTGAAGTATTTTATAGATAATAAAAACAGAGCAATAAACTTATACGTTTCATTTGTAGTAGACACTCTAGTTATATCTTTGAATATTGAATTTAGCCTAATAGTACAATAAACAGTGGATAATGACTATAAACTTGATTAAAACAAGAATTTGTTTATTTTTTATTAAAAATGATATAAATGATATAAATAATAGAAAAGATAAATAATAACTAATTCATAGCCAATTTAAAAGTATCGCTATCTTTAGATTCCTTCCACTCAAATGAAGGTTTAGAACTTGAGCGTATGGATTCAATGGTAGAAGCATTATCAACATGATTATTATTATTTTTAAAAGAAAGTAACATTTTTTCCAATTTCTTTGTCAATTCAATATATAAGAAGAAAGTGACAACTGTACAACAATTCATACCTAAAGCAATAGCTAGAGCAATCAAAATCTTGTTTGTATAATAATTGGTCTTATCAGTCTGTGGTTTACCGTTGTTAGTATTATTGTTTAATATAATGATACTGTCGTTTGTTAAATAACTTCGATTACTGTTTTGTTGTAAATTTAATTTAATAGCTTGGTTATTGTTGGAGATAGTATAAAATTCATTATTAACAATTAGTTGACATTTAATTTGATTATTATTAAATAATTGATTAATAGAATTCAAAGAAATTGAAGACCAAGTATATTCTTTTAAGTCTAATACCCATAACTTGTTAGTAATTATTTGATTATTGAAATTTTTTCCACCAATTAAATACAATTTGTCATCAATTACTTGAAGATCATAATCTTTACGTGATGATGGTAAATCCCCTTGAATCTTTTGGTTTTTCCATTGTTTACTTGTAATATCGTAGATTTGAATTTCATTCAGCGTTTGTTCAATTCCGCCCAATACAACTAATTGATTATTATAATATTGAAATCCTCCAGTTGAAGCATCCTTATTTTCATTTAATACATTAAACTCTTTGGTTCTCAATTTATAGTCGTATAGAGTGTTATTACTGTTACTCTTAGCATATAGGATAGAATTAGCTTCATCCATACTCAACACCAGGTTATTAGTAGGAACACTCGAAAGTTCCTTAACATCATAATTATTAAGATCCATACTATTCAATTTATCATTAATAAATAATAATTGATTATTATTATTGTTTAAAGTAAAAGATTGAATATTGTCGATTGATTTGACTTGATTCCATGGGCCATTATTGTTTATCTCATAACTGTCAATACCATCTTTGTTGACTGAATATACCTTATCGTCGTGATAGAAACATTCATTGTTACCAGTTACATAAAGTAATTGAACTAAAACTATGGCGAAATTCAACATTTTTATAATAGTATTGTTATTATAATTATTTTATTTCTTCTTTTTATTTCTTCTTTTTCTACCTCCAGTCTCATTTATATACTAGGCATTTTATTCTTTATTTGTATTAAAGTTTATGCTTTTTAAAATATCTGTGCTTTATTTTATTTATCCTCTGAAATTTTTTATTCATTAAAAAAAACCGAAAAAATTATAAAATCGAATTTTTCATTCGTCATACCAGGTTAGCAATTACTTAATCCGGTTCCTTAATAGCTAAATCTCACCTCCATTACCCAATTCCCAGTTTATCAGTTGTCGTTTTGTAAAGCCTTAGTTATTTTAAAATGCTTGCATTGAAATTATGCAAAAAAATTAAGAGTTGTTTTATTCTTCTTAACTAATTTCACCAGGTGAATAAAATCCATTAGAAACATTTTACTTTTTTATGCCATTTTTTCGCGACTATGCATAAATTTGGTAAACAAAAAAATGAATTTGAAACATCAACTTGAATAGGGGAGCTTCTAGTTGTATGCTAGTGCCGTTTTAATGCAATTGAATATAGCTTTTGTTAGTATCAAGAACTTCGTTGATTTTCGGCAGACTATGTTGTTTTATTTCAAAATATTTATCAATGTTACTATAAAATATTAACAAGCATTTACTAAAAGTTATTTAAAAAATTGATTTCATTTTATAAAATTAAGCTTTAAATATTTGTTTCAAATCCTTTAATTTGTTGCAATTATTCTTGAAACTGTTTTAAAATATTTTAAGTTTAAAAAAAATCAAATTAATAGTTTAGACCAATCTGAGCTACCTGCTTTTCCGCCTTTCCCGTAGTCCTACATCCTTATTTACCTATTCCCTTTCACTTATTTCCCTTTATATGTTAATTAATCATAAAACTTAAACTTCTACCAATAATAAAACATTTGTGAGTTTTCTCTTTCAAAATTTTGCAAAAAATAATAAATGGTTTCTACTAAATCATGACAACAATCAATAATCAATAATCTCAATATCCCAAAGCTAATATTAAAAGTCGATTGCATTTATTAATTAAAATACTCTAGTATACATTGTCTCCCATATCCCCTTCCATCAATTCTTTTTAATCTAACAACATCCATCTCATAATAAAGCAAATGGTGAAAATAGTCACATTAGGCACACTCAAAGCACTAGCGGAACTAGAATCTGTCACAGAACCATCATCGGCAGATGCTTCTTTAGCTTGATTAGAAACAGTATATAACGACCCCCTTGTATCTGATGGAATTGGTAACCGTCTGCTAAACTTACTTCTCGTTTTGGACCATTCTGAACCCATTGGGCTACCTAAGGGAGCGGTTGCCTTTGGAGTACTGGAGGTCATTAGACCTAAATTTATATTTGAGTTAATTTTAACACTGAAATAATGTGATAATAAAGTTTACCCTTATCTACTTTCTTTGAAGTAGATGTTAATGTTGGATCTAAAGTACTTTCACTGGTACTGGTACGAGTAACTGCAGCTTTATCTTTAGTAATGGTTACTGGCCTCCCAAGTTGATCCCAAGTGATAAGAGCTGACTCGGATGGAACCACTGCTTTTGTCGTTACAATAGGACGGCCATTGATGTCCCAAGTGGTAAAAGTATTTTGTATTTGTGATGTTGGGTCAGTCAACTCAACACCATCTACTGCCTTGGGCAAAGAATCATCGGACTTGTTTGGGATCTTTAATTTATTTTTAAGTTCGTTTTGGAACCTTCTTCGATTTAATAGGTTGTTGTTAGTGTTATTTAAGTGCCTGTTGATAATGGTTGTAGCACTGTTATTTGAAGTGCAATGTATGATTGAGATTGTCAGTGTTATTAGGAGGATTAGTTTGTTGTATAACATTATTATAGGAATAAAGCTTTTTTTAGAAGTGGGGATGGAGGAGTTCTTTATATACTTTTTTTTCTCACTCGTATCAAATTGATATTTTGAATTTTTGAGATTAGAGAAATTGGGTCATAAGGTGAAGTTCCTACTAAAGGGCCAACCAATTATCAGTGTTGTTCTTCTAACTATTAATCCGCCTATTGGTTAACCTTATTTCTGGGAAAATGTTGGCGCCATTTTAATAAAATCATTCAAAATTATTTTTAAAATGAGAAGTTTTTATTCAACTTGGTTGTATATTAACAAATTATAACTTTGTAAACAAATTTTTATCTTTATATTACTTATCTGATGTATTTTTTTTTTGCACTTTCTATTTCTGCTTGTTTAATCAAATTTGATCAAAGAGGATTATTAAATATAAAAAAACAGCAAATAAAAGAACAATCTATAATAATTTAAAAAATAAAGATTCAAAGTGACTGTTATTTTTATAAATTTTGTAAAATAACTAGAATCATATCAATTAAAACACTAGTAATAAATTAAAAACACTGAAATTTAAATTTAAAAGTTAATAAACTGATATTTAAAATCTGTGGTTAAGCTAAGCAACTAAACGAAGAATAATTTCAAGCAATAATTAGGCTGAAAAAAAAGCAGAATTCTAAAAAAAAGCATTTAAGTGAAAAAGGGCTTTAACACTAGGAAAAAATATGAGGTCATTTTTGTTAATAAGCTCCAATAATCAACCAAATACAGTTAAAAATTTGAACAGATTAAGTACCATGATTCAATTCGCACAGCCCTGAACCTTTGATTGAAACAACTAAAGTTTAGAACTTTTATTAATCAATTTATTTTTATTCAATTTTATTCTTTCCTGTATAGTATTTATTAAAGTTCAAATATGCGTCCCCAAGACTATCCAACATCTGCGTCCGACCATCTAACTCAGATAACAACCTCAAGAACAAGTTCTAGAAGAAGGGAATCCTCGGTCGATAGATCTTCACAACCCGAAATTCTAAATAGTAATTTACAACGTTCCAACGCAATTGTGTTTAGGTTTGAGAACCGAGATGTTGCTGGGATAAGAATAGGTGACCGAGTAGTGTTTCAAAGTTTAGGTCAAGGTTTAGGAGATTCGGTACGATATGTACCAAGATCCAATTTAGCACAAGAGGACGAGATGGACAATGAAGAAGACGATGAAGAAATAGGGGATATAGCAACCAGTGATGAGGACGCTATAAGAGTTGAAGAAGAGGAAGAAACTTGCAGTGAAGAAGAGGAAGAAGAAGGGGAGGAAGAATCAACAGATAACAGTGAAGAAGAAGAAGATTTATCTGAAGATTTATCAAACCAAAGTTGGGAGCTTGGACAGCTTAATGGCCATGAACAAGAGATATTAAGAGAAACTTTAACCTCATTTTTTCGAAATAGTCGCGAAGATTCAGTTCAATCTAATCCAAGTAGGACATACGAAAAATCAATTAGCTCTAAGTTAAGAGAGAGTACAACAGAAATGATATTAAATAGCATATCATTAAGTTTAAATAACTGGAAGTGTGATCCATTATCTTTTTTAAGTGCTGGACAGTGCTTTGAAGGTACCCAGAATCACTATTCAAATCGAAGAGATTTTGGTGATAAAGAACATTGGGAAGTTAAAGTGGTAATAAATAAATTTAGTAAGTATAAAAATATTAATGTTTTTATTGACAAGGCTATAAATTCAGTAGACCATAATACAGGAGCGGTGGTTGGATTGATGGAAGCATTAAATACACCAGTTACGTCATCAACAGTAGTCACTTATTGGGAAGGAGAGGTAAGATAAAATACACATTTTTTTAACTTTAAATAGTAATAATTGTTAGGTAATTGACTTTGTAAATTACGATTTTTGGACACGTAAATGGGGAGCAGATAAAGAAACAGATATTAAGCATTGGAAGAAGTTATATGCATTTAAAGAGTTAAGACAAGCTTTGTAAGTTATTATAAAGCATTTTTATTGTTTATAATCTAATTTTTATTTAGTAAGGATAAAGAAACATGTTCTAAAATATTGGATAAATATATATTTATGAGATGGAAAGGTAAGACTTTAAGCTGTTCACCGTTTAATAATATTAATTAAAGAATAGAAAAATGTTTTGTAAATATACTTGCTCAAGAATCTGGACTAACCATTGCTGGATTTTATTACATATGTATACGTAGATCAGATGGGTTTATTGAAGGTAGATTCTAATAATTTATATATTATTAATAATGATATTAAACAAATTTTAGGCTATTATCATGACCCTACATCAAAACCTTTTCAAAGGTTGGAACTTTTGCCCGTATCAAAAAAGAGTGGCCATCTTTTTGAAGAGTTTACGTTTGCTTAATTTAAATTGCTTTTTAACTTAATCTGTAAATCTACTGAAATAAAATTTTACATTTCTTTAAAATTCATGTTAAAATCAATACATTTTTACAAGTTTAATAGCATGATAGAATTTAATGTGAACTATTTTATTAGAAACAAAGTGGATTTAAGTTGGTGATACATTTCTATTTAATAATCATGGCCGCCTCTTGATCAAACTTTAATGCTTTTTTGAAACGTTTAATTATAAACCACGGATAAACTTTGACATATATTTTAAACTCCAATCTTTTCTTTATCTCTTTTTACAATTATGCGAGTGTGCTAAGTAAACATTAGCACTATAAAATTGAATTTAACTAAATAATTTTACCTTTCCTTTTTCCAACCCTTTCATAATTATTTGGAGAGCCTATTCTATTCCCCTGATACTCATGTTCCTCTCCTGAGGAACTCTCATCCTCTGATGAACTTTCTCCTACTGCCCGTTCTTTTTTAAAGATACAACATACTATAAAAATGGAATGTTAAAAATTATTTCATAAAACTTATATTCTGATAAAATAAATAAATGAAATGCTAAACTTACCTTTTGACTTCTTTTTATTCATCCCTTCATTATCAATCACTTCACTGTCCCATCTTACTCTTGGACCCCTACTTTCTCCAGCTTCTCCTTCCACTGTTAAACGTACAGTATCTTGAGCTGAGTCCACAGGAGTTACAGTTTCAGTTATAGTTACTGTATTAGAGCCTTGATTTTTTGGCTCTGAAGTTTGAACTTGAGTTTCGGGGGATTGTGGCATTTTTTAGGAGGATTAAATAGAGTAAATGAAATTGTTTATTAATTAAATTTTAAATTTAAGGCTGTAATGTGGAGGTTTTTGCTGCAATTAATAATAATGAGAAAAATTGAGAGTGGAATTTTAAACGTCTATTATTGGCTAGAGAATGAAATTGATTTTGCTGTGTTAAATGGAAAGGGATTTTTGATAGTTTGGTGGTATGATGGATATGATGTAGAGATATAATTATATTATAACAATGATTTAATTTTTATATTTAAAACATTATTTTAATATATGATAATTTAAAGCTTAATTTTCATTTTAATCCGCTTATCATTTAAAATTTACCCTTTTAAACTTGGTAAAAATACTTCATAAAAAGACAAATAGTTATATAAGTTCTATCTATTAACTTATGGGGATGTATTTTTTTGTTTAAGAATTTTACTAATAATCTTTCCACTCAAATAAATAGTGCCTAAAAAATGGAGAAAGTAATGAAACCAAAAAAAACATCATCTTATGTTACAACTTTAACCAACGTTTATTATCTACGCTGACAACTAAAAAGTATTATATACATTAATTAATGTATATAGTGTAAATAGTTTAAAAGTTAAAGCATTGGGATTACAGCTGTTATGGAATTGAATGTGGATATTTAAAAACTAAAACTATAATAAAATAATCTATTTTAATTATGTAAATGAGTAAGATCAAAGTTTATTAAAATGATATAAAATTGCACTTTGTTTATAAAAGAATATAAAGATATTATAATATAGATATGTTAGAGAAATGGTATAGAGTAGGATCCTTATTGCTTTTTAAAAGCATTATCATAATAAAATAATGCTTATTAAATATTTTTTAAATACTTATTTATATGGGGATGTCTTTTTTGTTTAAGAAATTTGCTAACATTTTTTTCACACAATAGAATATCGTTTAAAAAACGGAAAAAAATAATGAAACTAAAAAAGATACCCCATATTAATCAAAGGTCTTTAAATAAACGTAATTAAGCATTAAATTAATTTGATATTACATTATGTTATGAGTATTATTTAAACTATAAAAAGATTATACATTAAAATGAGTATATTTTAATAATATCTTCGTAATATAAAAGGTTTATCATTACATCTACACTTATTTATAAGGTCTAGTATAGCTGTAGATACTTTCTTTAGCAATATTAATTTAATAGTCAACGCATATTTAATACAACTAAAAAATAACATTTAGAATGGATCACGATATATTTCTATAAGTTAACAAATATAACAAATATGAGACTATCCCTTTCAGAAACGCATTGTATAAGCGGATGCCTTATCAATTTCGCTCTGAGGTACACCTTGATCCATATAAATGCTAAATTAAAATCCGATCACCCAAGTACCCTACCCTACCTTACATGGAACCTGTAATTGTTAACATGATAAAAATCCTTTTTCATTGAAGTAAGAAACAGTTTACTTTTATTAAGATTTCTTCCTTTTTATACTTAACGACACAATTAAATAACTTAGTCAATAAAATCAACAAAACCGACTCAATTGCAACTAAAGTAGTATAAAATCTAAACTGGAGTTTCTATTAAGATTATATATTATTTAAAAGATATGCAATCATTTATCAAATTATCAATATCATTATTAATACTATATTTAAACATAGAATTAAATAAATATTTAAACATAAGTTTATAATTATCTAAATAAAAACAAATATATATGCCATGATAAATGTATTGTTTTATAAGTCAAGATTATAGTAAAAGACTATTATTGTTTGAAGTGTCATTAATCGACTGTTATTTTAACAAATAGTAAATAATGATATTAATCAACAAAAGATTAAAATAAATAAATTAGAAACTTTAAATCAATGACCAACAATAAAATTAAACATTAAACATTAAATATTATATTATATTTACTTCTCATAAGAAAACTACAGCTACTTATAAATCACTTAATAACTAACTTAAAAGTTCTATTTAATTCTTAGTTAACTTATTAACATAATCCAAATATTCTTTAAAGCTAGCTTTACTTTTATGTGATTGATATCTAGTTATCTTAATTTTATCCAACACTTCCTTATCTGTTTTCCCCCTATACCCTCCTTTTCTTAATAAACTTTTAATCGTCTCTTCTTTGGTCCACCCTTGCTCAGCAGCCACTTCTGGTAAATAAGTAGCCCCATAAATTCGATCATTAATATTTAATCTTAATCGAATTCCATGAACTCCAATTTCCCAATCTAAATAATGTTCTGCTAATTCAAATTTCACTAATAAAGAAACACAACATGAGAGTTGATCCAACTCTTCTGTATCTATAGGATCAAATCGAGTATCTTGTAAGGCAGAAATTAAAGCGTATTCTTTTAAGCCATTATGTAAGGATAAGGGTGAGAAATTACCTATACAACCACGGAGTTCTTCTTCTTCTGGGGAGTAGGGATCAATGAGATTCCAAGTTATAAACAACGGATAACTGTCATTTGGGAATTCGGATTTAATACTGTAATCAAGGGGTAAATTTTTGACCAAATCCGAGTCACTGTAATAAGATTTATTACCATAATGATTTAAATAATTGGATAAAGTTTCAAAACAATAATAAACATGGAGTTTGCTGGATAGGGACATTGTTGGTAGTAAGTAGTAAATTGATAAATTAATAATAAAATAAAATAAAACAAATTAAAACAAAATAAAGTAGAATAAAAATGATTTTCTAAGCATTTATGTTGCTGTTTACTTTTTAATGGTTTGATAAGATGATGTGTTAGGGTGAATTGAATTTGACTTTTAATTGGTGGATTTTATTACTTGAATTCGTATTTTACTTATCGATTGATAACAACATGTGATTGTTGAATCCATCCCAAATAAACGTCACAATAAAAAATCTTTTATTATCACTTTTCTTTATCTTATTTTTATATAGTTATGCAGTTAATTCAACGTTTAAAGTAAGTATTTTTTAAACTAACACTAATAATAAAGGCAACTAACAAACATACTAGAAGTAAACCTCTTCAATTTCGTCAGCTCTTAAGTTTACAGCAGTATTCTGTTAAAACAGACTCTGGAATTGAAAAGAGTAAATCAAAAACATTTGATAATCAAACTAGCTTACCAAGATTACCTATACCACCACTTGAACATACTCTAAAAATGTATGAAAGATCTTTATTACCATTGTATAATGAAATTCAATATAAAGATGCTTTAAAAGCAATTGCTCCTTTTTATGGTGAAGAAGGTAATAAATTACAGCAAAGATTAATTGAATATGATTTAAAACAAAAGGTAAAAAAATATTGATTTAATATTGTTATTTTATATATTTAGTTACATTTATATTTATTATTTAATAAATAGAATTCTTGGCTTGAAGATATTTGGTTAAATAAAGGATATTTAGAATATCGTGAACCAACATTATTAAATGTAAATTGGTGGTGTGAATTTAAAGATCATCCAAATGGTTTAGTAAATAATCCAATTAAAGGTAAAACTACAGATTTACAAATTGAAAGAGCTGCTGGTTTAATTACCGGTATATTAAATTTTAATGATGCTTTAAATAGGTAATGATTATATAGTAATTATATATTACACAATATTTTTATATTTATATCTTTAAAATAGAGAAGAAATTGAACCAGAATATATAAAAGAAACCCCATTATGTATGAATCAATATCATCAACAATTAGGAACAACTAGAATACCAAAAATGAAAAGAGATAAAATTGAATCTTCTTATCCATGTTTAGCTCATCATATAATATTGAGTTATAAAAATCAATTAATTGAAGTACCTGTATATGGAAAAAATAGTGAAAGAGTATCTATAAAAACGATAATAAATCAATTAAAATTAGCTATTAATTCAATTGATAATCTAGATCAATCTCAATATCAACCAAATGTAGGTATATTAACTGGTGAACATCGAGATATTTGGGCAAAAGCAAGAGAATTATTAGAAACTGATCAATTAAATCAACAAACTTTAAATTACATTGATACAAGTTTATTTGTTTTATGTCTAGAAGATTATTCTCCTTCAACTAATATTAATGAATCTCATCAAATTATATTTCATGGTCATACAGGTCAAAATCGTTGGTTTGATAAAGCTATTCAATTAATTTTAACTAATAATGGTAGAGCTGGTATTAATGGAGAGGTAAAAAATATCAATTATATATAATAATAATATAATAATAATATTAAATAATAATATTAATTTATTAAATAGCATACCCCTGCCGATGCTGTTATACCTGGTAGGATTATTAATGAAGTTTTATCAAAGTAAATATATATCATGTGTTAATAATAAATAATAAATAATAATAATAATAAATATAGTGAACCTCATAGTGACCCTATTAATGTAGCTAATGATGTAACTCTAGAAGAACCCAAATTATTACGATGGGAAGTAAATAATGAAGTCAATACTTTAATCAATGAAGCTCATGAACGAGTACCAAAATTCATCTCCAATATTGAAAGTGTATTATTACATCATTCAGGTATTGGCTCCACCTTACTCAAGAGTCTTAAAGTCAGTCCTGATACCTTTTTACAAATGGCCTTACAATTAGCTTATTATCGACAACAAGGAGAAGTTGGACCTACTTATGAAACAGCCTCTACTAGAGCTTTTTTACATGGTAGAACAGAAACAGTTAGAAGTTGTTCAATTGAAAGTAAACAATTTGTTCAATTGTTTGATGATAAAAATATCTCTTATAACAAAAAGTTAGAAGCTATTAAAAATGCATTTACTACTCATTTATCATATATGAAAAAGGCATCCCGTGGACAAGGTATTGATCGTCATCTTTTAGGACTTAGATGTATGATTCAAGAAGAAGAAAAAACACCTCAATTATTTCAACATCCATCTTATATTGAATCTATGAGTTTTAGATTATCTACTTCTAATATGTCACCAGGTAAATACTTTTATGGTGGCTTTGCACCTGTAGTTAAAGATGGTTATGGCGTTAATTATGCAATTGATAAACAAGATATTAAATTATCTATTTCAAAATGGAATCAATCAAATTCTACAGATCATCTTGGTTTTAGTAAAAATATTCAAAAAGCAATTGAAGATTTAGCTGAGTTTTTAGCAAAACAATAAAGTAAAAGGAGTTAAAATTAAATTCGATATTTTATTTATTTAATATTTATATAATAAAATAAATAATAATAAAATTAAGTATAAACTCAGTTATATTTTTATATATATTTATTTAATGTCAAATATCCTTTATAGAAACTTCTATTCATTATCCTCTATCTATACTTTAATTTTTTCCTTCTTTCTTTTTCTTTCTTAACCATAATCTTTCTAAAGCACGTCTAGCTTCACCCGATGGAATACCATCCAATTCAAAATAATCTGGACAAACTTCTAATAACCAATTACCTTTCACTTCAGTAACTGTACGAATATAATTTCTAGCAGTTAATACGAATTCATTATATATGACCCATTCTGGTTTATGACTTAATCCAGTAGAAGGATGAATAGCTACTACCTATTTGTTTTTTATAAAATATTAATATCTTATTTTGTTTGAAATATATTATTTAATAACTTACTTGATTATCTTTTAATGTCATATATTGTCCTTTAGCAGTTAAATGAGCTGCTTGCATAAAAAAACCCGAAGCTAATGCTTTTCTAATATTTGAATAATAATCTGGAGAATCAAAACTGGTTGAATTTAATTTTAAATTTAATCTGTCCATAATTCCTTTTAATTGAGTACGTACATTATCTGCTGATTTTAATGCTCTTGAATTTAAATAATTTTGATAACACCAATTATTATTATCAGTTTCTATTATAAAATTATTAATTAGTTTATATTATTATTATAAAAATTACCTGATTTATAAGCATGATAAACATTTAAAAGAGTTAAATGATCACCATCTGGATGAGTAAATTGTGCTTTTGCGTCTTCTGCTCTTTTTTTATCTTCTTTTGGTCGTACAAATACAACTGGTACTATTAAAATAAATAAAATAGATTAGTACAATATATTTTTACAAACTATTAACAATTTACCTGATAGCATAGCTGTAATAGATAAAATTTCATTACTACATTTATAATTAGGGCTATTAACTAACATTTTAGCTAATTGAGGATCTAAAGGAAATTCAGCTAATAATTCCCCTAATTTAGTTAAATCACCATCATCATTTAATGCACCTAAATAATGTAACATTTCTAAAGCTCTCATTAAAGTTTCAGGTGCTGGTGGATCCATAAAATCAAAATGAACAAGATCATCAATACCTAGTTTTTTAAGTTGAAGTACAACAGAACCTAAATTACTTCTTAAAATTTCTGGATATGTTTGTTCTTGTAATTCTCCTTTAAATGCTTTTTCTGTATATAACCGGAACGCTTTTCCAGGTCGAGTACGACCGGCACGACCTGCTCTTTGTTGTGCTGCTGCTTTAGAGATAGGACTAACTAATAAAGATTCCACTCTAGCTCTTGGATTATATACTTTTTGTTTACTAAATCCTGGATCAACGACATAAACGATACCATCAATAGTAAGTGAAGTTTCAGCAATATTAGTAGATACAACAATTTTACGACCAGGACCAGATTCATTAGCTGGTGGAGCATCTGAAAATACAAGTTGTTGCTGATCAGGTGGTAAAGTAGAATATAAAGGCACTACTTTAGCAGGACCAGCATTAAATTGTTTTCTTAATTCATCAATTTTTAAGCGAATTTTTCTACAAGCGTCTTCAATCTCTTCTTCACCTGTTAAAAATAATAAAATATCCCCTTCCGGTTCACAACCATGAATTTGAACCACAGTACGAATTGATGCTTCTAAATAATCTCTTTCTGGTTCTGGGGTATAATAAATTTCGACTGGAAAAGTTCTACCTGGTACGGATAATAATGGGGCATTATCAAAATATTTTTGGAATTTTTCAGCATCTAAAGTAGCTGACATTACAACAATTTTTAAATCTTTTCTTTTAACAGCAACTTCTTTAAGTAACCCCATTAAAATATCCGTAGCTAATGTACGTTCATGAGCTTCATCTAAAACCACAGCAGAATATCTAGATAACAATGGATCATGCATAGCTTCTCTTAACAACATACCATCGGTCATATATTTTAAAAACGTTTTTGGCCCAGTAACATCTTCAAAACGAATAGTATAACCTACCTCTTCACCAAGTTTAACATCTAATTCTTCAGATACACGTTTAGCCACGGACATTGCAGCTACCCTACGAGGTTGAGTACAAGCAATCATTTTACCTTTTAATTGAGGTAACTCATCATATAATAAAAATTGAGGTATTTGAGTGGTTTTACCAGACCCTGTTTCTCCTTCCAATACTATTGTTTGATTTTTATGAATCAAATCTAAAAAATCTTTACGTTGTTTTTGAACTGGTAATTGACTTCTTTTAGTTAATATATTCTTATAACGTTCACTAAATGGTTGATTGGTAAATGGATTGATATCTCCAGTTTCTAATTTGACTGCTTGTTCAACTGTGGTTTCTCCAGGGGTTAAGATAGAGAGTAAATTACCATCACTTGGAAAAGGGTTTAAATATGGATTAGTTTCATTCATATTTAATTTTTCTTTTTTTTCACGTTTAGATTGACCAATATCTAAGATACGTTTTGGATGACTCATTGTAAAATGTATTCTATAGGGTGAAGGTTTACAAATTGAAAAAGAAGTTTATTAGTTTTTCTCTTAAAAAGTAGAATAAGCTTGAAAAATTAGGTACTTTTTACCAAGTTTAAAAAAAATATTTTTTGGACCCAAATTTCTTATTGAAAATTCAACCCAATTTACGCAGTAAAGTTTTATCAATGGAAATTATTGATTAGTTTTTAACATAGGTAGAATAATTAAAGATGAATTTTACCCTTGTTGAAGGATACCCCCACCCATTATTAAGTAAAAAGACTGCGTAAATTAAGGTAAGTACATGTTCAAAGAAGAACCTCACCAAGTTCAAAGTTGTAAAAAGTTAGAATTTTGAGGATTTTAAAAAGTATTTTGTATGTTAATTTGGTTCTTATTAATAGAAGCTAATAATTTTATAACATTTTCAATTTTTAGTTTAAAGTTATTTATTAAACTATATTGAGCTTATATTGAATAATTATAAATAAAGGTATCAAAGATTAAAATTTAATATACGACATAAGCCATTTTGTAATATTTCTAACTTTATAATTACTATTAAAAATTTTACTTATCTTGTTTACATCTCATCTACTAATGTTTAACTTTATTTTTTGCTTCTTTTAAACTTTTATTTTATTATCTGAAATAAAAAATGAAAGTTATCCAGTTATTTTAAGGCTTTTAGAAAAAAAAATTATAGTAAATAAACAATATTTCAAATAATGTTTATATTTTCATAAAAATAAAATATTTACTTTATTTTTATTATTTTTATTATTTACTATTTATTATTTGTTATTTATTATTTATATAATGAATTAAATAATTTAATCATTTATAATTTCTTTTATCAAAGTTAAAGTCTATTAATATTATATTGTTATAAAAGGCAATGTTAATAATACTAATAGTAATAATCTCATTTTAAATAATAACTCAAACAAATCAACTAAGTTTATTTCAATTATTTTAATATTCTCAAAGCATTCTTTTTAATTAAAGATGAATAAAATGATAAATTTGATCTTTTTAATAAAAAAACAAATATATTTTAAGGGTTTTATTATTTATTGGTGATCTAATGAAGGAATTAATGGTGGTTTTATTCTTATTAATAATATTATTTAATTTATTGTATATTATAAAAAGATGGTATTGTAAGTATATAAAAGTAGAATCTATTTATTTGTATATATTTTATAAGCTTTTATTTTATAAGCTTTTATTTTAAGCGCATTAACTTTAATTAGATAAAACCATCCCTTATCTTTAATAAAAGGATTAAAAAGTTGAATTAAAATTCAAAAGATTTATTAAATGATGGAATGAATTTTTAATCTCCCTTTTTTATTACATTAAAAAACAATTAAATAAAATAATTTATTTATTTATTGTGTACAAAAAACTCTTCATTAACTTTTGTACTTAATTACACTATGTAATAATATTTAGAAACTATTTATTCCAAATGATTTATTACCTAAGCTAGTGAATTTATGGAAATAATAATAAAAACAAAGTTACAAAAATAAATTAATGGCATGCTAATAAGTGTACAAAATCTAGATTGGATTTTATATTGAAATCACAGTAATTATAATTAACACTTCCCCATATCGGGAAATACATATTTGTATTATTTACACTTATATTATTAACGATATTAAAAAAGTATAATAAATATAGTTTAAATTCTCTTAATTCATTAATGATTTTAAAGATTTCTTGTATTTCAAATTTAATAATCTGGAAACTCAATTTCAAAATTCAATTTAACATGGAGTAAACTTAATAAAAATCAAATTAGATGACTATATTATATTATTATTCAACATGACTAAAATAAAAATATATATATTTAAATAAAATAAAATAAAATAATATAATATAATATAATATAATATAATATAATATAATATAATATAATATAATATAATATAATATAATACCTTACCCTGATATTAAGGGTATTGAAATAATTTTCAATATAGATTTTCAAATTATTAATTCTTGGATTCTAAAGATAATCAAATAAAATCCTTAAAAAAATTTAAATTTATTAAGCGATTGGTAAGATATTTATAGCTAATTCTAAGTTTATTCTTTTTTTTTGAATATTATTATATTCGAATAAGTCTAAATAAATTTAAATATTTAAAATAAAATGGTAAGTTAATTAACAAATAATAATAATAATAATAATAATAAATAATGTGAAGTATTTGACTGTCGATGTAATATTTAAAATTACTAAAGCAATTAAAAGGTTCAAAATAATGTGAAAAATAAATGAATGAGAATAAGAGCTCTCTCTCTCTTTAGTACCTTATACTCAATCTTGAATTATAAAATCATAAAAATATTATTAAAAGTAAAAGGTAATTAATTACGTTCAAATTTTTAACATTAATCTTCAATAAGGAGAGAGTTATTAAAGGAATAATAGTTGAAATATAATAATTGGTTAAATTTCATTCCAAGTGTCAACTAAAGAACAATACTAAATAAATGAACCGATGAAATAAATAAAAATAAAAGGTTCAAAAAGTTAAATAAATAGTAGCAGCAATACAAAGTTTGACTTTGGATGGAGCGAGTGTCTTACTTTAAATAGCATGATAAATTTAATTATTGAAAATGCTATAAAAAAAGAACTCAAATTATACAAAAATAAATATCAAATAGTAACCATTTTACCCCACAATTTAAAGTCGACTATCTTGTGATGGTAGTTCCCATTACTTGAATAAATATTCAATGACTATTTCAATTTACAATTTCTAAAAGTAGTATTTAAAGCTTTCAAATGAAAGTTGATTGGCTAAAATCTATTTAAGAAGATATTTAACAAATTTCGAAACTTATCTAAATAAATATGATCTTACCAATTTTAAATAGTAAAATCACTTTATTAAGTAATCTTTAAGTAATATGAGCTCATTTATCAATAAGTTTTAACTCATCTAATGAAATTTTCGTTAAGAGCTAGAATCAACAAATAGTATAAATAGTTCAACTAATTTTTTTTAAACAATAATTTAATTTTAATTCTGTACTTTTAACTTTTTAAAAGTTTGTTTTTTATAACAAAACTTTTATAACTAACATTTTAAAAAAATCATGTCCACTCAAATTGATGAAAAGACAAGACCGGATAACGTTGAAATTCCGGTCGATAATTACGATAATGAGAAATCGGGTCCAAGACCTCATTTAGATTCTTATGGTTCAGAAGAGGCTTCAAGTGATACTCCAAAACCATTTTGGAGAAGATATCTTACCAAAATTATTTTAGCTGTATTTTGGGTATTGATGACCGCTTATTTCATTGCCACTTTAGTCCTTCATCCAGAAGATCCTCTTGTTCGTTGTTTACTTTATGCTTTTATTTCTCTTAAAATTTTCTTTGAATTTGTACCAACCACTATTGTTACTCGTCCTGTTTCTATTGCTTGGAAACCAATTGGTCGTCTATTTAGAAGTACAAAGACACTTTATAAGTATGCCATTGGTATTACTCTCGCTCTTACTTTACTTATTGCTGTTGCTTTTGGTACCCCAGAAACTGCCAACGGAACTTTATTACAAAGAGGTCAATCTTTATTAGGTTTATTTGTTTTTACTTTCCTTATGTTCGCTACTTCAAGGAGTCCAAAAAACATCAACTGGCAAACCGTTGTTGTTGGGATCATTTTACAATTTTTACTTGGTATCTTTGTCATTAAGACTTATGCTGGTTATTCTTTATTCCATTGGTTATCCCTTCAATGTGCTGCTTTACTTGGTTTCGCCAAAGAAGGTGCTAAATTTGTAGCTGGTGATTTCGCTAATGAAATGATCTTTGTATTCACTGTATTACCAGGTGTATTATTCTTTGCTTCATTTATTCAAATTGTTTATTACACTGGTGCTATGCAATGGCTTGTAGTTAAGTTTGCTTGGTTCTTTAAAAGTTTAATGGATACTTCTGGTTCTGAATCTGTAGTAGCTGCTGCTTCTCCATTTGTTGGACAAGGTGAATCCGCTTTATTAGTCAAACCTTTCTTAGCTGAAATGACTATTGCTGAGCTTCATCAAGTTATGACATCTGGTTTTGCTACCATTGCAGGTTCCGTTTTAATTGCTTTCATTAACATGAAGATTGATCCTCAATCTTTAATCACCTCTTGTGTTATGTCCATCCCATGTTCACTTGCCCTTTCTAAAATGCGTTATCCAGAACTCGAAGAAAGTAAAACTAAGGGTACAGTAACTGTACCAAAATCTGAAGAAAAAGAAGTCAATATTTTACATGCTGCCGCTAATGGTGCTGCTCAAGGTGTTACTTTAGTTTTACTTATCGGTGGTACTCTTTTAGCTGTTATTTCTTTACTTGCTTTAGTCAATTCTTTACTTACTTGGTTAGGTTCCTTTGTTAACATTGAAAAGTTAACCCTTGAACTTATTATGGGTTACGTCTTTGTACCATTTGCTTTCTTTGTTGGTGTACCACCAAGTGAATGTTATGAAGTTGGCAAACTTATGGCTATTAAAATGTTTGTTAATGAATTTGCTGCCTTTGCTGAATTAACTAAGCTTGAAGCCGCTAATGTTCTTTCAGTACGTGCCAATGTACTTGCTATCTATTCCCTTTGTGGTTTTGCTAATTTAGCTTCCATTGGTATCCAAGTTGGTTGTTTAGGAGCTATGGCACCATCACGTAAACATGATCTTGCTAATGTTGCCTTCTCTGCTATGTTGACAGGTACTATCTGTACCTTTGTATCAGCATGTGTAGCTGGTTTATTAATTTAAAAACGACCTTTATTTTGACTAATATAAAGGAGTTTCGACTTCCTTACGATTATTTCATATTAACACTTATAGAATTAACTTTAGTAGAATTTTTCTAGATAGAGTCTTACTTTCAAGTTGGTGTTGATTGGTTTTTCTTTTCCTTCCTTTTCTTTTTACCTAAAAAAATTGCCTCAATTATATTTATATAATGAGGCAAAAGGAAGATTTAATTAATAAACTTATCATTCCCTTTGTTGAGTAAACACTATAGTGGCTATTTAACTTTACGTTTGATATTATTATGATATGAAAGATAAAGTAGTGTTTGAGCTTATAAACTTAAACACTACTTTAAACAAAAGACCCTATAGTGTGATTTATCTCTAAATCGTCACGATATTATTCAATACACTTCTAAAAGTGTAATATTGTTTATCGATGATTCATCGAAAAATGTGGGATTTTATAATTTATAGCATGTAATATAATGACCTATGAGTTATTGATTTTATTTCTTAAAAGGGTTGGCCCTAAGTGTTCTATTAGCAGCTAGAAGAATAAATATTTCACTAGCAACTTATGGAACTCAATCATTGGTGGGGGGACCCTGGGGGGAAGAATCAAAAACCCTAAAAGGAATAAAACTCACTTGTGATTTTCAGAGGGGTCCACTCATTGATTCGTGAGAGCAATGAGTGAGGACAAAGTTGGACGATACAAACTATCATTAGCTTGTATTTTTCTTACATCCTTCAATAAAGCTCTTTTATAAACTTTATAAATTTGAAACATTAATGCATTTTACATGAAATATTATCCTTTTTGTGAATTTGCATCTTTGAAAAAATGACTTTGACTTGAAAATATGATTTTGCAAAGTAAATTTTTTTACTTGCATAAAATAGCTTTCTTTGCAATGTTTTTATAAATTATCTAAAATCCAAGGTGAATTTATGAAAATTGATAATTTATTAAACATTGATTAAGTTTTGTAAGCTAATAAAAATAAATAATTATAATACTTATAAAAAATGGTGCATGTTTTATAACCTTTATAATTGCTTCTAAGGCCACTATATCACCATAGAGCTTAAGCCTTTTGCTTTTTCATAACACTTTTGACTAGTATTGAACTATTTCTATAAAACATAGCAGTCACAACTGAAGTCTATATATTTATATTTTTAAAATTAACAATCACTAAAAGGATGGTATGAAGGTTTCATCTTACTTGATTATAAAAACTAAGAGATTCTTTTCTTATATTTTATTGAAATTTTAAAAATGATAATAGTATATTGAAAATAATTTATTTTTAACATTAAACATGATATAATGTTAAAATAGTTTAATGGTGGTAGGGTATTAAAACAACATAATCGCTTCACTACATTTACTTCAAAACTCTATCCAAGTTGAAGGCAGCGGAGATAAGAGCAATGTGTGTGAAGGCTTGAGGGAAGTTACCCAATGCTTCCCCAGAGGTAGCAATTTCTTCAGAATATAAACAGAGATGATTGGAATACCCCAACATTTGCTCAAACATATTAGTAGCAATATGTAAATATCTTGGATTGTATTTGCCTGCTCTAGTCAACGCCTCAATTAACCAAAAGGTACACATAGAGAAAGAGCCTTCTTCACCACCTACACCATCCTCAGAGGTAAGGTGGTTATATCTATAGACTAAGCCGTTTGAAACTAGACCACCTTTTTCTAATGGTAATAAGATACGATCAATAGTAGAAAGTAATCTTGGATCGCTTGGGGAGATAAAAAATACCAAAGGCATAATCAAAACAGAAGAATCCAATGAAGTATCAGCCTCAAAAGACTGTTTGAACATTTTCAATTCATCATTCCAACCCTTGGTCATAACCTCTTCATAGATGGTGTCTCTTGTCTTTAACCATTTGTCTTTTTGTAAACAAGGTAAGTTTCTCTTTTCAGATAAGCGAATACTACGGTCAAGAGCAACCCAACATAAGATCTTAGAATACAAAAAGTTTTGCTGTTGATTTCTTACTTCCCAAATAGACATGTCTTTTTTGTCCCAATTTTCCACAACGTAATCTGCAATGTTTCTTACCTTTACCCACATATCATAAGAAATAGGAACTCCAAACTTATTAAATAAGTAGATAGCATCTAACAATTCTCCATAGATATCTAATTGTATATGATCTGCCGCTCCATTACCAATACGTACAGGTTTAGACCCACGATAGCCATCCAAATGATTTAACTCAATCTCTTCCAACTCTGTTGAGCCATGAATACTATACATAATACTCAATGATCCATCTTTATTAAGGTTGCTTAATCGATTTTCAATATATCTCATATAGTCATGTGCTTCTTCAATGAATCCTAATCGAATAAAAGCATAGATGGTAAATGAAGCATCTCTTATCCATGAAAATCTATAATCCCAGTTACGTGTACCACCAATAAACTCAGGTAATGAAAAGGTTGGTGATGCAACAATAGCTCCAGTTGGTTTGTAAGTCAATAATTTAAGAGTTAATGCGGAACGATGCACCGCTTCTCGCCATCTACCTTTATAAGTACAACCACGGATCCAAGATTGCCAGAATCTATAAGTGTCTTCAAATAACTGATTAGATAATTCAACTGATAATTCAGGATCGTGTAAAGATAACTTATAATCACAATTTTCAGTGACTTTGCAAGTGGAAGGTACTTCTCTAAAGAAAAACACTATCTCTTGACCTTCTTCTAAAGTCATTTCTAATTCAACACCAGGACCTAAATTACCTCCCTCAACGACTTCACTTATATTCCATTTCATTTCAGGAACTTGTTTGCATTTAGGGGTCTCATTGTTACATTTAAATACATATCTTAAATCCATGGTAAGCTTTTCAGATTCAAACACTACTTTATGTTCACCTGATCGCCCATTTTGACTTGAAACTGGATTCTCAACTTTAACTAATTTAGTAGTATGGGCGTCTTGGGCATAATTAAATGAAGGATATAATTCCATTTTAAAACTTACTTTTCCACGGGTAGAGGCCACGGAACGAATTAGCCAAGGGTAGATTTGGCCACTTCCGGATATCTTGGAATTAGGTAAATGCATATAATCATTCAACTGTAAAGAATAAGAAGTATTCAAGAAACGGGTGGATAAGATGTTGGTTTCTGGTAAATACTGTTGTTTGATAGAGATACTTTTACCGTCTGATGGGCTGATAGAAAAGTGACCTCCTTTTTTGTGATCTAAAAGCCTTGCAAAGATACTTGGGGAATCAAAGATCGGATAACACATAAAATCAATACTACCATTGCTTCCGCTTAGGGCTACTGTATGCATATTCCCTATTATACCATAATTGTCAATAGGTGGATATGCCTTGCATAAATCCTCGACTTCGCTATTAGCTGGTATCATTGTTTATTTTAATATTACTAATAAATCAGATTATTGGATGTATTTGTTGGCTATTTATAGTCTATTCTAAGCATATAATTTAATAGCCCGTATGTTTTATCATTCTACGTAATGCAAGTGTCATCCAATTAGATAAGTTTATTCTTGAATATAGTATGCTGTAAATTGAAACCGATCTGGGTAGAATTTGTAAGTTAAATTGAAAATCGTCATCAATCATATGAGAAGTGATTTATAAGATTTGTAATATGGAACTTGAGGCGAACTCCATCCTATAGAATGTTTCAAGCTGATTAAGTAAAAGCGACCATGTAGTAAAATGCATTGTTCTTCGTTGACAGCAATAAACAAATTTATTAGTATTAATTATATTTTGTAATTTTTATTAAATTTTATGAAATTATTCCCATTCATAGCTTGGACCAATTTATATATTAATGCTTTTACTGTGATGTTAATTTTTATTTTAGGCTAAATTATGAATGCTTTTTGGGCAACTAATAGACGTTTGTTAATATTTGAACTGAAATTTGTTCAAGTCAAATGATTGAAAATATTGTTTTGATTTTATTTTCTTGCTCTACAATATTATAAACGTTTAAAGTATAAAATAATATAAATGTTATTTTAAAAACTCAAATAAGTTTAATATATACAAAAAACAATGAAAGAATAGATTCAACAACTATCATAAGTAATGAAAATTTTTCATGCATTTTCTATAAAATATTTGTAATCGTAAACAATTTATCTAAAATTCTAATCAGGTAAAATTTTTGAAATTTGATTAACTTAAAAATATTTAATTTTAATTTTTAGATAAAAAATGAATATAATTATTTTTGTGTAAAATCCCTAGTATATCTGTAAAAAAACGCAAAGCTTTGTAAAAATCTAAATATTTGTTTTATTTAATAATGCTTATAAAAATAAAATAATAAAAACAAAAAATACTTAAATATATCTTTAAAAATTAAAAATTATTTTGATTTATATAGTTAACTATATTATTTTTTATAAGTTAAAACTTGTAGTTTTATAAAAATATTAAAAATTATATTAAATTAATATATGGAGGTGTATTTTTTTATTTAAGAATTTTACTAGCAATTTTCCACTTAAATAGCGCTTAAAAAATAGAAAAAATAATGAAACCAAAAAAAACACCCCCATATTTTATTAAGTATTTTGATATATATAAAAATTAAAAAGATTTTTAATAATAATTTTAAAAAAATTAATAATATAATAAATTAACTTTTAAAAAGTATTTCTTATATTAATAGTTTAAAATATCTTAGATAAAAATTAAAACTAAAATTTCAATAAATAGTATATTCAATTTAAATATATTATAGATGATAAAAATAAGCTTGTAATATTATTTAATATATTGTTTTCATTTAATAAAAAGCAGTACATAGAGATGTTTTTTTGTTTAAAAACTTTAATAATAATCTTTTCGCTGAAATAGCGCTTAAAAATAGAAAAAATAGTGAAGCCAAAAAAAACCCCATACAAAACTAATAATAAAATATAAGTTATGTGAAAGTTGGTACTCAGTGGTAGGAGTTAAAAGCAGTTCTTGGTTGATTAACTTGCCTTGAGTCGAACGTTCTTAGTTTATATAACTAAGATAGACTTAAATGAATAAGGATAATACGTAATAAGTTACGAACTATGTAAAACGAATAGAATAGACAATACTACTGTAAAATCTACATAAGATGTTGTCAGAAAGACTTAGTGACTTTATTAATGGTACGTTATCAGGGAGTAATCCAATTAAAAAGCCTCGAGTTAGTATGTTGAAGAATCTCTTTTATGCTCCGACTGGGTGGCTATATACAAGGAACATGATAACAGTTATTCCTTATTATAGTTGCCAAGTATGACATTAAAACGTGGACAATAAATTCTTCACAATCAGGCGGTAGTAGTTCTCACAGCAAATCTATATAAGGAACTCTGAATTGATTATTATACTATAATCAATCCTAGAGCTAATGAAGCGATATTTCACACCATATATTATTTTTTTACTTTTATTTGATATATATATTATTTAATAAATATTTGTTATCATTATTTTTTTATTAAATTTTAATAAAATAGTTAAATTATTATCAATAATAAACTTTAATATTTCTTTTTTTGTTTTATTGTAAAATTTTATAAACTTTAGATTATTATAAATAGTTGTTGGAATTAGTGTAAATGAATTATAATGTTTATATAGTATGTTTTTTCTTATTGTATTAAAATTTTTATTTTTTCATTTTTTAATACCTTTATAGCTCTCTCAAAAACGGCCATTAAAATCTTGCTTACATTGTAGCATTTCTGATATCCATAAACTTAACTCTATATTAAACTTTTACTTGCATGACTTTCATATAGTGTCAATTGGTCTTATTTACTCGATTTTCCTATCAATCACCCCTACTCATACAAGTGAAAACTTCAACCCTAATCCTTTGATCCTAGCCTTACTACATAGATTATAAACAGTTTCCTTAAAAAACCACAACATCTTCTACTTAATTGATCTCAGTATCACAATCCTGACACTTGATTTTGTCACAATTTTCGATGCGACTGCCTTACCACGTTTCTTTTATGACAGTATCTTCATAAAAACTTGGACACCTTTTGAATTCTTAACCCTAATATCATTCTTTAGTTAAATTTTAATTACCTAATAAAACACCTCAAGGTTTATTCTAAAATTCAAAAAAAATACATTTCATATATGGGGATGTATTTTTTTTAAGACTTTACTAATAATCTTTCCGCCGAAATAGCGCTTAAAAAATGAAAAAAGTAATGAAACCAAAAAAAACACCCCCATATGGGGGTGTTTTTTTTGGTTTCATTACTTTTTCCATTTTTTAAGCGCTATTTAAGCGGAAAAATTGTTAGTAAAATTCTTAAACACAAAAACACATCCCCATATGTTCAGTTAGACTTGAACCAAAGCAAAACCCTTGTAATTTATTAAATAATTTTATTTAAATGTTATTAATAAGTTTTTTTACAAAGTTCAAGAGCTTTAGCAACATTAACAATACCATAACCGTATTCATTATTAGGTAAGGTTTTTTCAGTATCTCCACCACAGCCAAGTTTTGAGTATAATGGTGTAGCTGAGTTATGGATTACTTTGGCAATAAGGTCGACTCTACGACTAAGGTGAGGACAGGCAGCAATAACTAAAAGTGCAACCCCGGAAATGTGAGGAGAAGCCATTGAAGTACCAGCTTTGATACCAAATTTACCACCTGGAATAGATGAAGTAATGTTAACCCCAGGAGCAGTAATATCAATAGCATTTAAAGTACGCTCTGGGACAGGTCCTAAAGATGAGAAGTAGGCTCTAGTGTTGGTCAAATAGCCAGAAGCAGCTACATTGAATGAGTTAGGATCAACAGCAGGTGGGGAGTTTACAGTAGAACATCCACCATCTCCATCATTACCAGCAGAAACAGACATAAAGATACCAGCAGATTTCAAAGCTCTTAAAGCATACTTGAATGTAGATCTACTGCAACCTTCTACACCTGGACATCCGTAAGAGTTACCAACTACATGAGGACGAAGATGAGGCTTTGGTTTAATACCATAAAGATTGGTTGGAGCTAAAAAGAATTGTAAACAACCTAAATAAGTTTCTGGAGAGCCAAATCCTTGGTCCATATTCTTACAAGCCATCCATTTTGTGGTTGGGGAAACACCTAAGTTTAAACCGCCTAGAGTAGTTCCCATACAGTGTGTTCCATGACCACGATCATCACATGGTTTTTGAGAATCAATACCACAGATTAAATTTGGTTTAGTAGCGTTGGCTAAATTCTTGTTTGCATCCCACCAGCTGTAGTCGTGGCTAAATTTGCCATTTTTATACCCTAAATAATTTTTTACTAAAATTGGATGCTCAAAATCAACACCAGTGTCAGCGTTAGCATATCTTAATTTAGAGGCAGCAGTGTAAACTCTCTTTGGTAAATTAGTGGCATTGATGTATTTTAAACTCCAATGTGGTTCTTTTCCTTCCCATGAAATATCAGCAGCAGTGGAAGCTTCTTGATCACTGATATCTTTAATCATTGAGGCTACTTTTTTATTGGAACTGATTTCTTCAACTTCAGATAATTTGGATATTTTCTCGATAAGTTCTTTAGGAGCCTCAACAGCAAAAGTGTTAGAGATATAATAATGACGATAATCTTTGATAGTTCCTTTCTTTTTAGCTTCTTCTAAAAGTGCTTTAACTGAACCTTGACTTTCTTCAGAGTGCTTAGTTAATGTAGCAACTACTTGTTCAGCATGGAAATCCAAATCATCTTCAGTGGCCATACGTGAATTAGAAGAGAGGACAGGAGGTTCAACTTGATTAAGTTGAATAAGGATTGGGGTCAAACTATTTTTTGCTAAATCTTGAGTGACTTGGTTTGTTATTAAAGCTTTTCCAGCAACGCTAGAAATAACAGCTAATGTAATCCAATTTGAAAATGCAAGCTTCATACTTTTAATTTAAGTTAATAAAGTTAAGGATATTGCAATGAAAGTACAAACTATTTATATCTATTAGTTTAAGCCTCTTTATCGCTACGCCTCAACTTATTCCTTTACTTTCTTATTGAAAATGGCATCATACGACTCGATTTTTAGAATTTTCTGTCACATTTTTAGTCATTGTCTTCTCAGTTCCTGAAACCGAAATTTTACATCGAAGTTTAATTTAAATTATTGCTATGCCTCAATTTGTTAAATATAGTTAATCACGTGTATGAATTCTTTATTCTAGCCTTTTTATTACTACTTCTGGTCAAAAAATTAAGACGATAATGTTAAATATCCTTGTTTGCTAAAATAGGAGTATTTGAAAGGATTTTAAAATCACCATTCAGGATGTATTTTTTTGTTTAAGAATTTTACTAACAATCTTTTCACTCAAATAGTGCTAAAAAATGGAAAAAGCAATGAAATCAAAAAAAACATCCCCATTTGCCTTGGGCTAGCTGGATTTTAATTATGCAAAATGCAGTTTTATTTTAAAAGAAATTTTAAGTGTTAAAATATTGAATTTAAAGTTGTAAATTAAATATAACCATGATCTGTGTATACTTAAAAGCATAAATCATTAAATGGAGATATTTGTTCTTATTAAGCTTAACACTATCAATTTTTGCATCTCATTATAGTAATTAACAACATTATCGAATTATTGGTCTTATTTTTTATTTAACCTTTAAATTAATACTAATTTTAATGGTGATGTAACATCCTTTTGACACCGTAATAGGATACTGTAGTAAACCGTGATATTCAATCTATTTTATCATTAAAAACGGAATTTTAGAGCTAAAGAATTTCAAATACTTAAGTCAATGTAGCTAAATTAAACGTTTTTTATCAATGGTTTTTATATTAAAATATCAGCTTCTAACATCACAGTTTTTAAAAATATTAAATTTTTAAACTCGGATTTTGGATATTCATGGAGTTCTGTGAAGTACGTTTATTCTCCATGCTTGTCCTATCATAATTTCTTACTCTCCATTACTATTAATTTACATAAAATAAACATAAAGCCCTAGCAGCCTTTGAATTTTTAAAAAAAGTGAGCTTTTTGAAAGGTAGATTTGCTTTAACCTTACAAAATAAACTCTACTGGGTTAGAGAGTAAAGTATATTCAAATTTATGTATTGCTTTCAATCAATAGCAACTTTGTAAAAATATCAAAACTTTGGGAATGTCTTTTTTATTTCGATTTTTAACTAATAACCTTTTTAAATTGTATACTATATAAAATATAGATAGAATGCTAAAATGAAAAAGACGCTATCGCTTGCTTTTAATGTAATTTTGGAGTGCCCGCTTAATAAAATCTGAAGTAAAAAGATTTTGTAGTTAGCTATATACAATCTAATAATTTTAAATTATATTTTCTAAATTAATTGAATTACAAAACTAGCATTAAAAAGTTATTTAACTATAAAATTTAATTATACTATCAATTTGACCACGAATAGCTACTGGTTTAACATGACTAGGATGAGTTGGATGGTAGTGAGTGAGCTCTATTACTTTTTCTTTCAAATTGAGATCCTGAAAATCTTCTTTCTTGCCCAGTAGTATCTCCAAGGTTTGTTCCTTGGCCGTTTAATCATTCAGTAAAAGGACCTTCAACTTTTGAGATAATTACTTTATTTTCTTCACCAAAAGAAGTATTAGCTTTTGTAACAGCTAATTTACTCTTCCTCAGTAGGTCCCTCGATTTCTGGAATAGTAGTGCTGCTTTCTTCTCTGCCAATGTACTTTTTAGTTTCTGGAGTGCTGGCACTATTTCCTTAGAGGTGGCTTCATCTCCTGAAGTTGGTACTTCGCTTCCTATTTTAGAACTTTATCCTCCTTGGGCAGATCCAATTCGATAAGCGGGACCTTTTTTAATGCATTCATCAGAAGTTATAAACCCAAATCCTTTTTCTTTATGTAAATTAATAGCTCCTCCAATTTTAGAAATCTCAAAGGGGGCTCTATCATGTTACAATGTAATAAAAGATCCAGTTGTAACGCCCTCTTTTCCTAATGCATCAATATAATTTTTTGTAATGTTATTTCGATCCTTCGTCCTCTTTTCATAATTATTAGTATCTAAATTAACCCCAACTTGAACACAACGTAAGTCTTTTAAAATAGTTTCTACTGCATCGCTAGTAGCTAATCCAGAGTTTCCCATACATCTTGCTTGTTTTCCTATTTTCTTCTCAAGAATACCTTCGGTTTTTTGCATTTGAATTTTAACATTATTTGGGGATAAGTCAGATAGACATTTATGACTATATGTATGAGATGCAATTCGATGACCTTCATCGTAAGCACGCTTAGTAAACTCGGGATTTTGCTCAACATTAGATTCAATAAAGAAAAAGGTAGCCTTAACTCCTTTTTGACTCGAAACATCTAACATTTTTGGAGTATATTGTGTTGGTCCATCATCAAAGGTTAAAGCTATAACATTGAATTGAGTATACTGTATGGTCATTTGAGATGGTACAATTTGTAAATAAGAGTTAAAAACAATAGCAGCGGATAACTCAAGGAATCTCATTTTGTATTAGTAATTATCAGGATAATATAATAGTATCGAGCGTATTAATTAATCAATAGCTAATGAGTTTATAGTTAAAAGTTTATTGTAATTTAATTATACAATAATTAAATCGAATGTTTATAATTTCTAAACCTTAGGAATGGATGTGTTTTTATATTTAAAAAAAGGTTTATGGAATAAATAGTTAATATATTACAATCCTTGAAACAGTGATAATTGTTTAAAACAACAACTTTTGCCAATTCTATATGGGGATGTATTTTTTTGTTTAAGGATTTTACTAACAATCTTTCCGCTCAAATAGTGCTTAAAAAATGGAAAAAATAATGAAACCAGAAAAAACACCCCCGTATAATGCTTCAATAATATTTTGAATAATAAAAGTTAGTGTTGAGAAGTTAACAATCTAGTAACAGAATCTAATTATAGTGACACCCTAACTAGTTTTTGTATAATTTAAAAAGACATAATTTTAAAATTAATATAAATTAATATAAAATAACTGTGAAATATTGCTTTATTAGCTCTCGAATTGATTATAACACAACAATCACTTAAGTTGCTGTGTTCTCAAGTTCAAACACAATCAATTCAGAGTCCCTTATTTTGATTTGCTGCGAGAATTTCTACGTATTGCAAACAATATAAAAGAGATTCTTCAACATGATAACTCGAGGCTTTTTAACTGAATTACTCCCTAATATCGTACCATTAATAAAGTCACTAAGTCTTTCTGACAACATCTTATGTAGATTTTACAGTAGTATTGTCTATTCTATTCGTTTTACATAGTTCGTAACTTATTACGTATTATCCTTATTCATTTAAGTCTATCTTAGTTATATAAACTAAGAACGTTCGACTCAAGGCAAGTTAATCAACCAAGAACTGCTTTTAACTCCTACCACTGAGTACCAACATTCACGATATATAAAGATGGTTAATTGTAGTTTTAAGGCTAACCACTCCCTCCTATACAGCTATTTATTAACTTGGTAATATGTTAATAATGTAATTACAACATTAAAACAATTTATTTTTATTATATGTATGGTTATTTAACAGGTTTATAATAAACCTGTTCACAACTTATAGTTTAGAATAAATAACAAGCGCTAAAATTTATTCAAATAGTATTCAAATTTTTAGCAAAGTAGAGACTGTTAATAGTATCGCTTTTATTATTTTAACTAGAGGAAATAATAAGAAAAGCTGAATGAAATCCATCATGTGATTGATTGCATTAAATAAATTAAGACATAGCAATAGAAATTTTAGCATGGAAGTTTCGGTTTCAGGAACTAAGAAAACAATGACTAAAAATGTGACAGAAAATTCTAAAAATCGAGTCGTATGATGCCATTTTCAATAAGAAAGTAAAGGAATAAGTTGAGGCGTAGCGATAAAGAGGCTTAAACTAATAGATATAAATAGTTTGTACTTTCATTGCAATATCCTTAACTTTATTAACTTAAATTAAAAGTATGAAGCTTGCATTTTCAAATTGGATTACATTAGCTGTTATTTCTAGCGTTGCTGGAAAAGCTTTAATAACAAACCAAGTCACTCAAGATTTAGCAAAAAATAGTTTGACCCCAATCCTTATTCAACTTAATCAAGTTGAACCTCCTGTCCTCTCTTCTAATTCACGTATGGCCACTGAAGATGATTTGGATTTCCATGCTGAACAAGTAGTTGCTACATTAACTAAGCACTCTGAAGAAAGTCAAGGTTCAGTTAAAGCACTTTTAGAAGAAGCTAAAAAGAAAGGAACTATCAAAGATTATCGTCATTATTATATCTCTAACACTTTTGCTGTTGAGGCTCCTAAAGAACTTATCGAGAAAATATCCAAATTATCTGAAGTTGAAGAAATCAGTTCCAATAAAAAAGTAGCCTCAATGATTAAAGATATCAGTGATCAAGAAGCTTCCACTGCTGCTGATATTTCATGGGAAGGAAAAGAACCACATTGGAGTTTAAAATACATCAATGCCACTAATTTACCAAAGAGAGTTTACACTGCTGCCTCTAAATTAAGATATGCTAACGCTGACACTGGTGTTGATTTTGAGCATCCAGCCTTAGTAAAGAACTACTTGGGTTACAAAAATGGCAAATTTAATCATGACTATTATTGGTGGGACGCAAATAAAAACTTAGCTAATGCTACTAAACCAAATTTAATCTGTGGTATTGATTCTCAAAAACCATGTGATGACAATAGTCATGGAACACACTGTATGGGAACCACAGTAGGTGGCTTAAATTTAGGTGTTTCCCCAACCACAAAATGGATGGCTTGTAAGAATATGGACCAAAATTTTGGCTCTCCAGAAACTTATTTAGGTTGTTTACAATTCTTTTTAGCTCCAACCAATCTTTATGGTATTAAACCAAAGCCTCATCTTCGTCCTCATGTAGTTGGTAACTCTTACGGATGTCCAGGTGTAGAAGGTTGCAGTAGATCTACATTCAAGTATGCTTTAAGAGCTTTGAAATCTGCTGGTATCTTTATGTCTGTTTCTGCTGGTAATGACGGAAGAGGTGGATGCTCAACTGTAAACTCCCCACCTGCTGTTGATCCTAACTCATTCAATGTAGCTGCTTCTGGCTACTTAACTAATGACAGGGCTGCTTTCTCATCTTTAGGACCTGTCCCAGAGCGTACTTTAAATGCTATTGATATTACTGCTCCTGGGGTTAACATTACTTCATCTATTCCAGGTGGTAAATTTGGTATCAAAGCTGGTACTTCAATGGCTTCTCCTCACATTTCCGGGGTTGCACTTTTAGTTATTGCTGCCTGTCCTCACCTTAGTCGTAGAGTCGACCTTATTGCCAAAGTAATCCATAACTCAGCTACACCATTATACTCAAAACTTGGCTGTGGTGGAGATACTGAAAAAACCTTACCTAATAATGAATACGGTTATGGTATTGTTAATGTTGCTAAAGCTCTTGAACTTTGTAAAAAAACTTATTAATAACATTTAAATTAAAAATTGTTTGTAAATTAAGTTTTCTACTTTTGTCATACTTGTCTACATTTAATTTTTATCAACAATATGATGCATGCTGACTTTATTTAGAAATACAGTTAAAATAATAGTAATAAAACAAAGCTACTTTTTAAGTTAATTCATTCTAATACTATTATTTCTCCAATTTATATTAATATGGGGATTTTAAACTTAAATTTGGTGTAGTTGTAGCACTTTAATTCTAATAGTTTTATAATATTAATGATAAGATAATAATATAATTTAAAATCATTTATTTAAACAGATAAAATAAGGAAAGGGATAACAGTAGAACAAGATGCAAAATAGAACGAAATTTCAACTCAAAACAAAGCAAATCAAAAATCGATTTAATGCCCCATAAACAGATAATCTTGGACTTCATTATCAGTTAATCCATTATAATCAACACCGATTAATCCAAGATGGTAGCCGCTGGGTGGTGCTGAAGTCATGTTATTGTTTTCTTCTAAATTATCGGTTGCTTTATCATTTTCTTGCTTTATTTCAGTTTCGTGTAAATTATTGTGATGACTTTGATGAAACACATTGGGATTGAAAAATCCGTTGTTAAAGTTATTGGGTGTCACTGGATTTGATGCTATTCCCCTAGTTTGATCGAATACTGCTCTTTCAAATGTACCTTGTGGTAACGCTGGTGATGAGTTAGTAATGGGTGTTAAATTTAACATGCCTAACTTATTATGATGGAGGGTGGGGGCTAAAAAAGCAGATTTTGGTTGGAAATTAGCCCATGGATTGTAAAGATCAAAGCCTTGGTTTAAACCAATTCCAGGTTGAGGAGTATCTGGTGGGGTCATTACTCTCATATTTAATTGACTGAATGAAGCATGTAAATCAGAACTTAAATTAGGTGTAGAATATTGGGATAAGAATGATTTAGCATCTTGAGGGGACCAGTTGAATGGTGCTTCCTTATGACGTTTCATTTCAATTTTACCACTATTAGCTTGTTGCACTTTACGTTTACGTTGCATAGCTGTATTGAAAAAGTTCTTGATGGAGTTATCGGACCTACCTGGAAGATGTTTTGACATTTCAGCCCATTTACTTCCAATTTTAGCATGTAACTTAAAGATCAATTGCTCTTCTTCAGCTGTAAAAGGAGCTTTATTGATTCTAGGGTCTAAATGATTGTGCCATCTTTCTCTGCATTGTTTACCAGTTCTTGTTTCTAAGCGGTTAGCAATAGCTACCCATTTTTCAGCACCCATTTCTTTAACTAAAGAAATTAGTTTAGCATCTTCTTCAGCTGTCCAAAGTCCTTTAACAGAAACTGATTTTGTTAATTGGCGCCAGCGTTTAAGGCATTCCTCTTTGGTCCTTGAGCCATCTGGGAAAGCACTTAAGCATATTTTGCGCCAACCTTTATTGTTATATTTTTCAGCAGCGGCTTTTAATCTTTGATCATCCCATTCACTCCACGGTTTCCCTACTTCTTCATTTTGTTGCATTTGATCTAACATTGCCTGAGATAAAGGGAAGTTAGATTGTTGTAGCTGCAACTGAGATTGGAAGTTATTAGTGAAAGGGTTAGCGGAGAAAGGAATATAAGGATAGTAATTCATTTTGTTGATATTTTAATATTTAATATTTTAATAAAGGAATCTAACTAGGATATAAGACGAAATAAATAAATACAAAAAAGGTCTATTAGTAAAAAGTACAAAATAAAGTCTAAAGTAAGTTGGTGATTGGTAACTGAAGTTTTTGGTTTGTCTTATATACTCTATTACGTTGGTTTAAACAGTAAATAGTTTATTAGATATTATTTGATTAAATCACATGGCTACAATCTTTTATAAACAATACCGATTACTTAATTTAGGAAACTAACTTGATTGGTACAAAGCATAAGAAATCCAACTGTAAAAAATTGAATGCATCAAAAACATGTGTTATTAAACATAAAATATTGAAAAAACAATAAAGTAAAGGGAATTTAACTATAATTAGAAAATTTCTGTTAGCAATATCTAATCTTTAATAACAGTTAGATTCATGGGGTATATTCTATCTCTTCTTAAATTATTTACTATTTACTTTTATTTTTATGTGGCTTATTTATTTTAATGATTATCTCATTATTGTTTACTATTTTATTTTTAGCGTAGCTTTTAATTAAACTCCCATATTCTTCTTTTCCTATTTTAATTATTGTAGTTTATATTTACCTTATTATTAATCGTCATAATAAAATTTCTAACTAAATAAACATTAATGATATTAGATAAGAAACGTAATAAAAAATTTACGTACGTAATATTATATCAGATTTATTAGTATTTCATCTTATCAAAATGGTATCTAAAGTTAGATTTATTTATTATGGTATTCGGGCCAAATTGTATTATAAAATAAATTTGATCCGAATTAATTTTTAATTTTATGCCCATAGATTTATTGCAAATTTTACCAGCCAAATAATTCTCACTCAATTTCCAAGTGATGGATGAGTTGAGGTGAGAAATTTCATAGAATTAATTTCTCCATCAAACACCATAGATAATTTAACGCAATCAAGTAAATTGGGTGGTAAATTGTTTTTTTTTCAAAAAAAAGGATGGAGAAAATAAGACAAATTAATAAATATTACGATTTATCATCTTATTATTCAAAATAGAGATATAGTTTAAATAGATGTTTTAATTAAATATATATTATTATTTTTTAAATTATTACTATTTTCAAAATAGTGATTATTTCCCTGAAAGTTTAGTTTCAAATAGGAGTATCTTTTTTAATATAAAAATACCCCTCATTTTTGATCAAAAAAAATTAATTGTAACTTACCCCTAAAGACACTATTCATTTGAACTCAATTTTTAACCTAGGCTATTGGCTAGCTTAATGCAAATTTTATTTTGTTTAACTTTAAGCTGCAAAGTTTAAACTAGTGTGTTTAGTCTGAAGGAACCATTATAAACTTTTTGTATAAACTTGATTTTAAGATAACAAAATTGTCAAGGGACCTTTTATTATTTTATGAAACTTATCAAAAGAGATTTAAAACTATTAATATTTTACAATTAAAGATATCTTTAAAAAGTCTTTAATATTAAATCAATATTAGAATTAAAAATTAATAAAAATTAATACAACTTGTAAAAAAACTCACCTAATTTTATTTATGCACAAATTTGCACTCCACTTTTTTATTTTACACACAAACAGTTGCTCGATATTGTTGTTAATAGCCGACCAACTTTATGCGTGAATTCCCACTTTTTTGTAAGGTACTAGCTATTTTTGTATTGAATTTTGCTCTCATTCAGGGATAAATTATCACACCTTATGCAAAAAAGTTGTTCTATTTAAAACATAGTTTAACATCTGCTGTATGCAGCTTGATTCTTTCATCTATCAATTATTATGTTTATAAGTTGAACAAAGTCTCTGTAATCTGAGTTATAAGCTTCTATAAAGTCCCATAGTTTATGTTACTGATAATTTTCATTTTCAAAATATAACTGTCAGTTTTTTTTGTTTTTTTATAAAAATCATCTATTTCTTTAGGTTTTAAATCTAGTTATAGATTTTGCTCAATAAAAGTCTTACCCTGCTTTTATTTTAGTACTTTCTCTAAATTTACTATTCATTGTACCCTATGATTATCTTTTTTAAGTATTCCTTTATGTATTTAAAATTAATCAAAATAAGCTATTATCAACTTTGAAGGTTCATGTTTAGTAAAATACTTAACTAAAGAGAGCGCATTAGTTTAAAAATTGGCTAACTATTTTATAGAAATAATAACTAACCAAATATACAATTATAAAATTAAAATTGGAATTAAAAATATCATGAAAAATCATATTAAAAACATTCAAATAAAGGGGCAATACAATTTAGCTAAACGTATAAACAAAGTTTATTTAATAATCACAATAAATCTTTCCAATTTTTCCAATAAAAGACAGCACCAGATGGAAGCGTATTACTATAAAATATTATTAAGACGACTATTATTAAAAATAAAATAAATCTTACTCATAATCCCCAGCATCCTCCTTATTAGCAATTTTATAAGCATTGGAAGCTACAACATATAAAGATTGATCAACGAGTAACATGTTACTTGAAAACTGACCCAACTTAAAATTGGTAGTAACACAATTGATATTGAATAGATCAAAAGAGTTAGACAAATTTAATACAATCAATGAGCCTTTTTCATCTAATGAATTTGGATTTGAGATCAAAAGTGTATTCTCATTTAATTTGATTAATTGATTCCCAAGGTTATTATAATTTTCTTTTGATTTTAATACTCTTTTTTGAAATTGTAGTTCAACTTGATTGTTTGAATTTATTGAATATCTAATTACTTCAATTTCTCCACTTTGGATTGAATTTTCTTTAGCATTGCTCTTTAAACAAAATATTAGTACTGTTTTTATTTGATACTATACATTGATGCATTACCTTAGTAGTAGAAGAAACAATTAAAGTAAATGAATCAAAGTTAGTTTCCCAAATAACAAAATCATAGCCAAAAGAACCAAATATTTCACTACCAAAAGTTAAAGGAATGAGTGTATCGTTAATAGGGATGAAATCTGAGTCTAGTTGAACTAAAAACAAAGCTCCTTTAAACTCGGCATTGGAATAAGATAAAATAAAATAATGTTGATCCTTTAAAGATAGGTATTCGATATTTATTTTGCTATTTATATAATGTTGAAAATAGTTGCTCTTTAGGTGCCATTCTTTATTATTAACTATATTTTTGCCATATAATATAACTTCATTATTATTTTGCTTGTTTATCAAGCTTACTATCATCATTTTTTCTTGGGTTTGCTGTTTTGAGTTTTTAATGACTACTTTAATTAATTCATCCCCAATTTGATAGTTCAAATCAAAATTAATATTCCATAAAATTGGCTTACTGTCTAATATTGTGTTATTATTGTTATTACCATAGTAAATTAGTAATTGGTTTAATTTAGGGGAAGCAATAATTAAATCTAACATAGAATCGTTATTAAAATCTAAAACCAGCATATTATTTCCAAAATTGGTATCAAAATGAACTGAATTAATTTTAAATAATAGTTTGAAGTTTGAATTAACATCATAAATAGTAATCATCCCACTACTATTGAAATTATTATAGTTATACGGGCTACTTACTATTAAATATTTTTTATTCTTTTTATTTATAACTTGTACGCTTTTCCCAAATCCATTATAGTTCAAGTCATTCCATATTATTTGTTGATATTTTTTATTAACCTTGCATTGTATTTTCTGATTACTGTTATATAACATTTCATTGTTATTAGTTGTATTACTATGTATTGCTTCGCCGCTATTATCACTATTATATTGGATAATATCATAATGTTTGTGATTAATGTTTACTATATCTTTCGACTTATTCTTACTCTTATTACTAAATCTAATTTGGCGATTATTGTGTTTGCTATTATTTAATACATTATTTTGATTAAATATTTGATTACAAAATGAAGATGGGCTAATATTATTATTTAATAAGCCAATAGTATCATTCCAACAATGAACAACTCGATTTGCCATATTTAATATGCCTATCAAATGATAAAAAATATTCTTAATATTTATTACTATAATAATTAAATTTATACTTACCCCCATGATAATGTGTAAAATAGTTGTTAAGTAAAAAAGGAGACTAATAACAGAAATTATTGTTGAGTAATATTGAATTGCTTTGAATTACCTTATTTGTATCAAACCTACCTAATAATCTCCTTCCACTATACTTCGTTGCTTGCCCTGCAGCCAATCCAATACTTAAACAACGATTTAAATTGAACCAGTTAACTCGATTATAGCCCATTCGTTTATAAATTTGAATGATATCTTTTGATGGAATATTCCAGGACGACTTAAAGATTTAATTACTTTATTACATTTTAATCATTTCAATCTTACTTTTAAAAAAGATAAATTTAATGCATGAGCTGCAACAATATCGCCTCCTAAATCTGCAATCTTATGTGCTTTATAATAATCGCCTTTCCAATTCATTTCTGCTAACGAATTAATCATACTATTGCTTTGATTGTCTAGTCCATGCCATAATACATCATCAACTCCATGGTTGATAGCTCCCATTAAAAATGAAAATATGACTTCAAATTCTTTGCTTGTTTTTTGTTTATTCTGAAACTTTATAACATCGTTAGCATAGTTTAGTCTTATATGTTCAATACTGTTAAAATAAAAGGGTGGCCAATGTGCTAAATAATGATTAGTTTGTTTACGTTATTTATATTAAATCCGTACCTGATTCTCCTTCTTCTCTAAAGCCATTGCAAATATAACCCCAATCTGGAAAAAAAGAACCGGCTTGAAAAGCGTTGAGGTTATTTCTAATTATAGTTTTGACGTAGTCATTAAGCTCCCTTCTCGCTATTTCGCCTACTAATATATGTGTTGTAACACCACAACAAGCTATAATTGATAAATAGAGATGTACTAATAAATAGAAATAAAATATCATTATTCAAGATAAAAAGTAAAAAAAAGTATTTTGAACTTTTATCCTATTATGTGCTTTAATAACCTTGGTTTTTAATATTTTTCATTCCTCCGATTGATGAGATCATTTATTATTTTATTAGATCACTTGCAATTGTTATCTCAAATTATTTATAAAAACAGATGTTAATTTATAAAGTAAAGTTAATTAAATTATTGTCTTTTAAATTCAAAACTAAATATGTGACGTCATATCATTTTCCTTTTTATATATTGTTAAGCCAAGGTATTTTAACTTGAGGCGCGGATTACATATGGAGCCATGTGCTCAAGGGTAAACTTTAGTAGAGGACAAGTGCTCCTATCAATTAACTCATACGGTCTCTACATGTGGGGTTACCTTTTAATATAAATATTTAATATATAAAGTAAATAAATATTATATTTGAATAAAGGTTTGTTGAAATTACATATAAAAAATATATATAATGTACAGATAATACAGTGTACATGATTAAAGAGCAAGTTGTGGGGTTTGGTTTCGAATACCTTAATGAAAGGAATTGCTATAGCGTGCTAATGCAGTCAGAAATACGAGACTACGTTTCTTAAAGTAAACAGTAACGATATCTAGTATATTTGCTAAGCATAAATAATAAAAATCACATTTTATATTATGAAACTTAAAAAAATAGTCACGTTAAGAAGCCATTTAATAATTATTATCATTTTGCAGTTGCAAACTATTTAAAAAAATTACATGAAATAATATATTGCATATAATGAATTTAAAATAGTATATTATTTCTTTATGGAATTTTAAAAATAAATCTGATTATAAGAATTAACACTTTTGTTTATTTAAATAATAGAATAGTCAACACATTAATTTCTAGATTTTATTTTTAATGTAAAACTAATTATCTTTATCAGGTTTGAAGTTATTCTAATAAAAGGAAACAAACGAATATAAATATAAATATAATACTATAGTTTCAATTTGATCTTCTATTATGATACTACCTAAGTGCTCTTATATAGATTAATATTTACTAGAAATACTCATGTATTTTCACATATGTTGATTTCAAACAAGGAATTTATTTATTAGGCAAAGCACTTGGCTTTTTTACTTTGAGGTACAAAAAGCAATATATTACAAAATGCTTGACTATTGGATGCTCATAATTCTATTTCTTTGTTTAATAAGAATTAAAAATAAATTCATAATCAACAAATTCATTATAAAATTTTATATAATCCTTGATAAAATAGAATCCGTGGGAGAAAAAGTGATAGTAGAGGGAATTTGACAAGTAGTATTATTTTTAAACAGTTATTTAAAATCTTATAAAACTATTAATAACTTACTAATGTTATTTATGGTAAAAATAAAGAGAAGCCTATTTAGTTAAAGAATAATTGGGCAATCCAAGAACTAAGGTCAATAAAATCCTAGAATAAAAGTACTCTAAAAGAAGCACCAATAGGGGATGAATAGCCAATAAAGCAATAAAAATATTTTTGATAGCTAATCAAAAAGAATATTATTCTATTCAGCTAGAATTGCTAATTTTAGCTGGTATTTTAATAATCCAGTTTGAAAAATAAGCCAATTACATATGATTTTTATTTTTATGGTTTCCTTATAAAATTGATCAGAAAAAGTATATAAAGGAAGGAGGAGAATTAAGGAGAATCAACTTTAGCTAAATATTTTTATTTAACAACCAAAAGTAATATTAAAAATAATAGTAAAAAAAATGGGTTTAGTAGAATGGGTAAAAGACAAGTACATGTATTTAAACAGCGATGTAGGCAAATACACTAAAAGGAGGACTGGAGCATCAGATTTTAATTCTCGTAGTTCACAATATTATGAAAAAAATTATAAGGATGGGACTTATTTGAATCTAAATAAAAATAAAGTTTACGCTAAAGACGATCAAGGCGTTAATAAGAAGGGAACAAAAAATAAGACAGTATTATCTAGATTCAAAAGCTTTTCAAATTAATATCGAATTTATACCATTTTATTTCGTCAATTCCTTTTTTGTTTTACATTGAATGTAATCCCTCTTCTCTATTCACTTATTAAATGCTTTTGTTATTATATGACAGTGTTTTATTTTCTGTTTTTTGTTTTTCTTATCGTTACAAAGAGTATTTCCCTTATTCTTTTTGATTATGCGCTAATAAAAACCACTTTATTTAAAATAGAATATACTTTACAGAGGTTTATGAATTAAATTATTATAATAAAGATCAGTTTTTAATAATATACAATATCAATACAAACAGATAAATCAAAGTTGGATTTTTAATTTATTAAACTTAATTATTAATACTATCACTTTATGGTGATAAACAAGTTGAATCTAGAACTAAGGGGATTTAATATATCAGTTAAATTAATCAAACTTTGGCCTTTTTGTCTGAAATTTAAGATTAAAAATTATGCCAACTTTGAGGAGTGTCGAATTTTTAGTTGCATTTCGAACGTGGGTTGAATTTTGATTTTTAAATTAGCCTTGGAAACTTGCAAATTAGTTGCTTAAAAAGAAGGCAATATTGAGCCTTTAAAACTGAGATCTTGTTTTCAGTATATTTTATCAACCCCTTGAGTACTGTGGGCGAACATTGGTCACATGATTCAAATCAAATTAACCCTTTGGGCATTGGGTTTTAAAAAAGCTGATCCAATCAAATAGAATTTTTTAAGGTCTCCAATACTCAAAGGGTCAAAAAAAGCTATCGGCTTAAAGAATATTAGATCTATAATTTCAATGCTTTTGATTAATAGCTATTAAAAATAAATCCAAAAGTATTGGGCTGGAGTACTATCATATTTAAATTTATGCATATATTGCTTTAAACTTTAAAGCAATAACTCAGAGTTTAGCATTAAATTACGTCAAAAATCATAACATTTAAAATTTAACATACATTTAGTTTAACTAAAATGTTTGATTATACCATTAATCTAACTACAAATAATTGTTGGTTTAACATGGTTAGGATAGGCTGGAATATAAAGAGCTGTTTCACTTTTTCCTTCAGATCAAGATCCTATAAATTTCCCATTTTGGAGAACCTAGAGTGTACAACCTGCTACAATTAGAGGTTTCTGTTAATTCATGTAACTTTTGGTTGAACTTTCTGAAGTATGGATTGGGTGATAAACTATTACACCTCTTTTTATGAGCTGAAATATCCCATTACTATTTTTGTCCCAATGGCACTTTCAAAGTTGGTTACTGGAAAACTTGGTTCTGCACCAAAATTATTTTCATTTTCTGAAGTAACTGATTTTTTCTCTTAGTTATATGAAAGTTGATACTTAGTGATCGAAGTTAAAAGCTACTCTTGCTTAATTAACTTGCCTTGAGTCGAAGGGTCTTAGTTTATGTAACTAAGATAGACTTAACTTAATAGAAATAGTATGTAGTAAACTACGAATTATGTAAAACAAATACAATGGAAGATACTACTGTAAAATCTATATAAGATGTTGTCTGAAAAACTTAGTGACTTTATTAATGATACATTATCAGGGAGTAATCCAATTAAAAAGCCTCGAGTTATCATATTGAAGAATCTCTTTTATACTCCAATAAGTATGAATATTAAAAGGAGATAATATTGTTTGCAATATGAAGTTAGAGATTCTCGCAGCAAATCAAAATAAGGGACTCTGAATTGATTGTGTTTGAACTTGAGAATACAACAACTTAAGTGATTGTTGTGTTATAATCAATCTGAGAGCTAAATAAAGCAATATTTCACAGTTAGTAAGAGCTTGAGCTTTTAAATTGAATATTTTATCTTCTTTTCTTCTAAGAGGAGCCTAAGTTTTTATAGTGATTATTGTATTCCCCTCTCTATTAGCAGAATTTTCTGTCTCTGGGATGGTTTTTCCGCTACCCATTTCAACAAGAATGCTTCCACTTACTGCAAAAAGTCCTGGGGTTCCTAATTTAGCATTTTCTTCTTTTTTATCAATAGTATTTTGTTGAGCAGGAGTATCGCCATAAGTGGGGCCCTTTTTAAAACATTTTCTGAAGCTACAAAGGCAAAGCCTTTTGATTTTATCAAATTAATACCTTTACTAATTCTTGCGCCTTTTTTAGTGAAGTTATATTGCAAAGCAATAAAATATGGCTTTAAGACCTGCTTTTTCAACTCTGTTAACGTAAATTTATAAGTTAAATTCAAGTCGGCATTTTTTACTTTTCAGTCATTAGTATATATATTAACACCAACTTGGATACAGCCTAAATATTTAAAATACCAATAGTAACCTGGTCTTCTCCTAATTCCAGACTTCTCATATACAGTGTTTAAAAATTTGTCTCAAAAAGTGAAGGACTAAACTTTGAGTGCTCGTTTCTTATTTAAAGGTATAAGTAGATAGTTCAGATAAACGCCTATGAATATAGCTATAAGGAGCAATTTGATGGCTTTCATCAAATATATATTTAATAAATTCGGGTTTTTGCTTAACATTAGATCCAATAAAGAAAAAGTGGCTTTAAGCACTTTAAGCACTTTAAACACGAAGTATTTAATATTTATGGAATGTGATCTGTTGGGATATCATCAAATATTAAATCTATAACGCCGGGTTGATTCCATTGTGTGAACATTTGAAAGAAAACGATATGTAAGTAGGGGTTAATGATAATAGCGACAGATAATCCAAAGAATTTCATTTTTTATCAGTAATTGTAAAAATGTTATATAGTATTGAGTGTATTAATTAAATGACAATTGATTGTTGTAGTTAATAGTAGTTTAACTATACGATATTTAAACGGAATGTTTTTAATTATTAAAGTCTGTAAATGGATGCGTTTATATATATTTTTTTCTTTAGTAGCTAGCTTACTCGAAATTAGTTTATTTATAACTTAATAACCAATGTTTTCCAATTCACCATAATATTAATTTTGTTATAGTAATAGCAGGCTCAAGCTTTGTACAATTGAATCTTACATATTGATAGTGAAGTAAAAGTCTATATAGTTTTATTAAATATACGAGAATCAACTTTTTTATAAGGTATTGTGATAAGATATTATATATGTTATCAAGGAATAGTAGAGTTTTTACAATACCTATCCTTTATAAAACAATTTCAAAGATGTACATCCTTTTTACGTCTTTATCTTTAATTTATTGATTGGTTTGTACAATTTTGTATTTATGTTTATTTCACCAAAGCTGTAGCGATAATACCATTCTATATTATATAACAGCGATATTAGCAGTCCATATATATATTGAGAATGAAATTTAATTATTAAATCAATATTAGATTGTGTATTGTAATAACACTGTTGCTGTAAATTTACAAATCTTTACTTTTAGATTTAACAAATCCGAATGTTCTAAACAAACCCATCCTTATGAGCTTTAAAGCAGCTTGTAACCTTTTAACTATAATCAGCCTATAAATACAACATGGTTGATAGTAATTACTGTGTATCTTCTACAAAATCCTGTATTGAAGCAAAAATAAACTATTTTATTAACAAGCTATAAGTTTGCTTTTTTGTAGACTTGGATTTTAAATATATCTATAATATATTTTTGAATTTGTGCTATTTAAGTCCTTTTAATAACTTTCTAGCAGATGCATAAAAAAATTGCACATACAGAACTAAAAACTTAAACAAGCAGGAGCTTTATATTTAAGAAAATTTGATAATAAAAATTAATTCATAACTATTAATAGGGTATGCTTAGGCTTTATGAAAAGACTTTATTAATTATTTTACGATTATCACAAAAGTAAAGTTAAGTATCATCAACTTTGACTATAGCCTTGCCAAAGTTTCTACCTTGAAGCATACCAATAAACGCTCCAGGTAAACTTTCAACACCAAAAGATAAATCTTCTTTATATTGAATTCTGCCTTCTTCCAAATATTTACTAAAAACTTCATTAGATTTTGGCCAAAGATCTCTTCTAAAAGCAACACCAAACCCTTGCATTTTAATCCTTTTGCTTAAAACGTTCATAAAATTATGTAAACCATCCCTATTATTGGTATTATTGTATTGCGAAATCATACCACATACGCTTATACGGCATTCATTATTAGCTACTTCCAATACTGCATCCAACATTTCTCCACCTACATTGTCAAAATAAATATCAATCCCGTCAGGGCAATGCTGTTTAAGAGCTGAAGCAAAATTCTTTTCGTTTTTATAATTAAAAGCAGAATCAAATTTTAATTCATTTAAAAGGAAGTCAACTTTTTCATCACTACCTGCAGACCCGACCACATTTAATCCTAATAATTTACTGTACTGTCCAACGATTTGTCCTACCGCACCTGAAGCTGCTGAAATAAAAATAGTTTCTCCTCTTTTTATAGGCTCACAGACAGTGTGCAAACCAACGTAAGCAGTAGCTCCTAATATACCTACGATGCTTAAATAATAGGATAATGGTATTTGTGCATTTGTTTTCTTTGGGATAGGCTCCGTTACATTTACATCTACAATAGAATATTTTGCCCAATCTCCAATGGTTATAACAAAATCCCCTACTTTATACTGGTCGCTTTCGGATTTTAAAACTTGTGCAATAACCCCGCTACGGATTGGTGACCCTATCTTAAAAGATGATACCATATTTTGTGTATCTTCATCTCCCATTCGCCAACGTGTATACGGATCAATGGAGATATACATAATTTTCACTAAAAGCTCTTGGTGAATTATTTTAATATTATCTATATCAATATCTTCATAGACTACTTTGAAGGTTTCGTCAACCTTTGGCAGACCACGTGGAACACTTTGAAAAACTACCTTGATATTCTTAACCATTGGATATATTATAAATTTTTATGTTTTCCATTAGTAGCCCTACTTAAGTATTAATATCGCCATACCCATTACTAATAAAGAAACATCATTCATTAGCTCTTTACATAATATAACTCTGATTATTAATACCTTTGAAAAAGTCGGAGTTAAGTTTTTTATTTTAGATTTGAATATTTCATGTAAGTCCGAAATTTTCATATTTTGATGTGTTTTGTAAAATAAGAAGTCTTGTAGTGTTTATTTAATTGAAAAGACTAAAACATCATTGATAAAACTTAAGCCATCTATTACTCTTGTAATTTAGACAAAATACATATGAGAATGTATTCTTTTTAAGAAGTTTACTAGCAATTTTTCCACCCAAACAGCACTTAAAAAATGGAAAAAGTAATAAAACCAAAAAAAACACTCTCATATTTTTCAAATCAGAAGAGTAATAACAAATGTTTAAACAAAGTAACTCTTAATTTAAAAACTTTTAGATAACCGTAATTCTTTTATTAAGTTTTTATTTCGACTTTCCCAAGTTGAACTTCAAGGTTTGAGCTTTGAGCTTTGAGCTTTAGTAAGACCAAAGGATGGGTTACACACTAAAGAGACCTGGCCTGTTAAAGACGTCGTAGTCTAAATTATCCACTAAAAAACTTTTAAAACTTTCAAATATTCTTCCAGTACTCTATATATAAACTCTTCAAATTCTCAAGTTTTTTAAATAAATGTATTGCTGTAATGTCTAATAATCATAATTTTTTTATCAATTCCTCTTTTTGCTCTTGTCCACTTTGACTCTTAATTTCCTTCAGTTTCTTTTCATTTTTAAAACACCCAGGCTTTGAAAGATTTTAAAATCCACTAGAGATTTCTTAAAGTAATATAAATATTTTTAGGGCTTTTGTTTATATTCACTTTTATAAAATTTCCAAGTTACTTCAATATAAACTATAGCACATACAACTCTTTTTACTATAAATTCACTTTCTATTTTGAAATGTAAACTACTCGCATGAAAAAACAAAGTAATAATTTACAATTTTATTATACTCTTTTAAAAAATAAATGATGAAAAGTTGGAAGCATAGTATTATACTATAGAATACACACTATTTGAGCTTATATCAATACACAATATCATATTTAATCGACCTTTTGTTTATAACGATACATGGGAAACTCAAATAAAGCAAATTTAGTCCATCTTGGTAAAGATTTATAAACCATGTTTGGTAGAGGAATAAGCGGACTGGTTTTATTAATATATTCTGTATATTCGCTTTGTTTCCCAGCATCAATAAATTTCTTTTCCATGTTGGGTTCGCTTAAAGGTATTCCACTGACAAAAAGTAGCAACAAAGTGATGAAAAGAGGACTTGAAATGGTTAAAACTCCAGTTTCGCTTGTTATTGGTAAGCTGAATACATAAATTCCCCACCTTCAAAATATCGTTTAATTTTAATTTCGGCTATGAGTTTAAAAATTACCATAATAAAATTTCTCCAAAATAGTTAGGATGTCTAGAATATTTCCACAATCCTGAATTTAATATTTGGGTAGGCTTAGGTTTACTTTCACGGTGCATGAACTAAAGTATAAATATTAGTATATATTTATATATGAATGGAATTGTTAATTAATACTTTTTCAACATCTGATACTATTAGATAAATAGTGTTAGTAAAGATTGTAAAGTATGAGAAATATTAATTTACTAGTTTCGATAATGAGACCAGCTAAAAACATCAAAATTCCTAAAATATCTGTTGTCAAATTTAAAGGAGGGTCCGGAGTATAACTGGCTTCTAAATTAACAACAGTTACAGGTAATGAGACAGTCCAAACCCAAGCCATTTGAAAGACCCAAAATCCTAAAAATTTCCAAAAATCGTTGCGTAACTCGTCAAATCTTTTGTCTTCTTCGGTTTTTAAGATTCGATATAACAAAAAACCTAAGGCCAAATATTATATAATAAAGATTAAATGAAAAGGTAATTACCGCTAATTCTAATTCCCCATAATATAATTGCAACAGTAGCCAATTGGCTTCTTGGAGTTTGATTCTAAATTTTATAAAAAAATATTATTAATCTATCTAAGATACCTTTATACAAAATATACTTGATTTAAAAAGAAAGTTAACCCTGCCAAAAGTACAAAATTTGAGCCCCCAGCAAAATCAGTTACTTTATCAAATTTATTAATATACGCAACCGCAAAAAAGGATAATTGATAAAGCACGGTAAACACCAAAGTGGTGGCTAAATAATTATCTTTTAAAAAATAGCTATGACTTAAATCCATTTTAAAAGTTAACGTTATGAAGAAAGGTTACGAATGAAAATTTATTTTAAATCAAAATATTGTGGCGTAGTTCTAAAAAATATCAATTCAAAACAGATTAAATTAAATTTTAATCTCCACCTTTTTTTTAAAAATTTAGGCAATCCAGTAAATTAGTTCAAAACTTTGGTGTTGGTATTTTTTTTCTCTAACATCTTATTTCTATTTTTTCTAATGGCCGATCTTGGTTTGTTATTAAAACTAACTTTTTATTAAGATCTAAATTTTAAAAGCAATAAAATTAATTTAAGATATTATGTTTTAAAGGAATTTTTATAGTGAATGGCTACAGCTACACCAGGAGAGGTTTCAGGTTATTTCTAAAGCAATCTCCTTTTTTGGGGCAAAAACAATAAAAAGACTGTTGGTTACAATAAGAAGTGCTTTTTATATTTAAAAAAAATTCATATGAGGGTGTTTTTTTTATTTCATCACTTTTTCCATTTTTTTAGCACTGTTTAAGTGGAAAAATTATTTGTAAAATTCTTAAACAAAAAATATATTCTCATATAAAAAAGTTTAACTATAGTAATTTTGTATCCTTGTGATAGTGAATTTGCCCAAAAAGGGAGATTACTTTAGAAACAACCTTATACCATCTTAACATTATTTTGAAATATATGGTCGCTGTTTGAAAAAAGGGCTTTACTTTAATTCCGAATATTAATATAAACTAATTTAAAATTGTAAGACTTCAAACATCAATTTTTAAAAATTATCTCATAAATAATATTCTGTAAATCTCCCGAAGTGAATAAATGTACTATGATTATCCCCAGCTTTTTTCTATGGTTTTAGCTTCAAAGGTAGATACAAGCATACATTCACATTGATAAAACACAATGTTTAAGGTCCTTATGAGTATATTGCTCAATACGTAAAAAATTCTTACCAAGCATAACCCACCTTTCTTCCCCATTGGCCTTTGTGATTTGAAGCATTAACTATTTTAAGGTTAATAAATAATAAATTGGACTCCTTAGTTTAGTAAGTATCGTTGAAAAAATAGCATTGTATTATCGCATTATAATATTACAATATAATGATAAAAGGTTCATATAATAGTGAAAAATAAAGTCTAAATATTACATTTGATTTAATATTGTTTATTTTTCGACTCTAAAAAAAACGCCAAGTGTTTCATTTCACATTAGATAGGTAACCATATGCTTAATTAATTGTTTCCTAAAGTCTATTTTTAGTGATACAATATTAAATTTATTAATAAAAGCAGTACTAAATATTAATAAGCAAAATTAATCTATTTAAGTTATATGATTAACGCCCAATGTAAAAAAAATTGTGAAAACCCAGAAAAGGAAAGAAAGTAATGAAGGAAGATAAGGCGATGTTATTACAACTTAAAGCCTTTTTATTTTTAATCTAATTTGTGATAAAAATTAAATGAAAATTCCCTAAAAAGTATAGAAGAGGATTTAATAAAATAATAGCTAAATACTACTTAGCAATAAGATTAGATTTTAAGATTATATTATCGTTAAAATCAATAAAACAGGTTATTACACAGTCAGATTTATAGTTATAGTTTCTATTTTAATCCTTGGAAGATAAATAAAGAAATGGTCGAGGTTGATAATATAAGCATTTATAGGAATATGTTTGTAATATTAATCACAACTCGGATTAATACAATTTTTTGTATTGGTGAAGTGGGAATTTTAATGTAAAAACACAAAACATAGGGTATATAAATAATAAAAAATCATTGATATAAACTTGGATTTATTGTATAATGCCAAAAAATTTAGATATTCGTCCAAGGTTACTTAAAAGTCATATAAACCTACTAGAAACCTTATACAATGAAAATTCCAGACCTGGTTTAAAAATAAGGAAGCAGTTAGCTTTAAGAATGGGTATTGAACAACGTAAGGTACAGATCTGGTTTCAAAATCGTAGAGCTAAAGAGGTCAGGGAAGCACAATCAACTACAGCTAGTTTAAACCATTTAAATAGTGAAGTTACAAATCATGGCAGTCCTGATTGCAGCTCGGTCAGTTCAGAAGGGTTGTCTCCAATAGACACTCAAACAAATAACCTCAAAGAACATAACACCACGAGAATTTTATCGCATTACTGGGCTTCAACTATGAATAGTTGCAAAATGCTTCAGTTCTAACCCCTTTATTAATTTTTCTGTTTAATTTTTATTTATCTTTTTTATTATCATTCAATAAAATTATTTTAATGCAACATAATATGAATTCAAAATATGGGGATGTATTTTTTTGTTTAAGAATTTTACTAACAATCTTTCCACTCAAATAGCGCTTAAAAAATGGAAAAAATAATGAAACCAAAAAAAACACCCACATATGTTTAAAATGGAAATCATAATTTTGGTATTTAATAAACTTACAATATCAAATTACTATGGATGAATCAAATTTAACATTTACTCATAGTATTAAATTCCTTCAAACAATACTTTTTCTTTAGCATATAAATTTACTACAAAAAAACAATACACGTACCCATTTACCGATATTTGATAGAAGTGAATACTATAAACAAATATGAAAAGTACTTGCTAAAACGTCGCATTTATTATATGGGGATATATTTTTGTGTTTAAGAGTTTTACTATCAATTTTTCCACTCAAATAGCGCTTAAAAGATGGAAAAAGTGATGAAGCCAAAAAAAATACCCTCATATTTAGCCTTAAAATTTATTAAATTTCTTGTTTACTTTCGCTTAATATAAGTTTATTTCAATTTTACAATTATAGAAAGTTCCTAATGTTAAAGTTTTAAATATTGACTTTTATACATAACGCTAATAAAACAAATAGGTAGTATCACTTGAATTATAAATTATTGATAATTTATAAGGACCATTCCAGTATATCAAACTACTATTTGGATAGTTTAATATTTTTAGGCTATTTTATAATTTTGTGAAATTCCAAATTCTAAAGCTGAATATGAGTCAAAATCTGAAGCTTAATTTAATTTCAAAACAAACTTATATTGTAATATTTTTTATTTGATTATTTTACTCATAAATCTTCTATAATTTTATACATATAAAAAATGATACTTACAGATTTTTAGATTTAATCCAAATCAAACTGGGAAGTTTTATTTCTAATTTTATCCAAATTTTTAATTTACCCATATATAACATGTGTCACATAATATTAGAACAAGTAATGAAATATTATTACAAATCAATGATATAAGCTTAAAATTTTATGTAAGCCTACATATCACCAAAATCTAATTCTTCAAAGGTAAAGAAATAGACAACCCTTACCAGATATGAGAGATATAATAAGGGGAAAGTTTTCTTTAAGACCAATAGGTTGACAGTAATTAGAATACAAAACAGGAGGCAAACTTTATCTTAATTTACTTGAAAGTTACAAGCATTGTATTCAATCTACTTGAATTCTGACGTTTTATAACCAAATACATTAGCTAAACAATATACAATTACAAATGAAACAATTTTTCATAAAACAATATAGCCCCATATCTAAATGCTAGTAGATATAAGGGTAATTAGTCTAAAATTGTAAATTTACATTATTTCTACTTATAATAATTTGATTACGGAGTTTTGGTTATGATTAAGGCATTCAGTTAAACTTTTTTTGTAAACTAAAAACCCAAAATTAGATGTTACACTTCCATCTATGTAAATTTACGCTCAAAGTTTATTTTACCGAAATATGATTTAAATACTTATTTATTGCTTACCAATAAGTGGAAATGAACCATATTTATACTTTTACGAAGTATTAAATTTACTATTCTATCGCGTTTATTAAAAATGAAAAAATATGATAGCTTATTATTATATATATGGTTCAACCAAAATCAAGTTTAAAGTTGATATATAAGGTGATTTAAAATTTTGTATTTTAAGGCTCAAATTTATAACATAACAAACTTAATAAAAAATGGTTGAACTGGACACTTTGCCTAAATAGATGCTAATAAATTGTTAATATCTTAAACACTTACTCTTTACTTATGCTTTAAAATAAGTCGTAAAAAAATAACTACAGCGTTAACTTATCTCAGTGATGCATATAGCTACATAAATTTTAAAACTTTAGTTTCGTTTATAAAGAGCAAGAGCTCTGAATGACTAGAAAGAATCAAAGTGAATACATCGAGTTTAAAAGCGGAATTAAAAATCATCTATATTTATAATTAGGCTAAATTAATATTAATAAAAGGTTTTTAGCTGTTAACTTTGATTATTATTAAACAATCTTTATTATAAAAATTTAAATTAAGCAATAGTTATTCTATTTCATATATATTCATATCAATGGGTGAACTATAAAAAATCAATGAGTAGTTTTATTAATCTTTGTAATTTAAAATATATTTAGCAATATACGCTAAAAGGCGAATTATATAATAAATTTATTTACAATAAAATTTATTTAAACGTATAGATTCTATTAATGAAATATTTCATAATTTTACCTTAATGATCTTTGAACTTTATTAACGTAACAACATTTAATACCTCATTAAACCCACACCATAACAAGTGTGGCTCTTATGTCTTTGAAATATCTTCATTTATCAGCATTAAAAATGATGCTAAAAAGATCCTTGAAGTATCAACAAAAATACGATTAAACCTCTAACCATTGCTAAATTTGTTTAACTGATAAAACAAATAAAATGCTTTCACTTAATTCAGTAATAGAAGATGTATTAAATAATTGCAAAATAATGTAATATCAATTATTACATTTCATAGTTAGTTGAAAATAGTTAAACTATTGCAGCGAGATGATATTCTATATTTATATGTTTAGCCTAATTTATTTTGCTACTTTGGAATTCTTGAGTTGTTTGTCTAGATTTTCAAAAAACTTAATCAAAAACTACATTTAATGAGTATTAAATTATATAAAATAATTACAAGGGTGCCAATAATAAAAAGTAATAAATTAAAAAAAATGATCAAAAAGAAGTATAAATACCAACAACAAGAACTATGCTGTTTTATATTTTTTTAATATTGAAATTAAAAGATGCATGAACCCAATCAATTTCGTTTTCGACTACTTGATAGTCACGTAAATATGCTAGAAGCCTTATATAACAATAACCCACGACCTAGCTTAAAAACAAGAAAAGAGTTAGCTTCAAGGATGGGAATAGAGCAACGTAAGATTCAAATTTGGTTTCAAAATCGTCGGGCTAAGGATAATAGAGGAAAGCGGTTAATCTCTAATGAGTTAACCTATGTAAATAATAAAGCTATAAATCCTTCAGATAGTCCTGACATTAGCACAACCAATTCAGAAGAAGAATCCATGGATGACAATATAATAATAATCCAGAGTGATGATCCAAGTGTAAAGAGAGTATTCTCCCATTATTGGGCTTCAACAATGAATAGTTGTAGGATATTTAAATTTTGATTTATCTTCCTAATCTGACAATTACCCTTTTTCTTTGTATTTATCCTCTTCGTGTTTTATTATCCTTTTGTAATCATTTTGAATCAAATAAATAACGTTTCGTGTTTTGAAATAAGTGTCTGACTTAAATTTTATAAATGTTTTTAAATTTACCAAAGCTATTATTATTGAAATGTTATTTTACTTACCTCCCTTATTTAATTTTGTATTTCAAACTATCTAGTGTTCTTTTCTTGACTTTAAAATAAAACTGGAGTAATAAAGTTAGACTCAATAAAAAGGTCTAGACTTTTTATCTTTATATTAATTTCTAATAAATATGATTAAATTCTATATTTATACATTAATCTTACAAATATAGTTAAAATAATCCTTTCTTTGAACACAATCAATTAGTCCTTTTTTATTGCACCGTAATAAATTTTAAATGTACGAACTTATGATTATCTAATTATTAGTGAACCATTTTATATTTTTTCATTTTAAGCACTATTTTCACTGTTCAATTTATTATACCATAGTTATCTATGATCTTATTGTTTTCATTTACGGTATTTATAGCCATCAAAAATGGCTACTTTCATTTGATGGTAATAAATACTACTCTTTGAATAGTTTTTTTACTATCCCCTGAGTTTTAGCATAATAGCTCTATTATAAGTAACGAGCTAAATAGCCTTATAATAGAGCATCTTATTTTTCCTAAATAGAAATGGCTAAAAGGTACATATAGATTATATCCTCAATAAATACAATTAGGGGATATATTTTTTAAGAATTTTACTAACAACTTCTACTTAAATAGCGCTTAAAAAATGGAAAAAGTAATGAAACCAAAAAAAACATCCCCATTAGATAGTACTTTATGGCTCTTTAGGTTAATAAATCAGTTGTGACTTTTATAGGCCAGATAAAGCCATTATTTGGATATGTTTTTTTGTTTCAACTATTTTTCCCTTTTTCAACTTGAAATTAGGACAAATTATTAGTTAATAATAAAATGATACATATATTACATAAACCAATTGAGCATATCCTTAGCTACTATATAAAATCAACAAAATCAGATTTACGACCTCAACCTATATACCATATATTACTTGATACAAAGATAATATCACCAGAGTTAAAGACAAGTTATTATCAAATAAATGCTTTAAAGCATTACCTTAATGGATTAGCTATTATCTTCAATAGTATATTAACTTTGTATAAGAAATACATGCCACAAAATCAAAAATATGTCCTTATAAGGGATCCATTCCCCGTCAATAGTAAAGTTCTAGACCAAAGGTTCAGATTTTTTTTATAAAATTAAAAAATTTAATAATACAATAATAAAGTAAAGAACCGTTGTATTTCAGTGTATTTTAAGAAGACTTTTGAACTCGTAATGTCTTTAAAACATGATGATTAAGCTATTCATCTCATATGATTTACGAAATTTAATATACTACCTGACTACCTTATGCCTTAAATTCCAACTTCTAATTTTATTTTAAGTACTAAACAATCTACTACTTTCTAAATAACTTATTCATCAATCAAAAATCAAAAATTTAAGCCAAGCTAGTAAATTTATAAAGTAGAAATAGAAATAGAAATTAAGAATCCAGTGGAACAGAACATTGATTGTTTGAATTAATCTAGTTTTGTTTCCTATCAATTGATTGGTAGTTTTATATTAACTTCAAGCCACTCCATATGAATATTTTATTGATGATATTATTCGATCCTAAATTAGAAAGTACCGAGATATATATTTTAAAAAGTTAATATTCCATTTGAGTCGATAAGCATTTAAAACATGATCATAACTTAATTCATATATATATATTTTATTAATTAAGTTGTGATTCAATAAGGGTATATAAATCGACTCGATTTTACACTTAGATGGAATTTATTTTTAATTACAATTATAAATTGACTAAATGACTTCAAAAAAAGAGTTACGTTTTCGGTTAGCCAAAAGTGAATTAAACTTATTAGAAACAATCTATCAAGAAACCTCCCGACCCAGTTTAAAATTGCGAAAAGAATTAGCTAGCCGAATTGGTGTAGAACAACGTAAACTTCAAGTTTGGTTTCAAAATCGAAGGGCAAAGGATGGTAAATTGGATCTACCACAAAGTTCAAAAGAAAAAGAAAGTGACTTTGTCATCGATCTTATAAATCAGGATTCTTCTCCATCTTCCCCATCTTCCCCATCTTCTGGTTCCAATGAATTAGATATTAAGTTTCATTGTGAAAACCCAAACGCCAAGTCCGTTTTCTCTCACTATTGGGCCTCCACTATGAATACTTGTAAAATGCTTTCTTTTTAATTCACCGCTCATTTGAGCCTTTCTTATGTTCTCTATTTATATATAATTCCTTGTTTATAATACAAATTAATAAAAGTATAACACGCTCACAAAAGTTGTCTTCTTTTAACAACTTTCCGATTTATTGTTTAACAAGTTTATGTAAACCAATTTCCATCTTTGAAAATAAAGCAATGTTATTAATCATTTATAAATGCTATGACAAAACATTACCTTTCATTAGATTTGAATAGAATTAATTGCTTGAATGGAAAGTCTCTTATATGTAATGTAGGGCAATACTAACCAAAGAACAAATCAATTGACCTTGTAATGTTTTTTTGTTATAATATTTTGTGCACTTTTTATGTAACTTCAAATTCCAAATAATTTTAATGAAAATTACTAGAAAAACATATCATGCTGGAATTTCAAAAAAAATACCTTGATTGATCTAGTTTATTGTCCCAAATACTTCCACTGAAAGTCCATTTTGCACTAATTTCATATTAAAAAACTGCAATTCCTATTTTTCAACCTAGTAAAATTTTAAGGATTCCAAACTATTTATAAGACAAAAAACTTCCAAAATATCAAGCTTTTAGAAAAAATGTTAATAAATTCATTATTTTGATTTTATTTTTTTCTTCTAATTAGTAAGCAAATTGGACTATTCATTATCACACTAACTTATCCTCAATATAAAAATATAAGATGATTAACCCAAAAATCAAAGATTCACTATCATAGAATTAATATTCTTACTTTTTTAAGACTCATACTCCACTAACTAAAATCTCATTCCAGTCATAAAAGTGGATTCTTTTGCTAATACAATTTCAGTTGTTTGCATTTATTAAAAAACTTCTATTAATAATATAGCTTTGTGGTGACTTTTATTTCTATTAACATTCAAGTTGAAACTTGTTAAATATCAATTATTATTCGCTTTAATAGAGTTTTTATTTAACATTCAAGCTAAATTTGTAAATAATCGCTATTGATTCAGTTGAACCATAGAGTTTATTAATAAAATAAAGTTATTGGTAGTGCTTTGAAATCTAGAATATCATTACTTGGTTACAGTATTTAGATATATTAAATTGATGAGGTAAGCCTGCTTCATATTAATAAAAGATATAAAAGTAACCAAAATGTTAGGTTTAGCTAACGTTAACTATATTAAATGAAGAATCAAATAGTGACAATATAATATCGCTATTGATCACTTATAACCATTTAAAATTATTAAAGAAATTTGTAAATTTTCTTTCTACATAAAATAAAAGCGAATTATTTACTATGGTTCTATTCTACCAAACATGTAAGTTTTCTAATATAAAATAAACATTAAAATATTATGGCACTTACATTTAAGTTGTTATTATGTAATGACACATCTATCCATTTATTTATTTGTCAAATAAAACAAACGAGGATATCCCGTATAATATAAAAAAACAGGCTTATTTTTTTGCTATTGAGACGGATATTACTTAGGATAACTGCTGTATATTTAAATGTGATTATTTCTGATTTAGAAGTATAAAATAACTTTTGGTAATTAGATATTCAACTCTAATTTGTAATGTTTTAATTGTATATTTCTATAGTTAGAAATTTTCGACTTTGTTTATCAATTGAAGTAATAATCTAGTTTTTATAGTCAAGTTAATTATTGATTTAACAGAAATTATAAACCTACATTAAGTTTGCTTAATATTTTATATTTATAAAGTATAATATGGTTTATGATTTATAGTACTTAACACTGTTTTGATATCTTTATAACTAAAAACATTTTTATCAAATATCCATAAATTAAATAAAGTCCTATAGAATTAATAGCATATTTGGGAATGTATTTTTTTGTTTAAGAATTTTACTAACAATCTTTCCGCTCAAATAGTGCTTAAAAATGGAAAAGTAATGAAACCAAAAAAAACATCCTCATTTATTAACTTAGAAATATTCGATTCAATTTTTGTAATAAAGCGATACTATAATTTTTATACCTTAGTTAATTATCAATTTATAAGAACCTTTATATTGTATTATATTTTACAAAATTTGTTTTAAATAGGTTGAATTAATAAAAAAGCGGAGAATAAGTAAAATAGGGATTAATAGATAACTATATATGATAATAATGCTAGTAAATAAAAAAATTCTTTATAAAATGAAATTGGATTTAAAGTAGCATTTATAGTAGTTAATAAAATAAAGTGATCTATTAAGAAACTATCAACGATATTTTAATAATTTTTATTGAATTGAAAACTATTTTTACTTTGGCCAAACTTTGATAATTTAATTAAATAAGCTTTTTGTTAAAAAAAATTTCTATTATGTTAAAGATAATTTCTGTTATTTTAATATAAGTATTTTTATTTGATTTTTAAAATTGCATAAAAACCTAGCATAAATTCACTTATTATAAAATATCACTTTATTAATTTAATGATTGATTGTATTATAATACTTATTTAAATTAATTATATAGATTATAATTAATTTAATTTAATAAGTGATTATGCTATTAAAATTAAATATATTCATAAATTTGTATACAATTAATCTATTTTTTTTTATTTGGGGATATATTTTTGTGCTTAAGAATTTTACTAACGATTTTTCCGCTCAAACAGCGCTAAGAAGATGGAAAAAGTGGCAAAGCTAAAAAAAACATCCTCATATATTTTTTTATACAGCATTTTAATGCAAAGCATAAAAAAACTTTTATAGCTATTTATTTAGTCTTTTATTTTTTATTTTTTATTTTTTATTTTTGTGAAATATTGCTTTATTTAACTCTCGGATTAATTGTAATATAATAATCATTGAACTTATTTACAAAACTAGTTGTAGTCTTGTAATCAATTTAACCGTGAACCATGTGGTATAATCAATCCAGAGTTCCTTGTTTTGATTTGTTGTGAGGATTTCTAACTTCATATTGCCAAGAATGATATCCTCTCATTTTGATATCCGTGCTTGTTGGAGTATAAAAGAGGTTCTTCAACATGATAACTTGAGGCTTTTTAACTGAATTACCCCCTGATATCGTACTATTAATAAAGTCACTAAGTCTTTCTGACAACATCTTAGGTAGATTTTACAGTAGTATTGTCTATTCTATTTATTTTACATAGTTCGTAACTTATTACGTGTTATTCCTATTCATTTAAGTCTATCTTAGTTACATAAACTAAGACCCTTCGACTCAAGGCAAGTTAATCAACCAAGAACTGTTTTTAACTCCTACCACTGAGTACCAACTTTCACATTTTATAGTTTAAAGTTTAACTTATATTTTTTATACCTATATTTTAATTTTATCTTAATTATAGCTTTTATTTATTTTAATTTTAACTTTATTATTTAAATAATTTAATAAATTTAAAAAAAGTTTTAAATATAAATAATGTTTAAACATATGGGGATGTGTTTTTGTGTTTAATAATTTTATTTTTTAAAATAATTAAAATTTTAAATTAAATTATAAAAAAAAACTAATATTTATAATTTAAAATAAATACAAAAGCTATTATTTTAAAATCATTAATTATTAGCTTTATTTAAAATTATAATGCTTTGTTATATAACTAAATTTTAAATATTATATACATCCTCAGCTTTTATTACAAAATACTTTTTATTTTTTTTTGGTTATGTTAAATTAGATAGTATTTTGATATAATTATTTATTTTTATTTATTATTGTTTATTATTAATAATATAATTTTATATTCTACTAAATAGCTTTTTTTTATATTTCACACTTTTTTAGCAAATTGTTGCAAACTTTTTCAGACTTTCAGCTCTTTATAACTAATATAAAGCAACTAGGCTTTAAGCGTCAAATTTCATATTGTTAATACAACTATAGAAGCAAAAATTCGATATAAGTAAAACTGCTTACAAGAGCATTAAATATATTTATTAATTTATTAAAATAACAAAATCTCGCCTTAGCTCAGTTGGAAGAGCGATGGACTGTAAATTAGTAGCAATCCATCGGTCCCTGGTTCGATCCCGGGAGGCGAGATCTTTTTGCCTCTCCTTTAATTTTTACAATCCCAAATAAAAGATGCTTTGAATCTTGTACTTTCAGATATCCAAAAAATTGCGAAGAGATATAGGAGTGTTTTTTTTGGCTTCATCACTTTTTCCATCTTTTAAGCGCTATTTGAGTGGAAAATTTGTTAGTAAAATTCTTAAATACAAAAATACATCCTCACATAGTAAGGAACATTCTTAATATTAATTTTATACCGTTTATTCTTCTTTTTGACTATTTGATTTTTTATCCTTTAAATTTTTAAAAAAAATGATCAATAATCTAATGAGAAAAGATCCATATGATGTTAAAAGCGGGATTTTTATATAATAGTTTGACGTAAAAACTTTTGATAATAATTTCTATAACACTTCATGTTTGTATATAAAACTTTGTAAAGACAATGTCAACCTTTTGGCTTAATACCAACAATAACACGCTGCTTAAAATTCTAAAACTTAGAGTCTAAGCTTTATTGACATATCCAACTTGGCTATAAAAGGTTAATTTATTTTAAATTTTCAAATGATTTTAAATCCAATTTTTAACTAAAATTGACTTCTAGATTACGAAGAATAAGTACCTGGTGATTAATGAGGATCAATTGAAACTTAACCAATCAATAATGCAATTGCAATATAAAGTGGATTTATTAACCAAATTTAAAAAAGTATGGGGAGATAATTAGAGCTGTCATCAATAAATAAACAAGATATAAAATTCAATTAGAAATGTATGGTAACAAAGAAGGGCGGTATTAAAATAGAATTCCTTGATTGTTCTTTGTCTAGATTTACACGTTATTTTAGGGGTATAATTAGTTATATAAAAAGGGTTATTTCAGTGACCATGTCCACTTTTTAAGTACTAAATTTAAAAATTCGTAGTTTAGTTCTTAGATAGAAAACATGCACATATTTATTATTTTAAATAATTTTGAATAATAGCTTAAATCTATGATATAATCAGTAGTTTGATTCCATTAAAATAAATATCTTTTAGTAATATTTTATGAACATTAGAACAAGGGTATTAAATGTAATTAATTGACGTATCCGAGCTTTTGATTTACAGATATTTCCAAATAGCAGTAAGATAAGACATTGAAGTGCCAAGAAGTGGTATGCCAAGGATAGTAATAAAAACACTTAAAGTGCCATAACAATATAAGCACCGTTGATAAATTATCAAATAGGTGGCAATTATATCACTCCAAATCATAAACCTTAATGATAATCAAAATATTAAAGTGATAAGATAAGTGTACTATATTTATCATAAATATTAAAATAAGTTATTGATACTATAGTCTACTAAATAATAATAACCGTATCCACTATCAAAACTAACAACAAGTGCTAGATCTTCTATTAAAAATCTCTGAGTTATGCCAAGATTAAGCATTTCAAATTTGATACAATTAAAGTAACAATAATTTAGAATCTTCTTAAAGTTGAACAAAATTCTATTTAGATTCTTATCAAAAAAATTATACCTCTAGTAAATATTTTATTTTGTAGAAGTCAATAAACTAAGCCTACTTTATAAAAATGGGTCATATTAAGCCTCAAGTCCTTTTAAATATCATGTTTACCCCTGATTATATAATAAAATTCACATAGTATTGATTTGTATTTCTATTTGATATAGCTAATATTATAAAAAAGGTTAACCAAAACTAAAAACTTAGAATAGTATATTGAATAAACTTTATTTATTGAATAAAGAGAATGATAAATTAAAAACAAAGAGATGAATGAAATGACAGAGAAATAAAAAATTCACAATACTTGCTCAAGAATTGAATCAAAAGGAGCTACAAATAGATACACATACAACAGATAATCGAAATATTGATAATATACAGATTATTAAAAGAAACCCATAATAGAGCTCTTCATTTTGGATATACTTTTCTTAAATTTATTACCAGTTTTTGGTTTCTTTTCATAAGTATACGATTCCACATATTCAAATTCATCATAATCATCGGTATAATAGATACTACTTGGACTACTTTCATACGGTTGAACCGATTTAATTTCTTCAATTAATAAATCCGCTTGATCATAATTGCTAGCTTGTTGTTGTCTTCTTAAACATTCTTCTAATTTATCTGCGTTAGGTATATAACCATAATCCAAAGAAGAAGGTAAGATACCTCGGGAAAGTTGATTGTTAGTTTCTCGGATACTAATCATTGTTTATAATATATTTTTTAAAGGAGTAAAACTGTTTTTTATATTTAATAAAATTATAATTTAAAAAAAAAACAATATGCCATTTATTTATATACTTTTTGCCAAATTTCCGTTTCAAATTATCACATTTTTTTGATGGTGCGGTAGCTTAACAAAGTGTTTTGATTTAGGAATTTTAAAAAAAGCCCTGAGTCTTTATGCCTTAAATTGGTTTGAAACTTTTCTATTTTAGTTTCCAATCTTTAAGTATATCTTGTCTATTTTTGGAATTTAAACTTTATCTTTTAAAAAAAAATCGAATATCATTTGTTGGATTTTAGTTACAACTTTCTAGACTTAATACTAGATGAAATCATTCTTCTTGGTTTTTTGAAAGCTTTTGCTTTCTATTGAACTTTTATCTTTCACCACTATCTTCATCTACTTAATGAAATGCTCATATTTGTGAATAGTTTAATCAACTTAAATAGCATATATTAAACTCGATATAATAATATATAATTAATATATAATTAATATATAATTTCTTTTTTATATAAAGTAAGTTTCGATTTTAAAAAAATGGATTATTTTTAAAGCCCTTTTTCTATTTTTAGCTCACTCTAATTTAAAAAGACATCAAAGATACTTTTATTCTCCAAATTTTAATTTTTATATAAATATAATTTTAGAATTATCAATACTATTAATTCAATTTAAATAAAGACACTTCTAATAATTAGAGAATATATTGAATAATAGAATAATAATAACAATATTAACATCATTAATATTTATAATAAAACCAATAACTATCATTGTGCTTTATAGTATTATTGTACAAGTAATACAACTGAATTCTTTTAACTTCATTTTTGTTAATGAAATCATTTCATTTAATAACAGTGACACTTGTTCCATAAAACATTTAGAACTTCAAGGTTATTTATAATTGTTTAAAAAGCAATTGAGTTATTTTTAAAATTTTATTACTGAAATTATATATTATGATAATACTATTTATATATTTTATATAATATTACTTTAATAAAATATTATCTTATATAGAAAAAGCAGTATTTTATTCGATATTAATAGTTCAAAACAAGAAATTCAAATTAAATTAAATGAGTTGAGATTTCACTCAACTTTTATTAACCATTTAATAAAGATATTATGGGGGTGTTTTTTTTGGTTTCATTACTTTTCCCATTTTTTAAGCGCTGTTTGAGCGGAAAAATTGTTAGTAAAATTCTTAAACAAAAAAAGACATCCCCTTATATTATGTTAAAGTATTTTAATTATTTAATATATAAAATATAATACATAAAAGGAATAAAAGATTATTGATTAAAAATCCTAAAAAGTTTAACTAGTTTACGTAAGATAAAACTAATAGGAAGATAAAAGTAATTAAAAAACTAATATAACAACCCGTTATTAAAGTGCCCCTGACATATAATAAAACATTTGGTTTTAGCTAATTAAAATTTAAAGTTACTTACAATATTAAAAAAATCAAATGTTTTATTATATGTCAGGGACACTTTAGTAACACAGATTGTTATATTGAGAAATAAAAATTATAAATATAAAATGGCACCAGAAGCAAAATCCAAATATATTTTAAATATTGATTTTAATAATATTATGTATGAAATAGGTATTAATCCAAAGTTGTAAAATAATCAAGAATATAAAAATCAAATTACGTTATTATTATTTTTAATTTATAATTTTATATTACTAGCAATAATTAAATAAATTTATTTTTAAAATAAATCAAAGTTGAAATAATTAATTAAACAATCGTTTAAAATATTAGTAAAATCAATAATAATAATAATTTTTTATTAAAGTTATTTTATAAAATTTATAAATTTATATTTTATTACTTTTGAAAATTATTTAATAAGTTTATTTAGCAATATTTAAATTATAAATAATAATAAAAGAGGTTTAAAATATAAAATATGGGGATATATTTTTGTGTTTAAGAATTTTACTAGCAATCTTTCCACTCAAATAGCGCTTAAAAAATGGAAAAAATAATGAAGCCAAAAAAAACACCCTCATATATTTAAACTTTATTTAACAATAAAAATAAGAGTTTTATTACTTTTAGCATAATTATTTTTAAATAATATTTTTAAGTTCTTAGTTTTTAGTTGTTCAGTTTAATCAACTTAAAATACCTTCTTTTAAACTTTTTAAACTAATTATTTTTTAAATTTCTAAATCTTATTAAACTAAGTCGTTATATTGAGGTTAGGTCTTCTATTTTTTAAATCTATAGCTAACAAGTAAATTGAAAATGAATTTATAATCAATTTCATTTATATCTACTTTTTTTATTTATAAACTATCCTTCTTACAATTTATAAATTGAAATTTTACTACAATCTATTAATTACCTTAGGAGTTCTTATAAATTGGAATTGTTAAATTAATAATATTACATAGAATTACTTCAACTTAAATAATAATTATAGTAATAATAATAATAACTATTATTATTATTATTATTATTGAAAGGAATTTAAATCTAAATTATAAACTATTGAAATTTTCAAGAATTTAATTGATTTAAAACTAATTCTTAAAATATTAATTGAAATAGATTATTAAGCTTATTTTATTTGATTATTTGATCAACTTTATAATCTGTTAAAAAACATTATGTTTATTCCCACTAAAAAATAGAAATAAAAAATTAACATTTATCAATATCAATTTTAAAATTGAATCATTTACCTTTTTAGCCACAAGTCCATCTGGAGGATTAATTTCCATTTTCTTTTTGGATACTTCTTCCCAATTAGTAGATAACGAAGTACCATTTGATTCGATATACGATTTCATCATTGCTTTTCTTGTATCATCATCTGCATTAGCATAAATTTGTTGAAATGCTGCATTCACATTTTCATGATCTTTTTCTTCTTCTGCAAGTTCTTTTTCTATTTTAGTTGCTAATTGATCCCAATTTTTAGCATTTTTACTACTTGATGGATATCTTGGAATATCTATTAAGAAGATAAGTTAGTTTTCATTCCTTTTGAATATGATTAATAGCTTCTTTTCTTTTCTTTTTTACCTGTAGTCGATTTTTTAACCGAGGTTTCTTCACTCGCTTCTAATACATTCCATTTTAATCCAAAATTGACTTTTTTTAATGTAATTTCAATTTTAGTAGATAACACTTCAAATTTACATTCTTTGGGATCAATTTCATTTAATAAGGGATCCATTGTAAATTGAAAGTCAGAACTATTATCTTGTTGAATTACTAAAGTAAACTAATAAATAAAAATAATATAAATTAGTATTTATTATTAATATTTCAAATAAAACTTACTTCTTTTTCTTTAAATTCGACATTCGTTTTTTTAGCATCAACTTTCTTTATAAATATACTAACAATTACAGAGGAATCCGTTTGATACCATTCATGACTTGTACAAAATTAAACTTGTAATAAAGTAATTAAAAATTAAAAGTTTGTTACCGAATTTTATCTGGAATAGAAAACTCAACTGATTTAGGTTGAATTACTTCCTTCTTCTGTTCTACTAGAGTAGGTTTTGATTGAGTTTTAATATCTTTTGGTTTAATAGTTTCAATACTATCTTTATTAGATTCATCTAATAAATAATCAAATTTATTAATTATAAACCATTTTAAAAAAAAAACTATGTATATATGTTTCTTTTTTTGTTCTATTTTACCTTTAGGTACCATAGGTTCCACTTGTTGAATTAATTCTTTAATATCGTTTTTATAGCCCAATTGTTCCGCTTTTTTATAAGCTTTAAGTGCTTGTGGATAACGAGTTAATTCAAATAATAATAATCTAAAAGTAAAGCAATTATTTTCAATAATTTTATAATTTAAACTAAAATTCAATTTATTAAACTTAACTTACCCTTTCCTATAATATACTTCCGCTAACAATTTTTTATCTATGGGTTTTTTCTTTTCCAATGTTAATATTACTTTTGTTATATCTACTAATGCTTCTTCTCGACGTTTTAAATGGTATAAACATAACCCTTTTTTATATAATAAATCAATTTCTTCAATAAGTCCTTTATTTCTTAAAACATCATTATATAAATTTAATGCATTCTCATAATCTGAGGATTTAAAATAATCTTCCGCTTGAATAAGACGTGGGTCCGGGGTAGTGTTGGTGTGTTGATCAAGGTTAAATATCATTTATTCGATTTACTACTTTTGTTGTATTAAAAAATAAAAAATCGATATTTTTTAGGTTTATAATTTAATTTATTAAAATTAATTTCTAGAACTTTCTTTAAATTAGATTTGAATCATTTTTGTTCATTTTTGTTCATTTTAATAATTTATATATTAATAAAAGGTTAATTTGTTGATCTTAATATAATAAAGTTGAAAATGAATTTGATTAAACTTATGATAATTGAAATTATCCTTCTATTCTATAACAATACTTTGTTGATAATTTATTTATTAGAAAAACATAAATTAATATCAAAATTGTTCTTTCTCTGATAACAATTAAGGAAATTTTAAAAAACTTTTTAATGATATAAGTATTACTATAAAAAAATTACTTCTAAAGGAAACTAAATTTTAATTTTTAAAGAGAAAAGAAAGATTAAGCTAATCTAAAATAATAATTTAACCACTTGAGTACTATAAACGAGTTGTACTCGTCCAATTTTTGTAGAGTAAAATTAAATTAGGACAAACATTGTTCATCAAATCATTAATCCCAGTTAAACAAAATCTCAATTCAATTGAATAAAATATATTTTAAAATGTTTGGCACTCAAAGGGTTAATAAAAGTAAAACTATTTTCAAGGAAAAACAAATATAAATAAAATAGCTATAATTTTATTATGAAAATAGAATAAATTATTTTTATAATTCACCTTTAAAAAATCAAATAGCTATCAATTTAAAAGCTTTTAAATCAAATTAAACAAAACCGCCAACATAAAATAAAATCGTTGTTAAAATTGAACAATTTCTTAAATTGGAAAGGATTTATTAAATCAACTAATTGAATGAGAAGTAATTTGAAACTTGGAAATTTAATTATGAAACTTTAATATGAAAAAAAAAAGAATTTTAATACAAATAAAAATAAAAATAAAAATAAATAAATATCTATAAATATTAATAAATATTAATAAATAAATTTAATTATTTTTATTACTATACAATACTAATTAATAACATAATAATAATCTCATGAAATCATTATTATCATTATCATTATTATCATTATTATCATTAGCATTATTGTTTATAAACTTAAATCAATGTTTAAAAATTCAATTTGATAAGTCTCAATTATCAATAGCATCATCAAATATTAATCAAGACTTAAATCAACCTATTTTAAATAGAAAACAAATTCAATTAACTAGTACTAATAATGAATTTGAAGATAATATTGATACTTTAACTGATTCTTCCAACCTTAATATTTATGGTATGATTTATTCCCCATATCGAGAAGGAAGATGTCCAACTCAAAGAGAAATTGATCAAGATATTAAATTAATAAGTCCAATTACTTCAAGATTACATTTATACGGTATGGATTGTAATCAAACATCAATGATATTATCAAGTATTAATAGATTAGCACCTAATATGAAATTAATAATTGGTATGTGGGTAAGAGGGGAAGGAAGATTTGAAATTGAAAGTAAAGAATTAAAGAAAGTATTAGATGAAGTAGGATATTTAAGAAGTAAAGGGAGAGGAAGGGGGGATAATATTATTGGTATTTGTGTTGGTAATGAAGAATTATTTACTAAATCATTAAGTAAAATGGAATTAATTAATATGTTAAGAAAAGTTAAATCAATAGTTAAAGAATTTGATTTACATATACCAGTATATACAACAGAAATACCTATTTTATGGGATCATGAATTGGCAGAGGAATCAGATGCTATTTTATTAAATATTCATCCGTATTTTGATCAGAAATTAAATCCAAGTAAAGAAGCTGCTTTACGAGTATTAGATCAATACTTACAATTTCAATCTATTTATTCAATACATAATAAACCGATTGTTATAGGAGAAACTGGATGGCCTAATGGGGGACAACAAGTAGATAACACAGGTGTCCCAGGTTTTAAAGAACAAGAAGGTTTTTTTAAAAAATTGATTTGTTTATGTGATTATTATAAAATTCATTATTATCTTTTTGAAGCTTATGATTCGGAATGGAAAGAATTTAAATTGTTTAATGGAGCAGAAAAACATTTTGGTTTGTTTTCAAAAGATAGAATTAGACATCATCAATTATCTTTAAGGGCTGAAAAAGCTTGTGTGTAGAAGAAGAGGGAAAGGCTATGAGTAATAATAGAGTTCACAGGATAGATATGTGAATGTATTTTTTTGTTTAAGAATTTTACTAGTAATTTTTCCACTCAAATAACGCTTAAAGAATGAAAAAAGTAATGAAACAAAAGAAAACATCCTTATATACTCATTTTAAATGTTTTTATTTTTATTTTTTTTATTTCATAATAAAATATTAATTATTGAATTATTAATTGTATTTTAACTATATAATGAAGCTTATAATATAAATAATAATAATAAAGTTTAATATTTTAATTTAGAAACCTTTTCAGTAATTTTAAAGAATTTATCAATTAAGTTACTAAATAATAATTACTATTATTAAAAGTAATAGCATAATATTTCAATTATAGAATGATTATATAAATTCAATAATAAATATAAAAGTTAAAAATTTAATATAAGAGACCTTGTTAGTAGCTTTTAAGAATTTATTATATTAATAATAAAGACATTATTATAATTAAATATTTATCATATTTGTTATATTTACTATATTTATTTATAAATGGTATTTTAATTTATTTTAATTTATTATCATAATTTCAATTACTACAGTTCTTAATTCAATTAATAATTTCCAATCAAATTTTTATTCACAATAGTTAAATATTTGGAGATATTTTTTTGTTTAAGAATTTTACTAAAAGTCTTTCCACTCAAATAGCGCTTAAAAGATGGAAAAAGTGATCAAGTCAAAAAAAACACCTCTATTTATTTAATTAAATTTAGTTAATAAATAAAAAAGAATTTAATTTTTATCATTTTAAAATAAAACTAAAATAATATTAAATAATAGATTATTAAATTTAATAAAAACAATCATTTTTTTTTAATGTTGAAATTTATAATATTTGATTATCAATATTAATGTTTTTAAAATGTAAATTAAACCTTATTATATTGAATTTCATTAAAACTTATTTTAAAATGAAATATATGGGGATGTATTTTTATGTTTAAGAATTTTACTAACAATTTTTCCACTTAAATAGCGCTTAAAAGATAGAAAAAATAATGAAACCAAAAAAAACATCCTCATATCAATATAAATTTGAGATATTAAGTATATCCAATAATAAACCTTTTTATTTGTTATTAAATCTTAATAATTATATATAAAAGAATAAATGATATTCTAATGAACAAGAACATTTAATGAGATACTATATTATATTGCATTTATTTATAAATATTTAATAATTACAAAAATAAATATTATTGTATCTTAAGATTTAAACCAGTGATCGTAATGGAAATATATTATGATAAATTAATAAGTAAAAATACTATACTAAGTTTAAAAAGATAAAAGAATTAAAAAATAAATTAATATAGTCAATTTAATATTTAATATTTAATATTTAATATTTATACTTGACAGCTGAAATATTATGGTTAATAACTTGTTTTTTTAATATCAAATCATAACACATTAAATAAATTTTAAATATTCAAAGAACATTGAAGTGGAAAATAAAAATTAAATAAAAGTAAAGTTTGACTTTAAATTTATAAATTCATGCTACTTTCTAGATTGGTTAGATTTTCCACTTCACTTTATGCTAAATAATCATTTTAGTTACCAAATAAAAGAAAAATTATAAAAAAATAAAAAATAAATTTTGTCCTCTTTTTAATTAATTTTATTTAAAGTTTATTAATAATTTTATTTTTGTTAATTTATTAATTTATTAACTTATTAATAATAATATTATAAAAATTCATTCAATTCAATATAAATACTCCACCTTGTTTGAAACATTGAAATATTTTAATTAAAATTCAATTCCTTTTTTTATATTTAATAATAACAAAATCTATTGAAATATTAAAGTATCTTCAATATCATAAACTATTATGTATCATACAAATCCTGATTCTATAACTCATATAGATCCACAAGAACCTGATTCCGTAACATGTAAATTAACGAAACAATTAACGATAATCTCTTTAATAGCTAGTTTAACCTGTTTTAATATGGGTTATAATTTAGCTGTCTCTAACTTAATGGCTACTTATATAAGTGATTGTAATACACAATCTTCTGTTACATGTATTGAATTAGATGAATTTGAATGGAGTTTAATAATAGGAATCATAGCTATTGGTGCTTTAATAGGATCTTTATTAAGTGGGTATTCGATCCATCGCTTAGGTTATAAAAAATCCTTTTTTATACCCCCAATTATCTATATTATTGGTGGTATCTTATTAGCCTCAGCTTATGGATTTCTTCAATTGTTAATTGGAAGAATCTTAATTGGGATTGCTATTGGGTTTTCAACAGTTATATTACCTACTTATTTAGGAGATATTGCTACCATCCAACTCCATGGTGCTATTTCCTCATTGACTTGTGTAGCTATTTCTTTAGGTTATTTTGTTTCTATGATCTTAGGTATTATGATCGAAAAAGGTATTAATTGGCGTATTTATTTAGCGTTTATTGCAGTCATTGGATTCGTTCAATTGATATTAACAGTTCAAATTATTGAATCACCAAAAACGTTAGTATTAAAGAAGGAATTAAGTTTAGCTGAAACAAATTTAAAATTATTAAGAAAAGGATATAATATTGAAAATGAAATGAAGAATATATTACTTGAACTAAATGAAGAAAAGAATTCAATTATAAGTTATAAGACTATATTTAAAGATAAAACAATATTTCATAATTGTTTATTAGCCATTAGTTTAATTTGTTTTCAAGAAATTTGTGGTATTTCTGCATTATTGTTTTATTCTTTATCAATATTACAACAAAATTTAAGTCCAGCCGATGCTTATTCGGCTATTATTGGTGTAGCTGCAATTACATTATTAGCTTCTTTAGTGACCACTTTTATAGTTGATAAATTTCATCGTAAAACTTTATTATTATTAGGTGCCATTATTCAAACATTAGCTTGGTTAATTATATTAATTGCTGCTTATTTTAAAAATGGAATCGTTCAGATTGTGGCTAGTAAGTGCTTTTTTATACTTTTAATTAATTAATGATATTAATAATAGTTTTATTTTTAGTATTAATTTTTATTGTTTTTTATAATTTTGGATTATTATCTTTATCTTATATTATGTTACCTGAATTAGTACCCAAGATTTATTTAGATTTTATCTCGGGTATTGCATTATGTTTGAATTGGATGTAAGTTATTATCATTATTATTATTAGTATATTAATAAGATTTTTATTTTTATTTATATAGTATAAGTTTTTTAGTAACATTAATTTTCCCATTACTACTTTCATATGCAGGTTGGTTAGCATTTTTAGGTTTTGTTATTACTAATGCTTTATTTTTATTAATGGTCCTTTTTTATGTACCTAAATAATTATATTAATTGAATATAATACCTTTTTTATTATTATTAAAATAAAATAAAATAAAATAAAATAAAATAATAATTTTTTAATATTTTTATTTCAAATAAGTGAAATGATAAATTTTGTTTTTAATTTGAACCAAACTTTTAAACTTAGAGATATAGAACATTGAATATATGGGGATGTATTTTTTTGTTTAAGAATTTTACTAACAATCTTTCCGCTGAAATAGCACTTAAAAAATGGAAAAAGTAATGAAACCAAAAAAACACCCCCATATAATACTTGAAGATAAGTCTAAGTATCTAAGTATATAATTTCAAATTATGTTTTTAATATGATATTAAATAAATTAATAATAGTTAATATAATAAAATTTTAAAGAATACTCAAATAATAAGTTTTCGACTTTAATAATTTCCATTTAAATTCTATTTTTAATATAAATTAATAAATTTTATATCAATTAGATAAGAAACAAATATTATATAAAAATTATTTATTTTAACTGTATAAAAAATAAATCTTTTTCAAAATAATGGAAAAATTCTTGTGTGATGATTATTTTAATTTTATCAGTACCTTGAATAAGTGACATCAGCTTTCATTTGAACCTATCAACTTCCAATATTATAGAATTTCATTTCAATAGAATATCTACTCAAAGAATTTAAGAATAAAAAAATAGTTTTATCTTTATTAACAAATAGCAAAAATGTCAAGTGTATTAATTTATGGAGGAAGCGGAGCTTTAGGATCAACTTTAGTTAACTACTTCAAACAAAAATCATGGGTAATAGAAAATAAAACAAAATTGTATATACTAATTAATTTTAAAGAAAGTACTCTCTATCGATACTCGTACCAATTCCGAAGCTGAAACATCCATTATTTTAGATTTGAATAAGAAATGTAAAGAACAAAGTGAAGAAATTTTAAAACAACTTGAAAACTCATCGATTGGAAAATTTGATGCAATTATTAATGTAGCTGGTGGTTTTGCTATGGGAAACGCTTCTTCTAATGGTGAGTTTCTATTAATAATTCAATTTGTTTTTTTCTAATTATATTAGAACTCTTTGAAACTTCAGAATTAATGTGGAAACAAAGTGTCAACTCTTCTTTGATCGCTTCCCATATTTCATCAAAATACCTTAAAGAGTATAATTTTTTATTTTTATTTTTATTCACTTTAATTATTTAATTATTAGAAACGGTCTCTTAGTATTAACTGGTGCTGCTGGGGCATTGGGTGGTAGTTCATTTGCCATTGGTTATGGTATGGCCAAAGCAGCAGTCCATCAGTTAACTGCCTCTTTAGCACAAGACAATTCCGGTTTACCAAAAGGAGCTAAGACTATTGCCATTGCACCGTAAAAATATATTTATATTTATATCTACTTATTTTAAATATGAATCTTAGAGTTATGCTTGATACGCCTAATAATCGTAAAGATATGCCATCTTCTGATTTTTCAAGCTGGACTCCTCTTTCTCATATTGCTAGGTAATCATATTGTAATTCAATATATATATACTAATAGTTAAAGTGAATTGTATGCTTACTCTTGTGGGGAAAAGTCATCTGAAAGCGGAAAAGTTTATAGAATTGTTACTAAAGGTGGTAACACTCAATTTGAATAAATAAGATTGTAGAGTAAACTTATATTGTTTATTTATTTTTTGTTATTCATTTAAATGCAACTTTGGTCTTATAATTGTCTTGAGAATTGAATCAAATTTTATAATTTTTGTATGATACAGTTTCTCCTTTAGAATAATTGAATTTTTAACTCTTGCACAAAGTTGGTAATATTGAAATGTAAGAAAAAAATGTTAGATATGAAGGGGACAAGAGTATAGAAAATTAAGCTATAAATGGAGTGGTGTACGACGTTTTAACAAATTGAATTAATTAATTAAATTAATGATTTAGGAAATTATAATATACTATAAAAACATGATGAAATTTTAATAAATTCAAAACAAACTAAAGAGTAAAGATCACAAAAACTTTAAAAAAACGTTAGTTAACTATCTTTAACAATTATATTATTTCTACTATCTTTAAGTATTTTATTTCATAAAACTAATGCAGTAATACCAAGGGTAGAACATAGGGGATGTATAATAATAAAGGATGATCTGTATTATTTATGTGGATTGGTTCATATACCAAATATTGACGTAATAAAGCAAGATAATAAACAACTATTTCAATTAGATTTGAAAAAAAGAGTAAAGATATATGATAATACCGTGGAATGGATAATACATAATATAATTAACCCACCAAAGTTTATATTACCATAACTTGCACTTTTTTATATTGGAAACAAAAAATTGATAACTTTTTATGATGATATTGATTATATGAAGATGAAGTATAGTTATTTTGATATTGAAAAAAAGCAGTAGGATAATGAATATTTTATTAAACAGGTTTATTACTTAAATAATACATCAAATTTTTGGAAAGACCGTATTGAGTATCATCAAAGATTTGATATTTTACTAAATGAAAAGGATTTAAACGAACTTTACATTTTTAATGAATTTTTAACCACACCAACTTTACCAACAAAGTTAATGTTATCTAATACTCAAACCAAGGTGGTGAAGACAATTTATCAACCACCTAAAGGATTTTGTATAAAGCAGCTTTTTATTAATAACAATAAATTTTATTTTTTTGAAAGACAGCTTAAGTTAAAGTATTATATGAATTATGTTTAACAACCTATAAAATAAAGAAAAATAAGGTTGATTTTAAGTATGATATGAGTTTTTCTATTATAAAGTTTGATAAATCAGTTTATTTTATTTTGAAAGATAGTAAAGTTCAAGTCAATATTTATGAGTTCCGTTCCAATTTCAATCGTTCAAATTTAAACAATTAAACACTACAATTGCATTAAATAATGGAGGATGCTTTATTGCTTATAAGGATTATTTAATAAACTCTTTTGGCTATACTTTAATCAATATCAATAATCCTAATCATTCATTTAATAATAAATCAATTAAACCTATTTCTGACGCATTCTCTCAAAAGTCAAATGGCAATACAAATATTTAATGTCACTAATTGGGACCAAATAAGCGATATACTGACATTGACTATTAATACAAATACCAATAAGGATAAGAACAAAGATAAGGAGATAAATAAAACAGGTAATAATAATAATAACTTGTTGATTGGAGGAATTATAGGAGGAATAAGTGAAGTTATTTTAATTTCAGCAGCTATATCATTTACATTATATAAATATAAAATAAACAGAGACCTCTAAGTATGATTACCGAGCCTATACATATTGAGCCAATTAATCCACTAGATGTTAACAAGAATTACTATAATACTGAAACATCTTATTATTCACAAAAGATTGATGATGGTGCCACTATGTTACCTATGAAAACGTATGTCAAAGCTGCAATGAATATAAATTTAATCAACCACGAGAATATGACTAGTAAATGTAAGGATTTAATTAAATACTCTTTCAATTTACAATTTTACTAAATGTTGTGAATCGACTTATTAGTCTTAATTAGTTTAAGGGGGTTTCTATTTTAATTTAAAATTGAATACGTATGGAAAAAAGCAATAACAAATTGTTTATTAACATTATCATTAAACTATGATAACTAAAAGCTAAATTTTGTTTTATAATAATCAAATTACTTTTGTTTATATTTGGAGTATTTTTGATTTAGTTTACAAAATATAGTTTATACTTTATTATTATTATACAAGGTTTTCAACCTAAAATTGAAGTTTATTTTTGTAGATTAGAAGCATTTAAATTATAAAATAGGAGCTAATTGAAAAGTTTTTAAATTTTCAAATAATAAAATAAATGGGGATGCTTTTTTTTATTTTATCACTTTTTCCGTTCTTTAAGTGCTATTTGAGCGGAAAAATTGTTAGTAAAATTCTTAAACATAAAAATAAAGCCAAATAGTTCTTTTAAATCGGCATAATTATGTTAAAAATTGTAAATTCAAAATATTCAACTATTTTTCAAAAATAAACTCGGTCTTTAAAAAACAAAATTTTAAAAAAAATTTATTAATAATATTGTATTATTTTTCAACTTTCAAAATATAACTTAGAAAGTACTATTTATATATTTACGATATATCAAAATAGGAATTCAGATATCTAACTATCTAGTTTTGAATATTTAAAGATAAGTTTTATCTTTAAGTTTTTGTTATTGTTAAAATAACTTATTTTGCACATGTATTAAACTTAGTGATAAATTGATAGCTTAAAGTGGAATATTATAAGAATAAACTACTTAAAATCCATTGTTAACAAATATATAAAATGAGGATTTAATAACACAAGCAGTATTATTAATACATACAAAAAAAGTGATCCTTCAATTTAAAATAAAGCAATACAATATCAATATAGAGTTTATTTAAGGTGGGATTGCGTGATATTATATTTTTTTGTAGAATCTTCAATGATAATGGGCGGATTATTCTTAGTTATTATAAAAAGGAGTTTTTTACTAGTATTTTTTACACATTTATATAGTTATTAAAATGCTGAAGATAAGAATCTTTCCACATGTAAATTTGCCAAGTAGTTATCTTTTATTTTACTTAGTGTGTGCAGATTATTGACATTCTGGTATATTCCTGGTATTATTATTTACTCAATGAGATTAAAATAGAATAACTTTTGTAAATAATAAATATGACAAGTTTTTAGTTTAATTATAATTTTATTTGCATAAAAAGATGAAATTAATATAAAGATAAAATAAAGGAGAATTTTGATCTAAAAATAAATATAGCAAATACGATAGAAAGGTTCAAACATTTAATAAAAGGTTCAATAGCTCGTATTTATAGTTTCAACTGCAATTTATAAAAGGGTGATGTTATTTTTACAATAAATTTTATTATATTTTTAAATATGATGTAAATATCAGGGTTGAAATATTAAATCATGATAAAAATATTTGAAAATTAAACAATCTGATGCAAACTTGGAAAAATTTTATTAACATTAAATATACAGGGAAGTTTTATGTAACCAAGTAGTTATGGTACATTGATTCAGTTAAATAATAAAGTAGAAGGAAATTTAGATATTCAATATGGAATAACTTTGGAGCATGACATTGTTGTCATCCAATATTCGGATATTCTTTGTTTAGGTTCATTATCGGATTCGCTGCTTAAAAGAGAGCTTAAATTGGGTGTCTTGGAGGAATAGTTGGAGTGATCTTTAGCTAATTTTTGTGTTCTTTGAGTGGTGACGGGTTCATTTATTTTGACAGATTTGGCTCTGCGATTTTGAAACCAAATCTGAATCGCTCTTTGTGGTAAATTTAATCGTTTGCCGAGATCCCTTCTAATAGCTAATAAAGGATTGCAATCCTTCTTGTATAAGGCTTCCAAAATCTCGAATTGCTCTTCAGTGAGCTTTGTTCTTGCTCTAACTACATTAGGAATGTAGGTACGTGGTTTAAATGGTTTAATATTATCGACTTGGTTAAAAGAAACTTTCATTTTGTAACGAAGATTTGAAAAAAGTATTTAGAATACTGTTATAATAAATATGCAAATTGTTTTTTAAAATTTTTGTATTTTCAGACCCTTTATATATCATTTCGTTATCTTAGTTAATACCAATTTTAAAGAGTTAATAAAACTTGACCAATCAAATAAGACGTTTAGATTAACATTATTTTTAGATAAGCATGATCAAGTAAAAAGCTATGACCTTAGCAATACAAATTTGGTATTTCTCTTAACTTACACAGAATTATTCATTTTATTTTGGTGATTTTATAAAATTCCTGTTTTGATCACACTCTTCGTTTTGATATGAAAAGAATTTATAGATAATAATTAAAATAGTAAAACTCCTCATCCTTATTTGTTTAAATGCCTATTTGCCCTATCAAATCATTTTATTTATATTTGTATTTATAGTCTATTTTTGTAATTGAAAATCTTAATGTAGTAAAGAAATAATAGCTTAAATATGCATTGTTTACATTGCTTTAAGTCATGTTTATAATATAACTTGTAATACGTAGCAGATATACATGTTATCAAATTTAACCTACAAGAATTACTTATAAGCTATAAAAGCATAGTGGTTTAGGTCCCGATTTGGCACTGAGATAGTTAAAAATGTGTTTGATTAGCGCTCATTACATTATGAATAAATGATAAAAACTGCAAAATTCTAAATTAGAGTGGGGAAATCATATTACTATATTTAGCTTCAAGGTTTTATATGAGCCTATTTTAATTTATAATATTTCTAGGCCTTTCAATATATTAAGCTTTAATTGCAAAGCTTTAAAGATTAGGGGGAGTGAAACTCAATAGATTAACAACTCTGTATTTATGAAAATATGGATTATATAATTTAAGTTTAAAGTAAAACATTAACCTTACTCTCTACTGAAAGGGTGCTACAAATGCCTAGAAGGCTTAAAATAAGCTAGCCTACCTTTTTCACCCATATTTATTTAGGCTTAGCTGTACCTGTTACTGGTGAAATAGGCTTAAAATAATTACCTACAAGTTTTCGAATGCCATATTGCTTAAATGAGGAAAATTTTGACTTTATAGAGCTTATTCGAATATCTTCCGTTATGGAAAAAACAAAGTATTAGTAGGTAGTAAAGTATAATCTCAATGATAATTTTATAGTATAATTTTATTAATATTAATATTTAAGTTTATGCTAAATAATATATTTAAAGTATTTAATAGTATTATAAAAAAAATTTTGATTTCTTAAGTGCTTTCAAATTCGGCCCGTTTTTTTATGCTCAAAATAGCAATAAAGTTCAACTCAGGCTATTTTATAGAAGTTTACTTAAGCTATTTTAGAACGCTTACAAACTGAGAACCCTGAGAATAGTTCTACCAAAGCTTCGCCCTTTTGATACAGTGTTAGACAAAACATTAAACTTTAATGCTACTTAAAGCCAAGATTTATTATAACTAATAAGATTTATGATAGAATAGTTTTATCTTTCAGTATTAAATAAGTATAACTCTGCATTTCTAAAATAATAGTGCATCAATTATATTAATAACAGTATTGACCATCAGCTTTATTAACTTTTAAACAATGAGTTCATTAGCCATCAGGTGAAATTTGCTACAGAATACATATTATAAAGATATTTCGAATTTAGTGAATTTGTGTATTATAGATAAAAAAAGTATTGGTTTATCCGCTTAGATAAGAAATAAAACTTTTATACCACATTAGTATGCTCAATGTTATGGACTACGTGGGCATCTAAAATGCGAACATAAATTACCATCACACTATGTAAGGAATAAATAAATATATCATTTTAAAATATACCCAATCAATGTATTATTACTTATCTTAAATGATGTTCAGCCTAGTGATATTGAATGAAATATTAATTTATTAGACCTCGTAAGTAGCTTAAATAGTCCTAGTTGTGATATACATGACCATATTGTGATATTTATAAGTTGACTTAATACATGATCCTATAAAGAAGCGATAAACAGCGATGTCTATTTGAAATCATAGTAAAGTTGCAATAAACGCAATTTTTATTTGAGTATTTTTAAATTAGTACTTAGATTTAATTTGATTATAACGCATGGTATGGAGCTTTATTCATGTTCTTATGATACCAAAGCACCTTTAGCTTAAAACATACCAAATGAGATTTTGAATTATATCATTAGTAATAAAAAAATTTCAAAAGAGCAATTAATATATTTTGTTATAGAAAATGTATTACTCTGTTTTTAGTAATTTTGAATGTTTTAATAAATAATTTATTAGTTTAATAAAAATAAAAGGTTTAATATCTAATAGACTGATAATTTATTTCATAATGATTTAGATTTCTTATCACACAGCTTTTTACAAAATAGAACTTAAGGTTAAAGCAATTTGTTCAAAATATTATTTGAGAAAATTGAATAAATTTTACATCCAAATTTTTGCATATTCTAAAGATTTATTTATATCTATTATTCTGAACTATTTATATCATTTATATCATTTATATCATTTATATCGTTTATATCATTTATATTTTATATCATAGTGTAACACTTTATAAATACAGCACTTTGAAGTTGATAAAGCAATCATGTTAAAATGATATATTGTAAAATAACTATAATAGATTTTACTTTCGGCTTAAAGATTAAACAAAAAATTATTGATTTCTTTGTAAAGTTCCTGTTAAGAGGAAAAACGATGAAGGGGGGAGATTATTAGACTTAAACCATTATAATATTACCAAAAGATTATGTACTTTCATCATATCAAGATAAAAAGTTTTAAACCCAAAAACCCTTTGGAAATGACATGTCATTAGTTCACAATCCGCATTTTATCTATCAAATATTTTATTAAATGATACAAATGTTCAATTAAGTAAGTCAACAAACAATATGAGCTATCAGGGGGGGAGATTTGACAGATTTTGATGAAATAAAAAAATATAAACCCACTTAACCTTAAAAATCGTAGAGATCACATTGTGAGTTAAAAATAAATGTACATTATAAACTATTCTAAAAATACATTATTAAATTATGGAGTAATTGGCTTTATCGTAAAGATAAAGAAAGACGCTAACAGAAATAATTGGATATGTTTTTGGTATGACTTTTAGTATAAGTAGGATAATCCTTATCTATTGAAATGAAATTATTATTATCGAAATAAAACTTCAGGAATATATTTATTTTATAATTCATGTAAATTTCTACGATATGTTATGCAATAAACATTACCTTATTTTATAAAATTAACATGTAAAATTCAAATTTTATATGGTTCATAGCTTTATGTTTAAATTGAAATGTTACGCACTTTACAAAATAATATATTAGATATTTAAGTACTGCAGTTCTGATAAAATAGTATGGTCTGTTTGTATCTTCTAACTTTTAAAAGTAGAGTATGGTACATTACTTTTTGCAGCTTTTTATAAAAAGTAAATATTATAGTTTAATAGGTTAATTAGTAGAAAATGGATAAATTGCAATTTTATTCTGTTTCAAATTGTTTGTGAGCTATCTAGCGGTAGTTTTTATAGTAAAATAATTTGTCTAACCGAATTTCTGAAGCCTGATAATTTTGGTTCAAATATTTTAGCTTAATTTTCTTATTAAATAAACAGCTGAATAATTCGCAAAAGACTTGAATCGTCTGCAATGCTGCAAAACTTAATTTCACTTTACCAACCCCCGCTTTTAAGTAATGGTAAATGAAATTACATCATAGATCAAAAAATCGAAATTCATATTACTTTATTTGGTATTATTCGGAATCTTTCTAAAAGCCGATATCATTTTTTTTTAATATTACCTTTTTAACCAATTTATCCTCAATAATAATTTAAAAAGTTAAAAATAAATATTAAAAAAATCAGCTGAATTTTAAAATAAATATTCAAGATTGGGCAAACGTTATATAATATGGGCTATTGTTTTATTGCTCTGTAGCTCAGTTTTACAAGTGTATACAAGCTAATTGACATTTTAAAAAGTAAGTTTCAAAAATATTGATTTATCTAGCAATAAAATGCGATAAACGTATCAACTTCATTAAGCTTTAATGTTGGAAGCTAAATAGCTTTCAGTTCTATTATTTATAGGAAAGATTTTATACTTTTTAACGTTTGTATCTCATATGAAGCGATTCGTATTTAATAATCATATATTCAGTATTAATTTAGTGTTAGTATTTCAAACTAGAGATAAAAATTCAAAAGGTACTTCTTTTATAAAAATCTTGAAGGGGTTAAACTCCCAAGTGGTTTGTTGTTAGAGGTAAGGAAAGTTTAAAATTGAAGGGTTAGATAATATAGATAGAGAATCAAGAAACCAGTCAGAGGAAGAGGTAGGAAAAATAATCCTTTTTTGCTAAATCAAAATTAGTTAGGTAAAGTTATATAGACTTAAAACTTGAATATGAATCTTATTTAAGCAAACAATATAAAATAATAATCTCTAAAAACTTAATAAAAATAATCATTGTATTTATTTATTTTGTAGTAGTTATGACAGATGAAAAATAAATATGGGGATGTATTTTTTTGTTTAAGAATTTTACTAACAGTTTTTAAGCGCTATTTGAACGAAAAGATTGTTAGTAAAATTTTAAAAAAAAATATATCCCCACTATAGTGAACTAAATTCTAAAATCTTCTTCAAAGTGGAGTCTTTACTATTCTTATTATAAATGATTGCTTTAAATATTTTAATAAATGAAATGATGGCATAAGGGGAAATTTAAATATATACATATACAACATAATGCCTTTTTTACAAAAAAGAAGGCATGGTTGATAAATGTTGGCCCTATTTGTCATACTAGTAAAAATCGGAGTTTATGCTTTGCTTTTTTTCTTATATAGACGTCTAAAAACCTTCACAATTGGCAATGGTAATGTCACCTCGAAGAATTTAACGATTATATTAATAATTAGCACCAACAGCTCCTACATTAAGTATTTTATTATGATAAGACATTCAGAAATAATTTAGCTATATTTTGGTTATATTATAAATATAACTAGATGTATAAATCGTGTTCTGTTGTTATGAACTTGAAATTGAAAGCGTAATGCAGCCACATAAGTTGATTAGCCTTATCATTATTATATACATTAGTTTTATTATCTAGTATATATGTTGATACGCATCTTATACGTCCTCTAATGTATGTGTTAATGTATAAATTCCCAATGATAATATGAAAACATACACTTAAACATTGGGTTATCTCAGACTTATGGTTTAAAGTGCAATAATCTATTTTTTGTTTCATTATCACATTTGAATCTAGCGATAATGAAAACATTTAGTAATCTTTACTTTTGATTTTGAAAAAAAAAATCAGATGCCTATGAACTTAGCCAATAAAAAGGTTTGGGTGATGGTAAAGGAAACTTTGATGGGTTAGTTGTAAAATGTGCCATCCATTGGGCGTTTTATAAGCTAATTTCACTCTTTTCTATAAATCCAATTTAAATAGTTATTTATTATCTTCATTAAATATACAATATGTGGTACGTGAATCAATTTATATAAATAGTATAGAGTATTTAGCCACATAAATCTATCACTATCAACTCTTGGTACTACTGCTTTAATTTATAAAAGGAATAACTAAAAAATAACAAAAATAACAGCACATTAAAAATAAAATTGAAAAATATTTACCTGTGTCAGCATATATTTTTGTATTTATTAAATATGCAGCATGTTCTTATAGCACATCATAATTTATTAAATTATTAAGTTCAATGTTGATTATAAAGATGGATTTTATTAATAAGATATAGGGATGTATTTTTTTGTTTAAGAATTTTACTAACAATCTTTCCACTCAAATAGCGCTTAAAAGATGGAAAAAGTAATGAAACCAAAAAAAACATACCCATATATTCTTACATACAAAACCTCTATTCCTTACCAGCTTTTAAGATTTTACTAAATTTCAATATTGACATTTATTGTTACATATTTTTTATCCTTAAGCCTTTCTAATAATAATTAATACATAAAAAGGTAAAGTTCAACGATGTGGTTATTTAAGTAATACAAGACACGTTTTATTAAATAAAGATATTTTTATTATAACTTTGTAACATATTATCAAAGCCTTTATTTTTGTTCTTAAATAATTTTTGTCAGATAGCTAATAGAACACTACTATTTTATTAGATGGTCAACTCATAAGAAGTTTTAGATAAAATTATTCAAAAACATATGGCAGTTTGCTTTAAGTTCAAGATAAAATTATTGTTTAAAAATAACAATTTGTTTATTATTAAATCAATTTTGAAACTTTTACTTGGTTAAAATATCAAATTATTGGTATTGTATAGATAGTACCTGACTTTGCCAAATACTAATATCATTTTAGCAAATTAATAAATCTAGTATTAGCTAAGAAAAGATGAAATTTTATAAGTTTAAATAAAGATGTGTGACAAATAAATAAAAATACAGTTATGCTAGTTTAAACTATAGAATGGGATCAATTTAAGGCCATGAAACGTTTTAACCTTTTAATCAAATGTGCGCCTGGAGCTATTATTAGCATACAGTTATAAAAGTGTGAATAAGTTCTATTGGTTAAATAAAATGCAGGACATGTTTTAAGGGATTGGCGATGAATTACTAAATTAAGCCATGTAATGTGGTTGAACCAATTTACTACCTATTAAAATGATTTTTAAAACACCGTTTCTTTGGTTTCCAGTCCCCCAGATTCTAATTATATTCACATTATTATAAAATAATTTTTTTAAGTTCAATATCTATCTGTAAGCAATATCTACAAATATGTATGTAGGCGATATTACTAGCGAAATAAAAACTAATGCAAATGGCTCAAAACGATTACCAGAACTACCAAATAGCAAAGGGCCAAAAAATAAAACATCCCCTTATAAAAATCAATATCCAAAATCAACTCCACAATTGAGCAATAGTTCTGTGAGGGATGTAACCAACAGTAATACCAATAGCTCGTATCCAAATTCGATGAACTCTTCACCAAGGAAAGTACTTTCTCCAGATTACAATTATCAACGAGGAATGTCACCAAGTTTTATTGGAAATAATAAAGTCAGTCAAAGCCCATATAACCAAATGAGTAGCGCACAAAGAACTTCTTATTATAGAGATTATAATCAAGACTTTAATGATTATAGACCGGAAAGTAATTATAGTAATCATTATTACATGAAAAATCAGTATACTTCTCCACCCAATAACATGGATTATATACACTATGATGGACATAATAGAATGAGCAACTATAGTCACAATGTTCAATATGGGCAAGCTATGCATTTTAATAATGGTTATAACATACCCCATGGAAAATATTCATCCCGAAGAAGTAGTCAGTGTTCAACACCAAATAAAGCCGATTTTGTCGAGTTAAATAATCTTCCAAACCATGTTCGAGCAGCTGGGCAAAGAGAAGATTTAGAATTAACGTCAAATAAATTTTCATCAAACTCAAATCAATCTTTAAATGAGTATAAGCCTTTTATAGCTAATAATAGTGAAGAGTATGGAGAGTTTGATCCAAGGCCACCGGCTCATGTTTTAAGACCAGAATCCCAATTTTACGATCAAAGATTAGTTACTAGAGCCAATTTACCTAATCATGTAAATGCTACTAATCTAAAATATCAAGATAATCAATTTGCTTCACCATCCACTACCTTTGATCCAGCAAGCCATAGAGTTCCCAGCCATGCTAAAACCCCAATAAAAGAAAAGAGGAGGTCATGCTTTGGTTTATGTGGTTGTTCTGGTAAAATGTGTGTTATTGTTACTACAGCTACTTGTTTCTTTATTGGGTTAATTCTTTTCTTTTTATGGGTAAGGATTCCTGGCATTTCTCCTAGTTCTGAGTTTAGAATTGTATCTGGTCCAACTACTACAGTAAATGAAACAATATCTACATTTAAAGCTCAGTTACAGATAGAACTAAGAATCAATAATCCTAATTTTTATCCACTTTGGCTAAATGAATTAAATGGAAAGGTAGTATCTTTAGTTTGTATTTATGAGTTGATGTTAATTTTGTTTAGGTGTATGATATAGGCACCAATAACCAGATAGGAAACGGGAATGTTAAACCGCTTTATATCCCAATTCAAGGAGAAGCTTTCACTAATTATACGATAGATATAAATTATTATACATCATCACAACAGGTAAGCTAATTCTAGGATAATTTAACAAGTTATTAATATTCCTTTAGGATAGAACTTTTTTAGATATAATGGCGGCTTGTCCACACGAAGACCAAACAACTACTAGATATCCTCTTGGTTTGTCAACTATTGTTGAAGCAAAATTCAATCTTTTTACTTGGGCTAACATCATACCTAAAGACTCGTTCAATAGAAATATAGTTTGTCAATAATATTTTAAATTTTATTAAAATTAATTAGTAATATGTAATCAATATCTAAATACTTGTATTTCATGGATTTATTTATAAGCTGATTTTAAAAGCGATGTTAATTTATCTTAATCTTAAATTGTTTTTATTGTCCAATTTAATTTATAAATCATAGTAAAATAAGCATCATATTTTTTAAATAATAACTCTTGCAAATTCTAAAAATTCTAATCTCAATAAATTTAAGTCATAATTGCCTCATTTAAATATAAAAATCGAGGCTTTGGTTTTAGAGTTAAATTAAAACTATTTAAATCTGTATCATTAATTATATAATCAGTTTTATTAATTATCATATTTTATAAGATTCGAACTATCTGGATAATTTATTCAATTGTTCTATTAATTATGTATCTTTCTTAATGTTTTGGAGTACTACCATTGTAAGTTGGGTCAAAAATGGAGTGACGTAGAATATCACGATTGGATCCATTATTAGCTAATGACAACCTTGAAACATTTAAAGCAGATGTGCTTGCTCTAGGGTTACCTAAAGATCCCATAGATCTCCAAGGAAGAGGTGTCTGTCCATTTTGATCACAAGGAACTATATGTTCACCCATACCTGGGCTATAATTATCGGCTAAAATCGAGTTGATTTCTTCTTCAGCAGCAACTACTTTAGAAACTCTCCTTAAAGCTATTGGCGACATATAACCCATATTATCCAAGTTACTAGGATGGTTACTATTTTGAGAGTCTAATGTATATCTTGAATTGGCAGCTTCAGGTACATTCAATAAATTTTTACTGCTATTTCCATATTTATAAGGCTCATTACGAACAGTAGATGGTAAAGAGACTTGAGTACCATATTGGCTTAATACTGCAACAGTTCTTCTACGTTTCTCTCTTTCAAATTCTTCCCAACGTTTCATAACAATATTACTCGAGTCAAACTCTCCTTCGTTACTACCGTGTCCACATTTATCTCCTCCAGCAATCATACGTGTTTGACCCCAACTGAAGTCATCAAAATGCCAGAATGAATAAATAGGAAGAATAAAATTCCAAATAGGTAAAGCTAATAAATAGATAAGCATCCAAAATATATATCCAATTTGACGAGTAGTTAAAACAATCAAAATGGCAGGAAGACCAAGAATTAAAGCTAAAATTACTAATGGGATAGTTGGTGGATTAGGTGCTAAAAAGGCTCTTACTAAGAGATAAATGGTAAAGCATATGGCAGAAGGTAAAACTATTGTACCAATCAATTCCATAAATACAATGAACTGCATTGAAAAACAAAAGGTACCACATAAATCTCTAGTTATTACCAATTCTAATAGGTTATGGACAGTGGAGTTAATCCAGCGACGACGTTGAGATAACAAAACGAAGAATGAATCAGGGACAATAGTTTTACAGATAGCTTGAGGAACAAAAATAAGTTTACGTTTTGGGAATGTACGTAACATGAGAGTTGTTAAATAACGATCTTCACCTAATAATAAAAGATTCTTTTGATGTAAAGAAATGACTACATTTTCGGAATACTGCTGTAAAATTTCTGGATTACAAAGGACAGGAACCCAATCTCCGTTACTTTTCGGGGCTTTGATTCGATACATTGAAAAACAACCTGGGAGACAAGTAACACCACCAAAAATAGATTCAAACGCTTTTGAAAGATGATGGGATATATAATATTCAAACACTTGAATAGCTGTGACCCAAGATTGAGATTTGTTTGCAATTTTTGTTTCACCACATAAACCCATTACTTTAGGATCTCTTGAAAAACAAGCCACCATTCTAGTAATAGAATCGGGAGCAACCACAGTATCTGCATCTACCATAAGTACAGTTTCATAAACATCTGGAGTAACTCCAGAAACATTCCAAAACCCATTAAAAAGTTCATATTCTAACTCACTCATACGGTCATCAAATATAGCTTTTTGTAAAAAGGACATCAATATTACTTGAGAATCTCTTTTACCACGATTACCAGGTTTGGGGCCACTAGCTTCTTCTGGAGTACCACATTTGACTATTAAGACCATAGGAACTCGATTCTTTGAAGGATTATCTGTTTTCTCATTCGCGTCCCCTTTCTTTTTATTAGTTTGATAATAATAACCAGCATACACTTTAGCCATATTGTGTCGTTTAGAGCCTTCAGCTATAGCAACATAAGAGTAAGGTTGCACCATATCTGGAGGAATAACAAAATCTTTCATTAAAGATAAACAAATATCAGGTGTAGATTTCTCATTTCCCGCACCAGTAATAAGACCATCACAAATTACAAATAATAATTGTCGATTATTTGGATAATTAGTATTTGCTAATGAATCAAGAGTAGCCTTTATACCAACAAATCCTTCAGAGTAACAAGTAACCAATGAAATAGTATAATGTAATGCAAATCCAAGGTCAGAATCAATCCCAGGAGGAACAAACGTAGGTGGGCGGTCATAATTGAAGCTTCCTCTTGATTTCATTTCTGTTTCATGAGAATGAATTCCAATTCCTCGAGGTGTAGATAAGTAATTAGAAGAGTTTCTCGCTGAGGGTACTTGTCCAGTACCTATTCTAGAACCAGTGATATTAATTGGTGTGGAATCTGTAGTAAGCTCTACAGGTAAAGAAGTATCTGATTCTGTAACACTACCATCCTCACGATCTTCAGCCCAAGCCTCCATTTGGTCATATCTCTTTAATTTATCTCGATAAGTACGTTCATTTAATGATCCTAATCTCCAACTTACAATCCAACTAAAGAAAATAGCCATAAAAAATTTAGAAATTACAACACCAAGAATAACAATTAATATAATGTATTGAATCGCAGTTGAAGTTAAACATCCAATGGTACTAGTATCTATCATACCAACTCTTAAAATATCAATTAAACATTTACCAACGCTTGGATCTTCATTAAGCAAAAAATAACTAACATCTTTACCAAGATATGGCCTATCTTCCTTTCTAAGATCTGCAACAAAACTGGACATTGCAACAGTACCTGTAAGCCATTTTAATCTATTAAGATCAATAACGTTACCACCATAAACTACCAATCCATTATTTTTATCTTCTACTTCTTTCCATGTAAAAAACATATTTCCAACCTTTTTTAACTTTGATAAGGACTCTTTATAATTAACTGAAAAATGGCATGAACCATCCGAATTACTTCCTTGTATTGGTGCAGAAGAAAATGGATCAACAGGGAGACATGGAAAATATCTTTGAGGTTCATCATTATTTGAACCTTCAAAAAATAAGATATCTTTACAACTACCAGGATTTTGACGCGTTAATGTCTGAAATAGAAAAGAAAGATCTTTTGTACCGGCACTGATTGCTTCATTATCCAAAGTAAAACCACCTTTATAAAAAGTTTTGCCCACCAAAGCTTCTGGATGGACAAAATCTTTGATATCATAAACAACCCCATTGATACTTACCATATCTTTAGTTAATGTTTTATAAGCCATCTTATTTGTATTTTTATCACCACAAAGAACAGCTTCTAATGCAAATGTCAAGAAACCAAGTGCCCCTGAAATTACTACAATAATAAATACCAAACTAATTTTTTCTCTCCATGCTTGTTGTACTTGTCGATTTTTCATACCACACCATTTTAATAAAAAGGGTGGAAAACAACATGTTACAAGCCAAGAAAATAAGGTCCAAGCTCCAATGGCTTTAGAGCGTTCCCTATCTATCATACGCGATTTTTTTCTAACCAAATTCGGATGCCTAGAAGAATTACTTGATACCCATCGTCGAAGTTTGGTTCCACTTTCTGGCCCATTCGAATCTCTTCTTGCTCTACTTCTTCCTGACACTTTTCTAGAAGGTGTAGTGTCTTGCTTCTTTGGCCGAGGTCGAAATGTTTCCCTTTCATTGGGCATGGTTCTTAACTCTAAACTTTGAGGCGATAGCTCATCCCTATCTATTAAATCGGTATCAAAGTGAAGCGTATCTGCAGAATTAATTAAGCTATTATTATTGACTTCATTTGAACCTATATTGATATCTTCTTTTTTTTCGCTGTTTTTCATCTTCTAATTTATAAAGTGAAGTTATAGATCCAATTTTAAATTTAGTTTTAAGTAAACTAGTAGTTAAATAAGAATTAAATGAATATGTAAAATTATGAAATTAATATAAATGTAAAATTATGAAAGTAGAAACTAAAATAAATTAAATCTTTTAAGATATAAAAGTTCTTTTTTTAAAAAATTTAAGGAAATAAATTTATGAGTTATTTTGGGTGTTTGAAGTTTTTAATTTGATTTGAAACTTTTTATTTTTTTATTTATACTGTGGGCAATATAAAAAGTTACTCAATTTTCCATTTTTAAGGAGAGCTTTCCGTATTTTTGCACCACAAATTTCTTAATTTAGTTGTTGTCAATTTCAAAGTTACCAGAACATTGAGTAGTTCCCATTAAGATTATCTTAACAAATTAAATGCTGTCATTTTAAAAATAAAAATCATAAGTATAATAACTTTTGATAACTTTTGATAACTTTTTAATGAATAAAATACAAAATTAAATAGTAAAATTAGTTATTTTTAGCCTTTTAGTTCTATGAATAGATAGTCAAATTTAAGATTACCAACATGTACTAAAAAACATGAACAGAATTATACGTTAGAAAGTTTAATTGAAAATAAAAAGGCTTAATTTTGGGCTATTAATCTTGTGAGTAAAAGATTATTATTTTGGATTTCTCCTAAATCATATTACTAAATACAGTTAAAAAATCAAAAAAAAATGCAACATTTTACCCATTTTTTAATCTATTCTATTTTATAGCTATGTAATGAATCATTTTAATTAGTCTTATTTCAAATATACTAATAGATATTCACATAAAATCCATGGATTTATGTTAAATAGTTTCAAATCTTATGTTTTTTGGTAATAAGAATTATGATTGTACATTTTCTAAAAATTCAATTAGATTTTTCAATTTTCAACTTTGAAAGGCAAATTAAATTGGAACTTCAAGTTCATTGAGTGTATAATTTCCATTTTTAGAACTTTCTTCACTTTCAAAGTAGAAATATATTGATGTTTGAATGAATAAATATTGCTGTTAAAATAAGAACTATTCTCTAATTATATTCAAGATATTGATAGTTATTGAGATATGGGCATGTATTTTTTTGTTTAAGAATTTTACTAATAATTTTTCCACTCAAATAGCGCTTAAAAAATGGAAAAAGTGACGAAACTAAAAAAAACATTCTCATATATTTAATTAATTTCAAGCTTGGCAAGGATTCCAATTTGATAGTTTAGTAATAAAAAAAGATTTATTTTAATAATTTGTATATTTGAATTTCGAATACAATTGTAGAATTTAATCATAAATAATTTCTAAAATGTAAGAAATTAGTTTTCTAATATAGAACTTTATTAAAGATAAGATTTACTATGATATTTGAGAAATAGAATAAATAATAGTATAATTTTTTAGTTGAAAAAAAATTAATATTAAATTTAAATAAATTTATTTTTATCAAAGATAATACAGATCTTGAAGACATTATGAGTTAATCCTATATAAACATTATTTTTGATATGATAAAAATCTAAGATAATAACATTATTATGTTTCATTTATTTTTTTATAATATTATGTTATGTTAAATTAATCTATTTCAATAATTAAAATGATTTTACTTTCAATGTTTATTTCCTTTTATCTTTAATTCTTTTTATTTATCACTCTTTAAATTTATATACTCTTTAATATGTCTGATAGTACAAAAAATAATAGCTTAACAATCTTAAGTGAAATATTCAATATAAATCTTTAATTGTTTAACTACTCACTTCCTTGCTCCACTTTGACCCAATTTAACATGGGTATGTTTATTATCAAATCATAAAACTGTTTACTTAATGGCACATTATAAGGTAGAATAAGTAATAAGGGATCAGTAAACTCACAATTAATATTAATATTGGAATTTTCAAGTAAATTAAATTGTTTAATATGGATTTTTTCCAAGTTTGGAAATAAAGATAAAAAACAAAAAAATTGTAAAGGAGTAAAGGAAATAGAATTAATGTTAATTTGTTTGATAAATGAACATTGAATTGGAAAAGATTCATTATTTTTTAAACATAATATACAATTAGCAATAATAGAATCTATATTGAGAAATAAAGAATCAAAAGTAAGTATTTGTATATTTGATAATCTACTAATTACATCTAATAATAAGGATGATAACCTTTTCATACTAATTTCCTTTAAATTGGTTAATTTTAATATCTTAATATTATCTGAATCTTCTAAAAAATTAAATGAACCTAATTTAATAATACTATTACCTTCCTTTAATAATATATTCATATTGTTTTCATTATTTAATTTAAAAAGTGAACTTGAAAGATCATTTAATTTAATATTATTTAATTTACTTAAATTACCAAAACAATTAATATTAAAATCATTATCAAAATAACCTTCAATTATTAAATTTAAATTCGAATTGAAATTAAGTTTGGAATCAAATTCAATAGAGGTTATTATACTTCCTTTACTTTTTAAGTGTAATAATTCTAACTTATTAAATTTCATTTTAATTATATCCAATCCATCTATATATATATCATAACTGAAATTTAATTTAAAACTCTTTAACTTCTCCGGATTCAAATAACTAATAAAACTTATAATATCGCTATTGACTGTTTGAAGTTCAAATTGTTCAATTTGATTTAAATACTTACTAATCGGTTTAAAAACTTTATTATAATCTCTATTTAAAGTATAAATGCTTAATTTCTTTAACCTTAATAAATCAATTTCTAATTTATTATTATTATTCTCATCATAACAAACATAATAAAAAATAGATTCAATATTAGGACAATAATTTAAATAGTCTATATTATAACTTGATATATTTATATGCTTCATTAGTTTTCCATTACACTTTATATATTCTTGTTGTAAATTGGAATATGCTTTATATTTATCATTGTTATAAATTGATAATTTCAAATTGGAATCAATTACTTTATATACAGTTTGATAGAAATGTTTATTTAAAAAACAATATTGAAATAGTTCAATTGGATTAATTAATTGGAATATATCGACTAATAATTCATCAGGTAACTGTTCTAATTTTATAGTCATCTTTAAATATAAAGCGATAAAGAAGTAATGATTATTTTTTCATTTTTAAAATTATTAGTTGAAATTTTGCTTTATAAAAGTATCACGTCATTTGAACAGGTCATAAGTTATTTTAATCTAATGATGCTTTGTTTATATATATATTAATAAATAATTAAATATCATCACTTAAAATAAATTTATTAAAGCTATTAAGATATAAATTTAATAATAATAATAATAATAATAATAATAATAATAATAATAATAATAATAATAATTACTATTATTACTATTAATTATTTTTTTAATAATATATTTTATTTTTTTATTAAATGATGTAATTAAATATAAATAATCAACAATAAAAGAAATAATTTGACATTTTTCATTAAAAATTAAAATTAAGTAAAAATGTAACTATTTTTGTAGCATTTGGTGTTTAATATATAATTTTTGCTAAAAATCAAATTGAACAAAATCTGAGTTGAGTTTTTAAACTAATTATATTATATTCTATAACTGATTTCATGTTATTTATTGAGATTTTGTTATAATTGAATCAGAATCACTAACAAATTTACTTCAAACTGTTAAAAAGATTCAAACATAAAAAAATAGATTATTTAATTAAATTAGAAAAAGAGCGATTATTCAAAGTAAAAAGGGTTGTTAATAAACAACTTCAGTAATTGAATTAATTTATTTCATTTATTAAACCAAGATTAACATTAGGAATAAAATACACTGGTAACATTAAACATAAACTTAAAAGTAAAGAATAAAGTAGAAACCTAAGTTTAAATGTACAACTTAAACTAGGAATATGAACATTATCCACGGACTCATATGGATCTTTAAATATGGAACATTGACCATTAATTTCACATGTTTTATTATTAGCGGTATGATTTAATAAATAACGATAAAATGGATCTTTACCCCATTGAGAAATAGGGGAAGATGGCACAGGTGCTTTTTCAGATGGTGTCATAGTAACTTGTGATTTTTCATCTGAACAACAAGTTTCATTCTTATTATTAGAACAATTTCGACTGGTATGCTTAAATTGATTAACTAATTGAATTGGACAGGAACTAACTACAGTTATAAAGGGTAATAGATTAGCTAAAAATAATAAAGGTAAAATAGCTAATCGAATTAATGGATTAAGTTGAAATAAGATGAAATTAATTAACATAATAATAACTATTATATATAATAAAATACTTGGAGATAATCTTTTAACAGTACCACATTGACATTTTAACTTGGAATTATGTAATAAAAATTTAGAATAAGATTGAGATAATATTTCATAACAATGATTAGCAATTGGACTTAAACGTTCTGGATTAGTTTCTAAATAATTATTTAATAATACTCCTTTCTTTATTGAATAAGCTAAATTCAATTCCATTGGTGCATTAGGTACTAAAAATAAATTTAAAATATCTTGTAATTCATCACAAAATGGGGAAGTTTGTTTACAAAATTGAACTAATTGATCTTCAATAATGATATTATTAGTATTAATATTAAGTTGATTTGGGATTAAGTTCTTTTCACCTATTGGAATTAAAGTCAATATCGAGTTGGGTAAATTACTTGCATCAACTAAAATCTTATATTGTTTATGATATTGCTTTTGATTGTATCGAATTAGATAGTTATCATACCAAAATAAGAATTCTAAGTTTTCTAAAGTATGTTCATAATAAAATAAATAGTTTCGAAAATCATGTAAGGAATAAGGTGGTAAACTGGAGTTACTCAAGATATCTTCTAAGCTGGGTTTAGAACTAAACAATTTATTGAAAAACATAGAATGTCCTTGTTACTTGTTACTTGTTAATTGTTAATTGTTAATTGTTAATTGTTAATTGTTAAGTGTATTATTTAATAAATTATAAAATTATAAAAATTTAAAAGAAAGAGTATTGATAAAAGTTAAAAAGCACAGCTTTTAAACAGAGTTGAGAATTAGATGTTGAAAAAATATAAACAATAAAGAATAAAAAAGATCCGAATTTATTAGGATCATATTTTTTTTAGAGCCTCTAGTTAATTCTCCAATGAAATTTCACATTCTTTTATTACCCTTAGTTAATAAATTAATAACTAAGAATTTAAAATAAAAATCATCTATCTTTATTTTTAGTAATTTTACAATATTTAATTTGAAATCTACAAACATAAACTAACATATTTAGCCTCTCTTTTGATATCAATTTCAAGTTATTAGAGGTTCTCTAGTAAATTTTAATTAATCTTTTTTTTTTTTACTTTTTTTTTTACTTTCATTTTTAAAGTCCCTAACTCCGTTTCAAATTTTTATCTTCTTTAAACCCTCTAAGGTAAAGTTGTCAACTTTGAAAGTGATTACAAAGTGATTTTTTTTAAGAAACAAGAGGTTGATTGAAACCATTGAAAGAAAACTATAAATCTATACTTTAAAAAGCTTGGTAACTCTAAATAAAAAATAATAAAATAATGAATAAAATATTATTAATAATACCCTATATTTAATAATAATAATAACATTTTTTATTTTTTATTTGAAAATGCTATCAAAATTATTATTAATAAATCATAATTGTTAATTTTTAAAAAAAAAAATTCTAACCAATAATAATAAAACTTTAATTAACTTGGACATTATTTTTAAAGTTTAGCTAAATTGTTAATTTTTGATATATTAAATATTAATACTGAAATAAATTAAATGTTTATATACTCATTACTAGCTATTTTATAAATGCTAAAAATAGTTATAAATTAGAATAATTAGAGAAAAACTAGATATAAAAATAAAATAAAAGAAATTTTTTATTTATTTGATATTACTATAAACTTTTTTTACTAATTACTGATTGTTATTAAAATATAAAAAAGTTTTTATTTACAATAGTGATTTTTTTTATAATTAAAAACAAGTTTTATATAAAAAATTTAATTATAGCAGCACTATATCTATAACATTTCAATTTTAAAAAAATTAATTTTATAATAAATAAATAAATTTTAAATAAATTTTTAATAACTATAAATAAATTTTTAATAACTATAAATAAATAAATTGAATTATTAAAAAATATTAATATATTAGCAATATAAAATTATTTATATTAATATTTATAGCTTAAATTTTAATTAATTTAATATAATAAGTTACTCTAACAGTTTAAACATTAAATTTTTAGAAACTTGAGTAAAAATAAAAAAAGGTGTGGATTAGTTTAAAAGCTTAATTCAAATTTTGTTCAATTTTGATTTTAGCAAAAATTACATATTAAACACCAAATGCTACAAAAATAGTTACATTTTTGCTTAATTTTAAATTATATATTAAAACGTTTTTTGTCTATTATTTGACTAATATTTTTTTTAAATTTATGCCACAGAAAATGGTCAAAAAATGAAATTAAAAAATTTTATTTCTAATTTTAATCAAGCTTTTAAACTTGCTTATATTAAAAATTAGAATTTATTATTAATCGGACTATTAATCAAAATAAATTACTGTTTTTTAGTTGTTAATTAAAATGTTTTAATTGCTTTATTTTAATAAATTATTTTTTATACATTATTATTAAATTTTATTAAACGTAGAATTGGGCATTTCTAATTTCGCATTTACTGAGTTGAATTATAATGACTTTATCTATTTTATATTAAGTAAATACCAAATTAAAAATGCCCAATTTTACGCTTAAATTTTTTTAGTATTAGTTAAATTGAAAATTCAGTTTCAAATTTTCAATAGTAATTGACTAATAATGATTTTAGATTTTACGTTGCATAAAAAACAGAAATAAAAAACAAAAAAACGATTTTAGTCTTTGGGTATATCAAAAAAATTATTTGAACAAATGAATTTAAATTATTTTCAATAATTGATTGACCTGTTCAATTTTTTTTCTTGATATAGCCATGAAAGATTCAAAATACTGTATTAAAGAGTGTAGTAAAGCAGATGTAGTTTAAAGAACAGTTTATAATTGGTTATAATTATAATAAGAAATCAATTGAAAAGTATAAAAACTAACAATTAAAGCTTTAATTTAATTATATAATATATCTACAATTGATTTTAAAATATTAATATCAAAGTAAATTCAATATTGGACATGTATTTTATAAATGGATTTTAGTTAATAAAATTATTTAAAATACTGTAGTAAATAATTAAGATATATTATATATAAGAAAGTACAATTTTTCCTCTTTTTCTATAATTGCTTCAGAGCTCCCTTGTGACTATAAAGCATTCAACAATATATATTACATACATAAAACTGTCAACTGATAATATTATGCCCCACTTAATATTGTTCAAATTTTACTTTAAACTGAAATTGTGAGCAATGAAGTGGAACTTTTTTAAATCCGCGATTGGTTCACTTGAAATTTACTATTTCTATCAATTGCATACTTTTTTAATCCTCTAGCATGCTAATCATTTTTTAAATTTTTATTCCTTTAACACTTAGTTTTTTTATTTTTAATTATAAAATTACTTGAGTGTCCCCCCATCTTTAAATTTTATCAAAAAAAAAGGTGGAATTAGTTTAAGCTAATTTTAATTATTTAATTTATTTTTATTGATATATTATAAAATTAAGTTCAAGTTATTCAATAGTTAAAATATGAAAATTGATATTAAGTAATTTTAGAAATAAATTTTTATTTTTTTATATGAAAAATATTGGTAAAAGTATATGATTGTAACAGTAAAAAAATGAATTACAAAAAGATTAATGTTTTTAGATAAAATAACTATTAATCGAAAAAGTTTCTGTATTAGAAAATTCAAATATAAAAATTATTATTGTAATCAATAATTTTGTCTTTTTTAAGCATGATTATTTATTTACAAGTAAAAAATAAACTTAACTCGCTTATTTAAAACCATAACCTCACTTCAACCTTTGCAATATAATTTTACTCCACCCAAACGCCCCTTATTTGCTAAATTTCCTTCTAATGTAATAAAGTATATTAACTTTCCGTTATGAATCTTATTCATCCTCTCTTCCACTCGATTCTACTTTGAAATCGTTGAATAAGGAGTTAAATTATTATTAACGTTCATCCATTTACTACTTTTAAATTTTCCTGTTTTAAAATAATTATTATAAGCTTCATAGTTTCGATCAAATGCAATTTCTTTATTAAAATTGATAAATGAATCATATAAACTTTGATCTTGATGTGAGATTATAATATTATCATTATTTTTACTGATATTGGAATAATAAGAGTATTCAAAATCATCGTTAATAATATTGTTTATATTACTAATATCATTGTTATTTATATTACTAATATCATTATTATTTATATTACTATTATCCATTTTTCCTATATTTAAATATTGTTTATAAACATCTAATTGTTTATCATCTAATTCATTATTTAAATTTTCAACAATCGTTTTAATTTCAGATTCTGGTAAACTTAATAATTCCTGCCTTTGATTACTCAATATTTTTTCTTCTTTGTTTAATATTATATTAGATCTTCTACCTTTCCCATCTTTAATAGTTTTATTACTATTGGATAAAGAAAACCATTTACCAAATCGAACTATATTATTTTCTTTATTTGATTGTTCATTATTATTATTATTATTACTATCAATTGTACTATCTTCATTATTAAAGTTCTCCAAAGTATTGAGTTTGTTTTTATAAACAATAAATGGGGAATAAAACATATCTCTCATTTCACTCCCGTTATTATTATTATTAGTTTCATGACTATTTCTAATAATATCCGTTCCATTTAAATTAAAACATAATAATTTATTAAATGAACTAAATTGATAGGGTTTATAATATTCTAGCCAGTATATAGGATAATTATTCATTTTCATCGTTAATATTTTATCTTTTTTAAAAAATGTAGTTGTTTGTAGCATTATTTTATATTCAATTTCTTGACTATTTAACCAGTTAATATAACTAAATTAAATTAAATTAAATTATTATTATTATTATTATTATTATTATTATTATTATTATTATTACTAAAATACTTACTTTCTATATTTGAATTTCATGGAAGGTGGATTATGTAAATAATAATCTGTAGGAAGTTCCCATAACTTTGGTCCTTTTTTACCATCTACTTTAAATTTACCTAAAAATAAATTCATACCATCTTGTTTATCTGCATCTACAAATGAATTTGTATAAAATCTTCTAATAGCTTCAACAATATCTCTTGAATGGGATGACCAATTACGATTATTATTTCTATAAGTTGCCATAGTGTTAACTAAATTAGATCCTCCATATTGTAATGCTAAAGTATCCCCATGATCATGATACATTTCTGTTAACATATCAACTGCATCACAATCAAATGGTAAATAAGTATCCATTATAACTCCTAATGCATGTAATTGATGAGATAAAGCACATTTACCTAAATAAATGAAATATTATTATTATTATATTATTAGCCTATATTAATATACCAATTAAAAATTGAGCTGCATTAGTACGGTCAATACAATCAATACAATTAGTACGTACAATACCATTCTGTAATAAAAATTTGTATTGTTGATTATTATTACTTTTAATATTAAAAATAAAATGATTTCATTAGAATATATCATTAGATAAATAACAATGATAATACACTTACTCTTTCTCTTTCTCTTTATTACTACTCCAAGCGTATAGTTCCGCCCCTGAATGAAAAAAATTCGTTTGTTGTAAAGCATCTTCAGCAAAATTTTCTAAATATTCAATAACATCTTCGTCTGGGCTAAATAAAAAAATAATCCAATTTTAATAGCCAATATTCCATTTAATTTTTATAAAGGAAAATATTATTACCTTTTAGATGCTCTTGACATATCCCATTCCACATAATATAATTGATTTTTATCTTCTTCTTCAACACAAGATTTCAAATATTCAATAGCTTGATTAAACTCTTTTAGTAATTTACTTTCCCTTGGTGTTTTTTCTTTTCTTTTAATTAGATTTAACACAATAACTTTATTCCCATATCTCAAAAACAAATCGTTAAAATGACCAGCTGCCATTGTTGCAAAAGGATCTCTTTTTAATATATGGATACTTGGTTTAGGTGCCATATTCGAATTATCTTGACCCCAACATAAAGGAATGGAGCCACGATGTTGTAAATAAGAGGTATAGTTTGGATTGAGTTGATTATCTACAATGAGACTAGTGATAGTACTATCATTTACAATTTGTTCTGTTTCTACTTCATTGGCTACCTGACCTTCTTCATTACTACCACGTTTTAAAAAACGCGCTCCAGCGAAATAACGTGATCGTCGAGCTATGAGAGTTATATAAATACTACGACCTAAAATGGAAATTCCTATAGTTAAAGTTAAGGAGTTGTATAAAATGAACAAAATAACATATAATAAATAGCTTACTAGCTTGATCCAAAAAACCATGAATTAATGGTAATATCCAAGGGGAAGAATTTAATAAACATTTTTTACCAAAACCATTTTTTAATAAGTGGTGATTCCAAACAAATCGAGTATTTATATTAAAATCATTATTAATTAAATCATTAATATTATTTTGTAAACTTTGAGTTAAATTATAATTATAACTAAAATAAAAGTTTTTTGAGAGATCGACATTAGAGAAAATATTAATGTATCTAAAGAAAGATTATAATTTAATTAAAAATAATGTATTATTATTGATTATTACCTTTCTTCTTCGGATTTATTTTCAATTTTATTAAATGGCTCTGAAATATCTAACATTGTTGTATCTTCAATATGATAAATATAACTACCACCAATACAAGCAATGGCTTTTCTTTTTGTTATCAAGCATATATAATAGCCTTGAGTAAATTTAACAAACCCTTAAATTAAAAGTCAATTATGGTTTTTGATCATAAAAATCTAAACTTTTATAGAATAAATAAACTTACCAACCAACCCAAAACAATTAAGAACCCTGGTCAAACCACCAATATGTTGATTACCCAAATGAATCCTTAATAATAAATCACTACATTCTTTAGATGTATAATCTACGTTATCAAAACTTAAATTTAATTCTTTAGGAGTAGTTCGATCGATTTTTAATATTCGATAATTTTCATAATAATTGGAGCCAACGATATATAGTCGGGTTTTCGTTTCATAAATCGTAATTTTATTAAAGGTTTCCATTTTTTTAAATCGTCGTGGTTTAGTTATTGGGGAAGATTTTTCACTATGTGTGGACGGCATCTTTTGTTGGTGATATTTATTGAATATTGTCGTTTGATATTATTGAATTAAAATAAATATAAAAAATTTTAAGATTGAATTTTATGACGTGATATAAAATTCTCAATCCAATAAAATTGAAGATAAAATATAACGATCCACATTCAATTGAGATATAAATTATTTGGTTGATTTTGTTTTTCAAAAACCATCTTTTTATTGAAGCAAAGAAAAATGGCAACCCAAACAACTAAAGACCATGGTCAACCAATCCATGAACGTATGATTTCCTTCCTCACTGATTTACAAGATCGCATTGTGGATGAACTTAAACTCCTCGAACCTACTCTCACTCCCAAAGTAGATGAATGGACCCGAGGGGACCACCGAGGGCGCATCATCGTCTTCCAAGATGGTAGCACCTTTGAAAAAGCAGGTGTGACCATGTCGATTGTCAAAGATAAACTCAGAGAAGCCAGACGACAACAATTGAATGCCCGTGGGTGGAAAATTCCAGAAGGAGAGCATCCCTATTTAGCTACTGGATTATCTTTAGTATTTCATCCAGTGAATCCATTTGCTCCAACAGTTCATTTAAATTATCGTTATTTTGAGGTAAATGATAAAAATAGTGAAGAGCCATTAGTTTGGTGGTTCGGTGGAGGTAGTGATTTAACACCAAGTTATTATTTTGAAGAAGATGCAATTCATTTTCATAGGGAGATTAAAAATGCATTAGATAAGCATGGAGAACAATATTATCCTAAATTTAAAAAATGGTGTGATGAATATTTTTATTTACCTCATAGAGAAGAACATCGTGGTATCGGTGGTATTTTTTTTGATGATTTGACAGGTGAAGAGTACAATAAAGATGGTCTTAAAGGTGGAAAAGAGGCCGTCTTTAGTTTAGTTAAAGATAGTGCTAATGCTTTTATACCCGCTTATTTCCCAATAGTTAAAAAAAGAAAAGATACGGAATATAATGAGAATAATAAAGTATGGCAACAATTGAGACGTGGTAGATATGTGGAATTTAATTTAGTTTATGATAGAGGTACTCATTTTGGTTTAAAAGTGCCAGGTATTAGAGCGGAAAACATATTGGTTTCTTTGCCTTTAACAGCTAGATGGGAATTTGATCATCAACCTGAAGAAGATTCAGAAGAAGAAAAAAGTTTATTGGTGTTGAAAAAAGCTCATGATTGGTTAAAATTGGAGAACGAATAAGACATATAGCAATATTAAAATATACTAAATAAAAATAAATAAATTGTGATAAATATTCTAAATTTTCATTAGTATGTTTTATTTTACTCTATTTTTATTACTATATGATTAACCCCCATGTAAAGTAGAAATAAATACAATATCATCTTTATCTTGAATTTCATAATCTGTTTCACCTTCTAATTCCCAATCACAATCATTGATAAGGACTAAGATACCAGGACGACTAGAGAAATCATTTATATTAATAAAAAATATATAAACAAACGATCAGGTTAAAAAAGAATGTATATAAATAAATTATGATAATAATAATAATAATAATAATAATAATAATAATAATAACTTACACAGTATCATCCATAACAAATAATTCTTCTCTTTCTTTTAATAAATTATTTTTAACAAAATGAATCAAATCTTTCATTGTAAAAGCAGAACCTTGGGAATTTTTTGATGGAGTAGTGATGCTGACTTTGGTTTGATTATCAAACAATAATTCCATACCACCACTAAGTTGTTAAAAACGAATAAAATAAGAGGGATTAGTTATGATAAGGGCTGGTAAAATAATATTAAAAGTACCTAAAATTCACAGTTATCTTTAATTCAGCTTCCATTTTTTATATCTTTATAAAATCCAAAATAATAAAAAAAGTAAAATACTCCAATGAGTTATCCAACCCTATTAACTCTTAAAAAAACTGGGATTCCAATCAAAAAAAATCTTAAAATCATGCAAATAAAAGCGCTTTTACTAAACTCATTACAACTGTAGCTCATCAATCTCTTCTTTTTGAATGATCTTAGAAATCATCCTTAGCATCTTATTAACGCCCATAATAATCTTGTATAAAATATATCAAGCCTTTCGAGATCAAATGAAGAATAATCAATCCATATCAGCGAATCCTAATCAACAAGAGTTGCGTAAAAAAATACAAGCTATTTATAATGATCAGTCAATAAAGAATGAAGAAAAAGCAAAGTTGGTTCAAGTAAGATATCTATTTATTTTAAATTTGTAAATGTAAAATGGGATCATATTTTGATAATTAAATTAGAAATTGATGAGTGGTAATAAAACTATTAAAAGACAAACTTCAGAAGGAGAATGGGAAGATATATTAGATGAAGACGATGTAAGTTTAGTAATAGCAATAAATTCCCTTCAATAAACTTTGAATTCTTACTATAGTCTGACTATTCCAATCCGTTAGGATGTAAACATTATAGAAGAGGAGCAAGGATATTAGCTCCATGTTGTAATAAATTATATTCTTGTCGATTATGCCATGATGAAGTTAATGACCATGTCATGGACAGGTAAGTTTTAATATAACATGTCAGCTATAAAAAAAATTGATTTTATTTTTTAATTTGAAAAACAATAGACACCAGGTGGCTGAGATGATGTGTAATTATTGTCATTTACAACAATCAAGTTCCCAAACTTGTACTGGATGTAAGAAATCTCTTGGTCATTATTATTGTAACAAATGTAACTTTTGGGATGATGATCAAACAAAAGATATTTATCATTGTAATGATTGTGGTATTTGTAGAATGGGAAAAGGGTTAGGTATTGATTTTCAACATTGTGATAAGTGCAATTTATGTATGGCTAAACAATTATTTAATGGTCATAAATGTATTGAAAATAATAGCAAATCGAATTGTCCAGTTTGTGGGGAATATTTGTTTACATCAACTAAAGAAAGTATTTTTATGGTAAGTGGGTTATATTAATTAGGTTCTTTTATAATTTAAGCTTAATTTTATATCTCTCTAGAACTGTCAACATATGATTCACAATTTGTGTTTCCAACAATTAATAAGAGAATCTTATCAATGTCCCATCTGTTCCAAATCACTCGGCGATATGACAAGGTATTTTGAATTAATCGACAAAGAACTCGAAAACCCAATGCCTTTAGAATTTCGAACTAAAAGGAGTAATATAATATGCTGTGATTGTGAAAAAAAGAGTGTAGCTAAGTATCATTTTATTTATCATGCTTGTCAATATTGCGGTTCTTATGCAACAAAGGTAATGAATACCTTTGTCTCAAACCATCCAAAGGCGGTGGAGTATGGGGACTTGGAAGAGGGGGTTAAGTATTGTTATAAAGGTAGAAGGGGAGAAGGTTTGGAGGATGGAAGCTCAGAGGATGGAATAGAGGGGGAAACAGACGAGGAGGTGGACGATGATGTTGATTCACTGGATTAATAATTTTTTATATGTGATTTGTATAGTTATAGTCCTTTTTTCAAGTTTTTTAAAATATTAATAAATTTTTTCAAGTGTTTTATGAAGATTAATGTTATATAATTATGTAGGGAAGTTAGCTTACTTTAAAATAGGGTTAAATAGTAAAAGACAACAATTGAGAGGGTTTTTTTGATTATGTTGATGTTAGTTAAACTAGTAATAAAAGCAGTTTATAATAATATTATTGTAATCTATTGTTAGATTAGGATAGGGGAGGGTTATTTTATATTTTACTATATCCATTTTTTGGATTTTTTTAAATAAAAAACAGCTACGCTAAAAAATCGTCATACCCTTTTTTTAAAATTATTGACATATTTTCAGAAATTTATAGCAAATATTTAACTCCAATTAGCATACTTTATCAAAACAAACAAATTGATTTTATCAAAATAGGGCAAAGTTGAAATATGAGTATCGTACTACTTTTTAATTAAATGTGAATATGATTTAAATATTAGAAATACGTATATTATAAAATGAAAAAATAATAAAATGACATAAAACATGTCATATTTTTATCTTTGGCTTATCATGGAGTTAATGTTTTAATTAAGCTTTGCCTTACAACATTGAAGTTAATAGCGATATGGTGATGTTTTCTTTAGTTTCATCATTTTTTCCATCTTTTAAGCGCTATTTGAGCAGAAAAATAGTTAGTAAAATTCTTAAATGCAAAAATACATCCCCATATATTATCGTTGTTTTGAGCTTAGTATAAGCTCATGATGTATTAATTTTAAGAATATTCTTCTTTTTCTGATGATAACAGCTAAATTACATAAACATACCAGTAAGAATTTTCTTATTATCAGTTACAGTAACACATTTATAAAGCATGAATTAACGTCAATAATTTAAAAAAAATTAAACAATTACTGTTTTTAAGGCTTTTAATGAATTTCAATGAAAAGTTTATGATCAATTAACAAATCTTAATTCTGTGATAACCAATCACTATTGGCGATGAAGTGCATACTTCCAAAGCCATAAAAGTGAATTTCAAATTTCAAATAAATTAGCTTTTGAACTAAAGCAGTTTATTGGTCGCTAAAAATATAACAATAACATCTAATTTAAATTATAACTGAAAATAAATTAACAAGAATAAAAACAAAATGATTTAATCCTCATTTTTTAATATATTTAAATAATCCTTTTTTTGCTTCTATTCTACTTAATCTTCTCCTTAAATTTGTCTACTTATTTTAACCATCATGTACAATCAAAATGATAATAATGTTACTTTAAGTCCTCCACCACTTATATATAATCGAAGGCTTTCAAATTCGAGTTCTGACTTATCAGTTAATTCACAAAATTCAAGCAGATCACCTATTACACCAACTACTGACAAGCTGGATTCTAACGTAAGTACAGAAAGTACCGAAAATAGTAGTCCTAAAAGTACCACTAAGAAAACCAAAGGCTTTTTATCTAATTTATGGTCTTCTTTTATACCAAAAAAAGAAGAAAAAGAAACGTATGAGGGTCCTATTTTAGAATCGAATTATAAAATTAAAAAAAGAATAATAGCTAGAGGATCTACTGGATTAATTGGTTTAGTAACTTCATTAAAAGAGGGAGATTCCGGAAAAGTAATGATTGTTAAACGATTTTCAAAGCCTCGATGGGGAGAAACTCATAAAGATATAGAACAAAGAGTAGGCAATGAATATTGTATATCATCAGCTTTAAATCATAAAAATATTGTCAAAGTTTATGATTTGGTAAAAGATAGTAATTCTCATTGGTGTCAAATTATGGAATATTGTTCAGGTGGTGATATGTGCCATATAATATCAAATGGTATTTTAAATAAACCAGAAGCCAATTGTTGTTTTAAACAACTATTAAATGGGATCAAATACTTACATGAAACTGGTATTGCACATTGTGATATTAAACCAGAAAATCTAGTCATGGATAAAAATTGTGTACTAAAAATAACAGATTTTGGTTGTGCTGTTTCTTTTTGTTCTGGTTTTAATACCCCTTGTGATGTAGTTATGGGCATCCGTGGGTCGTTGCCTTATATGGCACCTGAAATGATTACTAAAACTTCAGACTCTGATAAAGGATATGATGCTAGACTTATCGATATTTGGTCCTGTGGTATAGTTTATTTAACAATGATTAATTTAAGAATCCCATTTAATAAAGCCGATGAACAAGATAGAAGTTATAAAGAATATATCAGCACAAGATTTGATAGTAAAAAATGTAAGATGTTTGAAAAGCTCAACAAAGATGCTAGGGAAATTATTGTAAAAATGCTTGAACCTAGCCCTAATTTTAGAAGTGGCCTTAAGGAGATTATGGACTCAAATTGGTTCAACTACTTGGAAGTTTGTGAATATGGTCAATCTAAAAGTAGTCATCATCAACATTTTGCTTGTGATTATCAACCTGGAAATTGTCGTAAAAACTAGTGTTAATTTTATAACTTGTTCAGTTTTTTTGTAATTATTTAACAGAACTAAAATTAAATAATAATTTATTAACTCAATAATATTTACTTATCTTGCTACGCCTATATTCATCAGTTTATTATCATTTTTTTATTAATAAATAGTGTTGTTAAATATTTTGATCATTTATATTTTAGTTTGTTGATATTTGCTTTTTATATTTTGCTATTACAACTTGGCCTAGATTACATAAACTATTTAGTCAAATAATCAAATAAAGATTTGTTGACTAACAACAGTTAAATTTGAACAAGTATTATTTAAAGTTGATAAAACAAAGCTCTTTAATTGGTACTTTTTACACTCCTTCAATCACGCTTCATTTATGACGTAATTGACATTAACTGAGTTCATAAAATAAGAAGTTAGCTTTTAAGTGTTTTAGTTATATAAGAGAAATTTCGGTACTTGGTGTGAGTAGTTTATGTAAAATTGATATATTAAAATTAAATAACATTGATCTTATTAGCTAAAAATGGGAGATAATAGCGAATTTAATATATATGATGATGTAGGTTTCGATGCAGAAGGGTTGGAGGATCTAGTAAAATTAAATACGAATATTTGATTAAGATTAACAACTAAATTAATAACAGGATAATACTTATGATGAGCCAGCAGTTTTTAAATATGAGAAAGAAGAAAAACCAGATATACAAGAAGAAACTACAAAGGTGATTTGTGTTTTTTAATTTTACAAACTTTTTACAACTAGCTTAAAATTTCTTGTTTTCATTCTTCTTTATTTTTCTTTAATTATATTATTTTATTCATCTTATTTTCCCTTCATTTATCGGCTTATTATAGCCCACCACATCCACCTTAGACCAACCTTCGAGCACTCATATTTCATATAATGACAAGAAAGAAGTGAATGTTTCTGATGATAGAAAGCATTCTTATCCCAGTAATACCTCACAAAACGACTATAATCGTGATCAAAATAGATTATATAATTCTAATCAATCACATTCTCAACATCATAATGGTAGTTTGATTTAATAGTCAATAAATAGATATTTATACTAAATTTATAGAATCACCTCAACATCATACTTTTGTAAGAGGCTCAGTTTCAGCAGCTCTACATCTTGCAAATTTACATTGGGTAAACTAAATATACTAATCTATTTATAGTTTATTTTTATAATCAAATTTTTTATATTAACTATTTTAAATTAGTGGATTACTGAAGATGATATACGTAAAATAGTTAGCACCACTGTGGATGAGAGATCTCTAATCAATTTGACATTTCAAGAATTAAGAGTCAATGGAAAATCTAGAGGTTTGGCTTATTTACAATTTAAGGATCCAGAGACTTGTAAAATTGTTAAAGAAAAATTAGAAAACTAGTAAGTTGAAAGTTAAATTTCATATTAAAGATAAAGGTTAAAACATATTTATTTAGTCCTATCGATGGTCGTAACTGTACAACCAATTATACAGCTGTAACTACTCACCCTTTTAAAGCATCAAATAATAGTATGTTTCAGTATACTATTTTTTCTTTTTTATTAATTATTCGATTAGCTAATGGACGTCAAAAGGATAACAATGGACAAAATCAAAATAATCAACGTAATCGTACAAATATTAACAGCAATAATAACCAAAACCAATCCAATTCAGGATATCAGCAACGTAATCGAGTTCATAATAACAATAATTTAAACCAAGGTAACAGTTATGGGCAATTAAATGGTATTTCACAAAATGCAGGGGGTTCATATATAGGAAATCCAACTTCTAGCAATTGGAATCAACAAGGAACTAATACTTCTACAAGAGATATTTCAAACAATAGTTATGGTGATGGAAATTTAGGAAATAATAATCATCGTTATAATTCAAGTGGCCAAAACAATCATAATTATAACGGATCAAATGATAGATACAATTCACATAACAATTTAAATTCTAGCCGCAATCAAGGTTATAACCATGGTCAACATAGAGATGAATATAATAATAAGTAAGCTACTAAGTATAAATTGTTTTTTGTATTAAATTTAATATTATATTTAAGGCGAAGCTTAGCCAATGATAATTCCCGTAGTTCACGTCGTCGATATGATTAAGTTTTTAAAAAACAGGAACTCAATTATTTAAGTGTTAACTTTACCACCTGTCAGCTTAAGCCTAAGCCTAAGCCTTAAAGCCTATTTTTAAGGATAATTTATTTTACCTCCATTTTTTATAATAATACTATTTTTATTGAGCTTACATTTTTTATTACCTTCATTCTGTTTCCGAAACTTAATTAATTTGTCTTGTTTTCTTTTAATTTGATGTTTTAATAAATTTAAGTGCGTTGAGCAGATGCTGTCGTTGGTTTGGAAGTCAGGGCTATAAGAATGAGTTGTGTTTAAAATACAACTTAAAGGAATGACATTTTGAAATGATATAGTTTCACTTAAAATAAGCAAGACTTTTCTTGAGTTGAAATAGTTCGATAAGAAAACTATAGTTAAATAAGTATAATATTACTGTTATAATTTGGTTTATTATTTTAAAGTCAAATTACTTCTCGTTTTGTTTATAAAACTTTTTTATATTATTTTAGTCAACAATTTTCAATTTCAAAAACCCCCTGTAATGGAATTATTAAGTGACTAAAACCTCCAACTATTAACCATATTCTTCTAAAGGCCTTGAGTTTGAGCCTTAGCATAAGTCAGAAAAAGTCAGCTTTTTAAATTAATAGTATTTTGATACCTATTTTAATAGCTTTAACAGATCTTCTAAGTAAAAAATACATATCGATAATTTTTATTGATTTCAGTAAAGCTTTAGAAAAATTCGATAAATTCTTAATACTGCTTTAAAATATTTATTGGTTTTGATAAGCTACTTAAGTCTCAAATTAGCTGGAAGCGCTTTGAAATCAAAGTACCATCTACTTTCGTTTAAACTCTTCAAATCTTACAAGTATAAAATATTATTGGGCTCAACCCCTACCCTTCTAGAGCGCTCCCACTGGTGCATGAGTTCCCTAGGTTGGTTGATTTAAGCTTTTATTTTTTATGTCAATAAACTAAACACTTAGGGCTAATCCCTTTCAGAGAAATAAGTGTTCTGTTTAAGGATTGATAATAGCCTTTCCAATTCTTTTTTAAAAGGGATGCTATTAAATGAACTAAAATTAAAGCATAAATTTATAAAAATTAAGGTGTGGAATTGTTTAAAGTTTACAAGATAATATTATAATATTAATCGCTACTATTATTATTAACGAATGTTAAGGAATTAATAAATAGCTAATTGATTATATTGGTGGGATAGCTCATTAAACATTATTAGTATCAAAGAGTGAATGTTTATAAATTAATGTTATTTAAATTGGGAACTTTCTATTAAAAGATAAAAGTTTGAATCATTAAAAAAAGAACTATTATTAAAGAAGTATTATATATCACATTTGGTTTAATGTTTGTACTAAGATGATAAACTTCTATCCAATAGTTTCGGTATTCTCACAATATATGAAATTCTAAATAATTGAAGTCATTTATTGAGTATAAATTGATAACTACCTAAACAAAGTAAACAATAAATTAATATATAACAGAGGGCTGAGATATAAGAACATAGTATTGGATTTATAAGTTTTGAATTGAACTTAAAGGCCACAATCCTCTAAAAAAAGACAAAACAATACAAGGCTTTTTCGAAAGTTCCCGTATATTTTTAAGCAGTGTTGAAAATAAATTTGCACACATCAAAATGTACAAAATTAACTGCAAACAATTTTCCTAGAATTTCTAAACTTTAATATGATTAAGTTAAATTTTATACATCTGACAGATGCGAAATTATTTTCCATTCTAATCAATTATACATAATTTATCAAAAAGCCTTGTATGAACCTAAGCTTAGTATCAAACATTGAATTGTATTATTTTTAATATTTATAATTTATAATTCTACTGAAATTTACTTTGAATAGAAGGAATATCATTTAAATATTCTATTTCAATATATAAAAATATAGTTATAGAACAATTGTCTTATAACTATTATATTTGCAATTATAAAGAAAATGAAGCAAAAGCCTATAAAAACCCTCGGATCCCACCTCAATAATACTATAAAACATTTTCTATTAATTATTGATTGATTAATACTACTTTGTAATAAACTTGACTCTAATTATTGATTAATTAAAAAATGAAATTCCTTAACTTACCATCTGTACTCTTTATCAGCTCCTTCTTGCAGATTGTAACCTCCCAGATGATTACCCAATGTACTCAAAATGGTGTATTTGCTTTAACTTTTGATGATGGTGTAACTCAATATAGCGAACAGATGCTAGACATCTTAAAAGAAAAAGGCGTCAAGGCTACTTTCTTCTATATTGGTTCCAACCTAGAATCCGATGAACAGAAAAAAACAGCTAAACGTGCTTTTGATGAAGGTCATCAGATTGCTTCACACACTTGGAGTCATCCTGAATTATCAAAATTATCTGCTGAAAAAGTAAAAGAAGAGATGCAAAAGACAGAGGATAACATTGAGAAAGCTATTGGAAAGAAAGTTCGGTATATGAGAAATCCGTTTTTAGATTCTAGTGAAGCGGTTGACAATATCTTAAGAGGGATGGATTATATTCAAGTTGGCGTCAATTTAGATACCTTTGATTGGAAAGTGAAAGATACTGACCCAGCTAAAATCTTCTCAACGATTGATGATGCTATGAAAACAGCTGATGTTAATAATCAATCATTTATCTCTTTACAGCATGATTTAACGGACCCTAAAGTAGCTAAGATTGGTGAAATTATTGATATCATTCGCTCTAAAAACTTTAAATTTGTTACTTCGGAAGAATGTTTAGGTAAAGGACCTGCTTATAGAGATTCTTCGGCTAGTCCTTCTGTTCCAGTAATTCAAGAACAGAATGTTCCTCAAACCCAGCCTGATACCGATGCTCCAGTTACCCAAGAACAAGGTGTTACTCAGCAACAAGCTATTCCTCAGGAGCAAGCTTCTCCAGCATCTGAAGACTCTGAAGCTAACAATGATTGGGGTGAAGATGAAACGAAAGGAATCCAATTTAGAAAACTCAACTATCGTAAACATAGTAGACCAACTCAAACCCTTAAACCGCACCCTAAAGGTTTACCAACTTCTATTCCAAATATTCGCTAACCATAATTAAAGTTTAGTCTATCATACTTTTGTTTTTGGATTGTTTAAATTGTTTTTTATATACTTTAATACATATGTTTTGATATAGTAGCATATCAACGTCTTTAGTTGAATTTTTACAGTCTTTTAAATAGCATTTATGGTATTTGTATAAACCTTTTTTGATAATAACCATTTCAAAAAAGTTTGGTTAAATTTATAATATACGTTTAATCAATATACATTTTATAAAAAAATTACAACTATGAGACCATTATTTATAAGTACTTTATGTATGCCAAAAGGGAAAAACCTTACATAATTAATTACTGGTTTATTAAAAATATTAAAATTGAATTTTATTACAAATAATGTTAATGCTCTAAAAAATAAATAAAACATATGTGGATGTATTTTCGTGTTTAAAATTTTACTAACAGTTTTTCCGCATAAATAGCGCTTAGAAAATGGAAAAAGTAATAAAGCCAAAAAACACCCTCATGTAACATTTAGATTTAAAAAAACCTAAAGCTGAGGTAAATAAACAATTAGAGGCCAAATCTTTAGAATTATAAAGTTTAGAATCGCTCAATTTAATGTGTTTAAAAAGATGATCAAATATTTTACGAAAGTAGTCAGTATCTGGATTGTCAAAAAAAATTGATTTCATAGAATAAACGTGAGCTACTGCAAAACCTTCATTACCAACTTTGTAATATTTTAAAAATCTTATTAACATGCCAGACCTTTATAAAAGCCCAAAATACTTATTCAGCTCGCTATTTATAAGATAAAACTATGTAATTATCTCGATAAAAAGGAAAAAATAATTGGGGGTGTTTTTTTGGTTTCATTATTTTTTCCATTTTCTAAGCGCTATTTGTGCGGAAAAATTGTTAAACAAAAAATATACCCCCAGTTATACGTTTAAATATTTGGAAAAGTTCGAACACTTTATTAAACATATGACAATATAAATATATATAAAGCAACTTAAATTAAAACCATTTTGGAGTAGTTTATTTAAAAAATTATAATTCAAATATAGTCAAATAAGATGAAATTTCAAAATATTAAAAAAAAATTTAATTACAAAAATATGCTTTTAAATGTAACAGCTTTTAACTTTTTATTTTTTGTAATAATTATTTTACTTTTAAATTAATTTATAGCAAAATATAGCAATTACCTAAAAAATGTTTTTAAAGCTGTTATACGTAAAAATTCAAATCATATATTTAAAACTACAGAAGTAGTTTTATATGAATGGTACTCTCTCATTTCAAAGGAATTTTTCTTAGCTTTCGGCAGATTAAAAAGCTTATCAACAGGAATCAAGTTTCTCAAGTCTACCTTCCTTGATACAAGGGTTTCAATGGTAAATGATTACCCTATCTTCTCACCCCAAAGCTTTTCAATAACTCTAATTCCTTAGTCTTGCCTTTATATCTTTGGAGTCCGCTTTTTATTACTGGTTCCTCTTTTTTATCTTACTATGATTTTTTACATGAAATAAGACACTGTCCAGCTCAGGTAGGGATAAAAGCTCTTTAAAATTGATTGCTTCTAACTTAGTAACTCATCTAAAATTTAATGCTATTCTTAAATTTTTATCACAATCCAATTGAATTATTTTCTTCTACTTTTATTAAGCATAGTCATCCTGGTATCTAGTTGCTTTCACTGTTTTTATCCCATTTAATGTGTACTTTTATAGGGGTATATACTGCAACTTTATTAAGGGTTTAATGCCATTATCTAACACAGATAGTTTTATAACTATAAAAAATGTTTTTTATAAACGTTGGATGGTGTCTTGTTTCGAGTCAGAATTTTTTAAATACTTTAACAAACAATAATGCTAATTTGGTATTTACTCAGTAAGGTCGTGATTTGACTTAGTATTGAAGAAAATATTCCTATCTCAGTACCCAGTTTAAGCTCTTAATTTTCAATATACTATTTAAAATGATTTAATATCAAAAAGCTTATTCAGAATTTGTACACTTTATTATATTTGCTTTTATTGTAATATATCCATTTGATTATCATACTTTTACTTTATTGAATTTAAGTACATGGGGTATCCGAATTGGTTTCATTTTTTTATCCAATTTTAAAAACTTTGCTTAAAATTCTGTAAAAATAAATTCTTTATTAAAAACCAAAAGTACCCAACACAGTTTTAAATTATTTTATTATAATTTATATTGTGTTAGCGGAATTTCTACTAAATTTAATACAAATTCCCGGATTACCAAGACCTTTACTAATATAACTTATATATTAATATTAATCAAAGTCGTATTATGTAAATAAATATATATTTTTATAAAACTTTATTAAGAAATATTTATTATTAACTGCTTTATAGCCAACACTACAGATTTGCTATCAAATAAATAAATTATTTTAATATTATAATTACATTATTAATATATCACTAAGTTAACAAATAGCTACATGGGAGAGAGTAGTTAGCCCTAAAACTACAATTAACCATCTTTATATAATACAAGCAATATAATAATTTTTATTTATTATTATAACTACTTGCTCTTTACTTATTTATTAACAGCTATTAATAATTAAGTAATGTCAACATTTAATAATTGATTTCTATCATCAATAAGCTACTTACTTGCTTACTAAATATTGAAACTTTTGGATTTCAGTTATTTTTGTAAGATAAGCTGGGGTTAATCTTTTAATTTTTGTATTTTCTATAAACTTTATAGCTTTAATTAGAGTTATCACTTTTTTTGATCTATCAGATACTGGATAACAGTGTAGTTTATTATTAGGTTTGATAAAATGTAAATACTTTTTAATACTTTGTATTTATATTATTTTATATATATCTTTATTTCTTCCATACTTTTTAAAAATTTTATGTTTCCTATTATTAACAGTTGAGTTATTAGTTTTATTATGTTCACTAATAAAAATCTCAAATTTTGAAATCAACTAATTAATATTCTCTATTTTATTTAATGTTTTAAAACTATTTTTCCATTATGAAAGTTTTTTAAAATGTCTATCAACTATATTTTTTTATAACGCTTAGCAAAAAAATTAAGATTAATATTTAAACTACTATTTATTTTATGAATTTCTTTAAATATATAGTGTAAAAACTCTTGAGATTTAAAATGGTTTCCTGTATCTGCCCATATATTAATTTTTGTAAACTTTTTAAACAAAGGCTCTTTAGATATTAAATCAATTAAACAATCTCCTACATATGCTGAATCATAATTTAATATTTCAGATAAATAATCAAAATAAACAAAGTTTATTGTTTTATCATTTTTCAAATGCAAAACGCCAGACTTTAATACTGATATAGCTTGTTTATTATAATGATCTAAATTTATTGGATCTGGTCTTGTTCCTATTTCCATATTTTGTTTAAAATCTAGAATTATTATACAGCTTTTATTATTTAATTTTTTGATAGTTTCATTAAATATGGTTTTTTGAGTATTAATATGAAATTTACGTAATTTATATTAACTTTTTTCTTTATTAAAAGATTCTTCTATCTCTGCTTTATTTTTTGTCGCTGTGTTTATTTTATTTTCAAATAACCTTTTTCTAACTGTATACTGGGCACATATATTACATAAATCTGTTTTTTTTGTTATATTTTTAAAACTATTTAGTATATATTTAAAAAATATTAACTTGGCTACTGCTTTATCTTTTAAATCATTAAAACATTTACTGTATATCATTCTTCTACTTTTATTTAATATATATATGTTATCTGGCGAATATTTATTATCATTATTTTTGAATAGTCATATTGATTTCTACTTATATTAAATCCAAAGCTTTTACATTCATCAAAAGAATATACTGAAGCTATAGTTGATAATAATGCTACTTGCTGGTTTTTGTTTTCTGTTTCCTTTAAAGCACTAATTTTATACATTGCTTGGTTAAGTTTGTTATTATTAATAGTAAGCTTTAATAACATTTCTTTTCTTTTTTTAATTTTATTATAAAATTCCATAAACTCTGGGTTATTATGAATAGTTGTTAAAATTAATATAAATGAATTACAATGTTTATATAATGTGGTTCTCCTTATTATATTGAAATTTTTAAAATTTTTATTTTGAAGTCTAGCTATAAAAGCTTGCATTTTGTTTTTATTTTAATAAAAAATAAAGTCAAATAATTATATATTTATGTCTTATATATCTATTAAAAAGTTAATAAAAAAATACAAAACACTGTGAAATATCGTTTCATCAGCTCTATGATTGATTATCGCATAATAATCACTTAACTTGTTTACAAAACTAGTTGGAGTATAAAAGAGATTATTCAACATGATAGCTCGAGGCTTTTTAATTGAATTGTTCCCTAATATTGTACTTTTAATAAAGCCACTAAGTCTTGTAATATTTTACGTAGATTTTACAGCAATGTTTTATATTCTATTTGTTTTACATAGCTCATAGCTTATTGCGTATTACTCCTATTGATTTAAGTCTATCTTAGCTACATAAACTAAGGCCTTTTGACTTACGGCCAGTTAATTGAGCTAGGACTACTTTTTAACTGCAATCACTGAGTACCAACTTTCACAAAAATATAATTAAAAAAATAAAATAAATGAATAAAATAAAATAAGTCTTTTAAGTTAAATTTTTATATTTGATTTTAAGCTTTTTAAATTTAGCTAATCATATATTAAGACTTACAAATTTAAAAACTTAAAATTTGGATTAATTTCTAGTTAAATTCTGAAACCAATTCGGACACCCTCATATATTAAATAAAAGTAGAAGAATGATATATGGCAAATATTTTAATGATTTAAAAGATAAAGCAGTAGCTAGGTTAATGTTTTTTAAATATATACTAAATAGTTTTAAAATTATAACAAAAAAAACAGATTTATGTAATATATGTGCCCAGTGTGAAATATTGGTTTATCAGCTCTCGGATTAATTATAACATAATAATCATTTAACTTGTTTACAAAGCTAGTGGTAGTCTTGTAACCAATTTAATCGTAAATCATGTGGTATAATCAATTCAGAGTTCCTTGTTTTGATTTGCTGTGAGAATTTCTAACTTCATATTGCAAAGAGTATGAAAGAGATTCTTCAACATGACAACCCGAGGCTTTTTAACTGAATTACTCCCTGATATCGTACCATTAATAAAGCCTCTAAATCTTTCTGACAACATCTTACGTAGATTTTACAGTAGTATTGTCTATTCTCTTTATTTTACATAGTTCGTATCTTATTATGTATTATTATTATTCATTTAAGTCCATATTAGTTACATAAACTAAGACCGTTCGACTCAAGGCAAGTTAATCAAGCAAAAACTGCTTTTAACTCCAACCACTGAGTACCAACTTTCACAGTATTTATTTACATAATACAACTTTGGTTAGTATCAATATATAAGTTATATTAGTAAAAGCCTTGGTAATCCGGGAATTTGTATTAAATTTAGTAGAAATTCCGCTAACACAATATAAATTATAATAAAATAATTTAAAACTGTGTTGGGTACTTTTGGTTTTTAATAAAGAATTTATTTTTACAGAATTTTAAGCAGTTTTTAAAATTGGATAAAAAAATGAAACCAATTCGGACATCCCCATATAATGTCTCTGAAAATTATGCCAAAATATTAATACTTTTCAATTGCTAGTTGTTGAGAAATTAGCATCCAAAGTTGAGTGTGTTTCGATTTTCGGGACAATTTTTAGAGATATGGTATTATTTCAATCTTTACTCTATTTTGATATTGATTTATAAAAAAACATAAACAATTAACTTTTAAAAGTGTCATTATATGTGAGAACTCCGAAACATGATACAATATTGTAAGAGTAAAATATGTTCAACTATAAAATTGTAGTAAAGGTATTATTATTTTACCACATATACCAAGCTCATCGATATAAATGTATGAAATACAAATATCTGCTAGAAAGGTACAAGTTTTCATAGCACTCATCGTGTTTTCAGCTATTTCTAAAATAATTTTAGAGCTATATGGCTGACTTACATAGAAAGTAGGTTAATTTACTAAAATTCACATTGGTCTTTGCAAATTAGCAAAACACGTTTGTAATGTTGGCGAATCTAGTAACTTCCCTGGTTAATCATTCATTCCAATACACGATATAGTATAATAATAATCTTAAATCATAAATTAGTTTCCACTTATTTATACTCATGCAATCATTTAATAGAATCTCTACCAATTGAATTGTGTTAAAATGTCTAATTCCTGTGCGATGTATGAATGGTTCCTGTATATAAAATGTAAAGAAATTTTTATAGAAAGGTGTGTTTCCTATTCTTTCTCCATCCTTTCTGATTTGATGCTTTAATCACCCCTTTCGTTTTTTTAAATATCTTACAGATCTATACTCTAAATTTGTTTAAAATATAGACAATTTAGATCCCACTTGTGTATGCGCTATATAGTTAAACAGTGTCCAAATATAATGTAGACAATATTTGCTTTATTGATAAATATATAAATTTTATGAATATTCTACAATTCTTTTGTCAAGAATATTAAAAGTGAATTACTCCAAGTAAAAACTCCTTTATAATTATAGACTCTTAAGCTTAGCATAAAAATATAATAATGTTGTCAACACGCCATGAAAGAAAATTAGAAATTAATCTCATATAATGAAATGTAACGAGTAAGCTTGGGTATATGATTTTATCCATTATATTAAATGGTAAGGTTGTTATGCTATAATGTAATAAGTAATCCATTTAAAATACGAATAGCGTTTGTTATATTTTAGCAATTGAAAATGTTTTTTAGCGTGTTATATTTTCATTTTACAGATAAGAAGTTAAAATAAAAGCAATTCAAATTTATATTACAAATTATTTATAATATATTAATTATGTTTTGGAATAGAGGTGGGTTTACATTTACGAGAACTATGAGGCTTTGGTGTAACAACTTCATATTTTCCACCTTGGGGTTTACCTTGATTTAAAGGAATAGATTGAGTAGATGTACTTGATGGAATGTATGTGCTAGATGGAGTAGACGTACTGGATGGAGCAGATGTACTGGATGGAGCAGATGTACTGGATGGGGTAGATGTACTGGATGAGGTAGATGTACTGGATGGAATAGATTGGGAATCCTTATAGGCTGGGCCTTTTCCTAAACATTCTTCGGCAGTAACAAATCTGAAATTTTTAGAACGAACTAAATCAATGATTTCTCCAATTTTAGCTACTGAAGGGCTAGTCAAATCATGTTGTAAAGAGATAAAGGATTGGGATTCAACTCCTGGGGTATTCATAGCATCTTTGAAAGCGTCGAAAATCCTTTGTGGTGCAGTATCTCTATATCTCCAGTCATTACTATCTAAATTAACTCCAACTTGAACATAATCCATTTGTTTTAATAAAGCATTTACTGCATCATTAGATTCAAGGTATGGGCTTCTCATATATCTCACTTTCCTTCCAATAGTTTTCTCAAGGACGTCTTCGGTCTTTTTCATTTCATCTTTTACTTGTTCAGCAGATAAAGAAGTAAGCGAAGAATGGGTCCAAGTATGAGAAGCGATTTGATGACCTTCGTCAAAAGCACGCTTAGCAATCATTTTGTGTTCCTCAGATTCAAGGTTAGAGCCGATATAAAAAAAGGTAGCTTTAACACCTTTCACCTTTAAGATATCCAACATTTCTCCAGTATAGTTTGTAACACCATCATCAAAAGTTAAAGCAAATACACCATTTTGAGTGCATTTGGAAATAGACTGTGAACTAATGGATTGAAAGATAGAACCGATGAGTAATACAGGAGTAATAGTAAAGAACTTCATGATCTAGATTAAGGATGCTAATAGTGATATATTAAAAGAAATTAATTAATAAATGATTTCCAAAGGAGAATAGTGCTCGGTGTAGCTATTTATACTCCATTGATGTTATTAAAATGTTTACAATTATATGTAACTAAAAATACCAATCAAATTTGATACACATTGTTACAGAATATTATTTATTTATGCACAGGAAATGAATAAATATATCCCTATTAAAGAAGAATTATTTGTACAAAAGGTAAATCTAAAGCTAGAACTAAATAAATAAAATATATTTTTAATATCAATTAATGAGTAGATAGCTCCAAATGTGACCCTTGATAATTTATCAATAAAACTGAACTCCTTTAACACGTTCACAGTTTTAAAGATAACAAGTATATTAAGTTGAATTTTAAGTGAAAAGACTATGTTCTATATACTTTAGATATAAATAAGGTTCAAGTTATATATGAAAAATATGCTGCCACTAAATATGTTCTTGAAAGCCTCCATTTAAAGTGGTATACAATCTTCGAAATTCTTATTTTTGATGTTTCTCAGATATCATCCAATAAAATAATATTAAGAATACTATTATAAAAATGTATCCTTTAAGAGTGGTATGATGCTTCAAAAATCTCTTATTTAAGCAATTATACAAGGCTTATTTTGATGATACCTTATCCTAATATATACCACGAGTCAACACTACTTGGTGACTATATGGTTTTCAAGTGATACAATTTATTCTCATATCAACTTTTCTTTTATTATTTATATAAACTGCGAGATATTTTTGAGAATTTAAATAATGTACAACTCGAACCAAAACCACTTGAAAATTTGAACCAATAGTATATCCCTTATATTTGTTCCATTACCTGAAGTAATAGAATATTAAATGTAATTGATTAAGTTATAATTTTTAATATTTTTAGAACGTATAAATATTTTTTTAAAACTATTAGTTTTTTTTAATAGCATTGTACTTCTCACTTATAATATTATAAGCTATCATAAATATGGGATTATTATCATGAATTTTTGTTTAAAAATATAGGGATATGCCCTAATTGGTTTCAGAATTTAACTAGAAATTAATCCAAATTTTAAGTTTTTAAATTTGTAAGTCTTAATATATGATTAGCTAAATTTAAAAAGCTTAAAATCAAATATAAAAATTTAACTTAAAAGACTTATTTTATTTTATTCATTTATTTTATTTTTTTAATTATATTTTTGTGAAAGTTGGTACTCAGTGATTGCAGTTAAAAAGTAGTCCTAGCTCAATTAACTGGCCGTAAGTCAAAAGGCCTTAGTTTATGTAGCTAAGATAGACTTAAATCAATAGGAGTAATACGCAATAAGCTATGAGCTATGTAAAACAAATAGAATATAAAACATTGCTGTAAAATCTACGTAAAATATTACAAGACTTAGTGGCTTTATTAAAAGTACAATATTAGGGAACAATTCAATTAAAAAGCCTCGAGCTATCATGTTGAATAATCTCTTTTATACTCCAACTAGTTTTGTAAACAAGTTAAGTGATTATTATGCGATAATCAATCATAGAGCTGATGAAACGATATTTCACAGTGTTTTGTATTTTTTTATTAACTTTTTAATAGATATATAAGACATAAATATATAATTATTTGACTTTATTTTTTATTAAAATAAAAACAAAATGCAAGCTTTTATAGCTAAACTTCAAAATAAAAATTTTAAAAATTTCAATATAATAAGGAGAACCACATTATATAAACATTGTAATTCATTTATATTAATTTTAACAACTATTCATAATAACCCAGAGTTTATGGAATTTTATAATAAAATTAAAAAAAGAAAAGAAATGTTATTAAAGCTTACTATTAATAATAACAAACTTAACCAAGCAATGTATAAAATTAGTGCTTTAAAGGAAACAGAAAACAAAAACCAGCAAGTAGCATTATTATCAACTATAGCTTCAGTATATTCTTTTGATGAATGTAAAAGCTTTGGATTTAATATAAGTAGAAATCAATATGACTATTCAAAAATAATGATAATAAATATTCGCCAGATAACATATATATATTAAATAAAAGTAGAAGAATGATATACAGTAAATGTTTTAATGATTTAAAAGATAAAGCAGTAGCCAAGTTAATATTTTTTAAATATATACTAAATAGTTTTAAAAATATAACAAAAAAAACAGATTTATGTAATATATGTGCCCAGTATACAGTTAGAAAAAGGTTATTTGAAAATAAAATAAACACAGCGACAAAAAATAAAGCAGAGATAGAAGAATCTTTTAATAAAGAAAAAAGTTAATATAAATTACGTAAATTTCATATTAATACTCAAAAAACCATATTTAATGAAACTATCAAAAAATTAAATAATAAAAGCTGTATAATAATTCTAGATTTTAAACAAAATATGGAAATAGGAACAAGACCAGATCCAATAAATTTAGATCATTATAATAAACAAGCTATATCAGTATTAAAGTCTGGCGTTTTGCATTTGAAAAATGATAAAACAATAAACTTTGTTTATTTTGATTATTTATCTGAAATATTAAATTATGATTCAGCATATGTAGGAGATTGTTTAATTGATTTAATATCTAAAGAGCCTTTGTTTAAAAAGTTTACAAAAATTAATATATGGGCAGATACAGGAAACCATTTTAAATCTCAAGAGTTTTTACACTATATATTTAAAGAAATTCATAAAATAAATAGTAGTTTAAATATTAATCTTAATTTTTTTGCTAAGCGTTATAAAAAAATATAGTTGATAGACATTTTAAAAAACTTTCATAATGGAAAAATAGTTTTAAAACATTAAATAAAATAGAGAATATTAATTAGTTGATTTCAAAATTTGAGATTTTTATTAGTGAACATAATAAAACTAATAACTCAACTGTTAATAATAGGAAACATAAAATTTTTAAAAAGTATGGAAGAAATAAAGATATATATAAAATAATATAAATACAAAGTATTAAAAAGTATTTACATTTTATCAAACCTAATAATAAACTACACTGTTATCCAGTATCTGATAGATCAAAAAAAGTGATAACTCTAATTAAAGCTATAAAGTTTATAGAAAATACAAAAATTAAAAGATTAACCCCAGCTTATCTTACAAAAATAACTGAAATCCAAAAGTTTCAATATTTAGTAAGCAAGTAAGTAGCTTATTGATGATAGAAATCAATTATTAAATGTTGACATTACTTAATTATTAATAGCTGTTAATAAATAAGTAAAGAGCAAGTAGTTATAATAATAAATAAAAATTATTATATTGCTTGTATTATATAAAGATGGTTAATTATAGTTTTAGGGCTAACCACTCTCTCCCATGTAGCTACTTATTAACTTAGTGATATATTAATAATGTAATTATAACATTAAAATTATTTATTTATTTATTTGATAGCAAATCTGTAGTGTTGGCTATAAAGCAGTTAATAATAAATATTTCTTAATAAAGTTTTATAAAAATATATATTTATTTACATAATACAACTTTGATTAATATCACTATATAGGCTATATTGGTAAAATCCTTGCTAATTCAGGAATTTATATTAAATTTGATAAAAATTCCGCTAACTTACAATATAAATTATAACAAAATAATTTAAAAACTAGATAAAAAAATGAAACCAATTCGGACACCCCCATATATATTATCTGACGAATATTTATTATCATTATTTTTTTATTGAATCTTGATGAAATAGTTGAGCTATCAAGTAAATATTGTATAATGATTTTAATTTCCTCATTTTTAATTCTTTTTGTATTTCTGATGATAGGTTGTAATGTTGGTATTTTACTATTATTATCATTATTTTTGAATAGTCATATTGATTTCTACTTATATTAAATCCAAAGCTTTTACATTCATCAAAAGAATATACTGAAGCTATAGTTGATAATAATGCTACTTGCTGGTTTTTGTTTTCTGTTTCCTTTAAAGCACTAATTTTATACATTGCTTGGTTAAGTTTGTTATTATTAATAGTAAGCTTTAATAACATTTCTTTTCTTTTTTTAATTTTATTATAAAATTCCATAAACTCTGGGTTATTATGAATAGTTGTTAAAATTAATATAAATGAATTACAATGTTTATATAATGTGGTTCTCCTTATTATGTTGAAATTTTTAAAATTTTTATTTTGAAGTCTAGCTATAAAAGCTTGCATTTTGTTTTTATTTTAATAAAAAATAAAGTCAAATAATTATATATTTATTAAACATTTAATAAAAATAATGTAAAACATATAATTAAAAAAATTAGTTATTCAAAAACAAAACAATTAAAATAAGTCTTTTAAGTTAAATTTTTATATTTAATTTTAAACTTTTTAAATCTAACTAATCATATATTAAAGACTTACAAATTTAAGTTTTTAAATTTGGATTAATTTTTAATTAAATTCTAACCAATTCGAATATCCTATATATTATTTTTTGACCTGTACGTACATAAAGTTTTAGGGTTTAAGTTGAGTTTTGTAGATTCGAAGCTTTAATGGAATGAATAAGAAATTTAGAATAGCAGATAGTCTTTTAATTATTATCAGTTATGTCAAACTTTGATATAAAGTCAACGCAAAAGGACCTTAAATACCATTTATATTGGTTTGACAGAAGTAAAGTTTTTATTAATTTATGGCTTGTATTTTTAATAGATTGTAATAAATATTGTCTTAAAATATACTTTGTCGATTATACGACTAGTCAAATATTATTTAGAACAAACTAAAAGAATGTAGACATAAACAACATAAGAAAACAATGGCTGTTTGAGTAGAAAATAGAGTAAAAAGCCAAATAATCAAATAAAACCAATTTATAGAATTAACTAATATAAATGCCGATGATGCCTCATTAAAAAAACAATGTTTGGTTTATGGACTGTGTCTTAATAGAAACAGAGAAAGGCTAATTAGAATGTTCATTTTGAAAAATTAAATCCAGAATTAGGAATTTAGTTTCATCATTTTATCTGAGGTTGTATTTAGCTTTGTTATTTCTCCTTAGGAACATATATTAAGGTACTAATTTTTCATCAATATACTGTTGTAAATATTTATACAATGAAATTAAGCATTAATAAAAAGTATACCATAAATGCTTCTTAATGCATATATACTATATAGTAAATAATATCAATACGTATCAGTAGATGTTAACATCCCACTTTAAAAAGTTAACGTAATATTATTTTTAACAATTTAATTATGTAAGATTGCTTTTTATTAGCCTAATTCAATAGTTTTTTAGATATTTTTTCTAAAAGGGAATCCTTTAGTCACAATACCACTTCGGCTACTTATTTTAGCCTAATATTATTAAAAAGCAATCAGAGTAAATTCTTTTTGGCTATATTAACTTGATGTAAATATCTAATTTTGGGTTTATTAGTTTTATAGATTTTAACATACAAACTTAGAATATACAAAGTATCAATAATCTTAAATTTTATAATCATTGAGATCAACTTTCAACAATTTTATTATCTTGTCTTTTGTTTATGATATTATTAAACATCATTGTGCTCTGGTACATTAAAGGCTTATGCTTACATACGCTTATTCACATCGTTTAAAAGCAAATGAAAATATTTAATTTAAATATGTATTATATTGACTTAGTTTACCGGATTATTCTAAGTTTAATATAAATATTCGATATAAAATCTCGATGTCAGGAATTTAAATTTATTGACAGAAAATTAAACTTACAAATTTTAATTTTTTTATTTTAATACCAGCTTTTAATGCCCCATTATATTTAATAACGCTTATTATCTTAACATGCAGAATGATAAAAATATATATTCAATTTTTATTTGCTCAAAATGGTGACTAATGGTGTTTTAACTAGACAAAATATTTTGAATAGCTATAGCACGCTTGTTTCAATAAAAACATTAGACTGGGTACATAAAGGTGTAAGTAACGATTTTATATTTCTTTCATAACAGCAGTTATTTAAAAAAGTAAGCAACTATAACAGATAAATTTATTAAACACTTTACACCTTTTGTAAATTGAAGTTACACACTATTTTTTAATACTTTTTACTTCAAACTAAATTGTACACTATACAAATGATTATTTAAAGGGTATTTTTCTGGTTAAATTATTTAAGAATATTATTGATTAAGCGAGTAAAGGATTTCTCCTACCACAAAAGGCAATCTGGGGATTTATTCAAGTATTACTAAAAAGAATATTTATAAATAGATTTTAGGCTGTGGGGTCCTGAGACAACCACTTCAGCTTAAAACCCTATTGTTTTATAGCCCATGTTACTAACAAAACAAACTGTTGTTTATTAGTAAATTGCGGCTATTTGTCAGTAAGATATCAAGTAGGCTTTTACTATATATTTTTAAATACCTATTATTAAGCTAAAATTGTTTACCAAATAATCTTACTCCAATTTGTACAATAAAGATAAACGTTTTAAAATGTATCTGATTGGGATAAACCATTAGCCAAAAATTCAAAGGCCATATAGCTTTTTTCAAATATTCAACACAAACTTATTTTTAAAATAATAGCCGCGTTTATTTACTTTACTACTTTATGCAGAAGCTATATAGCAATTTATAGAATCTTCTTATTTATAAAATTCCTCATTTATGTGACTTAGTATTTTAGATTAAATAAATAAACATAAAGTAAAATGAATACTTATAACATGGATATGATGATAGTATTATTTAAATTATATTGGGTCTATCAAATTCCTCACTGTTTTGACAAATGTTAAGGAAAATTAAAAATCTATAATATCATATGATTAAAGAGGAGTCTTAGGGAATTTGATTAGGCTAATTATTTATTAACAAAAAAAAGAATAAACTATTATTTTTAATTAAAAAATGTTATAGAAAATGTACTATTTTGTCTGTTCGGGGTGTCAGTTGCTACAAATAATAATTGATTATGTAAAGTTAAAATTTATTTTTGTATCAGAGCATCTTTAGGCTAATAGTGACATAAAATGAAATGAATTTAGAACACATATTTGGTAGTTTACGTTTAATAAAACTATTAAATAATGATTGTGAGTTGTATCATAACCTAATTAATGTTAATTAAATTTTAGGTTGGCTAAGTACTAATATTTCTAAATTAATAAATAGAGATGCTACTACGGTGACTTTTTTAACTTGAATCCAGCGCACTTAGTTGAGCTTTAATATAAAAACAATTGTAGTGCCTATTATTTATAAGACTCCAAGGTGTAAAAAAAGATCAACGTTTTATAGCAGAGGATATAGAGTTAATTTTCATGGAAGTATTTAGGCTCTAAATTAAATGAAAATGTAAGTATGTACGAATCCCCCGTACCCCTATAGAACAAAATTATTAGGATAATAATTAATATATATATATTAGTATTGATTTTTTTAAAGCAAATTTCCATTAGGAGAATTTAGACGAAATAAACTCATCGTACAAAAATAGAATTAGTAGCAACCAATTAAGGAAAACTTTCACTAATGACGCATTATTTTTTTGAATATGTGAGCTAAAACGTCAAAGTGATAAATTAAGCATAGCTCAAATTGGAATCCGTACCAAAATTATCAAATTAGCCTAAAAGTTAATATTAGAAGTAATTACTCCCTATTTCCATTATTGATCCCAGTTAGATTAAGAAATAAAGCATGCTTAAATCATAACTAATATCTAAATTATTTAAAAAATTATTCTTTTCACAATTTCATAATGGTGTTAATAGTGACTAGTTGTGAAAGAAAAGTATAAATACAAATGAAAAATACACAATAGCAACTATTCAAAAAGATTAATAAATTATATTAAATTAAATCAAAAAATATAAAAATGCAAGCACAGGAATCTCGTTTTAGATTAGCAAAAAGTCATATCAATATTTTAGAAACTTTATATAAAGAAAGCCCAAGGCCGTGCTTAAGGGTACGTAAAGAGTTGGCTTTAAGGATGGGAATAGAGCAACGAAAAGTCCAAATTTGGTTTCAAAATCGCAGAGCTAAAGATGTTAGAGAAGCACAATCAACTACAGCTAACTTGGCACATTTAAATGTTAAAAACAAAGATTTATATGAAAGCTCTGATGTAAGTTCAATTAGCTCTGAAAGATCATCACCGGAGACTAGTAGAATGAACATTCAAAATGATAACCCAAATTCTAAAAAAGTATTATCTCATTATTGGGCGTCAACTATGAACAGCTGCAAAATCTTTCAGTTTTAATTTTATTTCTCTTTAAATTTATTTAACCCTTTTTCGCTCCACTTTCATGTAATTCCATTTAATAAATTTTATTTTAAAAAGTTTGTTTTATTTAAACTGTGTTCAAATTAATTTATTTAATAGTATTGTTTTTAAATTTACTAGCAATTAGTATAATTTTTGTACGAATAATGGTGATGGCCAAATCATTTTGCCACATATGATAGATGGATTAAACAATCTATCGTAAAGTGCCTTTAAGAGGCTATTTTATGTTGATATACTTCTATAAAACCTCCATAAAATCTATCGTATTTGACTTTAAGCTTTAACATTAAACTTTTATTAAGATCCTGGACCTTATATTTATTTAGTGCTTGGTTATTTAATGGGAAAGCTTAAAAATGAGGGGTACAATATTAATGGGTATTAAAAATCGTTTGATATGTTAATCAAGCTCAACAGAAAGTGGGTTCATATTGGAGCGGTAAATTTTTAACTTTCACTTAACCAATACAGCTTTTACTTTGGTAATTTAGCCAGCTAATTCTGCCGCGTTTAATTAACTCTCTGTATTAGGTTTTTTACTAGCTATTTGTAAGATTCAACATTAAATTAGCCGATGGGTTAGCAATTTTATTAGGCTTATTAATTAAAATTACAAGGTTGATAACTTTGTTTAATTCTTGATATGAGCCCTTGAAGTAGTGTATGTTGAATACAAAGACATATTTGTATTGCTTTATGATGTTCAAAAACAAACTCTAGTTTGTATTGAAACGGTACTAAATTTTAAATATGGAGGATCTAAGTACAGCAATAATAAATTATAACTCAGAATAAAATCGTAAATTTACAAATTTGAAAAAATAACAAAAAATAAAAAATATTAATAAAGTGGATATTAATAAAAATTATTCTTGTCGTTATATTAATTTGACTTTAATAAAGGCGGCTAGCTGAAATAAATCTGCCATTTTTTTCTATAATAAGATCCATATTTTAACTCCTTGGATACTTTATACAAATAAAGGTTTTGTTAATATTCGTTTTGCTATAAATAGTCTATAAAAATGGCTTACAATTAGCATGATTTGTGTTTTTTCATATTAAATTCTAGATTACCTAATATTTTAAATTTAGGTTAAAAGTAGTGTTATTAATTTGTAAATTTAAAATAAACGCAGATTTCTAAAAATGTAAATGTACACTGCATGTTACTAATTTATTTGGTTGCTAGATACTTCCTGTTTTTATAATTTTATAATTTTATAATTTTATAATAATGATTTATAGTTAATGATATCTGATGAGTATGCCATGTAAATCTAAGTCAATTTGATATTTGTTTTTATATGAGAATGTATTTTTTTGTTTAATAATTTTACTAACAATCTTTCCACTCAAAACGCTTAAAAAATGGAAAAAATAACGAAACCAGAAAAAACATCTCCATATACAGTTAAACTCAAACATTGTAAGCTTAAAAGGGTTTATTTACTTAAAGCGACAAATAAACACTGTATAGTAGTTTGAAAGCATTCAATATACTACTGAATAATTATAACGCGTTTACTTATTTACTTATTTACATTTTAACTCTTTTAATATTATATCTAAATTCCTTTAAGGGTTAAATATAGTATAAGTTTATGTATAATTTATGCTTATATATTTTTTTTAGACTTTAAAAAATCAATAAAATTAATACTTTGAAAATATCGTAACGTTCCTTTGAATACTAAAATAATAATTTATAAATGATAAAAATCAAATATTAATAATAAAATTACACACTAGTTTTGATTTTTTAAAATATTTTAAACATAATATATTTTTAATTTTACTATCAAATAAAAGCTACTAATTTTAAATCTATAAATATATAAAAACTGATAAAGAAAGAAGTATCACTAATCTTATTAACTAACATGTATAAACTTGAAAACCATATAATATTATTGTAATGTAGAAGTAAGTTAGTAGTTTTTTTTAAAAACTTGAAGGAACAAAATTACAAGTGTTTTATTAATGGAGGCAAAAAAAAATAAACATTAGTCTGATTGATAACCGGATCAAGGTAAGGATGGTAAAGTTAAGGAAAAGGGGAAATCAAGCAATTACTGTAAATTTTTGATTCAGGTTTACCAGGTTTAGTTTAAGTAGATCATATTTAATACCTTGGAGTTACATTTTGTATAAAGGAATCCGAAGATGGAGGAGTGTGGAGGAGGCGTTGGGCGGTGCAATTTTATATTAACTGATAGCATTATGAATATGGAATACATAAAATATATGTCAATAGATATAACAAAGGTTTGACGTAAAGGCAAAGAGGATAGAGACGCCAGGGGCAGCTGATTGAGTTCAGCCGAGGATGTGTTGCAGTATAACCAATGGGTTTTTCTATAATATTTTATAATTTGCCCTTACCTCTTTCAAGTAATTCTCCCAGATCCAACATTAACTATTAAATTCAAATGCCATAATATCTAAAAATATTTATAGTAAATATAAATGCAATATACGATTCTTTTAGGATAATAAACTATCTCAAAGTTGATGTGGATGCTTTTTTACTTAATTCAGGTAATGATTGATACACTTTAAGCTGTTTTAAGAGACAATATACAATGTAAAATAGCTTTGTGGTGGGATTAATATTTTTTAATAGACCATTTCCAGAGGAAAAGGCAGTGGATTTAGTTTAAAAGAAACAAGCTTACACGTTTAGAGAAAATCTGTTGAAGCTGATCTTTTATAAGATCCAGAAGGAACAATATGCCCAGTTTTAAAACAATTAAATTTCTTTTTTCTCTGAAAGGGTATTGGATAGCGAAATTGCTTGGTGCAAATAATTCTTTTATTCCTTTATCAGGCTTTCTGGAAATATCAGCGGAAAGGAAGCTCTGGCTAGGAAGCCCAGTTCTCCGCTTCTTGCCTTCTAATTTTTGTGTTCATTCTTTGCTAATAAATGACTTGGGGGTTTCAACTCTTCCAAGGATTTTAGAAAAAAAGAGTATCAGATGCCCAATAAAACTAAAAGTTCAATTATAAGAAAACAAGGATAAAGGTCTTTAACCTACAATAGAGCTACAAGTTTAACTCTTGCATGTGTTTGGCTTGTAATTGTTGTATCAACCATTGGATATTGCCATAATATTTAATACTGGTATAAAGTTTATATTTTCATTTGCCACTTAGTATCTCCTATAAACTTTTAAAAGCAGATTATTTTAAATAGTTTAAAAAATAAATGCGATAAACTTGCTTTTGTTTATACTTCAAATTCTAAAGCATGTAGAAGGAAAATAATTTAATATTCCCGTTTTGTAAGACAAATAAATTCAAGTGTAATCCATTCTTTCTAGTTTAATTCCTTTAACTATATTGCTCTATAAGCTCCAACTAGTAACTATTTCCCTTGGTAAAGATGGTACTTAAGGTCACATGGCTATATAAAAATACTCAAATTTTACATAAAAAGGCAACCTTGAATCCTTTTTATTTTTATTAAATGATGATGTTTTTTAGTTTCATCACTTTTTCCATTTTTTAAGCGCTATTTAAGTGGAAAAATTGTTAGTAAAATTCTTAAACAAAAAAATACATCCCCAAATGTTAACTTTATTTTTTATTAATTTATTACTCTGTAAAATTAATGCAATAGCCCCAAGACTATTTGCTGGTGGGTGTATTAGTAGTGGAAGCCGAATTGTATTATTTAGGTGGTTATATTGAATACCAAATATAGTTGTAGATGAAGAAAATAACAGTTGTTTGAATTATATTTTAAAAAAGGGGTAGAGTTAGTTGATAATACTACGGAATGGGATGCATACAAAACGATTAATTCACCAAGGTTTCTCGAGCTGTATGCCAGTATGTTCTATATAGCAAATAATACAATGATACATTTTCATAACAATATTTTAGATGAGATGCTAAGTTTTAATTATTTTAGTGTTGAAAAGAAGGAATGGTATGGCGGATCTTTTATTAAGGGTTTAATCAGGAACATGATATGGAGATGTTTTTTTTAGTTTCATCACTTTTTCCATTTTTTAAGCGCTATTTGAGCGGAAAGTGTTAGTAAAATTATTAAACAAAAAAATACATCCCCATATGTTCAATTCGAAAATAAAAGACACAAAATGCACTCAATACTTTGGTATTTTATAAGATGATAAGAGTTTAAGTAAATTTTATATTGCTAATGAGATACGGCTGCCGCAACCTTTATCAACAAAATTCATATCATTTGACATTCAAACCAACAAAGCGAAAACAATTTGTTAATCAAAAAAAGGTTATTATATAAAACAATAATTTGTTCACAATAATAAATTGTATTTTTTTAAGTCAAGTGACTTAAGATTAGGATTCAATGATGAGTTATCATATGAATTAGATTCAACATAATATAAAATGAAAAGATATGACACTAGTTTTATGGGATGTTCTTATATATCAATCCTAAAATAGAATCATTTTGCTTATTTTACTTTAGATGGTGATGATGTTGAAGCTGAAGTTTATAAGTTTTCATTTCAATCTTTTGATTTTGAACAAACAAGTCAGCAGTATTAGGTAGTCGTGGATGTATTGCTATTTATAAAAATTATTTGATAAATTCATTTGACTACAATAGAATTAATGTGTATAACTTTACTAATATGGCAAGCAACAGTACTATTGAAATAGGTATAAATCAAAGCTTAAATAAAACTTGACTATTTGATATAAATACTTGGGAACAATTGGATGATATATCCTTATTGAATAATCATAAGGATAAAAATATAAAAGTAGTAGATAGTCCCATGGAAATGATAAATAGTAATAGCACTAATTCACTAGTAGGGGTACTGTAGGTGGAATAGATCGAGTAATTTCAATAACAGATAGTGTAATACTTATAACGTATAAATTTAAAATTAAAAAAGAAAGGTTCCCAAACTTTATTATTGATCCGATTCATATAAATAAAGAAAAATAATATTGTATTATTTTTAAAAGAGATTTATTTTATACATTAAATTTAATGAATATTTTTTGTATTTAATTATTAAATATTACAAAAGTTTAATTTTCACATTTAATATTAATTGAAAGCTCATTTGAAAGATTAAAAAATTAGTTTAAAACAGACAGAATGAGTTATTTTAAAAAAAATAGTAAAAATTACACAGTATTATTTAAATTAGCTTGCTTACTCTTTATTTCGATCTGTTGCTTTTAAAGCTTTAATATATGTTTTTATAGGTAACATCGTAATAGCTTCATCAATTTCTTGTGAATGGCTAAAAATTTCTGTGTTATAATAATCATTTTTAACATCTAATGGATCGATCGGTTCAATAAAAATAGGGTCAGTAATAAAACTTGGAAGTCTCTTTTTTCTTGATTTATATTTGTATATTATAAATATTATAACTATTGTTATTAACGTAACTAAGCCTATTCCACTTAAAATCTCTCTAATTAGCATGCTGGTATTATTATTATTATCATTTATGGCACCCATATAATCCTTCTTACTGTTTTCTTTTGTCTCACTGACTTTACTTTTCTTTGATAAAGGTATGCCCTGTACTTGTTCCCAACTAGTTAAATTGTAAATTTGAACTCTATTTGAACTTTCTAAAGAATAATTATGAGGATGCATATTTGTAATATTTTTATCATCATACGTACTGATTCTATAATAGCCAAGGGAGCTTATTAAATAATTTTTATAAGTAGTAAAACACTCTTGACCATTAAATAGAACTGTTTTATTTACTTGTTTAAACTCCGATGATTGAAAACCAAACTCATAAATTTCAGCTATGGCATTACTACCAGGATTCAAAATAAAATAAGCAGAATCATTGGATTTTATTACCGATAATCTCAAATGTTTTAAAAAGTCCATCTTATGTTTTTGCACTTTACGTGATGGTAAATCTAATTCATGTAATACCTTGATATCACTAAATATATTTGTAGGTTCTCTTGATTGTTCAAAAAAGTATAATTTATTGTTATTAACAAACTGTTGATGTATTGAATAGCCTCTATTTGATTCATAAATTGTCTTCATTTCTTTGGTTTTGATATCAAATGATACTAACTTTGTTGGTAGAGTTGGCAAATAAAATACATTAGTAATATAAAATTTATTTAAATTGTGTTCATCTTGTAATATATTAAAATGGGGATCATAACTAATGGGTTTGTTTTTAGAAATAGATATATTGTATTCCTGGTAAAATTCATTAATATAATATTCATCAAACCAATCTTTGTTTTCAATATTAAAGCGATTGTAGGTTAATGTCGGTTCTGATCTATGTCCATCAAAATGAACTAATACCTTATCCCCAATATAAAATATTTTAGTTAATGGATACCGAAAATCAGGTGAATTTGTCATATCATATGCCTCCCATTCTGCGGTGTTAACAACTAGTTTTACTCCTTCTTTTAAATTCAACTTAAACAGCTGTTTGTTATATTCTAGTACATCTATATTCGGCATATAAGTCATCCCGCCTAAATAATACAATTCATCCTCTACTATAACACATTTACCACCATCTACTCTTGGTACTATTGCATTAGTTCTATAAAATAAAAGATTAATAAAAAACAAAGACAAAACCATGCTTAAAAAACTCCTAACAGTTGTATTTTGTTTTGAATGTAAAATCCAATCAGAATCCGCAGAGTATTTTAGCAATTGGGTATTTGGGATATTATTGCAACACACTTTATTATATACTTTAGACTAATTTAAAAATAAATTAATAATTTAATGTATTGCCATTTGGCAATTAATTATTATGATTTGTATGATAAATTTACTTTTTCTTTATTTCTACAACTCATAAAGCCTTATCGTATGTTTCTATCGGTAGCACGGTAATAGCATTATCAATCTCTTGTGAATGACTAAATATCTCAGTATAATAATAATAATTATTATTGGTATCCAATAGATTAATTGGTTCTATATAAACCAGGTCAATAATAAAACTTGGAGTTCTTTTTCTTTTTCTTTAAATTTATATCTAACTGATATAATAACTACTGTTACTATAATAACTCCCCATATTCCTCCTATAATGATCCTGATTGTTAAGCTAGTATTATTATTGTTTGTAGCGCCTTCAGGACTATCTTTATTTTTATTTGTTGAAGGTATATACCATCTAATTGTTACAAGATAGTTAAATTACAAACCAGAACTTCATTTTGAAAGTTCTGCTTCCCTCAATATTATAGCTGTCAAAAGTACTTATTGAATAATTTTTACAAGTAATGAGACATTCACTACCTTTAAATAGAGTTGTCTTATTTACTTATTTAAACTCTAGTGGTTAGAATCCAAACTCATAAATTTCAGCTGGAGCATTGCTACGAGCATTTAAAATAAAGTAAGTTGGGTTGTTGGATTTTACTATTAATGAACCTAGATCTTTGATAAAATTATTTCTGTAATTTTGTATTTTATGTGATGCTAAATCTAATTCATATAATTTACTAATATTAATTGGTTTTGGCATATTTTTTTGATGCTTCAAAAAAGTATAGTTTGTTATTATTAGTAAACTGTTGACGTATTGAATAGCCTTTATTTGATTCATAAATTGTCTTCGTTTCTTTAGTTTTGATATCAAATGATATTAACTTTGTTGGCAAAGTTAGCAGATAAAATTCAATGGCAATATAAAATTATTTAAATTGTTCTCATCCTGTAAAACATTAAAAAGGTAAGCATAAAAAGGATAATTTTCCTTAGAAACAGATATGTTGCAGTTGTGATAAAATTATTTTATAAAATTATTTGATAAAACATTTATCATACCACCCCTTCTTTTCAATATTGAAATAATTATAGGTTAATGCTATTTTTGGTTTACTTTGATCAAAATAAATTAGCGTCTTATTTTCGATATGAAATAGGTTGGATCTTGGATAACTAAGGCCTGGTGAATTTGTCATATTGTATTCCTCCCATTCCGCGGTATTACCGATTAACTTTACTCCTTTTTTTAAATTTAATTTAAACAATTGTTTATTGTTTTCTTCATATACATTTCTATTTGGCATTCGGGTACATCCACCTAAATAATATAAATGATTCTCTACTATGATACAGATCCCATTATTTAATCTTGATACTATAGCGTTAATTTTAAGAAATAGAACACTAACGAAAAGCAAAAATAAGTACATATATAAAATTAAAATTAATGTTATTTATGAAAAATATTTTTCATCTTTGTAGTTGTATTTAGTTTGAAGAATATAAGTTCCAGTCAGAATCTATATAATTTTAACAGTAAAGAACATTAATAATTATTACAGCTGTTTAATTTTAAGCATGCACTAATTAGTGATAATTTTTATAATTAACTTGCGAATTATTATGGCGATTTAAAGCTTAATGCTTAAATATCTACTATTCTTAACTGAATAAATAGCTGTAAAAATAATGAATCGAAGTTAGTTAAAAAATTGATTAAATTCAATTAGTGTAAACAGGAATATATCAGCAAAATCAAGTCCTAATTAAAATCTAATAAACATGTTCTTTTAAGATCCTGTTAGGTATTATAGGATAGCTCCAGTTACTTAATGTAGTAGATATCACTTAATGTAATGATACAGATTATATCTAGTAATTACCCGCTATGTTCTGATTTACATATGCCTTAATCAGCTAGAATAAAAGTAAGATTGCCTTCATAAGACCTCTAGATCTTTTTTTTTTGAAGATCTTGAAAGAGCCGGAGTCTGTCAAGTATTGTATTGTTTGAAGTTAAAAATTTTTAAAAGAGAAACCTGGATGATAAAGGGTGATGGTATAAAAGGGTAAATAAGGGGAGATTTTAAGTAGGGCTATTGAAACGGTGGAAAATTTATCCGTTTTAAAACTATTAAAAGAGCGTTAAGTTTTAAAACCCCTACACAATGAAAAGAAATAGTTTGATATCCTAAAAAAAATCTTTCTATAGCTTATAAAATTATTTCAACGATGCGTTTATTTTACAAGGAAAATACCAGATACAGCTGTTGTAATTCTATTGCAACTTAATTAACCGTTCATTTAAGTAAATTAACTAAGGTCAGCCAAAAACAAATTATTAGGGTTTAAAAAACAAATAAACAAATAACTAGCTCTAAATATTACCATAAATCAAATTGCAATAGAGCTGTAACAGCTAGAAATAAATGAATTTAATGCTACTTCAGGTTTATATAAGCATTGCTCAACTAAATATGCAACTTTACTTGTTAAAGATTTGGGGTAAATAATGATTGATTGTTAGGGAAGTGGCTTCGATTGTTAACTTTGTCAATAAGTTATCAACAATTTAGTGAACCTAAGCCAACAATATATTATTAATAATTGCATATGTGATAGCTTGACACTTTTGCTTGTGTTTGTATGGTGGAATTATTCTATTTTATGAAGTAGAGTAGAAATCTTGACTCCTAGTCCAAGGAATGCAAATATAGAAATACTGGATTAAAATCGAAATCAATTAAATACAATTGATATTATAAGTTACATGAAATAATCTATTTACATAAGGAAACAAAGAGTAATTTACATTATAGTATTGAAAGTATACTCACTAGATATAATAAATCATTTTGGATCTAATTGCTATTACTGAATTAAACAAGTAAGTATCGTATTAGAGCCAAAATGAAGGAATCGGTTAATAGGTTATGGCTAGACTAATCTGTGTCTATTTCGGTGTGGGTTCAAATTCTATACTTATACTTAGTAAAGCTATAGCTTATATAAAAACATACGTACATCATGAAAATAAGATGATAAATAGGCTTCAATATAAATAGTACAGTATGTTGTTATAAATCTTATTATTCCAGCTAAGAAAGAAATATTGATTCATGTATCTTTTTATATTCGAATGAAGCTAAAAACACTAGTAAACTATTCGCACTGTGAAATCGCTATAATCAAACATTTAAAGAAATGATCTTGGTTAAAAAGATGAGGAATTATTTCAAATAATTAAAAATAAATTAATCCATACGTCAAATGTCATATTAATATTATAGACATATTTTTTTATTTTAGAATAGAAAGTGAATTATGGAGTTCAACCAATATTTTTTGTTAATAGTAGAACCACGGTTTAGATTCTAGTTAACATAGTTAATATTATAATGACGGTATTAATTCATAAAAACATAATTCACAAATACATCATCCTTTTTAGTTGTTGATTTATTCATTGAACTGTTTGATACCCTAATTTAAGCCGATAGTTATAAAAAAGGGTTATTTTAAAATAGACCTTAACACATTGACAGAATAACAGCCTTAAATTAATTTTCATAAGGTTAAATTGCTTTTACTATAAATTAAATATTAGCTATTAACTAGACTTTGGTTTATAATTCATAATAAATCATAAATTGAAGGTTAATTTCAAGAATTGTTAGAATAGTTCAAGATAGTTAAAATAGAAATTAAATAAAAACAGTCACTAAATAGTAACTGTTTGATATTAGTAACTCGCTTTTTCTTTATTTATATTGGTGGCTTTTAAAGCTTCAATATGCATGTCTATAGGTAGTATTGTAATAGCATCATCAATCTCTTGCGAATGACTGAACATTTCAGTATTATAATATTCATTTTTAGTATCTAATGGATTGATCGGTTTGATATGAATTGGATTGATAATAAAACTTGGTGCTCTTTTTTTCCTAGATTGATGTCTATATACTAAAAATAATACAATTGAAACTATTAAAATTATGACTAGTATTCCTCCTACAGTGCCTTCAATCAATGAATTGCCGTTATTACTAATTGTCGGATCTGCATGACTATCTTTATTTTCATTCATTGGAGCTATACTATCGACTTGTTCCCAATTAGTTAAATTGTAGATTTGAACTTTATTGGAACTTTCACCAGAATCAAAGGTAACATAATTGTTTGTAGAATTACTAAACTGTTCAGTAGTAATTAGGTAATAGCCAAAGGAGCTTATGAGGTAATTTTTATAATTAGTAATACACCCACGAGATTCGAATATAACTGTTTTTTTCACTGGTCTATAATTTAATGGTTGAATTTGAAACTCAGTGATTTCAACTTGGACGTTTTTGCCATAATCAAAAATGAAATAAGCTGAATTATTGAATATTATTTCTGGTGGCCCTATGTCTTTCCTATAGGCAACATTATACTGTTCTATTCTATATGATTCTAGATCCAATTGATATAAGCATCTAGTTTTTATCATTGGTTGTTCAATTCCTCTTAATTGTTTATAAAAATATAATTTATTATTATATATAAACTGTAAAGATATTTCAGAGTCTCCACTTGATTCATATATTGTTTTCATTTCTTTTTTTTGAATATCAAATGATATTAATTTTGTTGGTAGGGTTGGTACATCAATTACATTTGCAATATAAAATTTGTTTAAATTGTGTTCATCCTGTAAAGTATTAAAAAGGCCAGTATATTGAATGGAATCTTTTTCAGAAACAATTATACTATTTTCATGATAAAGCTCATTGATAACATATTCACCATACCATTCCTTCTTTTCAATATCAAAACGAGTGTAAGCTAATGTTGGATCAGATTTGTATTGATCAAAATGGACCAATGTTTTATTTCCAATATAAAACATCTTATTTAAAGGGCTTGTAAAATGTGAAAGAGTTGGTGAGTTTGTCACATTGTGTATCTCCCACTCCACGGTATTACCAATTAACTTTACTCCTTTTTTCAAATTCAATTTAAATAGCTGTTTATTATATTGAGATATGCCTATATTTGGTATAAAAACTATTCCGCCTAAATAGTACAATTCATCTTCTACTATAATACATTTACCGCCAGTTACTCTTGGTATTGTTGCATTAATTTTAGAGAATAAAATATTAGCTAAAAATAAAGATAAAAACATAACTAAAAATGACAATTTTGTCCTTAAAATTCCAACTTTATTTCGAAAAATGGAAGCTCCAATCAGAATCTATAAAGTATTTTTACCGATTGGTTGTCCCGAAAATTGTTCCAAATAATGTTGAAATGTAATAATAATCAAAATCAAGTTGTATAGATAAATATATAAAGACAGAAGTATTAGTATAATAAAATGCCATTATATAAAATGATATGATAGTTGAAAATAAATTAAATATAATTAAAGGTTAGTTTAAATTCTAATTTATATTTATTAGAAACATTATAATAAAAATTGATTCAAATTTTGATTTAATAACCCTATTTAAAATCCTTCACATTAAAAAACTGTTGAGATTACATAAATATTGACATATTAATAGTAATTTAAAGCATGAAATACTGTAATAATTTATATTTTATTCTAACTTTGTTTCAATTAATTACTAAATCCAATTCCATAAACTCTACTTTAATAAGTACATCATCAATATAAAAGGGTTCCAATTTTAATTTATCTTCATTTAATTTATTATTAGCAATCAATACAACAGTAACAAAATTGGAATATAAAGTAGACTGGTTAAATAAATGATGCCTACAAAAAGAAACATGACCATATTCTGAATAATGTTTAATAAATATATCTTCTAAATCAAATCCATTAATTGTACCTGGTAAATTGAAATTTTTTATAAAATAAACATATTCACTTAATTGATAAGCAATAGTACACTTTATTTGTTGAAAATGGGATAAGACTGGGATGTATTGATCATATAAATCATCTACTGTTTTAAAGCTAAACAAAATCAGATTCTGCTTTAAATTTTGTTCAACTGCTACAGCTTTTGTAAAGGTTTCCGAATATATTTTTATAATCAATTCATTTAATAAACTTTCTTTTTCTTTTTTAATAATATTTTGTAAGGGTAAATAATGAGTATAATCCATTATTAAACAATATTTAAAATGGGATTTATATATTTTAAATTCTATTAATCTCTCTTCCTTCTGTTGAAATTCATTGATTTGTAAGGTGCCAATTTCTCGCATATCTTCAACTATTAATGAATCCATTTTATAACTTTATTTTAAACGAAATAAAATAAAAAAGAGAAAAAATAAAGAATTAAGGATTTCACTTTTTAATTGAATGTTCCTAATTAAATTTAATTAATCAAAGTTTTTTAAAATAGATAATTTTTAAAAACATTATTTGATAAGAAATCAATAGTTTAATATAGTAAATATACATGATTATAAAGAAGTAAATAATCAACGTTTAACAATAGAATCTAATATAAAAAGATGAAGTTTTATTGTTTTAACTAAATTTCAAGTCAATATAGAGATTAGATAGATGTTTAATAAATCTATCATAAATTTATAAAGATATAAAAATAAACAAAATAATAATAAAACTAACCAATAATTAATCATTGGATATTGATAACATTAAAGAGCCAATTACTATAATATTAAAAATAGTTAATTCATCAACTGTAAAATCCTTTCGATATCTTCAATAGCAGATTATTGAATTATTATAAGACTAATAATTTAAAAAGTGTGTACTCAATTTTAATATTCAAAAGAAATAAAGGATGGAAAAATTATTTTAGGGAAAAAAATGGAGTTAAATTATAACAATCCAGCATCCATGTTAGCAACTAACAAAAAAATAAAAACTAAACAAAAACAATCAATTAAAGTTTTTTTTCCTTTAGAATAATTGCTTATTTAGCTACTGCCATAGCCACAGCATATTGACCCGAGTGAGAGATGGAAACCTTAACTTCAGTCACATTCACCTTAGCAGCTGCTTGAGCAGCTTCATTATGAAGAATTACTTTAGGAGCATTGGATTCAGCAATGACAATTTCAATATCTTTTAATGGCGCACCTGCACCTTGAGTCCAAACCGGCTCTGAATTAAGAGAGAAAGAAGAAATGGCTTTAATAACAGCTTCTTTTGCTGCCCATTTACCAGCGAAACTGGAATTTGGATCTGGTCTTGAATGACAGTAATGGATTTCTTCGACAGTATAATTACGTTCAATAAAAGTATCATTATCAATATTAATGGATGATATTAATTCAACATCAACACCGACTCCTTTTTCATTGGTACCATCAGTAGTTTGAATGGAAGAAAGTATCTTTTGAGTTAATTCAGCATCCGTGGTTGGAACTTGAACTTTTGATTTGGCATCTGTAAAACGATAACTCTTTTTTGATTTATCATAAGAAGCACGAGCTACTGGATTAAGATAAACTTGAGATTCAAGTTCATTAGAATAAGGAGCTTCATTTTTAACTTGAACTAAACCAGCAGCACCAGTAATAGAATCATGGAAATAACGATAAGAAGCAGCTTGACGATTAGCATTCTTAACTTTATAATTATCGTATTCAATTTCGCTAAGAGCAGTGAACAAATAATCTGGATGGATAACTAACACTTCACCACCAACTTGACCAAAACCGAAAGACTTAAGTAAACCGGCTTTAACACCATCGGTATGAATAGAACGAGATGGGAATAATACATATTCATAAGATTTAAGTACATTATCAATATTATCCGCATTACGATTACCAGGAATGATACCTGTTTGTAACACCTGCATAACACCATTAAACATCCATGCTGCTGCTGCACCCTTTGGATGACCAGTAAGGTATTTTTGGAAAATACCAGGTAAAGCATTGCCCTTACTACGACCAAGATGTTTCAATTGTTTATCAACAACTTCACTTTCGTTTTTATCATTAGCTTTAGTGGAGGTACCATGGAAAGAAGCAACACCAATATCATCCACGGTTAAACCAAAGGAAGCAAGCGCACCACGTAATGGAGAAATAGTTGGATCTTGTTTATAAAATTCATTACCCCATTGATTAAGAGATTGCTTTTCTTGGCGGGCACTTTCTTTAGCAATGTATTCCGTTCTTTCTTTGATAAATTGTTTTTCAGTTTCAGGATTAAGTTGACCATTAGCTTTAAGATTTTCTACTTCAAATTTAAGTTCGGAGTATTCTTTTTCAACCCAAGCTTTAATTTGAGTACGAGCATATTCAATTTGACGTTGGCGATATTTAATATCAAGTAAAGGCGATCTAAATTGACCTGGGCATTCACGAGCGGTAGTTAATATACCTTGGCCTGGTGCTGGAACAGAACGACCTTCTTTATCAGTGGCAGTATTGGTAAGCGCAACAATACCATAAATTGGTACACCCATTTCAATAGCAAGTTTGGCATTCATCAAAATTTCAATACCGGAACCTTGAGATTCCATAAATCCCGAACGAGTAGTAGTAGTTGGTCGAGACATTTCTCTTGGTGTACGTCCCTTGGCAAATTCTTCAATAGAGTTAGAAGTAGCTTTCATATTAGCGAATTCAGTGGATCCTTCTTCATGGAAATCATCATAGCCACCAACAATAACTACTTTAGCTTTACCACTCATAATAGTATCAACACCAATTTCAACCGATTCAACAGCAGTAGCACAAGCACCAACAGGTGTTTTAATTGGTCCTGAAGAAGATAATAATAATAAGTTGACCCAAGCAGGCATAGTATTAATAAAAGTTTCTTGTAAAATATCCATTTGAACTGGTTGATCTGTAAAACGTTCTTTGTACATACGACGTAAACTAACCATACCACCCATACCAGAACCAGCAGTATTACCAACTTCAGTTACGTGAACATATTTATAAAATTCATAAGGATCAGTAATACCAGAAGCAACTAAAGCTTCAACCGTAGAAACAAGTACAAATAAAGTAATTCGATCTACTTGATTTACAATATCTTCTGGTATACCATATCGAAGTGGATCCCAACCAGTTGGTATTTGACCAGCAACTAAACGATCATGACGTAATGCTTTTGGTACATAAATAGCAGAACCTTTTCGGAAACGAACTAACCAAGAACCAGTTTCTTTAATTTCATAAGTTTCTACTTTATCGCCATGTTTATGTTTGAAGTGTTGAGCTTCTTCAGCACTTACTTCCATTGGTTCTAAATCATGATCAATAACAACTTCACGCAATAATGGACGAGAATTTGGATCATAACCATGGAATAATTCAGGTTCAATTAATCGAATACCAGAATGCTCTAATATCTTTTCTTCATATAATTTTTTAACTTCATTATCTGGTACTGGTACATTAGTTTTAGCATCCACCCAACCAGTATATTGACCACCTGTTTTTAATGGTCCATTATGATGTTTAATTAGGCCCATAATCCAAGCCATTTCAATACAACCTTCAAGAGAAAATTCTCCATAAGCTTCCATTTCCCAACGAGTACGTGAATTACCCCATGGTCCAACTTCAGAAAATCCAGTAACAACAACTACTTTTTCAAGATCTAACATACCTTGTAAATTTTGTATTTGTTTGATTTGGTCATAGGGTTTAAGTTCAGGGAAATTGACCTTAATATTAGCACGAGGTACAGAGGTACGAGTTTGATAAGATTTAGATGCATTAGGACCATTAACAATATTGAAATCAATTGCGTTATCAGTAGAAATGGCTTGACGAGTGGAAGCAGTTTCCATAATTTGTTGACGTAAAGTAGTAATTACTTGTTTAAAGTTGCTTAATTGTTGGAAACCACCATTAAGATCAGCCCAAACAGGATCAATTTGAGCTAAATCAACTACATTTGGATGTAAAAGACCAAGGATATTAAAAGCCATTTCTTGAGTTGAAAACGTTCTAACACCGAATTTTTCTAAACCTTCACAAACAATATTATTTTGTTCCATTAAACCAGTACCACGAGTCCATCCAATGACACAACCAACAATAGTAAGATAATTACCCCAAGATTCCGATTTCCAACGATTCATTAAATTTTCTAGTGATAATTTAGATTCCGAATAAAGACCATCAGAACCAAAGATACCATGATTAGGTGATAATGGTACAATTACTTGAGCTGGTCGAGTATGATAACCAAGGCTTTGTTTTTTAGTTTTAACAGAACCTAATAAACGTAATAAATTGGTAAGCATGACTCTATGAGCAAATTCTGATCTTCCATCAATATCTGTAATTTCACGGCCATTTTCAGGTACAGCAGCAAATGGAATAATACAATCTAAATCCCAATTAAGACCTGCTTTTTCATCAGTATTATAAATATAATTGACTAAATTTTCAACATCTTGTTTGGAGCCTTGGTTAAATGGTAATACGATCAAAGAAGAACCTTTGGCACCATAACGTTGATACAAACCTTGATAATAATTGGTAGCAGCACGATTGAACCTTGAAGTAGTGACAATGACTTGAGCACCACCAGAAAGTAAGGAACATACAATTTCGGAACCAATGGATTTACGTCCACAACCAGTAACCAAGACTTTCTTATTAACCAAAGATAGACCAGAATTACACATTTCATTAAGACCTTCAAGATAAATGGAAGTAAGTTTAGTATTATATTCCCAACCGTGAATATGATCCTTCTTTTTAAGTAAGAGGAAAGGTAATGATTCCTTGTTAGAGCCATCTTGTTTTTTAATACCATTTGGTTTAACAGAGCGGCGAATCTTCGAAGTTTTCTCAGCTTTAATACCTGATTGATTTAAAGCTAAAGATCTCATAACATCAGTATATAAATATTTAATCTCTTCTTTATATGCTTTCTTAACTCTTGGTTGATGTTGGACAATCTTTAACATACGACCAAGATTTTGTTGGATTTGTTGACGTCCACTAAATTCAGTTAGATTAGAACCCCTAGTCATTTCTTTAACGTAATGAGCTAATTTTCTAACACCTGGACGATGAATTTCTTTATAAGTAATATCCCCTTTTTCAGAAATTTGAGTGGATGGAGCCATTGGGAAAGTTACATCTTTATAAACTGGTGGGTGTTCCAAAGAGGCTTGAACATTTTCAATTAATAACTTACCAAATTCTTTAGTGGTTTTATAATTGCCACCTTTTTCAGCTGGACAATTGTCAATATAATACTTCATAAAATCAACTAAACTAGGGTCCGAACGATTCATTAAATGTAAACATTGGGCAGTAATATTACGATCAACATCGGTAATATTTCCAAAGACGAAATCATAATAAAGATTAAGAGCATCTTGACGTGACCAATTCCAATAAGAGTTATAAACTCTGACTTTCTTACTATCGAATGCTGGTTTAATACTTGAAATATATTCATCACCATGCTCAGCTTGGAAGAGATCTAATTCTTTTTGTAAAATGTCACTTCTTGTCTTTTCAGCATCCAATAATTTAGTAGTAATATATTGATCTTCACCAAGGTATTGAGCTAATAACTGAATTTGACGTTTATAAAGATCATTTTGTTTCTTAGTTAAGGCATTAAATTCGGCACTATCAATCACAACACCGCCTGCTGAACCGGCACCTGAATCACCACTACCACCAGAGGATAATGAGATTTTGGCATGAGCTGCATAAGTTTGAGCAATAGAATCTAACCAAGCTTTGGCGTCTTGCTCAGAACCAAGACGAGCAGCTGGCTCTTGAGTTAAACCAATAAGGAGGGTGGCGTCAGTACGACCTTGACCTAAACCATAAGTAGAACCAAGGTAACTACGAGCATTACTTTGAGTGAAACCACCAGGTAATTTGGAAGCAGCTAGTTTAGAAATCAAAGAAGAAGTATGTTTTCCTAAATTACCAGAGAAACCAGGAGTTAAAGCAGCACCAAGTTCATCCAATGGTGTTTCTTCTGGTTTTTCAGGTACGTTATTACCAAATTCTTTTTGTAAATCACCAAGAATTTCATTTTGTAACGTACTCTTACCACCTACTAAATCTTTAATCGCTTTAGATAATGAAATGGCACTCAATTCTTTTTTAAGTTTTTGAGCAATGATAACATGAAGTACATCAACTGCATTAACTGGTACATCATCTAAGGCAACAGCTGGACCTCTTGGTGCTGATACGGCAGCAGGAGCAGGAGCAGGAGCAGATTTGCTTTCAATTTGAGTAGCTTCGTTTCCGGTAGTAGTAGGAGCAGCTTCTTCTTCTGGCTCAACAGCATAATAAATTTCTCTTTCATGTTTAGAGAAACAAAGGGAAGCACGTTGTAAATTGAGGGCATCATCATAAGCAGCGTATTTAAATTTAAGAGTACGATCAGCCATACCAGAAAGTGTTGGAGATGGACCAATTTCAATTAATCTTTCAACACCATATTCTTTAAATAATTGATCTTGAGTTTCAATCCATCTCACTGGAGAAGCAAATTGGAAGGCAAGTAATTCGACTAATAAAATATAACCTAATTGTTGTAATTGAGCTGGATTAAAGTTAGCTTCATCATCCCAATTCTTAAGTACTTTGTTAACTCTACTACTGTTTGTAATTTTATAAACATATTCAAAGTATTCTTTATCTACTCTATAAGGAATAGCAGTTAAATTAGGAATATATCTACCAGTAAGTAAAGCAACATCAATGTTACTTGGATCAATCTTTTGAAGAATATAAGTACGGAAAGGAACAACACCACTTAACAAGAAATGAGAGTGAAAAGGTACATCAATACCTGGAAGTGGAATGGTAGCATAACCACGTTCTAATACTAAACGACCACCAGATTTTTCTTTTTTATCTTTGGCCTTTTCTAAAGCAACTGAAATAATAGAAGTAAGATGCTCTTTAACTTGATCTAGAGTCATTGTCTTCATCAAATTAGCTAAATCAATGTTGGATGATTTCATGTAATTTAAGACATTAGCTAAAGTTTCGAGATTAGTTAATTCACCAGAAACAACATATTGCCAGTTTTCGACGTTATAATTGACAATTTGAAGTAAACCAGCACTTTGATGAGCAATAGCATCGACCACATATTTAAGGTAAGTTTCATTGAGGGATTTACTTACACGGCTTGGGTTAACAGCTACCATACCAAAGTTAGAGCGACCTAAAGAATCTCTTTGTACAGCAGATTGCATAGTCATACCACGATAGAAAACAAGATCAGCTACAGCATCAACATGGAGTACTTTACCAATAGCAGCTAAAGCAGCATATTCACCTAAAGAGTGACCAGCAAATGGACATCCACGTTGAATTAAACCCTTAGCTTTCATGTCTTCAAACGCAGCTTTTTCCATTAAAGTTAAAGCGGGTTGAGTGAATTGGGTAGCAGAAAGTAAGCCATTAGGAGAAATAAAGGTGAATGAAATAGATCTTTCATTAATTTGAGGGAAAATAGGGTAAGTACGTACGGTACCATCTTCATCCACTTTATCATAGGTCATACTGATATAGTTTTTACGGATAGCTTTACCTTCACTACCACCGAAATGGATAGTATGTTCTTTTGGATTATTACGTACAATATCTAAGATAGAGAATCCATAATTCTTTAAGTAATGGGAATCAGCTTGGTCCCAAATCTTACGAGCTACTGGAGAGGAATCATATAAAGCCATACCCATACCAACTTCTTGAGAACCTTGACCAGTAAATACATAAGCAGTAGAAGGTTGTTCAACTTCAGCTGTACCAGCTAAAACTTTATCACCATGTTGATTAATGGTTTCAACTTTAATAATCTTTTTACCCTCTTGCATACCAATGTGGAATAAATTGGTAGTAAGTTGATCGCCTGGAAGTACCATACCTTGGAAAGATACATCATAAGCAGTGACTCTAAGTGGATGATTATCAGCTGCAAAAGTTTCAACAAATTTACGAGTGGAAGCACTGGACCACATACCATGAGTAATAGTGCCAGGTAAATCAGCTAAATCAGCAAAGTAAGGGTTTACGTGGATAGGGTTAAGATCTTGAGATACTTGAGCGTAAGAGAAATTAGAAGAAGGAGTTTGTACAGAGGAATTGAAATCATCTCCTTTTGGCATAACTGAATAGCCTCCATTTTCAAATAAAGTGGCCTGATCAATGGATTGACCTAATCTCTTAAGATATTCAGTTACTGGGTTACCATGAGATTCACCAGAGATATAATTGACTGAAGCTACTTTAACTACTTCTTTAGTAGGGATTTGCATAAATACAGAACCAATTGTTTTAAGTTCAGAATAAACATTGGTGGACTTAAATTTGGAATGAGTATTTAAACGGAAAGTAAGAGTAGAACCGGGAGTTAAATGGACATCATTACGTTCCCAAATGAACCAAGATTTGGATTTAAGCACAGCAATTTCTTTTGAAGTTGGTAATACAATTTCCATTGGAATTTCATCAGAGTTACGGAAAGTATGTTCAAAGTCAGTAAATTTACCACGGTAAAGGAATTGACTGTTAACTTCCATTACATCAACTCCATCTCTCTTAACAGTACCTTTGACTTGTACTAATTTACCAGATTCATTATTTACTAAGGCAGTGATTTTAGCATGGGTATCTACTACATCACCACTTTGTAATGGGCGTACATTTTCAAATAAACGGAAACCATTGGAAAGATGAACTAATTTGAGTAAATCACCATCGATAAACTTAGGGAAAATAGCTTTGATAATGGATTTCCATCCAACAACAATAGCAAAATCAACTGGAGCTGTTAAAATATCTTGGCCACGATCAACATATAATTCTGCTTGATTACCAACTGCTTGACAGAACTTGCTGATGTCTTCACGAGAAACTTTTTCTCCTTGAGCAACGAATTCAAAGTTAGGATCATTGCTGATACTATCATACTCATCACTACCAAACCAAAGATTATAATAGAACTTTTTGATACGATCGTTTCTACCTTCCATTACTTCATGGATAGGAGCATAACCTTGTTCGGGTTTATACAAGTAAGGGAAAGTTAAAGCAACTTCTTCAGTACCCTTCTTTTCAAAGAAGGTAACATCAATTTGTTTATCACCATTGATTTCAGCTTTAATAGCAAGGCGTGAATTTTTACCAGTACCTTCATACACTTTAAGTGAATGATTGTTGTTATTGGCAAATTGAATGGTTACTTTTTGATTTCTTCTTGGGCGGAATACTTTAAGTAATGGATTTTTCACGGTCATATTACCTTGTACAATCAAAGGAGAAGTAAGGATAGCTCTTAACCATCCTTCTTTTGGCCCAGAGACAAGCTCTAGCCAAGCTTCAGTACTTGGGAGTGCGCCTGAAGCACTAGTTTCATAAACAATTACATCTGGGTTTACAGGATCAGTGATAGCTAAAACATCCTTTGGGACATATTCAGGGTAGTTGTTTTGAGTACCACCAATGTATTCGATAATAGGAATAGAAGATTCATCACCGTTGTAATATTTGTTTAATAAACTTTGGATGTGACCATTATGGATACCATCTAAAATGTCTTTTACAGGAACATTGTATTCGGTAGAATGCTTAGCAGCAATAGGACCATGAAGAATAGCAGCACGTTCAACATCCTGTTCAGGTACAGCTTGTAAGTCTTCAGACTGCCATAAGCTATCCTTTTTAAACCAGAACTCTAAGTTAGAATCTAATACTGGAATAAAAGGTACTGGTTTTTGATCACGACGTAAACACTGACTTAAGAAATATTGAATATCTTCAGTAGTTAATAATTGTTTTGAACTTTCTGGATAAGCTTCAAGGAAAGATTTGACAAATTCATGAGGCTGTTGAATTTGATTATAATCTTGAAGTAAAGATGCTTTTTTAGTTGAAATAAAACGCTCTTCTAAACGAACCATAAAGTCACCTACAAATCGACGAAGAGAAATATCAATCCAGCGTTGTTGATGGTTAATATAAGTAAGTTCAACTAAGCGATTGACAACTTCAGCATAAGTCATATCCTGAAGATCAGCTGGTTTACCATCGGCTTTTTTACCAAACCATACCTTTTGGAAATCTGCATTTAAGCGCTTAATGATGTAATCTTTCTTGTTATCAAGTACAGCTTGACGTTTGTTCTTTGGTAAAGTAAAGACAGTGTCATCCATTTCTTTCCAGAAACGAATACCACGGTTAGCTACCTTATGGATAGGCTCGCCAAGTTCAGATTTTACAGTTAAAATACCACCAGTTTCACGAGTATAAGTATTTTCCCAGTCTTTGTCTTCAACACCAGGGGCATTGACAATTAAAGCCTTAACTTCATCTGCAGCTTCAGATTCAGCAGCAACCATAACACGAGAACCAAATAATACACCATCAAAAGGCATAGATGGATAATCATAAATACCTGACCATTCACCAGTAATGTAAGGTAAAGTATCTTCATGAGAACCGAAACCAGAACCAGCAATTAAAATGATGTTAGATTGTTGACGAATGGAAGCATAAGTTTCAAGGATTGGTTGATGGAAATCTTCAAAAGAATGATGACCACCAGCACGACCACCAGTCCATTGCATGATGATTGGCATGTCTGGGTTATTGACAGCAATTTGAATGACTTGACGAATAGCAGATACTGATCCTGGTTTGAAGGAAATGTGTTTTAAGCCAGCATTTTTGATTTGAGATACAATATCATTGGCTACATCAGGAGATGGAGTACCAGCAGCACAACAAATACCTTCAATTGGATAACCTTCTTGCTTCATCTTTTGGACTAAAGGAAATTGGAAACCCCATTGGAAAGCATTAAGGAAAAGGATATTAACGGTAATACTTTCTCCTGGTTGAATTTTATTCATAATGTCCTTGATTTTATCACGGAACATTTCTTCACTGAAATGACCTCCACCTGCTAATTCAACATGATAGCCAGCATTAATTACAGCAGATACAAATTTGGAAGGGACAGTACATGGAGTCATACCAGCTACCATTAAAGGTGCCTTACCAATCAATCTACTGAAACGAGTATCAACTAAAATCTTCCCAGTGCTGGAGATTTTGGCTAATTTTGGGCGGAAAGCTTCACTCCAATTTTGAGAATATTTGACAGCAGTTGGGTCGTTGTCAAATAAATCCGCTTTATAAGAAAGATGCTGATTACCCCCTTGAAGAGTACCAGCTAAAATGACTTGAACACCAGTACCTTCTTTGTTACGATAAGTCAAACCACCAATACCTGAAGTACCTCCTGGACCAAAGTCAATTACATGAGTAAGAGAAGATACATCGGTTGCTTTTTCCCAGTTGATTGGATGGACACAAATTAAGTTAACCAAATCTTCAGTTAAATTTTCACTGTTACGTAAATCTTTACCATCAAGTGTGGATGAGATAGGAATAGCAAGATCTTTGCTACGGAATTCTAAATTGAGATTAGCAATATCTTGAGCTATCCTTTCTGATGCTTTGACCAAATATTCACTGTGGAAAGGAACAGTAATTGGCAAGAATCTGGAAGAAAACTTTTGTTTTCTTTGGGAGTGTGGGACACGGGATTGATCTAAACCAGATGGTGCTTTAATTTTACGTAAAGTCAAATTAAGACCATGTAAACTTTGAGGATGACCAACACAGATAATAGAGCGTGGTCCATTAATAAGATTGATATAAATTTGACGATCCTTAGGTAAATGTTGGTTAGTAGCTTCTACATATTTTTGGATTTCGGCTAAACGGAGATTGTAAATAGCTAACATCACACTTGGATTGCCTTCTCCATTTGAGATGGAGTCTTTGAGAATGGTTGGATTTAGGGTTACTTGAGGGTAGATTTGTTGAGAACGGGTACCAATCCAGAAAAGTAAGCCTAAAGCTTTTTCTGCATTTTCATAAAAGCTTTCTTCATTGGAAGAAGAAGCAATTACAACAGCAGAAATAATACCTTGAGAATGACCAGTGGCTCCGTGGAAATGGTTACGAAGTTGATCTGGTGACATATCCAGCACTTTCATAGCAACGAGATAATGTGTAAGTTGGATAAGACCAATCATTGGTAAACTGACTGGGGCAGAAACAAGATAAGGGACATCTGGACGAGATTCTGGGTTTTCTAACCAGCGTATGACGTTGAGACCTTTTGAATGGAAGGCAGTAGCCTCTGTACTGAGGGCATGAGATCTCAAAATTGAAGACATTTTGGTGATGAAAGGACGCACGATGCCTTCATAGAGACTAAAGAGCTCAACAAGCTCATCAAAGTATTCTTCACTGCTACCTTGGCCACCAAATACAGCAAATAAGGCAGCATCCTTTTTACGGGAAGCAGTAAATAAAGCTGAGCTTGGGGCTGGGCAATCATCACCAAAGAGGATGCCTTCTTTACGAAGTACACTTAAGGCATAGAAATAAGCTTGGATTATAACGTTGCGGTTAGCCAAGGGTAATTGTTTTGTGGCTGAATGGACATCGTTTTTCTTTAAAAACACATCACGAAGATGGAAAAATACTACACGTACCACTGGATAAAAAGATTGGATATCATCAGTTTCAGCACGATCTACAGCGAAGCTAAGGAATAAAGCAATGAGTTCGATAGGCGACAATTCTTCGGGTAAGATCGTTTCTGGTAATGGTTGTAAAGAGAATTCTTCACGTAGTTGTTCGGCAGAGTTCCAAATTTCATTAGAAAACAAGATGCTCACCTCTACCGAGTTGTTTTTGATATTTAAAGGACGTGAGGCTTGTAAACCAGCACTAAAAGAGTGTTGACGAGAACGTAAGGCCATTATTTATAAAGTATTGAGTACAAATAAATCTATAAGGGTTAGAAAGGGATGGAAATAAAATAGAAAACTTACTTTTATAAAATGGATGGATTGGAAGAGATATAAACTAAGATGTTATTGAACGTTTAGATAAAAATTCAATGGTTAAACAGAGTAAAGGAATCGAAATTTTGATAGGGTTGAATTTCGATAGTTGAAATACTAAAGAGAAATTTTGAATAAATTGTTACACACTTAACAATTAAAAGTTAAAAGATCAAAAAAAATGAATTTCTCTTTGATGAGTATTTATTCTTTCCATTTTTAACTTATCATAAATTAATACCTGGAAGTTTATTTTGGGCATAGAAACTTAATCTCGGCTGTTAAACTATACCAAATTTGGAAAATTCCCTCTTTATGACGCTATTTTCGAATTATACTAGATTTTATTTTGAAATTTATTAATAAATTATTACTAGTTTAAAAAATAGATGAGGTAATTGAAACTACTGTGTTATTCTATTTCGATTGTCTAAAATACCAAAAAATCACAACATTCTTATCCCTTTACAATATAAAGTTCTAATTATTTACCGCGCCTAACAAAAAAGATAAGATAAAAGCTATGGTTAACATTCAAGGGATACAGCAGATAGTGTACAATTAGCAAATTAAGGTGATGTAATACAAATTAGGGGGTGAAATTGAACCCATGCTTTTATTTTAAAAGGTAAGTTTTGATTAGCGTGGGAAAATTTAAAAAAATCAAATAATCAGTAATCAACCTTATCCCTTTTACTATAACCAATCACAAGTGATATTCTAATCAATTTGAAATAAAAGGGAGATTTGGAGCATTAATCATAAAAATAAAGGTATCTTTTAATCTTAGAGCAACCAATGAACTTTAGCATGGTGGGAAAATGGTAGCAAGTTAAGCTGGCCTAAATTGGTGGTTTTTGTAAGAATTTGAAGTCAGGGAGATTGATTGGGCAAATTCAGTAAGTGGGATTTCGGGAATTAGTGTGAGAATAGAGAAGATTTCATTGCCCATTTTTAAGAAATGAAACGGATATCAATTATCCTATTGATAGTGAGAATAAACTACATTTAGTTACACGCACTAGTTTACATTGGATTATAAATATTATTTGATAATTAAGGGCTTGTTTTAAGGATATCTTGAATGCTGAATCTTGATAAGATAATAGATTATTTAAATATTAAATCAAATATTTAATAATGTAATATAATAAAACTACTATGATACGGTTGATAAAGTAATTGCTACACTTGAGTCATTTGTTGCTAAAGATTCTAATAAAATGCTATTGAAAGTGGAATATATTTAGTAATATTTCAATCTTTACAGGAATGGACAAAAAAGGATTTTCGTTGTACTTTGGCTACAAGTGCAAGTTGTAATTCATTTACAATCTGTAGATTATCGCTTGGTTAAACTTAGATTTGATAATAGATCAATAAATAATAATGTGTTAAAGTATGTGTAATTATATTATACACAACTTTAAAGATATTATTTTGTTATTAATATACCCTACTGACCAATTACTAAGAAACATTTTATTTGATTTCAAGATAGTGTAATATCGTGGTTTAAATTCATGCTACTGATTATACTTGTTTAATTAATTGATATTCTAGTTTAGTAAACTACTATAAAACTAAAACCCACATTCGAAAATAGCAACTTTTAAGTTATTATCTTATCTATATTTAATTGTAGTATTATCTCTCAATATTATACAAACTCGTTTATAAAAAACATCAAAAAAGATTTGAGCATCGATCTATCTTAACTTAATATTTATCAATGTGTCTTTTATATAGTTTTTGTTGATATAACATTTGAAAACTTTTTTTAATGAATATTTTCATAGAAAATCAACAAATATTTATTTAAATAAAAACTATATTTTAATATAAAAAATTCCACCAAATAAATGCTAATTAAATTAAAAAGCAGTTGTGGTTAATTTTCAAAGGGCTAATTATTTTTACACTAGCCTTCAAGTTGAAAATATTGGCCCAATGCTGGTGTTAGTGTTAGCGTTAGTATTAGCTTGTATTTAGAAGTGTAGGCTTTTCTTTTATAAAAACCATTAGTGGTATCTATTTTTTACAATAAAATTTTTCTTGTACAACCATAAACCACACCCCGATTTTATATTATTTTTAAATTTAAATGGGTTCTTGGACTCTTCATGATTTAATAAAATATTTACAAGTATTTAGAAACCAAATCGACTATTTATTTAACTTTTATAAAATTAATGCAATAGTACCGGGGTTACATAATGGTGGATATATAGTAATAGGTGACATGCTATATTATATAATTGGATATGTTGGATGCCAAATATAAATGTAGAAAGAGACAATAAGCAGATGTTTAAACTGTATTTTAAAAAAGGCGTAAAATTAAGCGGTAATACTGCTAAGTGAGATAATTATGATTAGACAATTCACTAAAACAACCTATGGGAACACCCAATCTGTTCTATATTGGAAATAGTGAATTGATGGCTTTCTACAACAATTTATTAAGGAATTCGAGCTTAAATGTAATTACTTGGATATTGAAAAAATGAGGTGGAGTGAAGGATATTTTATGAAAGAGTTTTATTAAATAAATATGACATTTACTGTTAAAAAGGACATTAGGGATAGTGAACAAGAGTTTAAGATATTGCATGATGAAAAGAATTTAAATACATTTTATACTTCTAATAAGTACAAGTCATCAACTTTTCTAGCAAAACTACCATCATTCGATATCCAGGCCAAAGAAGTGAAAACTATTTGTCAACTAAAGAAAGGTCATTATGCGGGGATGTATTTTTTTGTTTAAGAATTTTACTGATAACTTTTCCACTCAAACAGCGCTTAATAGGTAGAAGAAAAAGTGATGAAGCCAAAAAAAACACCCCCATATGGAACAATTATTTATCAATAATAGTAAATTATATTTCCTTGAAAGATCAGTTGAGTCTGATTTAATAATTGATGATGGGGTATTGTATTAATTAGGTTTGAGCCCATATGAAACTAAACAATATAATGTCAACTCTAACGGCCTTAGGGTATTTTATATAGTAGAATTTAATCAATTAGTTTGTTTTCTTGTCGATGAGAATTATGATGGCAGAGTTATTATTTATGAACTCCAACTTCGATCACTTGAATTTAAAAAGGTAAATAAAAGGTTATTATTTAATAGTAACGGATGCCTTGTTACGTATAGTAATTGTTTTATGAGTTTATTTGGCATAAATCTAATTAATCTTACTGAAGTTGAAGAATCGTCGAAAAGTAGCTCAACTACTTATACTTCAGGAGAAAAGCATGATAATCCAGATGAGATTAAAAAGTCCACTAGTTATACGTTAGAAGTAAAGCGTGATGAACAAGATCCAACTATAAATACTGAAGTTCGAATGATATTAAGATGTTCAATGTAGTGGATTAGGAGCAAATGAACGATATACCAGTATTAAATAGTGGCAATGATAATGGGGACAAGAAAATAAAAAAACAAGTGATGATAATAAATACAATAGAAATGGTAACAGTAGCTCATTAATTGGAGGTGTTGTAGGCGGAATAGCTGGAGTTATTATAGTAGTATCAATGATAGTTTTTATATTCCATAAAGACAAATTTAAAAAAAAAGACTTCGAAATTTTATTATTGAGCCTATTTTCATTGAACTGGTTGGCGCTTTGGATGCTAATAATATTTATTATAATACAGAAATTTTTAGCCATTCACAAGAAATTGATGAAACTATTGCCATACTACCCATTGAAAGACAAACTGAGGATTTAAAAATCATCAAAGGAAATAAAGAAAAAGCAAATTGACAGTTTAAATAACACCAATCAGTTGCTATCTAAAATTATAATTAATTTTAATAAAGTTTTAAGTTAGCCTTAAATTAATGTAATAAAATATACTTGGACAATATTCGAGATAACTAATCGCTAAAAACACTGTGTAACTTCTGATTGGAATTTATACTTTCAATTAAATTCAGATTTTAACTCAAATTTTTTTATACTATTACTTTTATTTTATAAAACTAAAGCAGTAGTACCAAGAGTAGTTGGTGATAAATGTATAATAGTAGATAACAAATCGTGTTACTTGTGTAAACATATTTGTTTACAAAACATGCATTTGTATAAAGCTAACAATCAATTATTTAAATTAGATTCAAAAAAAAGAGTAAAGTTAGTTACTAATACCGCAGAATGGGAAGTATATAATATGACAAATTCATCAAGGCTTACCGACCAATATAATAATGTTTTCTTATTGCAAATAAAGCATTATCTCATTTTGATCAATATAGAGCAGAAGTGACATTGGGATATAGTCGTTTTAATATTGAAAAAAAGGAATGGTATGTCGAATACAGCATTGGCGAATTTCACCAAGTCTTTTATACATCTCTTTCTAAAAAAGATAACATGCATCATCATTTTCATTTTAATGTTTTACAAGATGGACACAATCTAAATAAGCTTTACATTATAACTGAAATTTCTTTACCAACTTTGTTAACAAAAATATTATCATTTGATATAAACACTAAATAAACAAAAACAGTTTATGAATCAAATAGGGGTTATTTTGTATATCAACAATCTATACATAATAATAAATCATACTACTCTGAAATATCAAGAGGCGAATTTATACCAATTAGTGACATCAAAGTATTATTTCAATTACATTTAACATCACATAAAATAGGAAAGTATGATGTTGATTTTGTAAAACATTTGGAGTTATCTAGAATTAAATCTAATAATTCGGTTTACTTTGTTTTTGATTCTGGTAGTATTGTTTAAGCTGAAATTTATGAGTTTCAACTTCAATCCTTAACTTTTAAACAAACAAACAATAAAGCTATATTTAGTGGTCATGGATGGCTTACTATTTACAAAAAATACTTGATAAGCTCCCTCGGTAACTATAGAATTGGACCACGTGAATTTGATATTATAACAAATAGCTATATTCCTCCAACTGTTGCTAAAAGTTCAAATAGAGCTCAAATTTATAATTTAACTACCTGGGAACAACTAGATGGTATACTTCTAATAGATAAAAACAAAGTTAATCCTACAGGCGTATTAAACAATGACACTAGCTCGTTGATTGGAGAGATTGTGAGAGAGATAGGTGGGGTGATTTCAGTAACAACAGTTATAATATTGTATTGTATAAATATAACTTATCAAAAAAAGGCTCCTAAGTTTCATTGGTGAACCTATATTTATTGAGCCGATCAACCCATTAGATATTAAAAATGATTATTATAACACTGAAATATTTGGTCATTTCCAAGAAATTGATAACACTATCATCATGTTGCATATTGAAACACATATTAAAGATTTATGAACTACGGATGGAAATAAGGAAAAAAATTAATATTTCAAATCATATAAAATAATTTCTATCACTAATCATTTTATTTAAGAAGTTAACAAAAAAATTATTCTAAACTATTTTAATAACATTTTAAATTAGCTTTCAATTAGTATGGAATATGAAAGTCAAATATTAATAGTGTATAATTTTTAAATACAGAGATAATTAAAACCGATTATGTTTGACTTAATAATGTTTAATCTTTATAATTCATGAAGAATCAATATTTAATTTAAACTTATGTAAAAATATACAAGAAATATTGACAAAGTTTGATATGCAAAAGTAAATGTTATTTTTCTTCATTCGTATCTATACCTCTTGAAATTTTAATATATGCTTCTAAAGGTAGTAGGTAATGACGTTGTCAATTTCATGTGAGTGACTAAAGATTTCAGTATTAAAATAACTATTATTGCCATCTAATGGGTTGATTGGTTTAATATGAATGGGTTCAGTAATTATATTTGGAGGTTTTTTTTCTTGATTTATATTCATGTATTATGAATACTACAATTCCCATAATTAAAAAAAATCATCCTATCCCACCTAAAATACTCTTAATCAATAATCCATTTCTATTATCGTTTATAGTACCCTTAAAATTATCGATTGCTTCTATACCTTTATTTTGATCACTACTTGATGAAGGTATACCGTCTAGTTGTTCCCAATTAATTAAATTGAAAATTTTGATTTCATTGGAACTTTCAGAAATTTGCTACAGAATAATCATCTGGATTATCTTTAGATAATTTTTCATACTCAACGGGATTAATCCTATTTGAACTAAAGGAAATTATTAAATAATCTTTATAAGTAGCAAAACATCCACCACTACTAATCATAATTGTTTTATTTAATAGTTTTAGCTCAAACGTTTGAAATTGAAGTTCATAGATAACTATTTTATCAGTATCAGTAATAAAATAAACAGATTGATTAAACTCAACTATAGATAAAATCCTAAGGCCCTTAAAGTTGGCATTGTATTTTCTTATTTTGTGTGAAGTCAAACCAAGCTCATACAATAACTTATCATCGGTAGCTAAACTTCTTTTGGCAGCTATTTCATAGTAGTATAGTTTATTATTACTGGTAAATAGTTGTTGCATAGAACATCCTATTTTTGATTGGTAAATAGTACTCACTTGTTTAGTTTGGACATCAAACGATACTAATTTAGCTGGTAAAGCTGGAGATAATGTAATCTATTAGAAACATAAAATTGATTTAAATTCTTCTTATCTTGTAAAATATCAAGTTCATGCTTATTGTAGTCGTTGTCATTACTAAATATCCTTGATTTATTCACTTGATGAAGCTTTTTATAACTCTGTTTACTCTATTCCATTGTTTTAAGATTAAAATAACTAAATGTTATCGTTTCTTTATCACTATAGCCATGAAAGGCCACTAGAATTTGATTTCCAATATGAAAATACTTACTAAACGTTAAAAATATTGACAATGGATTACTCATATTGTATGCCTCCCATTCGGTCATATTACCAACTAACTTTATACCTTTTATAAAATCTAATTGAAACACTTGCTTATTTTCGTCATTTGATATCCCCATGTTCGGTATGTCGATCCTCCCACCTAAATAATATAATTCATCTTCTATTACCACACATTGACCATAAGTTACCCCCGGTATCATAGCATTGATATTATAGAGTAGAAAAGATAGAAATAAAAATAGCGACATGTCATGTTTAAGGATCTGTTTTAAATTGTAAATTTTTTAGATTGATTTTATAAATTTAGTTGACTAAATCCAAAATTTGAAAACATGATCCTTTTTGTAATGGGTTTAAATTTGCAAAGTTTCAAAAATCAAAGCTAAAAATCAAACCTTTAGTATAAGTTTATCTATGAGTTTATTATAAAAGTGCTAAAATTTAAATAAATAGTCCCAGATACTAATTTTTCAAATCAGATAATGATAGCCTATCTAAATAAATTTACATCATAGTGTCTTTTTTCATTTCAATGTTTTGTTCAATTTTTAAGTAATATAAAACTCGAAATTGTTAGTTAAACTCAAAAATATGCTTTATATCTCGATTTATTAATAAAATGTTTTCAAAATCTACGCAAGGATTACTAGCTATATAATGAAAAGATAATTTTTAATTATAAGCTTTAATTACTCGTTTTTAGAGGAAAATTAAGATAATCAATAATTATAAATATCAGCACCTATTTATTTTAATATAAAATCGTTCTATTTTTCCACTAGTCAATGTTAATTTAATTAAACTTAAAAATCAGGGAGCATTTCAATTTTCCCGTAAAATATTACTCTTATTGGTCAATAGGAGCTAAAACCGGACCAATAAACTTTTCTATTCGGAATTGTGATCAATCAAAGTTAAGTCTCCAATGGTATGAATCGCACTTTTAAAGCTAAAAGTAGGTCAAGTTCATTAAATACTCAAAAATAAAGAGAGTTATTCTCAAAAGGAATAAATAGAAGCCTAAATCACCATAAATTACTAACCCGAGTTTTGTATAAAAAGGTACTTAAAAGAATCAAATATGTTTTTTTATTATTCCAATTTAAACATTAAAAATAGCGATAAATGATGGTATCAACCAAAAAACTTGGATATGACATCAAGTCACCACAACTGATGTGGGAGCCCAAAGATTTAGCTAGCCACAATATGGAAAAATTCCGCGTTTGGGTTAATCAAAAGCATGGTCTCAAACTTGGTAAGTGGAAATTGCAGATTAAAAGTAAGAGAGCACTACTAACTTTAAACAAAAGAAAACTATAATCAATTATACGAATGGTCCTGTGACAAGATCTCTGATTTTTGGGCGGATATTTGGGAATATACTCACGTAATCAGTAGCAAACCATGGACCCAAGTGGTTGATGAAAATCAACCCATGAATGAAATACCTACTTGGTTTGAAGGCGCCCGACTTAACTTTGCAGAGAATTTATTATGGTGTAGAGATCCAAATAAGGTTGCCATCTATGGTGCTGGGGAGTTGAGAGAAGTTAGCTCATTAAGCTATGCTCAACTTTATGAAAAAGTTAGACAAGTGGCTTCGGCTTTGAAAAAGTTAGGAATTACTGTTGGTGATAGAGTAGCTGGGTATTTACCAAATTGTCCAGAAACTATCATTTTTATGTTAGCTGTTACTAGTCTTGGAGCTATTTGGAGGTATGTTTGAGTTATATTATTTAATGCCCAATATTTATTTTGTTTTTTAGTTCAACTTCACCTGATTTTGGAACTAATGTAAGTTTTTTTTCTATAAATATTATTAGTAAAATTAAATATTATTTTAGGGGGTTTTAGATCGCTTCAGTCAAATTGAACCAAAAGTTCTTTTTTCAGTAAATGCTATTGTTTATAATGGAAAAGTACACGACCATTTAAATAAAGTAGAAAGCGTTGTATCAGGTAAAACAACATGAGCAATGTAAATAGAGTGTATTAATATTGATGAATTGTTTTAGGCCTAAATTCATTAAAAAAAGTAGTTGTATTCCCATTTGTAGAATCGCATTCTATGGATTTATCAAAAATTGCAAACAGGTAATTTAGTTTAGTTCTTATTGTTTTAAGCAATAATTAATATAATATTTACTATTGAAGTGTCACACTGAACGATCTTATTTCACCACAGGATGACGAGCCTTTAACTTTTGAACAATTGCCATTTAATCACCCATTATATATCTTATTCTCTTCTGGAACTACTGGTAATATTAATTATATAATAAGGATAAGAATAATATTAATTATTGTAATATATTAGGCAAACCTAAATGTTTAGTACATACAGCAGGGGTAAGATACATATAACTAATTGGCTATCAAATTGCTTAATTTTTATTTTTAAAGGGTATGCTTCTTCAACATAAAAAAGAGCATATTATACATGGTAATATGAGTGAAAAGGATATCTTCTTTCAATATACCACAGTAATTCTTGACACTAAAATTTTGTATTACTGTTTTTAATGCTCATTTTTAATATTAATAGACAGGATGGATGATGTGGAATTGGTTAGTTTCTGGTTTATCAGTTGGTGCTTCTATTGTACTTTATGACGGCTCCCCATTCAAACCTTCTCCTAATGTGCTATTTGAGCTCGTCGATAAGCTTAGGTAAGTTTTACCATATTTTTGACCAAGAACTTAAACTTAATTTGTTATAAAGAATTACTATTTTCGGTACCTCTGCCAAATACATTCAATCTTTACAAGAAGCTAAAGTTAAACCAAGTAAGTGATAAAAACAATATTTATATTCACAATAGCTAACCTTTTATTCAGATGAAACCTTCCAATTGACCTCTTTGCACTCCTTATACTCCACCGGTTCTCCTCTTAAACCTGAAAATTATGACTATGTTTACAAATACATCAGCAAGGACCTCTGTTTAGGTTCTATCACAGGTGGTACTGACATTTGTTCTTTATTTGCAGGACATAGCACAGCATTACCAGTTTACCGAGGTGAAATCCAATGCCGTTGTCTTGGTATGAAGATTGAAAGTTGGGATGAAAAAGGTGTACATGGTGAAGATCGTAGTGGGGATTTAGTATGTACTAAAGCATTCCCTGCTATGCCAGTTAAATTTTGGAATGATGAAGGTAATGCCAAATATACTGCTGCTTACTTTGAACAATTTAAAGGTAACATTCTTTTGCGTTGAGGAGATAAGGTTTTTAATAATTAATAACAGGCATTTGGTACCATGGTGATTTCGTATTGATTAACTCAAAAACCGGTGGTGTGTTTATGTTGGGAAGAAGGTAAGCTTTAATGTTTAATCTTCGTAACAATATTAATATTCATTTTTCGTCAGTGATGGTACTTTAAATCCAGCAGGTGTTCGATTTGGTAGTGCTGAAATTTATAACTGCAGTAAGTTTTTAATATAACTCACTTTAGAATAATATATCTAATTAATTTTATTAGTTGAAGATTTTACTGAATTAGAAGATAGTTTAGTGGTAATCTAATTTGATTTATTCATTATTATAGTTAACAATTTTTCTTAGGTTGGTCAAAAGTTTGGCGATGATGAAAGGGTTGTTCTATTCCTTAAACTCAAACAAGGTCAAAAATTCACTCAAGAGCTTATCAATAATTTGAGATTACGTATAAGAACTTTATTATCCCCACGTCATGTACCTGCTATTATTTTAGCTGTTCCAGATATTCCTTATACTGTTAACGGTAAAAAGGTAGAAGTGGCGGTCAAAAAATTGATCAATGGTACTCCAATCGAAAGTATCTCTACTGCTACGTTGGCTAACCCAGAGTGCCTTAAGTACTACCTCGATATTGCTGAGCTTAAAATCCCAGAACTTAAACTTTGATTTTTTTAATGTAACTCTTTCTATTGTTTATATTTTCGTTTTTTGAATTTCATTTATTTAATTTCAAATCCATATTTATTTTATCATTAAATACAAGCGAATAATTAAAAACTGTAAAATATTTAAAATGTTCGTATATCATTTATTGTTAGAATTAAAGTTAAATTATGGCATGGGCCCAGCTGGTCGATTTTCAGCACTGTTAGGATCTAAAGGTACATAGATTCTTTCTTGACCTTGAGCAGTGATAGTTACTTGATCTGGGTAACTATTTTGTGCTTGGTCGAACTTTGGAGTATTACCTATAATAGCTGCATTGCGCTTTTGTTCATCAGTCATGAGACCATCACCGTCATATATGGCTTCAGTAGAGCTACGGTTATTTAAACCTCTTTGAGAGGTCAAATTAGGAGTTTCACTGGCTGCCATTCTTTGAGCATCATCTGCTCTATGACCAGATAACATGGAGCTAGCTGCAGTACCTCCTACAGCGCCCATTCCTGCAGCTGCAAGGGATTTACGGTAAATATCATTTCCTGAGCCTTCTGGATGGTTTCCAAGATTGTGAGTTTCGGTTACACCTGCTCCAGATCTAAGGTTGCTTGAGGTACCTTCTGGGTGGCTTCTAGCATCATGAGTTTCATTCATTGCTGCTCCAGTCATTCCTGCTCCAGATCTAAGGTTGCTTGAGGTACCTTCTGGGTGGCTTCTAGTATTATGAGTCTCGTTCATTGCTGCTCCGGCCATTCCTGCTCCAGTCATAGCTGCTCCAGACCTAAGGTTGCTTGAGGGGCCTTCTGGATGACCTCTAAGATTATGAGTTTCGCCCACACCTGCTCCGGACCTAAGGTTGCTTGAGATACCTTCTGGGTGGTTTCTAGAATTATGAGCTTCATTCATTCTTGCTCCAGTCATTGCTGCTCCAGTCATTGCTGCTCCAGTCATTGCTGCTCCAGTCATTGCTGCTCCAGTCATTGCTGCTCCAGTAGCTGTAGTAGCTGAAGCATTATGTAATGGCCTTGCTTCACTAGTAGTAGTACCCAAAGGTGCTCCCTGAGTCAAATGAGATTGGCCTTGTACGGCGGGATTGGCTTGGTTATGATGAACAGTATTATCAAGTCCAGACACAGCAGTTGGAGATGCAGTGGCAAGACTATCTAGTGCACCTTGATTTACACCAGATGCTCTAGCTGTGTGAGGTGGGGCGTTATGGGTAGCTGAAGTTTCCAGATTATTATAAGGGACACTTGTATCTTTTGTTGAATGGTGTCTATTTGCTGCAGCGGCACCTACAGCACCCCCGACAGCTGCTGCACCTGCACCTGCACCTACTCCATATGGAGAAACACCGCTGCGATCACTATGTACACTAAGGGTTCTATCAGCTCTCATGGACAAATCTTTATACCAGGCATCTAAATCACTTTGATTATTGGCACGAAGTAAATAGGTTTTTTCACTGCTGAAGACGCCTCCAGAAGATTGATCAGTAATTTCAAATGCATATGGAGAGTCTTTTTTGTCTTCTAAGTGTGGAGTTAAGGTAGCTTTACGAAGTGGGATAGAAAAATCTGGTTCCTTTTGATTATGATAATCAGAGCTTGAGAAAGCATGAAGGAACCCACTGCCAGTTAGAACAAAGAAGTATTCTTTCCATGATTTAAACATTCCAATTCCTGATTTACGTTCCAAGATGCCGGTTCTTGTTGTTTCCAATAATCCTGATTCTTTAAATGGCTGCTGCAAGTCTTCAACGGTACGGACTTTAGCTGGAGCAACAGGGACAATATCTGGGTTTCTTTCGCCAAAGGCTCTCCATTCAGTTCCATCATCAAAACTATTTGAAAGCTGCCTTATGACCTCAGCTTGTTGATCGAAACTTAAGTTACCTTTAGATTTATCAGTATAGTACTGATCAATGATTTGTTTGATTCTAGAAACAATACTCTCTTCAAAGTTTTCTAAACTTTTAATAGAGTTCTCAATGGTTCTATTGTAATTATTCTCTTCATTTACATCTTTATGGAGCTGTCTTTGAAAGCTGTGGTTTACAAGCCATGGGTCGTTATCAGGGGAAGTAACATCATCACGTTCAGTTGTTGCACGACTAAGACTTTTAAAGTGTGAGATAGAATTATCTCTAGTTCTAGCTAATTTAGAATTAAGAGAATTATAATCGCTCTTTACCTCTTTAATACGATATTTAATATCATCCCTTAACTGCTTTAAATCCTTAATAGTTACATTAGTAATATTTTCAGATGAATTACGATAGTAAAGGGATTGCTGGTGGGAATGGTTACGAATTTGAGCTAATAAGTTTTGAACACCAGGCTTAGAGTCATCACCAAAAAAGTGAGCTTCCTTAAAAGGCACATCAATACAAGTGGATGACTTTTCTAAACCTTTGCTTGTAGAAAGCTCAGTGTCGGAAATTTCATCAAAGTAGTTAATTAAATCTTTCACAACAGTTCTCCAGGACTCTAACCTTTTCTCGAGAATGTCAGTGCTTTCGCTTGAAGTTGCTTTAAGGTAGGAAGCTGTAGTGGCTTCAGTGGGAGCACCTGGTTCATTATGAGTTAATGGACCTCTAGATGCTTTAAGAGATTGTTGTGGACTAAGAGTATGTTTATCAGATTTTATAATTTCGGGCATTTTATGTATTTTAAAAACTCAAATAGCAACCTATTTATACTTTTTATGAATGAACGTTTTTTATTTCGTCATAAATAATCATATTATACTTAATCTAGTTTCAGTTTTATTTTAATGCTTAACATCCTCTTAGTAAATGAGATCGATTTATTTGATGATGTTAGCTAATTGTTGTTGGTTTAGTAGGTGGCTAAAAATTTGATGAAAGAAGGATGATGTCACTTTATAAAATAACTATACTTCAAAACTTAGTAGGGGCTTAAAAATGATCTAAGAAATATAAAAAAAAGCTACAATTTAATTATACTTTTATCTCAATAAGGAATATGTCTCAAAATTATATGTCATATTGTAATTTACTTTTATTTAATTTATAAATTAAAATTAAAATATCAAAAAAAAGAAATTTAAATCTACGATTAAGAATAAAAATAAGTTTAAAACTATGCGGTTTCAAAAGCTATTATTAAATTAATGAAACTTATCAATTAGTTTTATATCAATAAAAATTATGAAAAAGTAGTAATAATTGTGTTAATAAACTCTAAATAAAAGTGTTTTTGATTCAAGTTTGAATTTGTTTACGATAAATATACTTTTATTACAAATCGCTATTAATTATAAGTGTATATTTATTAACAATAGCTAACTTTATGTAACTATCAAATGAAATAAGATAAATTGTGTTATAGATAGTTTGTATAAATCAAAGTTTATAAAATATGATTTTTTTCAATTAATTGTTTTTTATTTAAATTTATAGAATTAAACTATTAAAATCATAATCTATTGTTTTAAAGGATGGACTACTTATAATTAAATGTAACACAATAAAATATGATAAAACTAGAAAGTGCTAAAACACTGTTTCTGTAATAAAGTTAAAGTAATTCAGTTTCTATTTATAAAATGAAATAAATGGATGTTTTTTCATTAAATTATTTGTTCATTTTTTAAGATTAATTTAAAATAATGCCTATATAAATTTGTGATTAAAAAACATACCCAAATGTTTAAAATTGAGGGCAATCTTTAGAAGCAAAGAATTTAGAGTTTCTATATAAATAATCTATCATTAAAGCTTGTTTAAATTTCATCTCTTATATTTTCTTATTAACGCATTTGTTTTACTATTTTTACTGTTAGTATTGTAATGAAGTAATGTAGCTATCGAACTTTAAATTGCTCGGATCTATTCAATGACAAACAAATCACAACTAGTTCATTTTTATACATTTATAAAATTATATCTATCATTACTTATTTATATTAGAATTTTTTATTTTTATTAACCGCGTTTTTTATGATAGAATTTTTTTAAAATTATAATCTATATTAGTTCTATATTTTCAACTAATTCCAATATAGAATTTAAAGCTGTTGCAACTCTTTTGTGACCTAAATAAATACTGTTTTAGGAAAACAATTATGCTTAAATTCGGCTAAAATATATGAACCAGCTATAAAAAATGGGCTATGCAAATAATTTGGCTATAAAAATTACCGCTAAAAGTTGTAAAAGAGCGGAACAACAGTAAGTAATGTTCTTAGTAAATAAGGATTAATTTGGAGTATGTTGGAAACTAAACCATATTTTAATGAAGCTGCATTATCTTTTCAAAATTGACATACCACATGAAGACGGTTTAGTGATATCTATTGTAAAAATTAAAACTCTTCATACTAGTATATTTATAATCATTAAATAAAGAATGTTATTACAAATTTAAAATCCTTTAATAGACTAAATTAATATTAATTTTTTTGATATTTTATTGAATAAATAAAATAAGGGGAATCTGTGTTCAAATAAAAGAAGCTATACAATATTAAGTTTTTCAAGTTCAAAATAAAGTTAATGGGTGAAGACAACCCTAGCTTTAGCATTCTTAGGTACAGTCACGACACAATTCTTGCCAGCTGGGTCACTGACGACAATTTCGCAAGGAGCACCGTTACAGGCATCACCATCGCACTCGATACGCATTTTATAATAGTCACCAATCGTAGATTGAAGTCCAGCAGAAATGAATTCGGGATTAACGGTAATCATAACAAATGTGTTGCCTTCGAAGCCTTCGTTTGAACCAACGATAAATGGAGCCCAATTACCAATGGGTTTTGCTTTTTCTCCCCATATACATTCATCTTGGGATGAATTTACTGGATTAACATAATAATGTGCAGAGGTACTTTGCCAGTAGGTTTGGGGAGGGGTATTGATAACTTGAAGGCTTCCAGGTTTAGCAACAGTGGGGATTAGCATTGCTTCATTTCCAGGGTAAGTTGTTTGACACAAAGAGACTTGACCATCTAATCTGTTATCGATATGAACGTTCATCATACCAGGTAAACAATATGGACGGTCGGCAAATGGTTTGGTTAGTTTACCACCTTGTTCACATTTTAATCCTCCATTCATTGATCCGGCTTGCGGCCCTTGAACCCTTGCGCTTTCATCATATTGTGCTGAGTAATAACCAGCTTTACATGCGTATGGGCACCATCCTCCAACTCTACATCCTTGGTCAGGACTCATTGCCCAACCACGATTCATTGCCTTGGGGGTAATAGGAACAATGTTTTCATCGTTTGGTAAATTACACTGCCCGGCAATTGGTTCAGGTTGTTGATATTTTGGTTGGTCTTCCTTCTGCTTTGGAGGTAAAATTGGCTCAAGGGTTCGATATTTTGGTTCCTTTTTATTTTCTTGTTGAGGCAAATTCGTCTCTGGAGTCGAATCATGGTTTTCAACTGGAATAGGGAGTTCAACTGGGGCTGGAGTTTTAACTTGGCCTTGACTTTGACCTTGACCTTGGACTTGGCCTTTACCTTTGCATTTTCTTTTGGGCTTTTTATCCTTGATGTTGTAAATTCCGGGCCAAGATGGACAGGCACCGTTTACTAATTCAAAACAAAGTGGTAGCCCAGCTGGCTGATCAAGCCAGCAAGGTGGGGCTACTTCTACGCTTACTTCAGTACCTTGTGCATTACCGCGAAGACATTTTTGAGCATTAATTATAGAAGCAAAAAAAATTGAAAATATTAATTTATTGTTAATCATGTTGTATATATTAATTATATCGGTATGATATACTTTTTAAAGATTAGGTATTATAGTTTTAATAAAAAAATAAATCAATGGAGGATACGCTGATTGAGCGCCTTTATATACCACCTTCTTGGAATTACTATTTACAGACTTCAGGAATTATTTTCAAGTTTACTTTGTTCTCAAAAAGTTAATAGTTGATTAACCCAAAATTTCTCCCAGCCAATCATTTTCGATCCTTCCCCTCCTTTCAGCCTATACTCTTATCCCTTAGTAATTCATTCATTTATTTTTCCCCAATAATGTTTTACTTTGTGTTACTTTGTTCTAGTTTGTTATTTCTAATACGAAGACAATTTTCTTGGTACCACTATAACTTATTTTAGTGGTATAAAAGATAGTTGAAAAGCATTTGACTTGCTATACAATGTATCTTTTGAATCCTTTTTAGCTTTTTTTTGTAAAGAAATGGAGGTAAACCCGTTATTTACGATCATAAGAGAACAAGTGCCTATCATCAAATATTCCACTCTCAACCATAAGAAATTACCATTTTTTAATAATTTTCTAATGCAAATTAATATCATTCCTAATCACAATTTTTTACTTTAATCCCAAAAGAATAAATCAGCCTTTACTTTACGTTATTATCTATGAGTCTATAATATATTTGTTTAACATATGGAAGTGTTTTTTTCGGTTTCGTCACTTTTTCATTTTTCAAGCGCTATTTGAGCGGAAAGATTGCTAGTAAAATTATTGAACAAGAAAATACATCCCCATATCGAGACAATTCCAGTATCATTTATGCAGTTATATAATAAAGCTGCACATTCTGACTTGTGATTAATTGAGCTATTGAAAAAAGGCTATTTCTCTATTAAAATGATTCTTTTTGTTTTTTTTATTTAGAATAAGCTTTAAAAATTCTAAATGGGATGGGGCGGTACTTTAGTTAATACTTAAAAAGTGCCATCTATTATTTGAATTTAAAAAATAAACATTCGTTTGATTAAGTTAAATAATACTTTTTAAAATAAGTAGGTGTATGTAGAATAATTTTGAATAAATTAATTATTAATTAATAATACTATAGTAGGGATAATAGAACTAATAAGTATTAAAGATTTATTAAAGATAAATAAATAAACGAATTTGGTAAAAAAAATTAATTTTATCGAAATTTTTTTAAAATTACCTTTTATAGAAACCACATTCTTAATTATTTAATTATCACTTTACTATAACTTGATGGCTTTTATATATTTTTTAACTCATTAGGTATTTTACCTTTATTTTTATATAATAGTTTATTAAAAAAACAAGGACTATAGGATTTCATTTATAAAGTCTTATTTCAAAATAATTTTACTTTCTCTTTTTTGTATTTATAATGCTTGAAATATAAGTCTTTAATAAAAAATATTGCTTTCCAGGTATAGGATATATTAGCTCTAATTATGTTGGTATAGTTAGTTTTCAAACTAACATTTTTTATATGAACTGTATTAACTATTAAGCTTTATAAAATAGAATGATATCATTTTGGTACATTTTCAAAAACAGAAACGCTTATGGTGATAGCTATTAAATAAAACATTATGTTAAATGGGAAATATTTAAAGTTTGAACTATTACTAAGCCTGCTACCCTTTGAACTATAGCGTGTTGGAATACCTAATCAAATAATACCTATGCTAAAGGAATTAATAAGCTGTTAAGAACGCATATTTATATTTACTATAGACAATAAAACAAAGCTCTAATTTTGAAATAATATATGCTTATATAAAAATAATGATATAAACCTTATTTTTATTTCTAATCTAAAAAATATAATTTATGGTATCATAGAACGCAAATAGGTCAAAAAAATACATTTCTAGTTCTAAAGTTACAATAAAAAGACCAAATGGAAAATAAATGTGGTATGTTAAATCCGGGATGTTAGAGTATGGTAATGACAGTTTTGAAATTCCTGAAAGAGAACTAGCTTCCAAGTGGCTTAATAGTAAATCACATAATTAAAAGCTATAGTAACATGAGTTATACAGTAAAATATTTTTGTAAAGGTAGCTCTTAGTATTCTCTATGGTGTTAGAATATGGCAAATTTGAGAAGTTTCATAGATGAATTTAATATTGACCATCTTAATAAAAAATTGTACTCATTATCAAGCAGTAGTAAACTCAATACACTTAGCTTAAATCCTTCTTTTAAAGTATCGTCTATACAACCCAATAAAGTGTTAAAAACAAATAAACAATTACTGTAATAAAATAAACAAAATTCCCTGATTCCTAGTATGATTAATTTAGAATATGTATCGAGCCTCAATAAGCATAAATAAATGACTCTGAGAATATAACTTATAAACTTAAATAAAAGCTTATGATTTTTTAATAATATTAACAATAGTGTCTCAATTAACATTAAACAGTTCAAACTCCCTAACTCTAGCTATAACAAAATATTAGCTTGGGCCTAGGCAGAATATTTTTCAATAAACAGTGGCATATATTCTTAAACTCATATATTTATTTTTTTGTAACTTTCATAGAACAAATGCCATATTTTAACTTTATTTTTGAGGTTCTGCGGATATCTTCCTTAGTGATTGATATATATAATGGGATTAATTTGGGTGCTATTTCTTTTCAGTTATAACTTATAGTTAATGGGAAAAATTGTCATATTTGTTGATATAACATTTTGCGTTCAAATTGGTGAGTTTGTATTAATAATTTGAACGCAAAACGTTACAAAAGAGGCTACAAAAACACTAATGTTATATAAATTCCTTAGGAGAGTGGAAATTGGGATTAAAAGTCAGTAATGTACAGCCAATTAGTAGCGAGGTTGCTGTATCTCAGTTTTATTATATTTTGCATAATAGAGGCTTCCTTTATAAAACCATATACACCATAAAAATAACTAAAACCGATTTTTTCGTTCTAGTGGCACTACAAAAAATTTAATCTTAATTTAATTTTAATTTAATCTCAATTTGATCTCAATCATCTGATAGGGAACATATGAGGGTGTTTTTTGGTTTCATTATTTTTTCCATTTTTTAAGCGCTATTTGAGTGGAAAGATTGTTAGTAAAATTATTAAACAAAAAAATACATCCTCATATTGTTATAAAATACCCAAAAAAAGATAATAATTACTAACTAATTTAAAAAATCCTTGTTATACTTTAAGCTCTTATAGGACATATTTCAGCTTTCTCTGGCTATAAAATACTATATTTTTTCATGATAATAGTAATAATAGCAACACATTAAGGCTATGAAAAAGTATTCCTAAAGAAAATCTAATTAGATATTGATTATCTCATCATTTAAATAATAACATATATAAGCGATGTATATATTTTAATTAGGTACAACATTATGTTTATATAAACTGAAAAAAACTGAAAATGAATTGTCAAAGAAGATGAATCAAACTATTAACTCGTCTTTAAAGACTAACACATTAATACTATAAAGGCGGTTATTTTAGTTCAAAGTAGTCGAAATAAGAATTGCTACTGGGGATGTATTTTTGTGTTTAATAATTTTACTAACAAATTTTCCACTCAAATAGCGCTTAAAAAATGGAAAAAGTGATGAAACCAAAAAACATCCCCTACTATTATTTAAAAGAAATTGAAATATAATACTAGTGCCATAATATATTGTTTACTTCGCTGTTAGTTTTATTAATCTAATTAAATCATTAGATAGTGGTATTTTAATTAAATGTAAATCTATAATTAAGATAATTAACCCTAACAAGCACTTATTTTAATTTATATTTAAACATCAATGGTTTAAGTTTTTGGTATTAATATCAATACAATAAAATATAAACTTTGTCTATAAAAATATTTGCTCACGTTTTGGGCGATACTAGTTTTTCAAATATCATTTAAAGTTTCAAAATATAGTCATATAATATTTGCTTGTAGTTAACTAATATAGCTTTATAAATAGTATTTCAAAGTAAGAAAAGTAAAGAAATTAAAAATAAGCAAAACGAGGTATTTTATTAATTAATAAGTCTCACGAATTTTTTAAATGAACCATTAAATTATAGTTTTGTAAATTAATAACCTATACAACAAGCTTAATTTGGGCAAAATTAAAATGGACAAATTGAACGAATTTATTCTGAGCAGAATTTTACGCCTATTAGAAATGCTGCAATTATATTGCAACCTGCTTAACTGCTCATTTAAAAGTAGAAGTTCGCTAAAATCTTGCCTATTTCATAGATTAGCCTCTAAGGAAACCAAGTAAATAAATAGTTAGCTCCAAAAATCACTGCAAATTAGATTGCAATAGAGTTGCAACATCTGCATGTATTAATAATTAACTATTTTTCCGGAAAACTTTACAAAAGGTTTATCCTAATCATTCAGATATTCTTTCATTAGAGTTTAATTTTTAAATTGTTCAGATTACTCAGATTGTCATGTTGCAGGAAAAAAACATAATATATTTTGATACATCCATTTAAAGTAAAGGTTACTAGTAAAGAAAACGAAATATATTAATTCAAAATAAATATAATGCAAAGAATTACATACATTGTGTTTTCACAAAAGATTCATTTTTAAGGCCAGTACATTAGACACGATTAGTATGTTGAATCTTATGGACTCTGTTAAAGTAGCATTGACTAATTTTAAAAACTGATAATTAAATTCAAGTATTTAATTTGCAAAATAAAAAATATTAGTAATACGATACAATGCAGATGAAATGCTACCTTTTATACCTTTGATAAATTTTAGCTGTTTAATAAAATAGATATCAGATTATGACGTAATTATATTAGCAAAACAAATCAGTTATTAGTGCTAATTATAGCAACTTTTATATGAGGGTGTTTTTTGGCTTCATCATTTTTTCCATCTTAAGCGCTATTTGAGCGGAAAAACTGTTAGTAAAATTCTTAAACACAAAAATACATCCCGATATATCAAACTACGTATTAGATCAAGCATAAAAATACTAGGATTACGTGTTATTTTTTAAATTTTTGTAATTCAACATATAATACATAGAGTTTAGCTTCAAGCTAGTTTATTTCAGTGATGTAATTTGAATTCAACTATAAATAAGCTGCTCTTGAATTTAAAGAAAATAAAAAAATTAAACATTAAAGATCTAACTTTTATAACTCAAATTATCAACAAACTCATAATATATTGCAACATTACTGTTTTGTAAAATGTCATTAAATCGTAGCACTACTCTCTATACTGGAGCTAAAATGCCATTATTTGGCTTGGGAACATATAGACCAGCAGAGGATGCAGCAAAAGCAGTCAAAATTGCTTTGAATTTAGGGTATCGCCATATTGATACAGCCAAGGCCTATGGAAATGAAAAAGAAGTAGGTCAAGCTATCAAGGAAACAAATGTTCCTAGAGAAGAAATTTTTATTACTTCAAAGCTTTGGAATCCCTTTCATCACCCTGACCGTGTTGCAAAATCCTTTAATGAAAGTTTAGCTGACCTCCAACTTGATTATTTAGATCTTTATCTTATTCACTGGCCTTATCCCCAACCAGATGGTGAAGGTTTTTTACCCAAAAATCCAGATGGCACCCTCAAGATTGAGGAGGGATACACTATTCATGATACATGGAGAGAGCTTGAAAAGTTGGTAGAAAGTGGAAAAGTCAAGAATATCGGAATTTCAAATTTTGATATTGAAGGTATTAAAGAACTTTTATCAAAAGCTAAGATTAGACCTGCTGTCCTTCAAGTTGAACTTCATCCTTATCTTCCTCAACATGAATTACTTGAATTCTGTAAGAGTGAAAATATTCACGTAACTGCTTATTCGCCACTTGGATCAGAGGGTAAGCCAAAAGTTCGTGAGGATAAAGTGCTTAATGAGATCGCAAATCGATTAGGAAAAACCCCAGCTCAAGTTATTTTAGCTTGGGGCCAGCAACGTAGTACTACTGTAATTCCAAGGTCTACCAACGAAGGCCGCATTAAAAATAACTTTGATGATATTGAGCTTTCCAAAGAAGATTTGAATACTATTTCAAACCTCGGAATTCATCATCGCTTTATTGATTTAAAGATGTTTTAGGGCTTTTTTACTTAAATAAAATATTTCAAATATTAGAATTTTTAGTTCATAAAAAATATAGCAATTTTAAATATTTCTGCTACATATTTTGATGAGGGTATCTAAAAAGAGTGTAATAATTCTATTCAAGCAAGCTATTTCAAATTTTGAACTAAACTATTAGGAACGTTTCCATTAGAAAAATTCAAACTAAGGATATTATATGTACGGGGACTTTGAGTTAAAAATTCCTTTTCAGTTATAGTAAAACATTTAAAAATATAGAAACTTATAGACCATGGGGACATTTAATATTTAATATATTAAAAACGGAGTTAAATCCATTTAGTAAGCTAATAGATAAGAAAGCAACGCAATTTAATAAATAATAGATACAATATTGATGTAAATACTCAAAAATGAAATTGATAATCTAATAGTTATTTTCAATCAAGATTCAAATTATCTGGGGTTGTTTAATAAAATAAAAATAAGAACAAAAATTAATAAATGACAAAGGGAAATATTATCAAAATAACTACTTAAATTATTAAGTACGAATTTTTAAAAATAATGCAGCTGAGAAAAGAGATGAATGGGGATACAATTATACAGCTTTTCTTGATGTTTAGTTACACTATTATTAAGTTATAAATTAAACATGGGAATTAATGACAAAAATTGTAAGCAAAGGGTTAAGTTGTTTGAATCAAGATAGCGATTTCTAAGTAAAGAAATTTGCTGCTTAGTTGGAAATTGGCACCATAAACTGGTTCGGCCAAACAAAAGGGATGAAGATATAGCAATATTGATTTGCCAAAATTAAAGCCATTTGCCAATGAAAGTAGTTGGGTAAAATAGCAAAAATTTGAAGTAAACTAATTAATTAAATTCTTGAATAATAAATGCAATTTTTCTAATAGGTAATAATAACCCTATTTAACAAATCATGGTTTAGGTTTTAATTAATGCTTAGATGATTTAAACATTTGATCTTATTAAAAAAATGTTGGTATGGAATCATTTGATAACAAATATTTGCCAATTAAATCAAGGTGTTGAATTTCAATCAATCAAATCAAAGCAATTAATTAACGTTAAAAAGTTAATTAAATAAAAAGGGAGGGGGTATAAATAGGCAACCAAATAAACCAAAAAAAATGGACTTTTTTAGTTTCTTTCTTAAATTCTTCGACCTCTCCTTTATTATTATTTTAATAGTAATAATACTATCCCCTTTTAAGATTTTAGACTTTTTTCTATTTATCTCAGCCAATTTTTGTCCTACAGTTGATCTGTATCATTTAACTTACTCATTCAATTAAAATTTACAATGTTAGTATTAAATAAAGGAATGGCTACCACTTTCAATAATGAAGCGATTAAAACTCGATTCAATAAAGAGAACAAAGCTAAGACTAGTAAAAAAAACATAAAGAATTTGGTACTAAAGTCAAATACAATTAAATCCATGTTAAGTACAAATACAACTGGTATGGAATTTGGTAATAGTACTAGCAATACTAACAGTATCAATACTAATTGGCTGAAGCCTCAAAAGAACGTTTATGAAAATGGACCAATTGAAATGTTGCCCAACTTTTATTTAGGGGATGAAACTAATGCTAGTAATGCGGAAATCTTAAGTAAATACAACATTGGGTTCGTATTAAATGTAGCTAGAGAAGTAGAGAACGAATTATTAGAAAAGAGTGAATCAAGCTATCAATTTGTATCTAATGATCAACGCAGTTTATATTTAAAAAAGAGTACCTTTATAGTACAAAACAAGGATAGTACAAACCATTCTCATACTATTTATTCAAAAAAATTGTTTTGGGATCATAACCCTAATAACTTAATTGATTGTTTGGATTCCGCTTTTAACTTTATTGAGCTGGCCAAATCATTGAATGTAGGTATTTTAATTCATTGCCAATGTGGTGTTTCAAGATCAGCAAGTTTAGTGATAGCTTATATTATGAAGACATTAAAGTTTAAATTTGATCAATCTTATCAATATGTCAAATCAAGGAGCAATATAATATCACCGAATTTATCTTTAATTACTCAGTTAATTGAATTTGAAAAAAAAATGAATTTAAATCAGCATCATTATGATTATTTACCTCAAACTCCCGCTTTAACAACCTCTTTTACCACCTCATTACCTGTTTAATATTCTTGAAATGTACTTTTATTTTTCACTTCCTCTTTTATTTTTTTCTATTGATACATGTAATTCATTTCAATTATGTATAACATTTAGAAACAATAAATTTTAAAAATATTAATTTCTATTAGAAATGTATAATTAGATCAATTTTAAGCTTAAACCGTTTGTTTTGATAATAAAATAAAGTTATAGAATAATTCATGAAAATCTTATTTATAGTCTTATTTTTATCTCATTATCAACCATTCATAACACTTCACTTTGCCAGTTAAACTACCAGGCTAAGTAACGGAATATTATGCATAGTAAAAATCACTTTAATTATAACAATCATAAACAAACAATTATAAGTTATCATATAGCTTTAACTGTGATGTAAAACATTCTACATCTCAACATTATCAAAAATAATATAAATTATTGAAATTATTGTTATTGAACAGAATCTCAACTTATTTATGAAAAAGAGTTCTACTTTTAAATAAAACGCCACAAGGGCTTGTTTTTGACTTAAAGAATATTCTGATTTTCAAAAAAAAAGTAAAGATTTAGGAGCAATTTTTGTATAAAAATATACTTTCAAGTTTTATTTATAATATTTTAGTATTATTTAAGAGAATTTTTTGCTATATACATAATTATTTATTATCATGCATACTTTTTTCAGTTTATTGAACTATGAACCACTTAAAGACCTTATCAAAATCAAAACAAATTTATCAAGATAGGCTTAAATTTGCAAAACTCATAAGCTAATTAAAATTATAAAGAAAGTGACTATTCTCGTAATATTTACCCTTTTGTAAAATTTATTAAAAATAAAAATAAACTCTAAAATCTATTTATATTTTTGTTATATATTATACACCCGCATCATTTCATTTGATTTTAAATTATTTGCAATATTTCTATTACTTAAGTTAATTATAATTGTGAACAATTTAATAATACCAATTTGCCAATTGGTATCATACTCTCAAATTAAGCAATGTTGCTTAATTTGAATGGAAATTTATGGCTTCAAATTAACAAACATGGAATTCTTAAATCATACAACTGGTTGCATTTAGATGCTTTTATTTTATTTTATTTTAATTTGTCGTTAATTTCTTTTATAATAAATGCATTGACAAAATATTTGTATAATTTATAAATTCAATGTAAAAAAAATTAGCAGCAAATTAAAATAAAATGAAAGCATCTAAATCCAGCCTGTTCTCCCAGTTTTTAGCTAATAAATCTTGTAACAAGCTTCAACTTGCTAGAACAGCTTGCAGTTAGATGTCATTTACTGTTTTTAATTTAGAGCTGAACTTTTTTATATGAATTAGGAATTAATGTAAGTTCTAGCCCCTTATATTCATATTGAAAAACTTCAACTACAAATTAAAAACAACTTAATACATCTAACTGCAACCTGCTCTAATTTAAAATCCAATCAATCAATGTTATTGCATAATTGAATTAAGCGGAAGATAAGAATGTTTAAATGGATTAAGAATTAAATATTTTTTCAACATATAAAATAAACTTTAATAATACAATGGGATTAAAAGAAGAGCTGTTTTCACTAAAAATCGTTATTTATGCACAATGGTAAATTGGTATTCCGTTCAATATTTATTTTAACTCATATTTATTAGGTTAAGTATATTAGCATCGTTTTGTAAATTCTAATTTTATTGTTAATGTAAAGCCTTGAATAATGAATTAATTTTTATTAGTTCTTTTATTGATACCAATATTTTATATATCACCTATTGAAGGTTTATTAAGTTATAGTGTATCTTGCTGGTTTTTTGCTATCATTATTTTAATATTAGAGATTCCGATTTTCATTGAAGTAATAGAATTAATTAAAATTTTGAATCATTTATTTTATTTTATAGTACATACCTAAAGGAAATAATCAGTAATAATCCAATTCTCTAATTTTAACTGATACTAATATTTTTAGTAATAAGTTGGTAATAATTTATCAAAATCATTATTTAAGAGCTAGTTTATTTTTTTGGTAAGTTTATTATTATAATTTTATAATCTTTATCTCATTTTTAGTTTCTCATTAATCCTGTTTTTATCATGTATAATTTTTCCCTCACCAATAATAACTGGCGCCATTCCATTAACAATATCTTCAATACTATACTGTAAGTTGAAATTAAAATTAAAATTAAAACAAGAAAAGATAATAACAATTACAATAGTAGTAGCTGGGTATTTAGAGCATAATAGAGATATTACTTTATTACTCGGCGGTGATACTTCGAAAATAAATCAGGTATGAATTAGAGCCAATTTATTTTACAATCATTTAAATGGTCATCAAAATCAAATAAACTTAAATATTGTTTACTTAGTAAATGGTCGTTTATCTCTTCTAAATTGACTTCAACTTTATCATCAGTTTTGATGCAGAATTTTTGCTTGTCGTTATTAAAAGTATAAATCTAATAAACAATTTAGGAATAATATACAAATGAATGTTATTGACTTACTTCAAATGGTTGAGATATGACTGTATCTTGTAAAGAGTTACTATTTGCCTTGAAAAAGGTTAGATTAAATATTCATGGCACTAATTAAAGGAATTACCTTGACAATTATTGGTGATAGTACTTTGTTCAAATCACTTAAAATCAGCTTGTAAATAAAGTTTAAACTATCTAAATCTATCTCTTGCTTTTTTTTGTTATTTGGTGTATTATTATCGATGTAATAAAATCCTATTATATTTTCTTCTTTACTCAATGTTGTTTTAAGCTAAATATATGTAAATGAATATGAAATTGGATTTGAATAAAAATTACCATTTCATAACTTAATTCTAATCCTGGGTTTAGCAACCAAATATGTAACGCTGGAATACATCTTTTAATATTACCACTTGAGTCACTTATTAAGTACCCAAAACAATGGTTACAAGGGTACTTATAACCATGGTCAATAATTTTATTACAGATATTATTATTTAATTTCATTTTTTATACTAATTTATTATAAAGAACTAAAAAAATTAGTGTGTACTTAATTCATTTCTATTCGTTGCTTGCTTTTATAAATTTTTTGTTTGAGTAATTTTTTTTAAAAGAATAAAAATTAATTCTTATCCTACCCAAAAATGGGAAAAATGAAGATCTGTCAAAACTTTTTGCACTGAGTTATAGCTATGTTGTTAATATTGAGTTAGTGTCTTCAACTATTTTCTTTTCACTTCATCTAGTAAATTAATAAATACATGTCATAGGTATTTATTTTATAATTAAAAAAGAATAAAATGCTGCTCATCAATAAAATTAAAAAAGCTTTAACTAACCCTATTCTAAGCGTCATTTATGTTACAAAAAATAGCGGGTGCATAAAGGATATACATATTAACAACTTATTCAAAAAAAAGATGAATAGTTTATTATTTTCTCATTTCTTCTTTATTTTAATAAAATGAAAACGAAACCAAGTAATCATTTAGAAGATTTACCTTCTTCATTAAATGCTAAACTAAACTCAAAATTGGTATTAAATAGCCTCATTGTTTCATTAGGTGGTATCAATGCAGGGTACAGTATAGGCATTTCAAATTTGATGATAAGTATAATAAGTGATTGTGGTAAGACATTGGATTGTATCTATGTTGGTGATGACTTAATGTGGGGTTTTATAATTGGCGTTTTGGCTTTAGGAGCAATCGTAGGAGCAATATTGAGTAGTCAACTAATATTTAAATTTGGTTTTAAATTATTATTTTATATACAAGTACTGTTTTTTGTTCTGGGAGAATTGATATTAGTGTTTAGTTATAATAGTGCTATGTTAGTTATTAGTCGATTTATCCTTGGAATCAGCTGTGGGTTAATTACAGTGGCTTTACCAACTTATTTAGTTCAAATAGCAACTATTAAATATCGTAATATAATATCTTCATTAACTGCCATCTCTTTATCAATTGGTCTATTTTTATCGAATTTATTTCCAATTGTAGTCGATTCTTATTTATATTGGAGATATTTATTGGGTATACCTTTAGTTATTTCGATATTTCAATTATTCTTTATACCTTTTTTGATACCTTCACCAAGAAATGTGTTATTAATTGATAATACTAATATTTCAAAAGCCGAATCTTATTTGAAAGAATTAAGAAAAGGTTATAGTGTTGATGAGGAATTGGAAGAAATTATACAATTCATAAATAATCAGAAACAACAAGCTAATGAGTTAATACTGAACAATAACAAGAGTCTGTTAATGTATAAATTGAAGTCAATCTTTAAAAATAAGTTTTTATTCAAAAAGTGTTTACTAGCATTTTTACTAGTTTCGTTTCAAGAATTATGTGGTACTTCAGCAATCTTGTATTATTCTTCCATTATATTAGAGAATTATTTACCAAAGTCAGTCATCATTTACGGAAATATGTTTATTACATTAGTATCTTTATTAGCTTCAATATTATGTTCCATAGTATTAGATTTTACTGGTAAACGTAAAATGCTATTATTTGGTATAATTATTCAAGTATTATCTTGGTTATGCTTAATTTTAGGTTTTCATTTTGATAATGGTTTATCTCAATTAATTGCAAGTAAGTTTATTTAATTATTATGTTTATATTTATTAATGGTGATTTGTTTAGTGGTATTATATATATTTACATTTTCATTTACTTTGCTACCAATATCTTATATTCTGTTACCTGAACTGGTACCTACTAATTATTTGAATATCATATCATCGAGTTCGTTAGTTGTGAGTTGGTTGTAAGTATATTTCTATTATACCATATTAGTTCATATATTAATGTATTTTTATTAGGCTGAATTTTATTATTGGATTTTTATTTCCAATGATATATAATTTAATTCAAGGTTATAGTTTTATAGTCTTTTTAATACTCAATTTGATCTTATTTATTATTTGTTTCTTTTTTGTACCAGAGACTAAAGATTTGAGTCTAGAAAGCATTCAATCTTATTAAAAATTTAACTATTTATAAAATAAATACATGAAAATGGTTCTCTTCCATTTGGTTGTTTTAGTAGCTTTTTAATTATTGCTAACTGACTAGTCAGTGTTCAATATGTTGAACATTTAAACCTTTAAAACAAACTTTTAAGGTATATTAGTACAAACTATATATTATACCAAAAACAATGAACATCAATATATGGCTAAATTAATATAATAAAATAAGGTACTTAAAACAAAATAGATAATTTACAATACAAAATAAAAATATCATTTATTAAAATAAAATACAAAGTGGTTGATTTTTGAATAAGAGAGTTTAAACCACCAAAGCTATCATTATTATCCATAGACTCTACCAACGCCTCTTCTACCATATTTTCTACCACTTCCTCTTCTTTCAGCAAATTGATGATTTCCATTTTGTTTGTTTAGTATTGCTACTTCTTGAATAAAACCATCGGAAAGTGCAGGAGTAGTAATAACAATAAAGCTATTGATGGCTAAGATGGTAAATAAAGTTCCAATAAATTGAGTGTGCATGCTTTGATTTTTTATAATTTGTTTCGTCTACATTAGTAGGCATTTGTATGCTTTTTTCAGTAATTGATATCTAATAAGTTTGATTTTTTTACAACTATACATTAAACACATTCATATCATGAGGATGTTTTTTTTGATTTCGTTACTTTTTCCATTTTTTAAGCACTATTTGAGCGGAAAGATTGTTAGTAAAATCCTTAAACAAAAAAATACATCCCCTTATATTTACTACTTTCCGATTATTTCTTCTTCACAATAGAATACAATACCATTTATCCTAACTACCGCCTTAGTCACATCGGATCATAATCTTGATCTATAGTATCTGCAATATTTATAATAATAACTTTAATATATAATATATAAAAAGGGTTTTTTAACATTCGTTCTTATCTTTATAAATTGAAACATTTGGTTTATTTAATCAAATACTTACTTTTTATATAAGATTTTTATATTTGTATTCTATAGAAAAAATTCTGAATGCAAATAATAATTAGATACTATAGTATTATAAAGTAAATTTATCAATTATTTAATCTTAATAGTGTAACTTTTTTGAGCTAATAAAAGGATTTTAAACAATATAAACTGATAATATATTTTTTGAATCTTAATAATTATATGGGGATGTATTTTTTTGTTTAAGAATTTTACTAACAATCTTTCCGCTCAAATAGTGCTTAAAAAATGAAAAAAGTGATGAAACTAAAAAATATATCCCAAATGCTAAGGATTAAGTACAATTGCTTCAGTGTATAATTATATATAGTATGATGATCAACTCTTGTCAAGTTTTTCCATTTACAAAGTCAATATTTGAATATAAATGGTATAAAACATACATATATTAAGCTAGATAAAGTAATTTCATGTAGTATGCTTAAAGTAATCTCATTTTTAGTAATAACATATATCTTTATAATGATCAATGTTTTTGAAAACAATAGGGATTGGTTTTCAATTATATTCAATTATGAAGTTGGAGTAGTTGGATAGTAAATTTCAATAATGATAAAAATTAATAGTTACTAATTGACACATTCATTATGTGCTATTAAAAATATTAGCTCTAACTCTATTAATTAAGTGTTAAAAAGCTATGAGCTTTAAAAATGCACTACTAGGATCATTATTGAACTTAATTACAGATATTATCTATTATTAGTTGCTCTTTAATTCATATTTCAACAACAATTTTCGATTAAAAAGGTATATTCCGTCTGTTGTAAATTTATGTTAATAAAAATGGTTTATAAACCACAAATAAAGTATTTATAATAGAAACATGATGATGTTTTTAATAAGTATCATATCTTAGAGTAGAATTAAATCCTAGCATTTTAAAATTTAATAGTTTAAGATAAGAACATAAGGATGTATTCTTAAAAGTTTAATTTCAATACAAATATCAGTAAAAGCAAGCAGACAATTTGACTTTTATAAATACTTCGTATTTTTTCCGATTCTATTATGAGCTCAAGTTAATTGGCTGAAATTACTGATTATTTGAAAATATAAAAGTAGATAGTAATGATACCTATATATTGCTAATGGTACATAGATATAAGTCATGTTAGATGATTTATTTTAAAGATTAAGATGAAAAATTCACAATATCATGTGCTAAAATATCAATAATTAGCTTATTCAAACTCTATTAGCTAAATCGCACTTTCTATTTGATTTGATGATATTAAAATTGTAATATATAGGGGTGTATTTTTTTACTAAAAATTTTACTAGCCGCTATTCTATTCAAATAGCGCTTAAGAGATGGAAAAAGCGATGAAATCAAAAAAACATTTCCATATAATTATTTAAAATATCCAAAAATGTTGTTACTTTTGAAAGTAAATAGCTTTAATGCTTATATTGGAATTGAGTATTAATTTACCTAATATCGTCATTATATATACATTGTTTTATGATAAAAAAACCGCTCTCAGAATTAACTGTAGAAAAGCGTACTTAACCTATATATGGGGGTGTTTTTTTGGCTTCATCACTTTTTCCATTTTTTAAGCGCCATTTCAGCGGAAAGATTGTTAGTGAAATTCTTAAACAAAAAAATACATCCCCATATGTAGTTTGAAAAGCTCATCATTAAAATTAGACTTATGATAAATAACAGCAATCAAATTATTTATCTAAGTTTAAATAAAAAAGGGCAATTATTTAATAAAAATTTGATTTACAAAAATAATAAATTTAAGATCATTTTAAAATAAACTGCAAATAAATATAAATTCATGTATTGATAATGCTTTATTTGATACATTTACATCACTAACGTCTTCCATATGGTCTGCCACTTCCTCTTCTTAGGAGCGGCTCATAGAATCCCCTTCTACCATATGGTCTACCACTTCCTCTTCTTTCGAAAGATTGTAGAGGTCCATTTTCTTTATTTGGTATTACTGTTCCTTGTACAGAATTACCGAGAGTTGCTGGAGCAGCAACAACAGCAAAAGTATTCAAAGCTAAGATAGTAAATAAAACTCCAATGAAACGAGTATACATGTTTTGATTTTTTTATAATTTAATTCGATTACACTATTGTGTATTTATACCCTTTTTTCGTATCTAATAAACTATTGAAAGATACTATTAAATTGTTACTGTTATTGCACTTGACTTATTTTATAATTATATATTTGATATACCTGTATTAAGATACAGTATTAGCCAATTATTTTTGTTTTATAATAGGATACAATAGTAGTTATTCTTATTACCATTTTTTATCACATTGAGTTGAACCCTTAATTTTTAAATCCATCAGTTTTTGTTAACAATCTATAGCTTTACAATATGGGGGTATTTTTTTGACTTCATCACTTTTTCATTTTTTAAGCGCTATTCGAGTGGAAAGACTATTGGTAAAATTCTTAAACAAAAAAATACATCCCCATATGCTTATTTAGTTTAAGGTTTATTCTTCTATTTTATTAAGTTTAATCATAATCATCCAATATGAATTTATAAATACGGGTAACAATAGATCAACTCATTAATAAAATTAAAATTTGTATGCATAATGCAAACATAAGAAACTATTTTTAAACTAATAAAATAAGATTCAACCAAGGCATTAAGAAATGATGGTTTGGAAGATTGTTAATCATGAGAAATATGACTTATTAAAATTTAAGGATTTCATTGTATCAATAAAGTATTTCTAAGGGCAACTAACATCCAAAGAAGCAGTTACTTCTAGTTAGTGATATAAACAATAATTTTTTTATTAAAACAGATTAAGCAATAAGTTTATGTTAAAACTAAGAATAAAATTATGGTATATATCTTGCGCAGTTTTTTTTGGGTTCATCACTTTTTCCATTTTTTAAGCGCTGCTTGAGTAGAAAAGTTGCTAGTAAAATTCTTAAACAAAAAAACACCTCCTAATGTACATTTGATTAAGTGGACCAGCGTGAGGGTATAAAGTAGCTGCCCAATTACTACAATTATGTAAAAATTGTAGTAATTGGGCAGTTACTTCATACCCTTACGTCGATTCATTCCATCAAATCTGCATTAATATTAAAATACTCTTTCCAATTTATTAAATTTAACTCATATAGCTTTCAGTCAACTTTATAATCAACTTTTAAGGATACTTCAAAAATTCAGATAATATCTTAAGCCCTTACTCGAATAATTTTCTGTTTCATGCTGGATAGAAAACGGAAGAAATAACAAAACAAAAAAGTGTTCTGGTGTATATTATCTAATACTCAGTTCAATCATAATGGTTATTAAAATTTGCGAATAATAGGTGATTAGAATTACCCTAATGAATAATACCAAACTGGGTTTTTATAAAGTTGCTTGAAAGCACAGAAGGCATTTTAAATGCATAGCATTTGGTTTCCTCTGAAAAGTTATATCATCTAATTACATAGGGCTAACAAAATCAGATCAAGCAAAGCTCTTGCATAAGTTTAAGTCTTAATTCTAGTTACGATTGTACAAGGCTTGACTTTTTGAATGTTTCAAGATGTATTCTGCTTTATGGTATTTTGTCAATTTCTTTGTAAAAAGATTAGGAATTTCTAATAGATTTTAACAATTTTTGATGACATTTGACAGCACTTAGCTTTCGCTAATAGTTTTCAAAGTGTGTATAGCCTTTTAAGAAAAAATTTTAACAAAGTTCCAGTAAAATGAATAACGTACATATACCTTTTATACTTTACTACCAGTATTAAACACAATATTTTTAAAGCTTTAGAAATAGATAAGAAACGAACCTTTTGTTTTAAAACCAAAATACTGTTAGTAGTAAATTTGGATGGCACTTGTAGTATAAAATAAAATAAATGATCATAAACCATGTTCTAGTTTTACACTTTATTATTATAAGTAATAGGTTTTGAAAAATATATCAACATCACAAAGTAAAATGAGTTTAAATATGACACGATTTAATTGGACATTTAATGTAAAAGAATATAAAAACCTGATATTGTTTTAGTATAAATAAGATCTATAAGCGAAAAAATAACTTTTATATTGTTTTCAAAAAAAATCACAATGCTGTATTTAACATTGGCCCTGATACTTGGTATACTCTTTTTGATTTACTCTTTCCTTAAGAAGCCCAATAAATTAAAACATATACTTTCACCAAGTTTATTTGAATGTATCAAAGTACAATTTGAAAATAAAGCTAGAGATAAAAAAATCGAAAGTTTACTCAATAAGCGACTTCATGATAATAAGGTACAAGCAGTTTGGAGAGATGGTATATGGAATGTAGCTTTGTCATCACTTGAAGCAGCGCATAAAATATATACTGATAGTAATGCATTTCAAAGAGTGGTACCAGTTGAAGCTGATCCTAATCGACTATTTTCTAAGTTTATGGGCGTTAATTTGGGGTTTTCAAATTATGAAGTATGGAAAAGACATCGTATGATACTAAATCCTCCGTTTAAAAAACAATTGATGTATCTATTTTTTCCACTTATACGTGCCAATTTTTTGATTTGGTAGATAATAGATATAATGGAATAAAGGTAGATATCAGTAAATATATGCAGGGTATTGCTATGAATTCGTTAGGGAAAGGGATTATGGGGGTTGATTTTGATTCTATATTAAATGAGAACTGTATGTTTACCACATGTTATAACCAAGTTGCTAGAGAACCTGCAAATCCCTTTTATTTTATATTTGATTTCTTAGATACACCAAAAAATCCATTTAGAAAATCAGTATACAAGTCATTAGATAAACTAGATGAACAGTTTAAAATAATGATAAACAACAAAAAAGAACAAATATTAAATAATGATATAAAAAATAGCAACAACATTTTAACGTCAATGGTAAAAGCTACTTTAAATCCCGAAATTCAATTTAACGGGAAAGAAATTCGAGATAAGTTAATGATATTTTTATTAGCTGGTCATGATACTACTTCTTTTGGTTTATCTGTAATCCTTCATTTTCTAGCTCAAAATCCATCCGTTCAACATAAATTACGACAAGAAATAATGGACATCATGAAGTTAACAAAGTATAGTAATGGTGATTCTTATGATTCAATTTGCCCAAACATTGATCAAATCAAACAGATGAATTATTTAGAAGCGGTAGTCAAAGAAAGTTTAAGACTTTATCTACCGGTACCAGAATTGAATTTAAGAAAAACTAGTAAAGACGTAATAGTTGATAATTATACGATACCAAAAGACACCAACGTTATATTAAGTATCTATTCTATTAACAGGGACAAACAGTATTGGGGCGAACCCGAAAAATTTAAACCTGAAAGATTTTTAAATAGCAATTCCCATATCAATCCTTTATCTTGGGCAGTATTTGGTGGTGGAGAAAGGCTTTGTATTGGTATGAAATTTTCATTGCTGGAACAAAAAGTAGTAATTGTAATGATATTGTTGAGATATAAAATAACCTATCCTAATAGTACACCACAATATCATGGTTCTGATTTGGAGTTAAAAAATGTTTATCTCTTTACAGCTAAAGATTTATATTTAAATTTTGAGCTATTATAAAAGCATAAATAAAAAGAATACGATGAATAGGAAATGAAACTTTATTATTATCTTTTAAAGCTGTATTGTATCCTATTATTAGCTTATATAACTTAAAAAAATATTTACTAGCATTAAAATAGCTTATTTTAAAGGAAACAAGTATAGTCACATTATTTTTCTAGTAATAAACTACTAAATGACTTAAAATAAGAATTTTTAAATATCACATTTACACAATTATACCTCAAAATTTAACTAAATGAATCGATTACATTTTTATCATTTAAAATATAAAAGATATATCTTACCAACAACGATATAAGCTTATATGAAAACCTAACTGAATTCCATTATTATACTTTTATATATTTATGTTTTGAGAGTTGTAAGGCTTTATACCTTTAATAAAAATAAAATCCCATGATTTTTTTTAAAAACAATGACAAATCATTTGAGTTGAAATCTCATTTCATTGCATAATTAAATGACTTGATTTCCCAAACTAAATTTATTTACTAAAAATTTGAAAATCAAAGGAGGCTATATAAATGTTAACTTTTGATATAAAATGAGATTAAAAAATAAAATAAAATGCAGCTTTTATCTACTATTTTAAATTTAACCATTTTATATTCAGTGGCTGGTAGTGAAACCATAGCCAGATCAGTAATCAATGATTATTCCAAAGTAGGTTTATCTTCAGTGCTTATTCAATTGGCACCTGCTACTCCACCAACTATTTCAACAAACTCACGTAGCATGGTTGAAGAAGATCTTGATCTTCATGCAGAAAATGTATATAACACTTTAGTGAAGCACTCTGAGAGCAGTAAAACCAATGTTAAGAAAGCGTTAGATCAAGCAAAAAGTAAAGGATTGATTAAAAATTATCGTTATTATTTAATTTCAAACACCTTTGCTGTGGAAGCACCAAAAGAATTGATTGATACCATTGCTAAGTTACCTGAGGTAGAAGAAATTACAAGTAATAAACAATTTCGTGCACCTACACAAGGTAATAGTGAACAAGGGGCTGGACAAGCTGGTGATACTACTTGGGATGGTAAAGAAATTCATTGGAGTTTAAAATATATAAATGCTACCGATATACCACGTCATGTTTCATTGGCAGCATCAAGATTAAGGTATGCTAATGCTGATACTGGTGTTGATTTTACGCATCCAGCTTTAAGTAAAAATTATTTAGGTAATAAGAATGGCAAATTGAGCCATGATTATTATTGGTGGGACGCTAACAAGGTAGCAAATGCAACTAAGCCCAACAAAATATGTGGTATTGATTCTCAAGTACCTTGTGATGATAATAATCATGGAACTCATTGTATGGGTAGTGCAGTTGGTGGATTAAACTTAGGTGTATCTCCAACTACCCCTTGGATGGCATGTAAAAATATGGATCAAAACTTTGGATCCCCAGAATCTTATTTGGGTTGTTTACAATTTTTATTAGCACCAACTAACCTTTATGGAACGAATCCAAAACCTAGACTTCGTCCTCATGTTATTGGTAATTCTTATTATTGTCCCGGAGAAGAAGGATGTAGTCGATCTACCTTTAAATATGCTTTAAGAGCTTTAAAATCTGCTGGTATTTTTATGTCCGTATGTGCTGGTAATGATGGTAAATTAGGTTGCTCTTCAATTTTATCCCCACCAGCTACAGAACCTACTTCATTTACAGTAGCTGCTTCCAAATATTTATCTAATGATCGAGCTGCTTTCTCTTCAATGGGCCCAGTTCCTGAAAGGCCAGAATTTGCTATTGATATCACCGCTCCAGGCGTTAATATCACTTCTTCTATTCCAGGTGGTAAATATGCGGTCTTTCAAGGTACTTCAATGGCTACCCCTCATGTCGCTGGCGCTGCTCTATTGGTTATTGCCGCTTGCCCACATCTTAATCGTAGAGTAGACCTTATTGCTAAAGTTTTAAGGGAATCAGCTACCCCTAACTATTCAACTCTTGGTTGTGGTAAAGATCTTGCTACTTCATTACCAAATAATGAATATGGCTTTGGTATTTTAAATGTAGCTAAAGCTTTAAAATTATGTAAAAAGACATGGTATTAATTAATCTGTTTATAATAAAAACACCCCATTATTGATTAGCTTTGAATATATTTAATCACCTTTATAACTTAATTTTTTATATAAGATGTAGTATACTAATGATCATAAAAGTAATATGAATCTAAAGTACTAACGAATAATATTATTTGAAAACAATATATGTATCATCAAAAAATATTCTTTAAATTAAACAATAAAAACAATCAAATAAACTCCAACTATATTAGATATATTTTACATTTTATTTTTTAAAATTCTCTTTTTAATAGTTTTCGAAAATTTCTTTAGATGGGACAGCGAAACGGTGATGAATTCCAAGGTTAGAAATTTTGTTAATATCTTCCTCGGATAACTCAATATCTTGGAAATTTTGTTTAACTCGATCTTCATTAGTGGATTTTGGAATAACCGAAGTATCACGTTGTTGACCCCAAGCTAAAAGTACTTGAGCTGGTGTTTTACCAAGTCTTTGTGCAATTTCAACAACTTCAGTTTGTTCACGTACTTTTGGTACAGCCTCAGATCCAAGAGGAGAATATGCAGTTACGTGAATGTTTTCATTTTTACAGAATTCAAGTAACTCGGGTTGAGGAAGATAAGGATGAAGTTCAACTTGAAGAGCAGCAGGCCTAATTTTAGCTTCCGATAGAATTTGTTTGATACTTTTAATTCCAAAGTTTGAAATACCAATATGTTTGACTTTTCCACTTTCAACTAATTTTTCAAGTGCTCTCCATGTATCATTGAGTGTATAGCCATGTTCGATTAAAAGAGTACCATCGGCATTTCTTGGGAAATTATGTTGACCTTCAGGTTGAGCAGTAGGCCAGTGAATGAGATAGAGATCCAAGTAACCAACTTGAAGGTTTTTTAAAGTTTCATTAACGCATTGTTCAACACGATCAGGGTGGTGGAAAGAATTCCAAAGTTTAGAAGTAATAAATATTTCTTCACGAGGAACTCCAGATTCTTTAATAGCATCCCCTACTTCCTTTTCATTTCCATAAATCCATGCACAATCTAAATGACGATAACCGGCAGCTAAGGCCACTTTGACTGCATTTCCTACTTTATTTGGTTCCGATCTCCAAGTTCCAAGACCAAGTAATGGGATTTTGGCACCAGTGTAAAGAGTTGCTGTACGTTTTAATGACATCGTAAAATAAAGTACTTATGGAAATTAGTTGGACTTGGTATTTATAGTTTAAAGTAAATTACATCATCTGAGTTAAAAATGACACTTTTGAGAATAGCTACAATTTTTGGCCAATAAAATTGCATAACTAAATTTGGAAAAATTAAATAATACCCCAATTGAAAACTTTAATAGTTATGGTTTCAAATGGAGAAACTAATCCCAACCACTAATAAAAAATTTATCAAATTAAACAAATTGAGTTCAAATGATTAGTAATACAAAGTTGACATAAATTTGACTACATTACCTATATATATTACATTAAAATGTTATTGCTATTTTCTCTAACTCATACCAGAGTCAATATATTAGTAAGTGTTATTTTTATTATATGCAAAATCTGTAAGATAAAGTTAAAAATAACTTTATAATGTTTTATTATTACGTGTCATATTTATTTTTAACTTTATCTTATAAATTTTAACGTAATAAAACATTTTTTTTACATTAACTCACTCTACTTGTGGAGAAAGTTCTCAAAATTATTATCTCTATGGGATTTTTATCAATAAACAGTATTAAATTTTATATATGCTTTTAAGTTGTTGAAATATATGGTGTTAAAATCAGTATTCTTTTTAGAATAGTAGATGAAATAGTAAGTTTCGATAGAAATATTAATGATATATCAATCTTAAGTTTGTATTTTATCTGTTTCCTGTAAAATAATATCATATTGTACCAACTCATTTTTTATAACACAATATGGGGATGTGTTTTTTTGTTTAAGAATTTTACTAACAATCTTTCCGCTCAAATAGTGCTTAAAAAATGGAAAAAGTAACGAAACCAAAAAAAACATCCCCATATACTTGAAGCATTACCAATTCATTAGGTTTAATAATGGTTTTGTTGTGGAGTTATTCTGGAAAAATTTCCCGCTGTAATTGATATTTGATATACATTACCTTCAATTAATGTAGTTTTGTTCCATCTATTATTTAAATTGGTAATTGTATTTCCTTTTTTTAATCGAATTATAATATTTTAATAAAATTTTATTGTCACCTTTAAATTTTGGGCAAGTCTGTTTATCATTCTTGTTAGCTTTATATTGAATAAAGATGTTAAAAAGATTTCATATTGAAGTTTTGGATTTTATTTTTATCCTATTAACATTTTTTGAATCTTTTAAATAGTCCCTAGATTACCAACCTATTTTCAAGTACTTCACTAAAGAAAAAAAATCCAAATTTATGAGAGATGACAGTATAATAATAAAAATTACTAATATAAAAGTAGCCATTACCACACCTCTACCTAAGATTTGAGGTTCGAGCCTTGGTCTGTCCAAAAAAGAGTGAGCTATTTGCCAAAGTATTCCCATATATTCCAAATCTTCCAACCTTTTTTAGATATTCTATAGGTTGATATCCTTCAAGTTCTTAAACTGTCTTAAATAAATCGAAGCGTCCAATATAGATGTGTAATAATAATAAAATTCATTTATTAAGTTGGAAGGTAAAGTGTTATTTAATAATACGTTTTAAATAACTTAGTTGTAGATGCTATTAGAGATTCAATTTTGAATTTTATACTTCAATCCTTAAAATAAATAGTTTATCATGACCTATAGTTATATACCATCAACTGTATAAATATATTGTCATCACTATTTGGGTTTACTTAGTGTTTTAACAATAATCATTTCAACCAATTGATTTTAGTTCATAATGAAATTGGAAAAAAGATGAAATATCTACAAAAGTCAAATTGTCTGCTTACTTATGCTATTGTAAAAATTCAATCTTAATCCTTAAAGGTTTCTTATACAGACAACAGTTTCATATAATGTAATTCTAAATAGTCCTTTATTCATCAATTGTTATTTTTTTATAAATTTAATGTTATTTTAAGTTTAGTTATTTGAAAATATTAATCTTATAGCTTTATTTAAACATAAAGCCATGGAAGTTTATAAATATTATTAATATTTAAGTTGTACTATTTTTCAAAAACTTTACTAAATTTTTATTACTTATACTTAATTCATAGTTTTTTTAACTTATCGTTTCTATGTTAAATACAAAATAAATAGAGTATACCATTTTAATCACTTTTTATTAATTAAATTTATATCAAAGTACTATTTTTTTATTTTAGTGATAATTTTAATGTTATATTTTTAAGGATTATGTCTAATTAGTATTTAAAATTAATAAAGTTAAGGATAGTTGTTTCAGTAGAATACATTATTTATATTGATCAACAACTATTTAATAGTTATTTTTTAATATAAAACAATTACCCAATTAATTCTACTTTATAATAGAATACAGTTGAAAATTAGTTCTCATTATTTTCAATTAAATTCATCTTTTCTGTAAAATTATATTATTAATAAAAAAAGGATCTTAAAAGGAAATTTATTATATACTAATAAAACAGTCGAATTTTAACAATATTATTAAGTTTTAAAATTAAGAACATAATGGGGGTGTTTTTTTGGTTTCATTACTTTTTCCATTTTTAAGCGCTATTTAAGTGGAAAAATTGCTGGTGAAATTCTTAAACAAAAGAATATATCCCCTAATGTAATGTGATTTTAAAATGATGTTAAGGATTCTGTATTATTATATTCTATTTTGAAGCAAAAACAATTGGATAGAAATATATTTTATTAAAAGCTTAGCATGAAACATAAAACTATAGTTACTCTGCACTATAAAACATCTACCCCCAATAATTTGAAAGGTATGAAAAAAGGGTATAAATACTTGACAATATAAACAAACTTAATAATTAAATAATTAAATCATGTATCCTCATTTCCTCAAATCTTTATTTGTTATCTTAACTATTAATGTTTTTGTTATTATTACTGTTCCAGTAACTATTAGTCATTCAAATCAAGAAACATTAATACCAAATGTTGATAAATTAATTAAATTATCGGATGAATATCATGAAGCTTCTATTTCTACATTTAACAAGAAGAAGATATACAACCCTTCATTTTCAAAAAGAGGAATTGGTAAAGCCTATGGATGGCGTTAATAATATCAATGTATTAAATAAAACATTTTTGATATTTAATTTTTATTTACATGTAGTTAATCTTTAAAAAGATTTTAAAGTTATTGTTTTTTATGTAAATTAATTTTTTAATAAGTAAGCTGTCTTTCTTCATTATAAGTTACAAAAAAGATTTAATTGACGTTTATTTGTTTTCACTACAATTTTATCTCATTGAATTAAATAGGAGATATGATCTAGTTAACTCACTTTTTATCTTAATTCTAACATAAAAAATGTAGCATGATTTTGTAATAAAAGATAGGATGGGCTTATATAGTCAAAATTCTATATAATTTGAAGCATTAATAATTTGTGAATTTAAACAGTACTCATTCTTAAAATGCCATTGATAAAACCATTTAATTATCTAACATGACTTATAGCTATGTGCCATTAACAATAGAAAAATATCATTATTTACTTTTATATTTTCAAATAATCAGTAATTTCAGCCAATTAACTTGAGCTTATAATAGAATCGGAAAAAATACAAAGTATTTATAAAAGTCAAATTGTCTGCTTGCTTTTACTGATATTTGTATTGAAATTAAACTTTTAAGAATACATCCTTATGTTCTTATCTTAAACTATTAAATTTTAAAATGCTAGGATTTAATTCTACTCTAAGATATGATACTTATTAAAAACATCATCATGTTTCTATTATAAATACTTTATTTGTGGTTTATAAACCATTTTTATTAACATAAATTTACAACAGACGGAATATACCTTTTTAATCGAAAATTGTTGTTGAAATATGAATTAAAGAGCAACTAATAATAGATAATATCTGTAATTAAGTTCAATAATGATCCTAGTAGTGCATTTTTAAAGCTCATAGCTTTTTAACACTTAATTAATAGAGTTAGAGCTAATATTTTTAATAGCACATAATGAATGTGTCAATTAGTAACTATTAATTTTTATCATTATTGAAATTTGCTATCCAACTACTCCAACTTCATAATTGAATATAATTGAAAACCAATCCCTATTGTTTTCAAAAACATTGATCATTATAAAGATATATGTTATTACTAAAAATGAGATTACTTTAAGCATACTACATGAAATTACTTTATCTAGCTTAATATATGTATGTTTTACACCATTTATATTCAAATATTGACTTTGTAAATGGAAAAACTTGACAAGAGTTGATCATCATACTATATATAATTATACACTGAAGCAATTGTACTTAATCCTTAGCATTTGGGATATATTTTTTAGTTTCATCACTTTTTTCATTTTTTAAGCACTATTTGAGCGGAAAGATTGTTAGTAAAATTCTTAAACACAAAAATACATCCCCATATAATTATTAAGATTCAAAAAATATATTATCAGTTTATATTGTTTAAAATCCTTTTATTAGCTCAAAAAAGTTACACTATTAAGATTAAATAATTGATAAATTTACTTTATAATACTATAGTATCTAATTATTATTTGCATTCAGAATTTTTTCTATAGAATACAAATATAAAAATCTTATATAAAAAGTAAGTATTTGATTAAATAAACCAAATGTTTCAATTTATAAAGATAAAAACGAATGTTAAAAAACCCTTTTTATATATTATATATTAAAGTTATTATTATAAATATTGCAGATACTATAGATCAAGATTATGATCCGATGTGACTAAGGCGGTAGTTAGGATAAATGGTATTGTATTCTATTGTGAAGAAGAAATAATCGGAAAGTAGTAAATATAAGGGGATGTATTTTTTTGTTTAAGAATTTTACTAACAATCTTTCCGCTCAAAGAGTGCTTAAAAAATGGAAAAAGTAACGAAATCAAAAAAAACATCCTCATGATATGAATGTGTTTAATGTATAGTTGTAAAAAAATCAAACTTATTAGATATCAATTACTGAAAAAAGCATACAAATGCCTACTAATGTAGACGAAACAAATTATAAAAAATCAAAGCATGCACACTCAATTTATTGGAACTTTATTTACCATCTTAGCCATCAATAGCTTTATTGTTATTACTACTCCTGCACTTTCCGATGGTTTTATTCAAGAAGTAGCAATACTAAACAAACAAAATGGAAATCATCAATTTGCTGAAAGAAGAGGAAGTGGTAGAAAATATGGTAGAAGAGGCGTTGGTAGAGTCTATGGATAGTAATGATAGCTTTGGTGGTTTAAACTCTCTTATTCAAAAATCAACCACTTTGTATTTTATTTTATTTTATCATTTATTTGTTTTGTTTAAAGCATAATACCTATTAACTATTTTGATTATATATTAAACATCATAACCCTTACAATATTATTTCTTTAACTTGGAGGCTTCTTGTTAGACGAATATTATATAAACACCTTGTTTTTATTTTTATTTTAGTAATTATTGCAATAAAAATTAATTTTTAAAATTGGACAAATTTTTATGATAGCAGTCATATACTGCTTCATGATAAAGTTGGGATTTATAATGGCAATTAACACATTAAACATGGAATATTATTTAACCAAGAAACCTTAAATAAATAGACATAATTTAAATAGATACATCTAATAAGTAAGCTATTTATCTTGAAGGCTAGAATAGAAAGTTATTTATAAAATGATGTGCTCCTACAATTTTTTTAAAATCTTGAACTCAGAAGGTACAAGTGTTTTATTAAATTAGAATGAGTTTGCAAAAAAGATTGGGAGACCATTTTAAAATATTGCGAATGCTCTAAGCATCCCTGGTTGGATGCTTGATAATCAAATAGACGATACTAACCCATAAAATGCGCCGTTCAAAGTAAAGATTAAAGGCTGAAAAATTAAGCCCTGAGTCATTTGTTGAAGATTCACAGTAGGAATGGTACATATCCGGAGGAAAGGTCCAACAAAACAAGTAGGTAAAATAATGTCAAAGTTCAAAAGAAAAGGCTTGTTGTAACTGAGTGGTATGAAGGGAGGTAGCAGTTTTATAGCTATTTATGACGAAGATAGCTTTGAATTATAAATATTATGCGCAAGGGTATTCAAGGAGCATATGTAAAGGTTCTTTATCTGTTTCAGGTACCATTTTTCCTCTCTATTATTTACTATTAATAACACTTAAAAAATAGGAAATAAACAAATAAGCATCATTATTGATACATAAAAATTGTTGCTGAGTAGTTCATAATTTTAAATCTTCTAACAAGTGGGGTGTTCAATTACCATCCGTATTTAGAACTAATAAATCACATTTATAAGAATCCCAAAAAACCACTTAATAATAACTATGCGATCAAATTATATATATAGTTGATGATAATTATAAGAATAAGAATAAATATTCAAATAATCTCATAGCAAATGATATATTGTAGCCAAATATTGATAAATTTTATAGATTTCAAGGATCGAAAGTGCAATCGAATGTGACATAAGATGATATTATGAGTAAATACTATTATATTATATTATGAAGTAAATATGATTGGGTATTAAAATATATGATACAAATATATGCAATGTATAGTTATAAAAACGAGCTTCCTATCAAATACAAGGTACTAAAAAATATATAAATACTTAATAATGTAGCTAAAATAAATTTAAAAAAAAATCGAATCAAATCATGCATATTCATTTCATTATAACTTTATTTACTATCTTAACTATTAATACCTTTGTTATTACTGCTGCTCCAACACTTCCCAATGATTCTATCCAAGAAGTAATAATATTAAATAAAGAAAATGGATCTTATAATTCTTTCGAAAAAAGAAGTTGGAGACCGTATGGTGAAAGAGAATTTGAGGCATCACTTAAAAGAAGAGGAAGTGGATAACATATAGTAGAAGAGGCGTTGGTAGAACTTATGGATTCCGTTGATAGCTTAATTGTATCAAGTTTCTTATAGGAAAGTCGATTGATTTAGTATTTTTATTTTAATAAATGAGGATTCTTTTATTTAATTTCTCTAAGAGCATTCCCAATGGTAAAATTTTTAAGCAGGTAAACTTTGAAACATTTTTATAATTATTTTACCCCTAATCCATCAGCTTAAATTTAAATTAAATTTTGGCAAAAATAGTTAGAATGTATTATATGTATCTCTGAATGCTTTTTTTTGACCAAAAAAGGCAACAAAGCATATCATTGACTATAATAAAAAAGTTACTTTATATAAATATTTGATAAGGACTTAATTTTAATAAATAGTTTTAGCTGATATTAAAACATTTCATTTAACTAATAAAAAATAAATAAATTCTAGCTTGTTATTAATAAAATATTACGCTTCATTATCTTTAGAAAGGAAAAGGTCTAAAAAAAACAAAGAAAGTTATTTAAATAGAAAAAATTATTATTTTTTAACCTAAGTTTTGTTTTTTTGGAATTTTTTTAACTATAAATGTCGAAATTTTAAATCAAGAAACAATTTTCACTTCAATTCCTCAGTCTTTATAGTTGAGATTTGCTCAAAAAAAGAAACATTCGAAAATACCATATCTAAATTTGGATATTTTATGCTTTTTCTTGATTATTTGACATGGTTTTACTAATTTTCCTAAGTTAATAATTTTGCAAATAAATTGTCGAGCACTTTTGCTTATTAAAAGTTGACAACAAAATGAAACCGAAATAGCATCTCTATATAGTATAAAAATAAATCTGAATTAGATATTATGTATAGTAAAAAGTTTTATTTTATGAATATTAACTGTTACATAAAAAACTAATGGCTTATTTTACCTATTTACAAGGCTAGTTATATATTTTTAAGCCTTTATATATTTATACTATATACAATTTTAAAAAAATAGTTTTTAACAGGACAACTGAATTAAATTGGCTTAAAAACAAATCAATCATTCTTTTCGAATAGAGACATTATTTCATTTTACTTTCATAGTTTTTGATAGAACGTTACATTCAAATTTACTGCCTTTTTAATTTGTTACTTTTGTATACAAATTTAAGGACCTGGTCCAAGAACATTATTAAATTCATATAGAAAAAATTCACGGCAAATTAAGAAATAACATCTTAACTTTAGGTATTTATCATTGGTGGTAATCAAGAATTTTGAAAAAAATCTAAATTAACTGAGCAAAAAAATTTTAATTTGCTTAATTTTTGGACTTGTCGTTATGAATGCTCTAAGTATGCATTAAAATTTAATTTTTGAAATTTTCATAAGCAACAATGTTATAAATCAAAATTTTCTAATTATAATAAAATTCTATAACCCCTTTGTTATTAAATTTTAATAAACTATTTATGTTTAAAGATACTCTAATATGTATTTATTTTATGATAGCAGCCGTAGGATGGTTTATAATGAGACTACAGTTTATAATCAAACGATAGTTTAATCAATTAGTAGAATCTTCGTTGACATATATATCTTAACCGAATAAACATATTTCAATAGGCCATAAGCAATAAGACATCGAATTTCTTATGTTAAAGACTAAAGCAGAATTTTCATTAGATAACACGATTCTACAATTAATAAAAGACATACCAAGTGGTGAAAACCAAAGTTATTTAGAAACTAATAATCTAGCGTTTTTTCAATATATATGGGGATGTATTTTTTTGTTTAGGAATTTTACCAACAATCTTTCCGCTCAAATAGCGCTTAAAAAATGAAAAAATAAGGAAGCTAAAAAAAACACCCCCATATACTGTATACAATTTGATAGCTAGAAATAAATTCTTCTTAATAATAAGATGACTTAAAACAACAGTTTTTTAATACCGATAAAGGTGCCATCACTATTGGTAATTGCTTTTATATTTCGAAAATAATACAATTTTTAACCAATTACTTTTATCTCATAATACTATTTTGAAAGTAATATCCCTGAATTTCATAAAGTCAGACCATCTATGTTATTTTAATGTCAATATATACCCTTAATAAACTACCGTGTGAATTAAATTGGTTATAAGCAATTATAAATTAGTATATTTAGCAATTTAATGTTGACAACTACTTTCCTTGAGCTCAATTTATATAAAATTGATATCATGTTACTGTTTTAGTATGCGAAATTATACGCCTAACGCTTATTAAAAGAACTATACTTTAAGACAAAAAAATTCTTTATTATTGTCATTTAATGTATGACTTTATAAAATGTTATTTTTATTTATTTTATGTATCAACAGACGGAATAGCCTGTTTATAGAAAGTTTACTAATATAAAAAACATGGATCAAAAGCATGACTCTTTTATAAAACAATGTTTATGATTTTTAAATTTAGTGATGACTCTAAGAGTATTTTTTTAGAAGACATACCCTTTTGATAAATGAAACCCATAGAATTACAACAGCCAATATAATGGTACATTAGCAGTACTAAATAAGCTATGTTTATTAGCTTCTCTTTTTTTATCAAAAATTATAGTCCAATCAGTTTGACTTCATAAAAGAATATAACCGAAAACCAACTCCAATCATCCCTAAATGCCTCTTCATCTTTATAAAAACTTCCGCTATATATGGGGATGTATTTTTGTGTTTAAGAATTTTTAGTAACGATTTTTCCGCTCAAATAGCGCTCAAAAAATAAAAAAAGTGATTAAGCCAAAAAAAGCACCTCCATATATTAAAATATATCATTTCAACGATATTTTTTACTGTTCTTCTAAATAATATGTCGTAAATTATACTTTTTATGGCTAATATATAGCTCTAAAACTACTAAAAGTTGCTTTAATGATTAGTGTATACATTTGTTATTAGACTCCCATTGAAGTGCTTGCTACTAGCATTAAGTGATTCTAAAATCTAATCTACTTTGTAAGTCTTAATTCACTTATTAAAAAGATATCCGTTTTAAATGTGATGTTTCATACACTTTGATATTCATGCTAATTTTCATAACTAGCGTGCTTTATCCCAAAATACTTGGCAGAGTATAATGTTTTGTAGGATTTCACATCAAAACTTTTCATTGATGCAAAAACACCACATCGTATTTATAAACTTTACAAAGTAACTTTTAAAATAATTTTGTTTACAGAAGCACTGAGATAACTTTTGACTTATTCTATATTATTAACCAATAATTAGTTAAAATAACATAAAATATGCCACCATGTTAAAATGCGCACCATACAATCGATATGGATCAAAAAATATAGTACAGTTATCTTAATAAATGCTTATTTTTTTACTAAAAAGAGCAACACTATAATACTATAAAATTAATAATTTCAATTTCACAGTAAATGTATTGTCATTTAAATCTAGATTTAGAACTTGAAACTAAAAAATAAAATCCAAAATAATACTTAATAGGTGATTATCTACTTAAACAAAATAAATGGTTAATGCTAATAATAATAAGAGCAGATATTATTAAAAATTTTATTGTACATGATATAACATGACTAAGTATTTATAAAACCTACAAATATTAAAAATCAAAAGTGTGACCTAATGTAACATAAAGTGTGGATATAGAGAAATAGTATTATATTCCATTATAAAGTAAAACTAATTGGACAATAAAAATTATAATATAAAACATATATATTGCATAGTTACAAAAAAGCGCTATGTGTTATACACAAACTATTTAAAAAAAAGCATATAAATACATGTAAATAAAGAGATGTTAAAACATAAAAAAACAAATCATGTATACTCATTTCATCGGAACTTTATTTACTATTTTAATCGTCAATAACTTTGTTGTCGTTGCTGCTCCAGTTATTCCTAGCGATTCTATTGAAGGAATAGTAACATCAAATCAAAAAATCGGATCTTTTCAATCCTTTGAAAGAAGAGGAGCTTATAGACCATATGGCAGAAGAGGACTTGATATACCACTCGAAAGAAGAGGAGCTTATAGACCATATGGCAGAAGAGGACTTGATATACCACTCGAAAGAAGAGGAGCTTATAGACCATATGGCAGAAGAGGACTTGATGTACCACTTCAAAGAAGAGGACTTGATGTACCACTTCAAAGAAGAGGATAGGGCAGTGTTTATGGTTGGTGATAATAATATAAATGGACCAAGCTCTCTTATAGGAAAATTTGTTATTTTAATACTCTTATACTAATAAATACGAGTCTTGTTTTATTTTATTAGTAATTTATTTAATTTTTTCAAATCATACATTAAAATCGATTACATTTGCTTTTTTTATAGTCAATATTATATTACAAATATGTTTATTGTGATTATTCAAATATTGTATAAGCACCTTGTTATTGCATTCTTTATAAACTGGTCAATTTAAAATTATATACTTTTTAATGGGAGTCATATACTTTCTTATTACAAGATTAGAGTTAATAGCCAAGCAGAAGTAAAGGCAAATGTTAGGATCTTTATTGACCAAGACATCTTACACAAGTAAAATTAGTCCAGCAAGGCGAAAGTAATAATGTATTGAGCTTCCTATAGTAAATCTTAAAGCACAATGATTTGAAAGATTACTATTAATAACATGACTCAAAGCTATGTTATTTTAATGGAATAAAGGCACCATTGGTTTTGGAATTTACTTTTATTTTTTGAAATCAATACATTTTTAACCAATTGTTTTTATTTCATAATACAACTATAAAATAATATCCCTGAATATTATAAGATCAAATCACCTACACCACTATAAATTGAAGGCATTTCCTTAATAAAATAACATTCAAGTTAATTTTATATAGTAATAATTTGCTGTTGGCCGTTATTTATCTTGAGGTTATCTTATTTAAAGTTATTTCAATGTCGGTATTTAAGAAGTATAATTATTTAAATGGCAATTAAGATTTATTATTCTATATTTTAAACCATTTTTTTCATCTTTACTTTTATTTTTATTTTTATTTTATGAGTAGTTTAAATAATTTTTTTATATTTTGATATTCAATAGACAGAAAAATCTATTTACAGAGAACTTAGGAAAAACACAATTGAAGTACAGTCATATTTAATATGATATTTATACATTTCATGTTTATTTTAATAGGTTTCTAATATTGCCTTTTTGGGGACTTCAATTTTTAATGTTTAAAGCACTTGAAGTCAGGGATAGTTAATCAAAAAATATTTTATATTGTTTATACAAATAATAATTGATATTCGTCCAATTAGTTTTATTTCATAATATGAGGATGTTTTTTTGGTTTCATTACTTTTTCCATTTTTTAAGCGCTATTTGAGCAGAAAGACTGTTAGTAAAATTTTTAAACAAAAAAACATCCTCATACAATCAAAAATTAATCCCTTCTATCCTTTCAATCATATTTACATTTATACATAATAACATTGTTAATAAAAAATCATAACTTTAGCTATGTTATATTTGGTCTGATTTACTTTGTTAACATATTTTTCACGGCTTTTGCTAAAAAATACATCAGTTAAAGTGAGCCAGACTAAGTACTCAATTATTTTCTACAATTTGCTTGTAGATTTATACTGTCTATATCTGAACACTAGCTTATTTGTATAAGATTCAACTTTAGTCAAAGATCATTATATCTATCTTATATAAATCCCTAATAAAACGCTTGAACTTATCCTTAAATAATTTTTGAGTTACAATCTTTTTTTGATCCACAAGTTGGTTCACTTTTTTAATATAATAAACACATTTTTATTTTTAATTTAAAACATGGAAATACATCATTTTTCTGTTCTTCTATGCCACAAAATTAGAAAAATTTGCTAAATGCTTGGACAAAAATACCTTCCCATATACATCTTTACATGAACGTTGTATAAGAAGGCTATTAACAGCTTTGGTTAGAAGGGCATTAGCAGAAATTTAAGTGTAATCTCACTCTATAGTATTACTCAAAATTAAGCTAAAATAACAATGATTCTTTAGAGCTATTTTGATCCATACCAATATATCTAATAAAGATTAGAATATTAGTATACAGTTATTTCATTGAAATCGAATTATCAGTTTAAAGGAGGAAATGTATTATTAATATTTTGTAGTTGGTAAGCTTAATTCATAATATTGTGATGTTCAATTATTAGCCTTTAGAATTTTTTACAAAACATAAATTCCAAAACTTTATTTAATAGGCAAGCGTTTGATTAAATTAAATAAATATTAATAATAGCAAAAAATAATAATTGTTTGCAAATTTTCATAGTGCATGATATAAAATAATCCAATATTAATAAATCATATGGATGTTAAGAATCAAAAGTGTGATTTGGCGTGATATAAAGTGATAGTAAGGATAAACAGCATTATATTCTATTATGAAATAAAATTAATTGGATAATAAAAAAATTAGAATACAAACACATCCGATGTATAGTTCTAAAAAAATATCCCTTATCAGACATCAACCATCAACAAAAACATATAAATACATGTAAATAAAGAGATGTTAAAACATAAAAAAACAAATCATGTATACTCATTTCATCGGAACTTTATTTACTATTTTAATCGTCAATAACTTTGTTGTCGTTGCTGCTCCAGTTATTCCTAGCGATTCTATTGAAGGAATAGTAACATCAAATCAAAAAATCGGATCTTTTCAATCCTTTGAAAGAAGAGGAGCTTATAGACCATATGGCAGAAGAGGACTTGATATATCACTCGAAAGAAGAGGAGCTTATAGACCATATGGCAGAAGAGGACTTGATATACCACTCGAAAGAAGAGGAGCTTATAGACCATATGGCAGAAGAGGACTTGATGTACCACTTCAAAGAAGAGGATAGGGCAGTGTTTATGGTTGGTGATAATAATATAAATAGACCAAACTCCGTTGTTTAAAAACCAATTACTCTGGCATTTTTATATTAATAAATGAAGATCTTTTTATTTAGTTTTTGAACGCTATATCTATTTAAAGTTTTCTATCTTTTTGATTACTTTGGTTCGTTTTATGACTCATTGTTTTATAAAAATTTAAAGATCAATACTATATTAATAAACATAAACATTTCTAATAAGCGAATTTTACTTATTTCTATAATAAAGTTTAATAAGAAGAATCTTTTAACTTCAAGATTAGATTTATTTTTGTAAAGGTAGCCGTAGGAAGCTTTATAGTAAGACTGAAGATTATAGTTGAGCAATACTCAATTTTAATAATATACGAATGATAATGTATTGAAGTTCTTGTTCTAAAGGCTAGACCATGATTTTCATTAAATAGTGTGATTCTACAACTAATAAAAGATATACCAAGCATTGATAACTAAAGATATTTATAGATAAAATAATTTAATATCTTTAAAATACATGTGACATGTATAATTTGATAACAAGAAATAAAGTATCCTTAATAATAACATGATTTATCGTAATATTCTTTTAATATGGATAAGCTATCATTACTGTCGGTACTTAGTTTTAAATTTCAAAAATAACACAGTTTTGACCAATAATTTTTATTTCATAATGCGATTGTAATAATAATACTCTTAATTGCTATAAGATCAGAACATCTATATTACTGAAGTATTAGTGTCTATTCTTAAAAACCACCCCATGAATTGATTTTCATACTATAATTATAAATTCGCTATTATCGATAGTTTACTGTTGGTATTTATTTTCTAGATCTTAGCTTACTTAAAACTGTTGCTATACTGCTATTTTAAATTATAAAAGTATGAATATTAATTGTTAGTTAGAAAATCATATATTTCTAAAAAATGGATATTTTTCTTTATTGTTCTTATTTGCTGTATGTTCATTAAATATTTTTTAGTATTCTAAATAGCTAAAGAACGGAATATACTATTTATAGAATTTTTTTTTAACAAAAAAGGTGAAGAATGGCTATTTGTAAAAGATATTTATATACAATCAGCTTATTAATGATCCTGATATTCAAATGCTAAGGATTGTATTTTTTATCATCCAAAACAAACTGAGTATTTATAGTCTATTACACATAATAACATTAAATAGGATATAATGAGATTGATCCTATTTATCTATCAAACATAATCACCGTTATACAGATACCCATTGCTAGTAAATAATGGTATTGTTTACTTTATAACGCTATTCCATCATGTTTTTATTAGCTTTATACTATATATTCATATGGCCACTTTATAGCTATAAAAACTGAATAGAATCTTTTACAGAAGCCTAGTGCTAATTTTATATACATATTATATAGCTGTCTTACTTTTAATAATAGTTTTATCTGACTTTATTAGAAGACAGTAGTTTTATTTATCATCAACTATGCATAGATAAAGGAACTTTAATTATCAAAAAAAATTTGATTGATTTCGAATAAATTTTTATAAAAATCATGAATCTGTGAGTTTTGAAGCAAAGTAGTCTCTTTTTCCGAAATATGGGAAGCTTTAAAACCTTGTTTAAAATTAAGAATGAAGTTTTCCATTGTATTTTTTTGACCCTTTTCTATGTAACGTAAATTTAATTTTAAATAAACGGGAATGTTTTTTACTAATTACCCTTTGTGAAATATTGCTTCATCAGCTCTATAATTGATTATCACATAATAAGCACTTAACTTGTTTACAAAACTAGTTATAGCCTTGTATTCAATTTGATCGTGATTCATGTGATACAATCAATCCAAAGTTTCTTATTTAGATTTTCTGTGAGAATTACTACCGCCTAACCATGAACTTATCGTCCACGTTTTAATGCCCATACTTGGCAACTGTAATAAGGAATAACTATTATTATGCCCCTTACATATAGCCGCCAAGTTGGAGTATAAAAGAGATTCTTCAGTATGATAACTCGAGGCTTTTTGATTGACTTATTCCCTGATATCGTACCATCAATAAGGCCACTAAGTTTTTCTGACAATATCTTACGTAGATTTTACAGCAGTATTTTCTATTCTATTTGTTTTACATAGTTCGTAACTTATTACGTATTATTCCTATTCATTTAAGTCTATCTTAGTTATATAAACTAAGACCGTTCGACTCAAGGCAAGTTAATCAATCAAGAACTGCTTTTAACTCCAACCACTGAGTACCAACTTTCACACCTTTTTACTATTTTTCTAAAACTTAAAAATTAGTCAATGCAGCTGTTTAAATTTGAATGTGTGCTGGCAAATGATGAGCTTTATAATCAACTATTTGTTCTATCGTGATAATTTGATGCTTATCAATTTAATTTTTATTTTAAAATAAAGGGTTAGCTAGCACATATCTAAGCTTGAACAACATACTAGTTAGTTCCCAATTTTAAAAAAATAGCAAAAAGAACAATTAGTAAAAAACATCTCCAAATAATGGATAAAAAATGCTCCTATGTGGAGTAATTAAAATTAAAAAAGTAACTAATTTCATAGCACAAGGTACTTAATTCGCAATTTTTGCTAAAATTTAAATTGGATAAAAATTGAACTGAGCTTTCAAACTAACCCATATATATGCATTTGGTAAAAAGTTACAAGTGAGTTTATTTCTGTAAAAAAATGGAATCGAGAACTAAATTTTGGTTGTTGCATCAATTCGAAAATCAAGCCAATAATAGGGCAAAGTTGTTAATTGTCCCATAATTTATCAATCTAAAATTATTCAATTTTGGTCAACTATTATTTAATTAGCTTTGTTTTATAGAAATGTCTTTATTATCAGTGTTAACCAAAAGCTTTAGAATATGTTCAAGTCAGTCATTGACATCGCCTATGAAGACAAGCTTGTTCAATGGTATTAAACCAGTTTCAAGCTATTCCAACTTAATGAAATCATCTGTACCTGTCATCAATAATTTAGCTTTTAACCCACAATTACAAACACAACGTAATGCCAGTAATTTAGCACCAAGACGTCGTAAACATAAAAAAGCACAGAAAGGAAGAGTACCAGTACGTACAGGAGGATCTCAAAAAGGTAATACAATTGCATTTGGACAATATGGAATTCGTATTAAGGAAGGAATTCGATTATCCGCTTCAGTAATAACTGCATGCCATAATGTAATTCGTCGTAAAGTTAAACCAGCTAAAGAAACTAAGATTTGGCTTCGAGTATTTCCAGATATTCCAGTTTCGGCTAAAGGCAATGAAAGTCGAATGGGTAAAGGTAAAGGTGCTTTTGAATATTGGGCATGTAGAGTACCAAAAGATAAAATTTTATTTGAAATTGCCGGACCCAATCTTCCACTTGAGTTAGCTAAAGAAGCTTTCCGTCTTGCTTCTGATTGTCTTCCAGTGAAATCTCAATTTGTTGATAAAGATAATGACCCCCTCGCTATTAAAATTGCTGCCCAAACTTCACCCGCAGAAAATATAGATATCTCTTTAGAATCAACTAATCAAACTAAGAATAACGTTGTTAAAGCATAAGAAAATGAATATGGATCCTTTATATCAAACGTGATAATTATGAAGTTGAATTAAAAGTAAGTAATTTTATAAAACTTTATTTTTAAATTTTAGTTTTATTTCTTATTGTGATAAATGGTAATGCAACTTGTGTAATATTTTCTCTTTTTTTACTTAATTTATACAGCCTATTTATGGTTGATTCTAAACGTAGAATTTATTAAATCTATTGTCATTTTTTACTGATTATTTTAGAGTCCATTTTTATACTTTATTTAAATGAAATAACTTATGAAAGTAACTATAACTTATACAAACTTAGATCTATGGAAATATTGAACATTTAGAGCAAACGTTTGAAATTTTTGAGCCATACATTTATGAATAATTCAAGAAGTGATTTTATTAAATTTTCTTTGGAGGATCCTATGTCTTCAATCCATTTTTAATATGATCTTCGCTAATAAATATATATTATAATAGTACTACATTACTGACGCCAAACTAAAATGATAAGAACTGAAACTTTTTCTGATCGAATCGCAATATCATTAAACACTTTGCTTTCGTAAACTTTTGGTGCGAGTTCTGATTCAAGGGACAAATAAGCGATTACTTGAATACTTTCATCTTTGTGAAATTCAAGTAATTCATGTTGAGTAAGATAAGGATGGAGTTCGACTTGAAGAACATCAGGTCAAATTTTAACATTCGATAAAATTTGTTTAATTCCTCTAATTTCAAATCTCAAAGTCTGATATACTGAACTTTTGGTACTCCCTCCATGTATCATAAATAATGTATACTTCTCCAATTTTAAAGATGTTACCTGGTTGGAAATAAGGCTAAAATATATATATGTAGATGTCTCTTTTTGTTTAAGAAATTTACTCATATTTTTTCCGCTCAATAGTGACTAAAAAATATAGAAAGTGATGAAACCAAAAAACACCGCATATATAAAAAAATAAGCTACAATCAAAAATGATGGCCAATAATTTACTAAAAGTTAATTTTAACTTTTAGTAAATTAACGGTTTTATACTGGTTTATAATTTTAAATGCTTTGCTAAGTTTTACTTAATAACATTAATAGTATGATTGGTTTTAGATTTAGATTAGTATTAGGGCTGGTGTCGTAGTTATATTTAGTACCTTTAATTTACACTGGTTTATTAATAATCCTTGTGTTGTAAAAATTAGTATCAAAATGTTTGAGAAAAAATTACCAGGAAACTCAGTTATTCCTAACTAAAATTCAAATGTTTAATTTCCTAAAATGCTTAAATACACTAAAATAGTTAAAGTATAATAATATAGCAAATGATAATCTACAAGCTATTTTATTAAGTTCATAGATTTTGGTTAATGAAATCAGTAACAGCAGCGGCACGAGTATATACACCTGGGTAACCTTTAAGAGCGCATCCTCTACCCCATGAAACAATACCAACTAATACTGGGGCATTGTTTTCTTCAATGAATAATGGACCTCCAGAATCACCTTGGCATGAGTCTTTACCACCTTCTGGGTAACCAGCACAGAATTGAGTAGTAGTGTCAAGAGTACCATAAGCAGTCTTTTTGCATTGATCAGCATTGAAAACTGGTACTTTGACTTCGAGTAATACCTTAGATACAGCACCACCAGATGAAGTAGTACCCCATCCAATAACTTTTAAGAGAGTGTTATCAGCATTTGCCCATTTACCACTATCTAATAATACACCAGTGGATGGACCAGCTGGAGCATCAATCTTCCAAACAGCAACATCATGAGAGAAAGTAGAAGCAACATAATTAGGATGTGAAGTACGTTTTATAACGTTGTAAGTCTTACCACTTTCGGCTTCGGGAGTTAATGTTAAATTATGACGATGAACAGAAGCTTTCCAGGCAGAATCGGCACCAATGACACAATGTGCAGCGGATACAATGGTATTTCCATTAACTAAGGTACCACCACATGAGTGTCTACCGTTATATTGAAGAGAGACTACCCATGAATATTTAAATTGAGGAGAAACTTCATAACCACCGACGATACGAGCAGGTGGGAAAAGACCAGTTTCTTTGGTTTGAGCAGCTACAAGAGATAAAAGAGATAATAAAATGGCAGATTTCATTTTTAATTTATTTAAAGTTGAATTTTGATGCTCTCTTTTTATATGCTTCTCTATCCTTAGTTACACTACAATTTGTTTAATTATAAATTTTTATAATTGGAATGTGAGCGTGACTCGACGTGATGTATCTATATTGATATAATACAAGTTATTATTTAATACTTTTTAACTTAGCTAACTATCTATTATATCAGGGATGTAACAAGTCCACAAGGATCAATTTTAATGCATGACACTAAAGTCAATTATCTGTCCATTTTATTTAATTTGATTTTTATTCTTTAAAAAGTTTACTCATGATACATGCCTGATTTACTGAGTCATGTTTTATGTTTAATTTAAAAATATATCAGTAAACTAAACTTTTTAGATTTTTAATTTAAATAGTCAAATTTTTGATATTTTCCTACAAGTGATATTATAGACCATTATTAAATATTTATAGTCAAACTCGAACATTACTATTGTAAATCTACGATTCAGCATAATAAAGGCATATTTAATCATTTCTTTAAATTTTTCGTTGTGTAACTATTTAACCGAGTGAAAGGTATTATAGCTTATTTAAACAATAATCGCGTTATTCCTAGAGCTAGCTAGACTTTCAAATAAGATATCCCACTTAAAGCTTTATTTTGAAACAGCGGTTTGGTGAGGTAGCCACCGATAGCCGTTAAATCATTGCATTAATTTAAACCGCAAACTGGTTGAGTTAGTTTTCACTCATTACAAAATCCAAAATAATTGAATAACATTCATTGTATAAACTTATAATTATAACCTTCAAAGATAGCTACACTCACTATAACTTTATAGAGTAATACTTGCTGATTTACACTTACTCGTTTGTTCATGGATAATTTATAAATATATTTTAAAATTTGATTGAAGCTTCTATTGTTATAATAGCTAAATCTCAAGATATTTAATGTTTATTTTAACATGAAAATAATTATATATATATAAAATAAATTTATCAATTTTTACCATAAAGGATTTGAAAAGACTAAGCATAAAGCCCAGAAGGTTTTGTGGTTTATTCAGTTAAAAATGCTACATTAGAAAATTAAAAGAATTTTCTTAATGTCATATACTGCTAAATATTCAACCTTCTTTAATGATACAAAAAGTACAAGACAATTGAAAAGAATTACATTTATTAAAAATTATAAATTTTGCTTAATAAAATCTCTAATAACAGAAGTACGAGTGTAAACACCTGGTTTTCCTTTGAGGGCACAACCTTCACCCCATGACACAATACCAACCAATACTGGTGAACCATTTTCCTCAATAAATATTGGACCTCCAGAGTCATCTTGGCATGAGTCTTTACCGCCTTCTGGGTACCCGGCACAAAACTGAGACGTAATATTCATTCTATTATAGGCTGTTTTTTTACAATTGTCAGCATTAAATACTGGTACTTTGACCTCTAATAGAATATTTGAAACAGTGCCACCAGATGAAGTGGTACCCCATCCAATAACTTTTAAAAGAGTGTTATCCTTGTTAGAGTATTTTCCATCATCTAATAAAAGACCTGTAGGAGAATGATCAGGATTGTCAAGCTTCCAAATAGCAGCATCATTTGAAACTGTTTGACTGTTAAACAAAGGATGTGGGATACGTTTAATGACCTTATAAGCTTTTCCATTTTCAATACTGGCAGCTTTACTCAAATCATGGCGATGTACTGCTGCAGTCCAGTCGGAATCTTCTCCCCCGATGCAATGGGCTGCAGAGATGACTGTATTCCCATTTAGTAAGGAGCCTCCGCAAGAATGTACACCTTTATTTTGAAGCGAGACCATCCATGGATACTTGAATTTTGGATTAACCTCATATCCACCAACAACACGTCCAGGAGGTAAATCAGCTGAATTAGAGGTGGACTGAGCACTAATTAAAGAAAGTAAGGTTAAATATATAATGGATTTCATCTTATAACTATAAAGACTTTAGTTGTTTTTAATTACTTATATATACTTGTTTTTTTAATAAAGCGGGTTGGATTTATTTTAGTTCATAACCTATTCATCAATAATAAACATTTACATGATACAATGACATCTAATGATAAGTTTATTCCTTTGTTTATGAAAAATTTATTAGTAAACTTTATAGTTATATGCTAAAACATGAGAACTGAGCTGCTGTAAAATTAAAGTTGATTTTTATAGCATTGTTAATGTGCTATTTATTCTTTATTAAATTTAGTCATCTATTAAATTTTATTCTTATCTATTTATTATTTTTTCTATAAAGTTAGATTCATTCTAATACTATATGATATGGTATGTAATTTTAATTATCTACAAATAGTATGCCATAGTTATGGCTTTATAGTTTATTGTAAAATATATCCCAAAAAATAATACATAAAAGTAAAAATACATAATTTAATTTTGGCATCAAAGATAACAAGTGACAAAAAAAGGAATTATTTTTAGAAAATAAATTAATAAGTTTCATCAGATGATCTCAAATGTAATAGATAAGTTTTTGTACAATTATTGTTTTGTGTAATATTAAACAAGGTACGTATATATGGAAAACGCATTTAAGAGAGTTTTGTTTAATTGAAAGTTAATAAATACACAATTGTCAGCTAAATTCAAATGCTAACAAAATAATAAACTGAAATAATTTATATTTTACTAATTGAAAAGTGAAAAAAAATATAATTATTTCTTTTTGTTAAAGTTTTACTAAAAAAATTATTCAACATCGCTTAAAGATGGAGAGGTAGTTGAAAGTAAAAGGACATTCCCATATATACAATGAATTTTACTTTGATGTTTAATAAACCAATAGATTAAAATTTTATAAATATTTTATCTTATATTTATTTTGCATTTTCAGTTAACTTTATTTTCTAATAAACAAGTAGTTCATATAATATGATCATGAATATTTTTATGTTTATCTTTTTATAAATAACAATAAATTTTAAATAGTTATAAATAGTAAACTCTATTTTGAGCGTGTTTAATATATATTTATAAAATAAGAATAATGATATGAAAATAATATATAGAAACATCACATAAATAAAAAGTTTATAAATTTCTATGACAACTTAAACTATTAACTCTCATTATAAATAATTGCAATGAATTTTTACTTAAAAAAATTTATGAACATAATTTAGCTATTAAATTTTCTATCATTAGTTTGGAACTACAAAAAAGATGCTGATACCTAGCTATAACATAATCTAACTAAAGCCTTATAATATAACGGATTTCATTATATAGTATACAATAGCTCTTTAATTTACTTTTTAATGACATGAATTTAAAATATAATGTAAGAAGTTATTTTAAGCTAAATTGTATCATTTTTAAAATAAGATTGTTTTAATAAGTTTTTAATCAACTTTTATCAAATTATGGTAATATTGGAAGCAGTATGGAAACTGTAAATCAAAACAGCGACAATCAAGTAATAATTTATATATCTGATATAATACAACGTTAGACTTAATCTTTAAAATCATTATAGCATATGAAATAAACATATCCCTGATGAATTTAATTGCAATGTGTTATTTTATAAAGTATTTTTATTTATAAACTAACTCAATAAATATATACGCTGTACTCTCTAGAGCTGGTAATTTTGAATTGTTTCCTTATTTAAAATTTTTAGGTTATTATAAAAGGTGCTAAAAGCTAATTTTTAAAATGTATTGGGGGAAATATTAGCAATAGTGATCATAAAAATATTAGTTAGCTAAAATTAGTTTCTAAAAATTAATATTCCAATTTAAAATAATTCAATTTTTACTTAAAAAATTATAAATTTTGATTGATGAAATCAGCAACAGCGGCAGCACGAGTATATACACCTGGGTAACCTTTAAGAGCGCATCCTCTACCCCATGAAACAATACCAACTAATACTGGGGCATTGTTTTCTTCAATGAATAATGGACCTCCAGAATCACCTTGGCATGAGTCTTTACCACCTTCTGGGTAACCAGCACAGAATTGAGTAGTAGTGTCAAGAGTACCATAAGCAGTCTTTTTGCATTGATCAGCATTGAAAACTGGTACTTTGACTTCGAGTAATACCTTAGATACAGCACCACCAGATGAAGTAGTACCCCATCCAATAACTTTTAAGAGAGTGTTATCAGCATTTGCCCATTTACCACTATCTAATAATACACCAGTGGATGGACCAGCTGGAGCATCAATCTTCCAAACAGCAGAGTCATATGCGTTAGTTGAAGTGTTGTAAAGAGGATGCTTAACACGTTTTACAACGTTGTAAGTCTTACCACTCTCAGCTTCAGGAGTTTTGCTTAAGTCATGACGATGAACAGAAGCTTTCCAGGCAGAATCGGCACCAATGACACAATGTGCAGCGGATACAATGGTATTTCCATTAACTAAGGTACCACCACATGAGTGTCTACCGTTATATTGAAGAGAGACTACCCATGAATATTTAAATTGAGGAGAAACTTCATAACCACCGACGATACGAGCAGGTGGGAAAAGACCAGTTTCTTTGGTTTGAGCAGCTACAAGAGATAAAAGAGATAATAAAATGGCAGATTTCATGTTTTCAATAAATCGATAACTAAAACTTGAGTTCTTGAACTTGCTTTTATAGCTTGTTATCAATCGCTTAGTTACTAATATTTCAGGTTTAACATACAAATTTTATTGTTTTAAGGATGACCATTATTTGGTCACTAGTTTTTTTTTAAAATGATGCAACACGATCATGTTATTAGTTTTTAATTTGCTAAAGGTTAGTATTTATTTTTAATTTATTTAAGTTCAGTTAATTTAGTAAAACGCAAACCTTTGTTTTTATTAAATAATATTATTGTTGCTATTTTTGTCTTAAAACTATAATATGACATTCTAATAGCATTGTTTATATTTGTATTCTAGTAATGGTTCATCTATGTTGCGCATGTGCCTGTCTTCAAATATTGCTTTTTACTATAGGTCACATTTTATTAGATAATACATTGAATGTACCAATTTTATATAAAGAATAAATAGATTCATAATGTGCTATCAGATTTCAGATATCTAGTTCAATAAATTCTGTTTTGGATAATAGATAAAAAAGCACTCTAAGCTACTTTATTAATTGTGTGATTAGTGTACAAGATTTATACTAAAAATTTCGCTTTTATTTATTTTTATAAGATATACTTTTAAACTGATCAGATTTAATAGCTTTTTAATACTATTGGTTTTAATTTAAGGAGTATAGCTCTATATTTATTTATGCAAATTGTAAAATAAACCACGAAATTTCGTATATATGATAAACTCATCTGGCTTCAGTTATATATAAAAAAGTTGTATTCAGATTTAGCTGAAGCACATTTTGATATCTCATAGTATATTATTTTTTGTATTTTAGCATTTGTTTAAAGAATAAGCTCTAATGTTATCATATAGCATTCACCATAAAAATCCTAGACTAAAATCCCAGAAAAACTTTAAATTTTATTTCAAAAATTAAAAATATGTTGTATTGAAAGACATAACATATACTAACTAGAGAGATAAAAAAATGTCCTTGATAATGGCTTATCTTATTAACTCGTTTTTAACATGAGATAAATAGTTCTCCACTTGTCATATAAATATTAATAATCAAATTCTTTTTCAAGGATCCCAGATTGATAGTGGCTTAGTTGAAATTTATTATTTTTTTATCTTATATAAATTAGAATGATAAAATAAAGCATGAATCTAAAACAAGTTTTCGATTTTTGCGTATTTCAAACTTGTTTTTGTTAGCTCTTTGGTGCTTTGTATGATGGATAAATACTCTGAAATAGGACAAAGATTTTACTGAAGTTTAGACTGAAATTTTAGACTGAAATTTTCCTAGAGAAAGCCTGTATCTGACCTGCAATAAGGGCCGAAGTCAAAAGTTTTGGAGAAATGTTGAGGATCGTCAGCCAGGAGTTATCCTAATTAACTTTCAGAAACAAAATCCATAACCTCAACATTTAATTAAATTTACAAATTAACTACAAATGTGGTCTGATGTAAATCTGTTACCAACATTTTAAAATAGTTGACTTTTTATTTCAAAATTAAAGTTAAATAAATGACTATGGGAAACAGAAAAGTTTAGTTCATAATGGATTTGTTTTTATTAAGCGTCTAAAATGATTTTTTAATTTTATAAATATTGTTTGATGAAATTAGTAATAGCTGAAGTACGAGTATATACGCCTGGGTAGCCTTTAAGAGCGCATCCTCTACCCCATGAAACAATACCAACTAAAACCGGTACTTTGTTTTCTTCAATAAACATAGGACCTCCAGAATCACCTTGACATGAGTCTTTACCGCCCTCCGGATATCCAGCACAAAATTGGGTAACGGTGTCTAAATCTGGGTATGCTTTCTTACATTTATCAGCATTAAATACTGGTACTTTAACTTCAAGTAATACTTTAGATACGGCACCACCAGATGAGGTAGTACCCCATCCAATAACCTTCAAAAGAGTGTCATCCTTATTAGAATACTTTCCATCATCTAATATTACACCTGTAGGTGAAAAATCAGTACTATCGATTTTCCAAACAGCAGCATCATTTGCATTGGTTGAAGCGTCATATAGAGGATGAGAAATGCGTTTAATAACTTGGTAGGTCTTGCCGCCTTCAGCTTTGGGAGTTAATGTTAAATTATGTCGATGAATCGAAGCTTTCCAAGAAGAATCAGCACCAATAACACAATGAGCAGCGGATATAATAGTGTTGCCATTAATCAAAGCACCACCGCATGAGTGTCTACCGTTATATTGAAGAGAGGCCATCCATGGATATTTAAATTTAGGAGATACTTCATAACCACCAACAATACGAGCTGGTGGAAAAATGTTATCTTCTTTAGTTTGAGAAGCTACAAGAGATAAAAAAGATAAGAAAATAGTTGGTTTCATAATTAGAAAATATAAATTGAACTTTGATTTGCAATGCTCTCTTATATATTGCGACTGAAACCACATATTTTAAATAAAAAATTGAATATTATAATGGAGTTAAACTTAGGGAGCATTAATTAGTTATTATATTTATTCTAATTAATATTTTATTAAAATAATATTCTAAAATAATTCTTCCCTGCTTCTTGTTACCACCTTTATTCCTACTTTTATCCTGCATGATAATGAATGGTTTTAATTATTTAATAGGCGGCTATTTTTATTGTCAACTGATAATTACTACTTCTTTTGCATATTCATTGTATTTTTTTAATATCACGCTATGCTATTATTTTATTTAATTTAAAAATGGACATTAATTACTTCCGTTTGCATTATTAAGCGGTTATTCTTCCTTTAATGTTACTATCATTATAGTTAATACTCTAATGTATAAAATTCTTTCAAAGCTGGCTAGTTTCTGATAATTTAAATTAAATATGACTGTTTGTATTCAAATGTGTAGTGTCTAACGGCTTATTTAAAAATAAAATTCTAGACACAAGTCACAGTAAAGCCTATGAATTACGTTTTGAAAAAAATTCGACGAATATTAACCGAGTTTCTTTTGAAAAACATTGCACATTTGAATTTAAACCTTAAAGATTAAATTTGGTGCATTTTAAATTGGGATAAATTAACTAAAGATTCACTTTTTCCGGTTTTTATTTATGCTAAAATTAAAAATTAAGTGTAAATGCTATAAAACAATTATTTTTTATAGTTTTAAAATAAGCATATATGAATATCTTTTTTAATTCCCAATTTGACAATTAATTTCGCTTAAATTTTACGTTGCATAAAAAGTGGATAAAATGATAAGAAAAAGGATAATCCTTGTTAAATTTTGTAAGGGTAAAACCTAGAGTAAGTTGTAAAGCTTTATCTTTAGTTTGAACCGAGTTTTTGGATTTATCCATTAATTTAAAGTAATTTAGTACTACATTTTAATATAATTGTATTGTAATAAATAAAACTGAGATCAATAATTTCTTGACGATTTTTTAATTTACTTTAATCTTATCTTTTAAAAACCTGTATATACTCATTTATTACCACACTTCAGCCATTAAGCACCACTATTACGTTACGATAATTTCCCAGTTTTTAAAACTATCCAATCACGAAGCTAATTAGTCAAATTTTAAGGAATTTAATGATATATTCACTAAATAATTAAATATTTGAAATTATTTTAGAGATTTTGAAAATAGCTTTAAACTTAAAACGTTGTAAACTTTAAACCGTGAATTTGTAGCCTATTTATATTACATTAAAAGCTAGTTTTATACTCACTCGCACTCTACATCTAATTTATCATTATACTACTATAACTATTTTCTAACATACTTAAAGAACCTGGATCAAAGTAAAAACTTCAATCTTGATATTTTAATATAATATTTTAAAATAAAATTACAGATTTATTTAATAGATTTTATGTGCAACTTGATATGTTTGATATGATCTGTATTATTTTGATAGTTTTACACATTAATAGTAAGATCCGATTTATAGAGTATTAGAGATAGGAACATCTTAAGCTCAAAAGTATAAAAAATCATTAGTTTACTGACATTATTTATTGATGAATTATTTATACTGTAAATTGGGACTGTCTTTGATTCTTCTTGAGAAATATCATGTATTAAATATCTTAATCCAAAAAGATATACTTTGAACCATTCAAATAATATAAAAAGTACAAAAACTTAATACCTTATATTGGATCGTCTCAACACAATAGCTAAAATGCGAATTAATTTATTGATGTTTGTATACAATTCTATATAATAGTCAAAGGCATAAAAAGAATAAGAAATGAGTGAATTTCATGAATGATACAATCAAACGATAATATAAGATAACACTTGGATCCTATAAGTTATAAATTAAGATAGCTACATATTTAGACAGTTAAAATTTTACTTACTCATTAACATGTTGGATGACATGCCATCAAGTCATTCCAATTCGGGAAACAAATCAAATGAATTGGTAATTTATAGAAGTCCTTTGTTCAATTTCATCATTAATTTTTTAATAGCGTCACATTCTTTAACCTTCTGATCGGATTGACTAATATTGTATTCAGTTTAGACATCTAACTAAAATCATGAGATATATATGGTCAAATAAAATCATTATTTATATAATGCAAGTTTTCCTTTTAAAGCGAATAAAAAATGATAATAATAATAATAGCTATTTAATTTATAAAATTTAATGCCATTTAGTTCTTACTCCTTTGTTTATGTTCATTCTTTTTATTAAATTTACAATACTAATAATACATTAAATCACCTAATTTTAGGAATACTAACAAGTGTTATTGAAAAATCGCTAAAAAAAGATGACTTTTAGAAAGTCATAAGTAAAATTTAGAGGTTTATCAACATATCTGATGTTAGAGTATAAATAGCCACAAAAATTCTAATTAAAAAATTAAACAAATCATTGAATTTAATCAAAATGAATAAATATTTATTATTAACTTTAGTTGCAAGTTTAGTTGCTGGAAAAAATACCTTTCAAGGCGAAAAGGTGTTAGATTGTACCGTTCAAAATTATGAAAAAGGAAAGGTATTATCCACCTTAGATGTTTGGGGTTATGATCATAGTACCAAAACTTATACTTTGCGTGTCCAAAATGAGGCGGAGTTGAAGCTTGCTAACTCAAATGCACTCTGTAAAGTCAAGATTGATGATCTTACTACTCATGTAAATAAATTAGCTGAAGCTGAAACCAACAATTTCTCAATTAAGGCTTCAAACGCTGACCCTTTCTTTAATAACTATCAAAGTTATGCTACTATTGGTTCCACTCTTCAACAATGGGCTACACAATATCCAGATTATGCTACTTTTATTCCATCAATTGGTAAATCTACTGAAGGAAGAGATATCTATGCCTTTAAAATTACCAATAAGAAATCCACTAGTACTAAAAAAGGAATATGGTTTAATTCAGGGTTACATGCTCGTGAATGGATTGCACCAGCTTCTGGTTTATATACCCTTAAAAAACTATTAGAGAATACTAGTAGTACCGAAGTTACTGACTTATTAAATACTTTTGAATTTCATTTTACTCCATTAGCTAATCCAGATGGTTATGAATATACCCGTAATACTAATCGTTTATGGAGAAAAAATAGAAGAAATAATGGTGGTAGTTATGGTGTTGATCTCAATCGTAATTGGAATGACCATTGGGGTGTTGTTGGTAGTAGTACCACTCCCTCTTCAGATGTTTATCAAGGCCCAAGTCCTAACTCAGAACCTGAAGTAAAAGCACTTGCTGCTTATGCTTTAAATATTCCAAACCGATATGGTGGTATTGATTTCCATTCTTATGGTCAATTAGTATTACGTAATTGGGGTTGGACGACTCAATTATCTGCCAATGAAAAGGTGTTAAAACCATTAGGAGATGCTATGAAAGCTGCTTATGCTTCCAAAGGTTACACTTACACTTCCAATACATCCGCTGGTTTATATCCAGCTTCCGGAGCTCTTGATGACTGGATGGCATCCGTAGCTAAATTAGTTTCGTTTACTGTTGAATTATGTCCCGGAGATAATTCATCAGCTGGGTTCCAACTACCTGCTTCTGAAATTGTCAAATGTGCTGAAGGAACTTATGCCGCTGTTTTAACTTATTCGAAATATCTCAAACAAAACCCAAATATCCCACCAAATAAGCCACTCTAATCGTATTTTATTGATTAAAATAATGGAATAAAATTCATAAATAATAGTAACTATGTCTTACTTTATTCTATTAAATCGAAGTTTTTATAATTTGAATTCAACATAAAAATTAAGTAATATTCAGTTCTCTTACAAGGCTTATTTAATTCATTTTAATATTAGCTATCAATTCAATAGCTAGACTAAATGGTGTTTTTTTTTTAAAGAATTTTACGAACAATTTTTCCGCTCAAATGGCGCTTAAAAAATGGAAAAAATAATGAAGCCAAAAAAAATACCATGTCAAATTTGATAAGATTTTTAGTGAAATATAAATTTCCATAATGAATTGTTTTAAAAAAGGATCAGGTTGAAGTAAACAGTAACTTTTTCAACATGAATTTAACAACTCATTCCTTTTGCTGTTAATACAATAACCAAGACATAAATAGATTCAATCAATATGCGAATGTGCTTTTATTTTAGTATTTAGCTAATAATTATTTGGATTTTATGCTTTACAAAAAATGAATAATAAAACAATAAAATTCCTATGGGGATGTTTTTTAGGTTTCATCACTTTTTACATTTTTTAAGTGCTATTTGAGCGGAAAGATTGTTAGTAAAATTCTTAAACAAAAAAATACATCCCCCTATGTTGATTTAGTATATCAATAGTTTTGCTATTAAATAAGCAAGAATAGTATAAAATATAAGTTATAAATTAAGCATTGGTATTGCTATAGATACCTTTCTTTTTATATTGTTTTACTATTTTCTTAATAAAATTTAATGAGTGTTATTAAATAACACTATATTTTAATATTCTTAGAAATATTCATCATTTACTTTGCATACTAATGTGAAATATTGCTTTATTTAGCTCTCAGATTGATTATAACATAACAATCACTTAAGTTGTTGTATTCTCAAGTTCAAACACAATCAATTCAGAGTCCCTTATTTTGATTTGCTGCGAGAATTTCTAACTTCATATTGCAAAGAATATTATCTCCTTTTAATATCCATACTTATTGGAGTATAAAAGAGATTCTTTAATATGATAACTCGAGGCTTTTTTTAATTGGATTACTCCCTGATAACGTATCATTAATAAGGTCACTAAGTCTTTCAGACAACATCTTATATAGATTTTACGGTAGTATCTTCCATTGTATTTGTTTACATAGCTCGTAGCTTATTGCGTATTACTCCTATTGATTTAAGTCTATCTTAGTTACATAAACTAAGACCGTTCGACTCAAGGCAAGTTAATTAAGCAAGAGTAGCTTTTAACTCCGACCCTTGAGTATCAACTTTCACACTAATAAAATATTTTTATTCTTTTGGTTTACTTGTGTCGCTTTTTCTAATAAGATTTAAATTCATCCAATTTATTTTTTGTTTAAAGTTTGAGTATATAAATATTTTAAATATACAACTTAGTTATTACGGGATTTATTGTGCGATAAATTTAAGGAATTGGAGTATTTGGTGGAATATTAGGATTTTGCTTCAAGTATTTAGAGTAAGCCAAAATAGCTGCATAAGAACCTTCCGAACACTTAACGATTTCAGAAGCGGGCAATTGGAATCCAATAGAAGAACCTTCTCCTGGGCATAATTCAACTGTGAAGGAGACTAACTTACCAACCGATGCCATCCAATCATCAAGCGCTCCAGAAGCTGGATATAAATCGGCGGATGTTTCAGATACATATTTATATCCTTTAGTTGCAAAAGCGTCTCTCATAGCATCTCCTAATGGTTTGACTAGTTTTTCATTAGCTGATAATTGGGTAGTCCAACCCCAATTACGTAATACCAACTGAGAATAGGAATGGAAATCAATACCACCATATCGGTTTGGAATATTTAAAGCATAAGCAGCAAGTGCTTTTACTTCAGGTTCTGAGTTGGGACTTGGGCCTTGATAAGTATCAGAGCGAGGGTTGGTACTACTACCAACAACACCCCAATGGTCATTCCAATTACGATTGAGATCAACACCATAACTACCACCATTATTTCTTCTATTTTTTCTCCATAAACGGCTAGTACTACGACTATATTCATAACCATCTGGATTAGCTAATGGAGTATAATGATACTCAAAAGTATTTAAAAGATCAGTTACTTCAGCAGTACTAGCATTTTCTAATAACTTTTTAATACTATATAATGAAGAAGCTGGCCCAATCCATTCACGAGCATGTAACCCTGAATTAAACCATATTCCTTTTTTAGTACTAGTGGATTTCTTATTGGTAATTTTAAAGGCATAGATATTTCTTCCTTCAGTAGATTTACCAATTGATGGAATAAAAGTAGCATAATCTGGATATTGTGTAGCCCATTGTTGAAGAGTGGAACCAATAGTAGCATAACTTTGATAGTTATTAAAGAAAGGGTCAGCGTTTGAAGCCTTAACTGACAAATTATTATTCTCAGCATCGGCCAACTCCTTTACATGAGCAGTAAGATCATCAATTTTTACTTTACATTTTGTGTTATTAGTAACTAGTTTATATTCTTTATCATCTAAAACACGTACGGTAAAAGTTTTAGCTTGTAAATCATACCCCCAAATATCTAAAGTACTAAATAATTTGCCTTTGCTGCCCTTTACTAAAGTACACTCTAATACTTTTTCACCAGAATAGCTTTCACCAAGAACTAAATTGACTAATAATGCTAATAAAAATGTTTTATTCATTTTTAAAAAAAATGTTATTATCCAAATGTGTTAATGACTTGTTTATATATATATTGGATCATGGACTTTATGATACAATAAGTACCTTTTCTTTTATTTTCTTTTTAAGCATGATCTTAATCACGCTAATTTTATTCTCTTAATAAATCACTTGAGTATCATTTAGCTTACTATTTTTTATTCTTTTATGTTGAATTGTACGTTTTTTATTAAATATAGTTGATAGTACTCTCATTTGATATTATCATCTACATGCTGCTGTTGCTATCATATATAATAAAATCAAGATAAATCATTTGTTATAAAATTAATTCATGTAAGGTTTGCCTCAAAATAATAGATCACACTTAAAATAATTTCAAACAAGCATTAATTTATAGAAAAATGTTCAATAATAAAATTTTATAATTATTTAAAAGTTATGAGATTAAAAAGTTAATTTTATCATTAGTTTATCAATTAACTTTTTATTTTGTTTTCGGTTTACATGTTTTTTGTAAACAACACTTAACAATGAATAAATTTAATTTTTTTAATTAATTTTTTATAAATATAAACTATGATCTTATAATTTATTAAATCTTTTTTTATAAAAATTGATAATAAGTTTTCAATAAATGGAGGTGTTTTTTAGTTTCATCACTTTTTCCATTTTTTAAGCGCTATTTAAACGGAAAAATTATTAACAAAATTATTAAATACAGAAATACATCCCCATTCGTATATAAAAATAGATTATGTTTATAATTAAATTTATATTTAATATAAAACTTTACTACTAACATTTTATACCAATATAATAATTATAATGATTATAATATACTTCTATTTACATTAGTTATCTTTTATTAAATTTTATTCAAAACTAAAAGTTACCCGTCTTATTAATATTTATCTTGTTTTAACCACTCTTTATTAAAATATATTTAGAAAATAATAATTCGATTTTTATACAAAACATATTTATATAGTAAAATACAAATCAACATTGATTTATTATATTTTAACCATTAGGTTAAGTAAAATAGAATTTGGGGATGTATTTTTATGTTTAAGAATTTTACTAACAACCTTTCCGCTCAAATAGCGCTTAAAAAATGTAAAAAGTGATGAAACCAAAAAACACCTTCATTTATTGTTCTTTAAAATAATAGATCTAATTCATTATAAACATTATTATATTGTTACATTAATTTGTATAATATTATGATAGTTGAGCTTGACTTGTTTAATGTACTAAGATTTTTATCCTTTAATAAAGTTTGAATTTTTTATAACCTTATGTGCTTAATATCGTATTATAATTATGTTAAAAGGAAAGGGAAAGATTAACATATTTTTTAAAAATCAGATTAAGAATATAAAATAAGTACATTAATATCGATGTATTTCATGAATTAATATTAAAATATCAATAAGTAAACAATCTTTATTCATCTCATATCAATCAATAAAAACCAGTTAAACAAACAACTATTTCACAATGTAGCTCGAATTCTATTTATTAAAATTAAATATTTAAAACTGTACCACTGTCAATGATGTTTTAATTTTAAGAATATACTATATTTATTAGTGTTCCAAGTTTTGTTTATTTCCTAAGGTTGTATCATCCTTTATCTATTAGTATAATAATATAAGGAACTGTTATAGTTATTACAGTAAAAGTTCTTTGATTTCTAGCTTTATGTTATTTATTATATTATACCTTTTATGTCACTAATGTAATCTATTAGATGCTATTAAGTCAATTGCCAAGAAAATTTTAAACTTTGAATCGGAACTATTTCAATAGAATTAATGGAATTAAGGATCTTAATAACTTACTGTATTTAACATATTTGTTATTTTAATTTAGTTGATTTTTTTGACTTATATAGCCAACATAAAGCCAAGTTATAGAACAATAAATTAAAAAATTTATAACTATTATTTGAATTTTTCAAGTGTACAATGTACAATAAATTATATTCACAAGTACATCCAACAAAACAAAACAAAACAAAACAAAGCTATTTTAAATATTGGTAATCGTTTGGGTTATAGTCCTCTATTAACAATATGCTCCATTAAATGATGAATGTCTAAAGTAATCGATTTCAGCTATTCCAATAGCTTTTTAATATGTTCTTATATCAAGAACAGTAATATTCATAACTTAATTTATTTGTGTTAAATTTTGATTATTTTAAATATATTAATGGCTTTTCTTAGTAATAAGGATGATTAAAATGATAGCGTCAGCATTCAAAAAAGAATATATAAAGAGTGAAGTTTTGAACTTTTAAAATTATCAAACTTATTTAATTATTGAATAATTGAACTACCTTTACTATAATTTTATTAATTATTGATTAATTAATACAACTAAACTATTATATTATATATTACAACAACTATTAATTGAAAATGAAATTTTTTGGATTGTCTGCTGCCATTATTATCAACTCTTATTTACAAATTGTTACATCCCAAATGATCAAAGAATGTACCAAACCAGGTGTTGTTGCATTAACTTTTGATGATGGTCCACATGATAACACCCCACAAATGCTTGATGTATTAAGTAAAAAGGGGGTTAAAGCTACCTTTTTCTTTATTGGAAGTAATGTTGCTGGCAAAGAAGCCATTGTTAAACGTGCCTATGATGAAGGCCATCAAATCGCATCCCACACTTGGAGTCATCCAGGTTTGCCTGACTTATCTGCTGATGGTATTAAAGAAGAAATGCAAAAAACGGAAGATGCTCTTGAAAAGGCATTTGGAAAGAAAGTAAGATATATGAGAAACCCAAGATTAGAAGAAAATCAGATTGTTGCGGATACTTTAAATGGTATGGATTATGTTCAAGTCGGTGTTAATTTGGATACCAATGACTGGAAAGACGATCGTAAAGCTAACCCAAGCTTAATTTTGGGAACTTACACTGATACAATGGCATCTGCTAATCCCGCTTCTCAATCTTTCATTACATTACAACATGATCATACTAATTTCGCTGATGCTAAGATTGGAGAAGCTATTGATGCTATCAAAGCTAAAGGTTTTACCTTTGTAACCTCGGAAGAATGTCTTGGAAAAGGTTCAGCTTATAGAGATGGTAATACCCAATCTTCTCCATCTTCCCCACCTCAAAATTCGGAAACTACTCCTAATAAAACTGAAGAGGACTCTGTTGAAAAACCTGAAGAGGGCTCTGTTGAAAAACCTATTAATTCTAATGTAGAAACTCCAGTAGGTTTAACTGAAGAGACTGAAGATAGCTCAGAATGGGGTACAGACGATGATGCAGTTAGCTTTAGAAAAGTAAAGCATAACAAAAAACACGAAGACAAACGCCACAATAACCAATACAGAGATCCTCGCTTTAGATCAGTTAAACTTCATCATGTCCCAGTTAATCCCTCTCATATTTTCCCAACCCCAATCAATAATTAAGATATAATAAATAGTTAATATAGTTATATAGTTTTAAAGAAACTTAATAAATTGATTAAATACATACTTTTAATATTATTTAAAAACAATATATGGGGGTGTCCGAATTGGTTTCAGAATTCAACTAGAAATTAATCCAAATTTTAAGTTTTTAAATTTGTAAGTCTTTAATGTATGATCAGCTAAATTTAAAAAGCTTAAAACTAAATATAAAAATTTAACTTAAAGACTTATTTTATTTATTTATTTATTTTATTTTATTTTATTTTATTTTATTTTATTTTTTTGATTATATGTTTGTGAAAGTTAGTACTCAGTAATTGGAGTTAGAGGCAGTTCTAGCTTAGTTAACTGGCCGTAAGTCAAAAGGCCTTAGTTTATGTAGCTAAGATAGACTTAAATCAATAGGAGTAATACGCAATAAGCTACGAGCTATGTAAAATAAATAGAATACAGGATACTACTGTAAAACCTACATAAGATATTGTCAGAAAGACTTAGTGGCTTTATTAAAAGTAAAATATTAGGGAACAATTCAATTAAAAAGCCTTGAGCTATTATGTTGAAGAATCTATTTTATACTCCAACTAGTTAAGTGATTATTATGCGATAATCAATCACAGAGCTGATGAAACGATATTTCACAGTGTTTTGTATTTTTTATTAAATATTCAATAGCTATATAATATGTGATTATATAATTATTTGATTTTATTTTTTATTAAAATAAAAACAAAATGCAAGCTTTTATAACCAAACTTCGAAATGGAATTTCTAAAAAATTTAATACGATAGGGAGAAGCACATTATATAAACATTGTAATTCATTTACATCAATTTTAACAACTATTCACAATAGCTCAGAGTTTACGGAATTTTATAATAAAACAAAAAAAAGAAAAAAAATGTTATTAACTTTTACTATTAATAATAACAGACTTAATCAAGCAATGTATAAAATTAGTGTTTTAAGGGAAACAGGAAATAAAAACCAACAAGTAGCATTATTATCGACTATAGCTTCAGTATATTCTTTTGATGAATGTAAAAGCTTTGGATTTAATATAAGTAAAAATCAGTATGATTATTCAAAAATAATTAATAATAATAAAATACCAACGTTACGACCTACTATCAAAAATACAAAAAAAATTAAAAATGAGCAAATCGAGATTATTGTACAATATTTACTTAATAATTCAACTATTTCATCAAGATTTAGTAAAAAAAATAATGATAAATATTCGTCAGAGAATATATATATTAAATAAAAGTAGAAGAATGATATACAGTAAGTACTTTAATGGTTTAAAAGATAAAGCAGTAGCTAGGTTAACATTTTTCAAATATATACCAAATAATTTTAAAAATCCAGCAAGAAAAACAGATTTATGTAATATATGTGCCCAGTATACAGTTAGAAAAAAGTTATTTGAAAATAAAATAAATACAGCGACAGAAAATAAAGCAGAGATACAGGAATCTTTTAATAAAGAAAAAAGGTTATATAAACTATGAATTTTGTGTTGATACTCAAAAAAACATACTTAATGAAACTATTGAAAAATTAAATAATAGAAGTTGTATAATAATTTTAGACTTTAAACAAAATATGGAAATAGGAACAAGACCAGATCCAATAAACTTAGATCATTATAATAAACAAGCTATATCAGTATTAGGGTTTGGCGTTTTGTATTTAAAAAACGATAAAACAATAAGCAAAATTTATTTTGATTATTTATCTGAAATATTAAATCATGATTCAGCATATATAGGAGATTGTTTAATTGATTTAATATCTAAAGAGCCTTTATTTAAAAAGTTTACAAAAATTAATATATGGGCAGATACAGGATATCATTTTAAATCTCAAGAGTTTTACATTATATATTTGAAGAAATTTATAAAATAAATAGTAGTTTGGATATTGATCTTAATTTTTTTCCTGAGCATCATGGAAAAAGTATAGTTGACGGACATTTTGGAAATCTTTTACAGTGGAAAAATAGTTTTGAAGCATTAGGTAAAATAGAAGATATTGATCAATTAATTTTAAAATTTGAGATTTTTATTTGTGAACATAATAGAGTTAATAACTCAACTGTCAATAATGGGAAAACAAATATAATTTTTAAAAAGTATGAAAGAAACAAAGATACAAAAATAATAATAAAAATCAAAGGTATTAAAAAGTATTTACATTTTATTAAACGTGGTAAAAAACTACACTGTTATCCAGTATCTGATAGATCAAAAAAAAGCGATATAATCTCAATTAAAGTTATAGAGTCTATAGAGGATAGAAAAATTAAAAGGTCAACCCCAACTTATCTTACAAAAATAACAGAAAATTTAAAAGTTTCAATATTTAGTAAGCAAGTAAGTAGTTTATTAGATGATAGAAATCAATTATTAAATGTTGATATTACTTAAATTATTGATAGCTAAGTTAATAAATAGTCAAAGAGCAAGTAGTTGTAATAATAAGTAAAAAGTATTATTATACTGCTTGTGTCACATAGGGATGGTTAATTATAGTTCTGGGGTTAACCAATCCTTCCTATGCAGCTATTTATTAACTTAGTGATATATTGATAATGTAATTATAACATTAAAATAATTTATTCATTTGATAGCAAATCTGCAATGTTGACTATAAAACAGTTAATAATAAATATTTCTTAATAAAGTTATATAGAAGTATATATTTATTTACATATTACAACTTTGACTAATATCACTATACAGGCTATATTAGTAAAATCTTTGCTAATCCAGAAATTTATATTAAATTTAATAAAAATTCCGCTAATTAACAATATAAATTATAACAAAATAATTTAAAACTGTGTCGGGTACTTTTGGCTTTTAATAAAGAATTTACTTTTATAGAATTTTAAGCAAAGTTTTTAAAATATAAATATTTAAAAATTGGATAAAAAAATGAAACCAATTCGGACACCCTTATATGGGGGTGTTTGGTTTCATCACTTTTTCCGTTTCTTAAGTGCTATTTGAGTGGAAAAATTGCTAGTAAAGTTCTTAAAAAAATACACCCCCATATATTGTTTTTAAATGATATTAAAAAAATATATTTAAAGATACTATAATTCTATTGTTTAGTTAATATAGTCTAAAAAGTAATATTTTATTAAATTTTTAAATATATTTACTAGATATAAGCACTTTATTTTGGTTACTATTATTTTTGTTATAATTATTATTAATTTTTTAATAGTAAAATAAATTATAGAATTGTTTTATTTCATTTTTACACATTTGTATTTGTATTTACCAATAGATTCTGTTATGTCACCATTCTATTGATATAACAATTCCAACAAATTAATACTATTCTCAAATTTAACCTATATCCCATATAGATTTACCTTTTCAAATAGTCAACCTTTTAAAATCGTGTTTTAAAAAAAGAACAAAAATGAAATGAAATTTAATTAAACTTTGTTCAATAAAGTGGATTTTGAATTTCTATTTTAACCAATAAAAAAAACAAAATAATAAATGAATTTCATCTTTCTTGTTTTTTACTATTTTACTGATGATAGACAACAATGTTTAAATATACAAATTAGAGACATAGCAGCTATCTGGAACAATGGTTAATTTTTAAGGGTACTTAATATAAAATTAAAGCTCTTAAGCCATGTCCCGTGAGCTATTAAGTTCGAATTTTATACTTTGAAAATAGCTTATGTTACTATTTTATTTTATACAAGCTATTTTTAGATTTTTTAAATCCACGTTACTTACCCCAAAACTCTTTTTTTTATATAGTGATTTTGAGATGATACAAATAGCAAAAGTTGAATATTTGTTTTTAATGAAAATGTGATGCTATTTGGTATAGTAGAATATACAAAGTAATGAAACAAAGTACACTTTTAAAATATAAATTCTTATTAGACTGATAGTTATGTAGCACAATAAGAAAAAGCTATCCTTGCTAAAATAAAAAATAAAACAAGCGGTGATAAACAGGTAAAGTAAATGAAAAGTCCAAATATAGTAAAGCTCGAAATAAATTTTAACTTGTGCTTATAGCTGTTGCAGCCTCTTTGTGACTTTTTTAGCGATAATTTTTGAAATTAAATTGTTTTCAACCGATTTTTTTGAGGCTTGGTTCAAATATTTTACATGAATATAACATGAATTTTTTTCTCAAATTTTTTCTCAAATTTTCTGTTAAATAGGTCGCAAAAGAGCTTCAACAGTTGCAATAGTTTAAAGTTCATAATTCTTGATTTTAACAACAATAGCAATTGTGTTCTAATTTGGTAACATTAAACTAAATTTAGCACTGGTTGGTTAATTTACTGAGTACAAAATCCATTACTAATTTTTTTTATAATTTACAATAATACAAAAATAGTCAATGCTTATCTATTTTAAATGATGTAGTATAGTAAAATAAAAAGTCCTGATTATTAAAAGAATTCTTTAATACAATTACACTTTATTGGATAATCTAAAATTGAATATAATTGATCCTTTTTTCATTTCTTGTTTTTTTGCTTTCTTACCATTTAATGAATAATAGTACTCTCTCAACTCAAGCATCTTCTGAGCCCCCGCAGATAGTGGTAATAATACGAACCTATGTTTTATTTACTGAAGGTGTCTTATCTATACTATTAAATTTATTTGTGCTTGGAATAATTCTATACCGTCGAAGCTTATTATTTAATGTAAGTGGTATAGCGGTATTAGCCTTAACTTTATTAGATGCAGCTAATGCGGGAACCACTTTATATGGAAACATTCGATTTTTTATGGGAATTTTTGGTAATGGGCCATATGATTGTCATATACGTGGTGCATCCACTGGTTTCTTTACTTTCTCTGCTATTTGGATGGTAGCTCTATTAGCTTATTCTAGATATGATGCTATTATTTCATCCAAAACTGGAAAAATGAAAACTACCTTGTTCTGGGTTTTAGTCGGTGGTATTCCAATGGCTATTGTATTTGCATTTTGCATTTCAGTTGGGGTTCAACTCAAGTTTTTCAAAATGCCAATTGGAAGATGTATGCTTGTGGATGCGCTTCATAAGGAACCTTTAGTTATGACAGCTCAAATAGTATCATTAATCTTTCGAATTTTAACCTTAGTGGTAGTAACTTATTGTTATATTTATATTGCAACAGCACATAAAAAAGCAATTAAAAAGATGGTAACGACATTGAATTCTCAAGGATCTGAGAATAAATCCATTGGATATCATCAAGAAATTAACGAAGTGGAAGTTAAAAGGATTAAACGTAAAGTTTACCTAAAAATATCTGTCATGTTATTCTTTTATTATCTTTGCTTGCTTCCTACTATAGCTTATGAAATTTATGAATTAAGCGCCTGGAAGGTACGTTCTGTAGAGGCCGATGCCATTACGGCTGCTTTACTTATGTTTTTAGGTGTTATGAATCCATTGATGGTTCTTGTTTTACACGAACAGATTAAATTGGCTATGATAGAAATGTTTCAAAATTTATGCTATAAGATTTTTAGATCTTAATTTTTTATATTTTACATCTCGAATAAATAATATCACTAATCAAAGTTTATTTTATAGTACATTTAATTTGTTGTATATAAAGGTAGGAGAAAAGCTTGAACTTAGATAGTAAATGACTGTAATAGTTTCATTATTTTTTCTGTTACTCGTTGTATTGTGATTAAACTCACTAAAATGAACCAAAGTTTAAGATAATAGTAACAAATTAAGGTTCAGCTATGAATTTTGACTATTGTCTTGTTCCTATTATAGTTTAATTCCACTTTTTAATAGTTTAATTTAATATTTTCCCTTTTGTCATTTTATCCATTAAGTATATCTTTAACTTGAATAGAAATATAAACACAATAAGTTTGTGCTGTTATAGTGTATAGTGGTTATCAAAAACTAGTCAAAAAATGATTTTTTGAAAGATTTCATATAAAATAGTATAGAAGTTAATTTAATAGACATATAGCATTTAGCAGCGGAAATAGCATTCTAGAACCTAAAGATTAGAATTAATAGTAAGTCTCAATCTAATTAGAAAATTTATTTCACTATTAAAATAATTATATGCATACGGTTTATTGAGTATAAGCCTTTAATTTATGTTAGTATAGTCTATAGTAAATATTTAGTTAAAAAAACTTGCTTCTAAACATTATGTGGATTTCAATACTTTAAAAAATTGAAAATTTAATCCTTTGGGTACCAACCGAATATTTTCACCATCCAAATTTCAAGTCAAAGTATGGTTTAGACGAAGACAATCGTCAAACAGCCCAGTCGTGCAAAAACCTCTGACCCAATTGAATTATTTTTGCAAAACAAAGTTGTTCTTTTAGACTGATATTTTTAAGAATTTGGTACTCAGAGGGTAAATACAAGGATGTTTTTTTGGTTTCATTTATTTGTTCACTTTTATGCAATTCATAATTTAAAAATTATAGGCAAGTACTTAAGCAAAAAACATTTACACAGCATCTAATAATTAGAAAATTTAAGTATTATAACAATAATCATAAGAACAAAAAATCTACAATGATTTTAGCTACATCATTCATGAGACATATCATGTTCCCATTATTAAAATTGTACTGACTGTTAAAAACAATGGTTATTAATTCTACAGTAATTATAGCTATAGAATGAATTTAATTTGCTAATTTTCAACCAGTGTTAAAAGTAAATTAAAAACTAGTTGATATAACGGCTAGCTAAACTAGCGTCTTAAAACTAATGGATTTTATGATAATGTGATAAGACTACCTTCGATCGATATAATAAAAATATGTTACTTTAGTTTAGATGTAAATAATATAAATAAAAGTTAATAAACTATCCATTTGTATATCAAAAAATGAAATTGCCATTAAGTTCTTTAATAAGTTGGAATTTATTAATCTTAACTCAACTCATACTTGTTGAGAGTCAAAGGTATTAAGTTTTATTTACTCGAATGCCAACTACTAAAATTTTTAATATTATAAGTATCCTAGCGGCCGAACCCAACTTCTATGAATCAAAAGTAGTCAAATATGATGATCATTGTGAAGTAATATTCAACGGACTGGTCCAACGTTATCATGGGCTCAATAAAGGTTCGCCAACTATTGTAAAAAAGGGAAAATTAGGCCATATTGAAAAGGGGAGTGAATTGATTGCCAGTTTAAATCATGACTTATTTACTATTACAACTATCCATGAAGCTAACGTTGATCAAGAATTAGCTAAAGTATGTGGCAGTTTACCAATCATCCCTATTAATGGCAATAATAGTAATAAAATAATAGGTGATAACAATCCAAATCTACTCCCTAAAATGAACAAAGCTGTCACTGAAGTAAGAAAACTTTTAAGCAGTGGAGACTCAAAGAATCGTATTGATGTTGTATTTATGGGTGACGGTTACCAGCTCTCTGAAAAAGAAAAGTTTTTTACAGACATCAATTACTTAGTCAAAAAACTATTTGAAGGGGAAACTTTTAACTCTTATTTTCCCGTTTACAATGTATGGGCTGTGTTTGTAGAATCGCAAGATTCTGGTATAACCAAAGCAAATATCAAGAAAAATACGGCATTTTCATTGTACAGACCAGGTGAAGAGTTAAGAGCTATTTATTATCCAAACAATAGTATTAATAAAGTTAATTCTTATTGTAAATTAACTGGTGATTTCGCCTGTGATTATAAAGTAGTTATTGCCAATGATGAGTATTATGGCGGCGTTGGTGGAGATATTATTATATCAACTTCCTCAAAACGTAGTGGTTCAGTTGTATTAAATCATGAAATGGGTCATACCTTTGCAGAAGTTGGAGACGAATATGATAACTCATATGCTTATTATGGGGCCAATAGTGAAGAGATCCAAAATTCCAATAATATTAAATGGAAACATTGGCTAACTAGTAGTACTGTAAGAGAAGAACGTAATATTAATCGATTACTGTTATACCCATGGTATAGTTTGAAGAATGGGCCTTTTGTAGCCAACTTTACTTCAGATGGTAAGTTTAATCGCTGGTATTATAGAATCGGTATCTCTGGGGCAGCTGAAGAGGATAGTATTTCTATTAAAATTGATGACATATCAATCCCTTGGAAATCTGCTAATACAATTGATCGTGTGTTTTATAATCATTTTAATAGTACCAACGGATTCAGCAAGGGATTACATACATTGAGTATCACAAGTACAAAGGATATATCAGATAATGGACCATTAAGAATGGTAACTTCTGTTACTTTACACGAGTATGGTACGGAACAAGAGTATAAATTTGAAGGTGAAAATTATTCTTTATATCCTACTTGGGATGACCACAATGTTAAAAGATATCGTCCAACAAATGAACATTGCGTTATGAGAAATATGACTTCACCAAAATTTTGTAAGGTATGTAAAGAATCTCTTTGGTTGCAGTATCTTAAAAGATTGAATATCATTGATGATTTAACTGTTAGTAAAGTGAGTTCAAACATCATTATTAATTTGACTCCATTAGCTTTTGGCCCTTTCCGTAAAGATCCGGAGTTGTTTAAAGGTGAAAAGTTTATAGTTAAATGGTATAAGAATAGTGTACAATTGAATCAGTTTAATGATCAATTCAAATTGAGCTTAAGCAATACCAATTCTTACTATTCTGGAAATTGGACAGTTAAAGTACAGTTGATTACACCCGAAATTAAAAAAGATGATGCTCGCTTATTGTTTTCGGAAAAGAAATTTGTTATCTAATAAATAATTTACTCTTACTATAAATTAAATTTTATATTTACATATCATTTATCATTGTGTTCAAAGATTACTTATCATTATATTAAATATTATAAAAGTGGTTGCATTTAGATGTTTTTGTATATTTTAATTTGCTATTGAATTTCTTTATGCAAAATTTAAAATCATATTGCTTAATGATTATTAATTTGCATCTAAAAAATTAGCAGTAGGTTAGAGAAACTGACAGGCAACTGAACACAGTCCAATTCTAAAATTTTTAATAATTTGCTGTGGGTTAAGTCAAATACAAAGTTCAAATTTTTGCAGTTTTGATTTTTAACAAAGTTATGAATTAATCACAATGTTATAAAAATGATTCCTTTTTTTTATTCAATTTTAAACAAGCTATGTATGAGTGTTTTTTTTCTAATATTTGAGGATGTCACTTTGAGTTTTATTATTTTCTCCATTTTTAAGTGCCATTGAGTGGAAACAATTTTACTAATTTTTTAAATAAAAAAAGACAATTATTTGTTTATTTTTTAAATTTTATGTTATATTAAAATGGAAAAAGAAATTAAGCGCAAAATTTTATTTTAAACTTTAGCTGTTTTAAATTAAGATGTTGAAAAAATAAGCTACGAAATACAAATCATTAAAATTTGGCATTGTCTCGATCAAAAACAACATAATTAAAAATTAATTGTAAAAATCAATTATTTACTTTATTGTATTTAAATATAAAAAATTCGAACATAGGCTAGCTCTTTATTGATTATGGCATATTAGCATTTAAACAAGGCATTATACTTACGGTATTTTTTGACCTTATTAACTATATCTATATCCCTTTAAAATTTTAAAGATTTCCTAATATAAGCTTTGTAAAACCTACAATATTCCATAACTATAATCTTAATTTAGCCCCCCGGTTTGTCTCATTTAAGCTAATTACACACACTTTAACCTCATGTATCCTCAAAGCAAAGATTTTTTAACTTTGCTCAACGTCAGAAATCTTTAAAGTATCTATGCTATCTACGAATCACTAAATTGGTATTAGTAGTTTAAACATGGTCCTACGGCCAACTTTAATTTTTCTTATTCTAAAAAAGCATGGAGTCACTAAGCTGGTATAAGCTCTATACATTTTTGCAATATACCGATGAGCACTAAATAATATATGCTATTATTATTTATTTATTTGCTAAATATTAGTCAATTAGCTTATATAACCTTACAGATTATGATATGATTTCATTAGCTAACAAAAATAACTTTACCCTACCACATTCAGTAAAATATTTGATTATTATTATCCAAAGTTTGTTAATAATTAATTATTTGTTTGTTTGATTGTACCTATCCCTTAATAGCAAATATGTGAACTTACCAACTTTAAAAAACTAGCAATTTTGTGTAAAATTGAGAATATATTTTTAAATGCTAAATTTGCGATGAATATATTTGTAAATGGGTATATAATAAACATATACGACTATGGGATCTAGACCAGGTGATACAATGAAAGTTATATTATTCTTAGGTACTGGAGTAAAATACAATAATAAGTGTTATGTTTGAAATATAATATTTATTAAAGTTCTTAAGATCATTTGGGATATTGTGGTATAATTTAAGATACATGACCAAAAGGGCTACTATTTAGTTGATGTCATCATTTATACTTTATAGTAGATATGTAATATAAAATTTTGATGTTTATTTTATACCCTATATTTACTTAGCTTCTTGGCAATTCAACCTAAATGGTCACAACGGGTTTTATTATTAAAATCAAATAGATAAATAGCTTATTCAAATAGCCGGTTTCATAAAAAAAGTACGTAGCCTAATTAAGATTAATGTCCAAAGGGTAATTTTCAAAATTTATAAGTCAAAATAGTTTATTTAATAGCTTTATTAATAACTCTAAACAAGGATAACAAAAGCGTAATGGAATCTTTATAATTTCATTTATCTCGCTCTATATGTGAATTTGAATCCGATTGCTAATAACATAAAAGTTGATTATAGTAGTAAGCTCTATCAGTATTGAAGATATTCTTTAATATTACTTTATTTTAGCACACAAATTATATTTTTTACCAAAGTTTAAAAATGATATAAATTTTAATTATTCAGCCACCAAAGTCCTTAATTCATAAAATTTCAGTTTTAATGACTTATACTGTAGTAAAATTTATTTAGATCAAAAATTGTGTTAATGAAATACATGATATTTTATCTAAATAAATTAAGCGGTATAAATGCACACTTTTATAAGAAGTAATTCGATTGTTGAGCATACATAGAACTAATAGATAACTCGGAAGTACCCATATTAGTATAGTTCAATAATATTTGTTACTTTCAAAAGTGGGGATATCCACTGTTATGAATTAATGCTTAAATTAAATAAACACACACTAATATATAGAAAACTTTCCACATTATACAATAAAATACTTTTTAAAATTATAACTGTAGCTTACAATTGCTTAGTATTTTGTATTAGGGAGTGGTTTTTTTAGAGTGTATTCTCATTTTTGTTCATAAAATAAGAAAAATATACATTTTTACTTCAAAGTTTATAAAATTCGGCTTCTTTCCTATATTATTAAGCTATAAAGTTCAATTCGGCTATAAGTTTATAAGTATCATTTATAATAATCAATTAAAAAGCAGATACACTTATTATTATTCATTTAAGCAAATGTTCCGAACTCTTGATGTATACCCGGAATCATCGTTTATATAATCCCGAACTTAAACAACAATTAACAACCATAGTGATTTTATACTGTGAATTGTTTTATTTGATAAATTATATGTAAATAATTAGGTACTAGTATGATGTTAAGTGCTTTAGATATTAGTTTAATTTGTTATAAGCTTAGCTAGAATAATTCTTTTGTCCAATTGTATAGTTTAAAATACTGCTATATTATGGTATAAATGAATGAAACAATTTTTTGTACCACAACTTTCAAATATTATTTACTTTATGTAGTTGGTCCCTAATCAATTTATTTGGGTAACCCATTGGCCCTAACACTAAACTATTGTTAGAAATTAAATGAGTATTATTTGTTATTTTGATAATAACTTGTAATAATTTATAAGAAAAATTAAGAGGAGTATATAGTTACAATAATAAAGCTTTATTACAATATAACTTACGCTTCAGAAAAATCAAAGTCTAATTAAATATGATTATTAAAAAATTTAAAAATAAAAATCAGTCATAACCACTAATCTATAGTTTTTTCAAAATAAAGTTATATGCCATTTATGGAAATACTTAATACTTCTGTTAATCTAAGATTAATACTGGTTGGTTGTTTAAGCCGAAAAATATCTAAACCATACATACTCACCACAATAAGTCTAATAAGATTAAATTAGGAAAAATAAAAAAAGATTTTTTTATTTTTATTTTTAATATAACATTCAATGTTCGAACATATATTATAAGGGTTTAACTATAACAATTAATGAAGAAACTTCAATCAATTCCATTCAATGTCAACTTGTAATATCATCAATCATAATAAGTTAGTATTTTCAACTTTTAATTGATTGAAGGACCAAAAAGATTAATAACTAAGCTAAAATTAAAAATTAAGAAATCACTATCTACTTTAAAACTATTAAGTCAGCAGTACAACAAATAAAACCTCTTAAATAAAAGCTGTCGACGCCTTTTTTAGGTAATGTTCATCATTGAGGTGAAAAAAAAAACTACATGAAAGGTTTGAAATAGCGGTAAGGTTCCCCTATGGTGTCCTTAGCCTTTGCACAATATTTTTGCAATTGTAACAACCAGGTGACTCTAGTTGTATAAGAGATACCTGTATATTTGATTGAAAAGATATTGTGCAAAGACTAAGGACACCCATAAGGGACCTTACCAAAGCAGCAAATAAAAAAGAGCTTAAAGTAAATCATAATAAATGCTCTCAAAAAGATTAAATAAAGCTAATAGATTCGCTATTAATTTTAATAAAGAGCTTAAAAAACGGAAACTAATGTTTAAATGCATAAAATTATTTATTTAATTTAAACTCGATCAGCCATTTTCTAGTATAATTTAACATCATTAACTAAGCATTTCCGATTTGATAGCTTTCCGCCAACCCAACTACCCCTAACATTAAATGTTTTTCTACACCCATCTCTATAAAGAACTGTATTTTTTCTAGTAAATTAACGAGTAGCTTTATATAAAAAATTAGAAAAAATATATACCAATATAGAATAATTAACTACCTGTTTTAAAATTTTGGTTGAAATTTCTTATATATTGCTTATTTTGATAGCACCATTATAATTCCGCTTGACACTCCCTGAATGTTGCCTAAGGAAGGGAGATTACTTTAGAAATAACCTTATAAGATTACTGGAAGTGTAGTTTAAAGTTTTCTAATCAAGAACAAATAAAAAAAAAAGTAAAGATAGGAAATAGAGATCATTAAGAAACCAGTAAAGATTACAAATTAATAGTTTTTCCTACGACCTTTTGTTCGCTTCTTCTTAATCGTTCTTTGTATCTTTTAATACCATACAAATCATTTATTAATCAAATGTATATCTATAACTTATAGATTTTAGACTGGAGGTTTTTTAAAATCTTTTTTGCAATTGATTTTTCTATTTTTCCTCTCGCTAATAAATATTTCCTAAAAAAGGCGTATCTTTATAAATAAAGAAGCTTAATTACTGTTGCCATTTTATTAACTAAACTTTGATATAAAATAATTTGCTATTAATTAGGATTTGGGAAAAGGGTATATAAATGAAGTTCAAGAATAGCATTTATTTTAAAAGAAGAGCCATCTTATTTAATATCATTCTATTTATTTACCCATTGCGAGATATGTTCGAATCTACTAAGAGCTATAAAACTTATATCTTTAGTTTTTCATCTGATCCTAATAATAACAAGAATAAAATAAGAGACAATAAGAGCAGTAGTGGTGATAGTAAAGAGAAAAGAATCAGGAGCCTTTTAAAAAAAGAGAGACATAAAGTTCTAGAATCAATATTTACTCTCAATCCATACCCTCCGAAAGACGCACGTAAAGAGATATCTCAACAATTACAAATGGATCCAAGAGAATTTCAAATTTGGTTTCAAAATCGTAGATGTAGGGAAAAGAAGAAGACGAGTCTAGTACCAATCAATACCGGGCTTCAATGGATAAATACTATTGAGGAATCATTTTTCTTAAAGCTCTCTTCAAGTTTATCACCCAAAACGAATAAAATTAATACAACTCCCCCTTCCATGCTATCATCTCAAAGTAACTTTGAATCAAACTCTAACATGATGCTTCATTCTATTCCTCCTTCCCCTCCATCTTCAGCTAAGAGTGCAAAAAGGATGAGTTTAAGCTATTTATTATTATAACCGTCATCTCTTTACCGCTTATTTTCATCTATCACTTCTTAAATAAAATACATAATTGTGCTACTATTTCACCATGTTGAAGTTTTCAAAGTTGCTTTAAGCAAATATATGCTAAAAATGCCTACAATAATATCTTATTCATTTTTATCCATATCTATTCAAGAATGAAACTGGAAAATTTATTATAAAGTTAAACAAAAAAGGCACCCCCATACAAAATTTCTAGCGGTTTGGACTATATCATTAAATATGGCTCTTTATAACCTTTTACATATTGTTTCAATTTATTGCAAAACTATAAAAGCCAAATAAAGAAATAATATTAATAGATAATTTATAAAATAAGCTTTAATTTTACAAGATTACATATTGTGGTGTTGTGTATAACTGTATAATAATGTACAATCTTGACATTAAATTCTTAAATTATGCAGTTCAATTTAATTCGATTAACTATTGTCCAATAGTTGTTAACTGTAAATACCTTTATTTATGCGAAATAATAAAAACATTTAAAAGGTAATTTATACTAACAGGAAAAAAAAAGCAAAAAGTACTATATTGACCAGCATTTGTAATCCTATAAAAAGTAATGCCTTATGGTTACTTTGGGGGTACAATGAGAAACATTAGTCCTTTATCCGAAATGTTTAACTTAACCATTTTGATCAGAAGTGTATAAAGGAAACACAATAGCAGTTATTAATAACAAAATTACACTATTTGAAATTTCGTTTAAGCTTTACAAGTATTAGCAAAGTAATTTAACTATAACAAACAGTATAAAAGGTATTGATATTTGGTTTATAGTGTAAAAAATTAAATAGATGTTATAAACTATTCATATGCTAAAAATCTTTAATAAAACTATTAACTCGTGAGTTACTTCCTCACGGGGAATCGAACCCCGGCCGTTCCGGTGAAAGCGGAAAATCCTAACCACTGGACCATGAAGAACATCACACTGTTAAAAATTAAAAGAATAATTATTATTTATTATTTTTTAACAAAAAACTAAATAAACAAATTTGTTGACCTCAATCAAATCAATTTCTTGTTTTTTTATTGGAATTTCTTTTTAAAACTAATTATTTTCTCTAAAACAAATATTGTTTTAATCAACATATATATATAAATTACCTTTTTAATATATTTTTACATATTTAAATTTAACATTTTTACTTACTTTATTAACAAGTATTATTACGAACTGGTCTAAATGAATAAATTTTGTTTTAACTAATACTCTATCAGTTCCTCAACCATGTGCTTTCAGATGAAAAAAATCGATAGAATAGTTTTTGAGTATTATTAAAGCCTATTTTTTCAAACTTAAATTTTAATTAACTGTTTGAATTGTTATACACTTAATTTTAAAAATCTCAAATTTTAATTGACATTTTTTTAAAAACTCAAATAAAATTACTTTTGGGTATTCCTAGAACTAACTTTTTATTAGGCAAATTCTAGCTACAAAAGCTGCGGAATTAGAGTAAAAATTAATTCTTGATTAAAAATTTCAATTTCATGGCTAAAATAAATTCCGAAAAAAATAAAACTTAAGCCTAAAAAGTGAATTTATTTAAACAGGTTTGCTTTTATTTTTTAAACCTTTTTTTTTAAATAACTAAGCGGCATTTTATTATCAATAATAAAAGACTAAAGTTTAAATTCAAATCAAAGTATTTTATTTATCTTTTGTTAATTGAATAAGATATTTTAAAATATCAATTATTTGCTAAAATTAAGTCTTTATTAAAATTTTTTATAAAATTGGATTTTTGCTATAGCCAATGATTTACTTGCCATCATTTTTGCCCAAAAAAGAAAGTTATTTCTAGGAGTAAATAAAAAAAAATTATTTAATTCTTAAATATACGGGGGTGCATTTTTTTGTTTAAGAATTTTACTAACAATCTTTCCGCTCAAATAGTGCTTAAAAAATGGAAAAAATAATGAAACCAAAAAAAACACCCCCATACGGGAATGTTTTTTACCCGTTGCCCTTTTTTGCTATTATTTTAAAGTATAAAATTAGTCAACCAATGCGGCTGTTTAAGTTCAAATGTGTCCTGGAAATGATGAGTTTTATAACTAATTATTTGTTCCTATTATATTAATTTGATGCCTATTAATTTAATTTCTATTTTAAAATGAATGGTTAGTTAGTACAAATTCAAGCTTCAATAGCGTACTGGTTAATTAATTCTAAATTTTAAAATAATAGCAAAAAAGGACAATTTGTAAAAAAATATCCCATGTACTTATATTAAAAGCTTAAATAATATATATTTTAAAAAAGTACATATTATTTAAGCTTTTAATATATATTTGAGAAATCGATCCAAATAGCTCTTTATTTTTTTGTTTAATATCACCTATGTTTGTGACATAATATTCTAAAATATTTATAATATTAGCTACAAAAGGTTTTGGTGTTAATTGAAGACTCAAATTTTATATAAAAGCTTGGATTTTTACAACTATTTTTTAATGTACTTTTCTTGCTTTTACCATTGACCTAGATGGGTCGACTTTCTAGAATAGTATAGTGCTTGTTGATAGTTGCTATAAATGAAATTATAATAATAATTTAGGGATGTCCAAGGTGGTTTCATTTTTTTATCCAATTTTTAAATATTTTATATTTTAAAAGCTTTGTTTAAGATTTCATAAAAATAGATTTTTTATTAAAAACAAAAGTACTCAGATACAGTTTTAATTTATTTTATTATAATTTGTATTGTAAATTGACAGAGTTTTTAATGAATTGAATAGAAACTCCCAGATTAGCAAAGTTTTTACTAGTACAACTTATATATTGATATTAGTCAAAGCTGTAATATATAAATAAATGTGTTTTTTTATAAAACCTTAAAAAATATTTATTACTAACTGCTTTATAGCTAATATTGCAAATTTGCTATCAAATAAATAAATTATTTTAGTGTTATTGTGAAATATCGCTTCATTAACTCTATGATTGATTATAGCATAATAACCAATTCAGAGTTCCTTATATAGATTTACTGTGAGAATTGCTACCACTTGGTCACGAAGGATCTCTTTTATACTCCAACAAGTATGGATATCAAAACGAGAGGATAATATTCTTTGCAATGTGAAGTTACAAATTCTCGCAACAAATCAAAATAAGAGACTCCGACTTGACTGTGCTTGAACTTGAGAACACAACTTAAATAATTGATTATGTTATAATCAATCGGAGAGCTGATAAAGCAATATTTCACACTAGTTACTGCTTTATTTTTTGAATTATTAAAATATTTATTATATATCACTTTTTTACTTTTATTTAATATATATATATATATTATCCGATAAATATATATTATCATTATTTTTTATTAAACCTTGATAAAATGATTGACTTATTAAGTAGATATTATGCAATAATTTTAATTTGCTTATTTTTAATTTTTTTTATATTTTTAATAATAGATTATAATTTTGATATTTATTACTATTAATTATTTTCAAATAATTATATTAATTTCTATTTATATTAAATCTAAAACTTTTACATTTATCAAAAAAGTATATTAAAGCTATAGTTGATAATAATCCTACTTGCTAGTTTTTGTTTCCTGTTTTTTTAAAGCATTAATTTTATATATTACTTGATTAAGTTTATTGTTATCAATAATAAACTTTAATAATATTTTTTTATTTTATTGTAAAATTCCATAAACTCTGGATTATTATAAATAGCTATTAAAATGTAAACAAACTATAATATTTTATTTTAAAATTATAATTATAAATACAATTATTACTATTACTATAAATTTTATTTTATTTAAAATCATTTAAAATTCATACTTTTATAATATTTATAAATTGTATTTACAATTTAAATCTAGATCTGTGGCGTTTCTGAAATAAAACTCAATCTTAATAAAGAGATGTGAAAATGAAATTAAAAATATCTTTAAAAAATAAGGTATTAAGGTGAATGTTGAGACGCAGTTAGTTAAATATAGAGGATAAAAGTAAGGAAAAAATCCTTAAATCATAATTTTAAGATATAAATACCAACAATAGTTAGGGTTATGTGTTGAAGGGAGAAGTAGGAAGAAATACTAGGTTAAGGTGAACCAGAGAGGATGCATTGGTGGAAGCAATATAGAAAAGTTTCCGAGTTTGTCTCATGATAAAGGTACTGAAGATGGAAATGGAGAGTATTTTATTGTTGACCAGAAAGGTAAAGTTTACAATAAACCGACTATATGGTAGAGCGCAATTTACTAGTTTTCTAACCCTAATTAATTTTATTTATTTTATCCTTTAAGTTTTATTATAAGGCAAATACTACTAAGGCAATCAATTGAAACTTTGAACGTTTATATATCACCATTAAAAGGCCACTCATTATAAAAAAATTCAATCACAGCTAGCTCAAATATCAAAACTATAAACAATCAGCTTCAAAAAAATCAAAACAAACTCATATCTCTTTATTAATAAAAAAAACTCTCCATTTGCTCTCTTCATTAAAGCTTGCCGTTCTTACCATGTTTTTTCAAATGCATATCCCTCAACACTCTCCTTAAAATCTTACCCGCTGGTGACTTTGGAATTTCTCTAATAACCTCAATACCACCACGTAAATATTTATAAGGAGCTAATTTTTCATGAGTAAATTTACGAATTTCATTCACTTGTAGTTCAATTTTTTTCGGATCGGCTTCTGATAATACGATATATGCTTTAGGTAATTCTCCAGCTTCTTCATTAGGGATACCAATCACACAGCAGTCAAGGACCTTGGGATGAGATAGTAGGATATCTTCTAATTCTGCTGGGGCTACTTGGTTACCTTTGTACTAAGAAGAATGGGTTAGTATGAATATTGTGATATAATTAAATAAAATAAAGTTTACTTTAATCAATTCCTTAATCCTATCGGTAATATATAAATAACCATCTTTATCAAAATGCCCTACATCACCAGTTCTTAAAAACCCATCTTCAGCAATCGTTTGTTTTGTTGCTTTTGGATTATTTAAATAACCCTAAAAAATATTAAATAAATAAATAACTGAAATCAATCTATATAAGTTATTATAATAACTATTATTATTATAGACTTACCAACATAACATTAGGACCTTTAACCCATAATTCACCTCTTTCCCCCACATTTAATAAATTACCATTATCTGCATCAATAATTTTAGCTTCTATATTAGGACATAATAAACCAGCGGAACTCATATTATCACTGGATAAGGGTAATAATGAGGTCACAGGAGTTAATTCAGACATACCTTTTAGAAATTAAATATTATTATTATTTATTAATTTAATATAAAATGGATTATTATTCTTACCATAACCCTGACCAATATGAACATTTAATCTTTTCTTAGCCAACTTAGCGGTATCAATTGATAATGGAGCAGCTCCACTTACAATTGCTTTTAAACTACTGAGATTATATTTGGTGACTTCTGGGCTCTAAAAAATAAAACAACAACAAAATCAATAGAATAATAGTAATAATAATAAAACTTACTTTAGCCAATCCTAAAATAATAGGTGGTGCTAAATACATCGTTTCAATTTTAAATTTTTGAACAGACTCTAATAGCTAAAAAAAAGTTAATAAATACAATAAACAAAACCTTATTATTCTCTCTTACCTTAACAAAATTAAATTTCTTAACATTAACTGTAATCATATGATTATGTACGCCAACTAGCAATAAAGTAACAATACCATAACAATGATAATAAGGCAACACACCTATTGTAACTCTACCAGTGGCATGGGCACCTCTGGACAAAGATTCCGTTTGCAATACATTAGAAATCAAATTATAGTGAGTTAAAACCACACCTTTAGGTAACCCAGTAGTTCCTGAAGAATAAACAATCATAGCTGGAGTGGATTTAATTTCCTCTTGATCTTTAAATACTAATTTCAAATATTCCTTTTTAGTTTTTAATTGGTTTAAGCCAATTACGGCAGTATGTTTTGTCTTGAAGCCTTCTTTTTCAATACTAGCTACTTGGATTTCATGTTTTAGTTTACTTAAGGCTTTACTCACAATACCCATTTGTTCTGGGACAGTGAAAATAAGTTTGGCATTAGAATGTTCTAATTGATGGACTAATTCATTGTCAGTATAATTGGGGTTGGTAGTGGTAACAACAACACCTGAAAATCAAATAAAAAATTAAGATTAAATAAAAATAAAAAACATCACTTACCAATACTCGTTGCGGCTAAAAGTAAAGTAGCATAATGAATATGATTTGGAGCAAAGATAAGTAATACATCCCCTCTTTGAAGTTTAAAATGATGAACTAAACCAGAAGCTAATTCATGAACTAAATTTCTCATTTCAAAGTTGGAGATGCTTTCTTGACTTTCGCTATCAATAAACGCATTTAAATCCCAATTTTTAAAACATGGATTGTAAGCATTAGAAGTATTGAAAATGAAATCTGTTAAATTTAAATGAGTTGGGATACTAATTGTATCCTTGGCTTTGATAATGGACATTCTTTATTATTTTTTTTGGAGTTGAACAAGATTAAATCAAATGCTGGTTTTCATTAGCGTTTATATAGTTTTCGAAATATGAGATTTTTGTTTTACTTTTTTTATTGTCTTGTAAGCATAAAATGTGACTTGAAGTGCATATAAAAATATTCAATTGATAGGTGAATGGAGTTGTCATGAGACATCTAAATGGAAAATATATTCTTTTGATTATTAAAAATTTGATTTTGATTGGCTACCTAGAGTTAATTGATGTAAGGTTATATTTGTAAAAAATGCTGTGAATATTTTATTTATAAATTAAATACTTGTTTGTGTTTATTCACTGTGTTTTATTTGATATATAAAATACAAGTATCTAGTATATTATTATATCTAAATAGAATAGCATAAATAACATATAACATAAAGAGGGATAAATCGTAAAAAGAAGGTGGTAATAAAAAGTCAACTGATCGGATAAAATATCATCAATAGATAAATGATTGATTGATTTAATAAATCAAAGAATTAAACAATGAATAAAAGCATAGATTTTGAAATTAAACCATTTATAGACAATTTAAGAAGAATTTAGTATTTTTACCACTTTTGTTATAATGTCAAATTGTACAAAAAACTACCTCTATTTAATATTATTATATAATCTTATCATAGGTTATCAATATGTAATATATTCTATATGAGATAGTATAAACTTTTATAAAAAATAAATTCCTATCCTTTTAGTATAACTAATTTTTACCTACATCAAATGAATAATATCTCAATGAAAATAACAATTTATTATTCTAAAAATACACATAATATCACGTAACTATTACTAAATTAAAATAATTATTTAGTTGAATATAATACCCTGATAATAACTTCAACGATTGTTACTCTTCATTTTCCATAGACATCTTAATAAATAATATCTCCTTCCCTTCATCTCAATACACTTAATTAGTTTTCATATTTACTACCTCCGGAATCAAGTAAAAGAAATCTTCAACAATAGGGAACTTAAATCTAGCATTATATAAAATCCTAATTGCTTTAATCAAAAGAGGTTGACATTGTTCTACAACCTCTTTCTCTTTACTTTGACATAAGTAATTTAAACTTAATATAGCACAACATAAACAAAAGAATCTATTAGTAGTCCCATTTTGAAAGTATGCCTCCTTTAATTTCTCAGCAATTAAAATAATACTTGTTGAAGAATAAATAATCTCTTTAATAAAACCATACTTTTTTAATATATCTTCTGATTTTAAAAAATAATTTAATAAATGTAATCTTATACAATGATATAATATTAAACTATAACTTGAAAAATGTTGAGATAAATCATAAACCCAAAGTGGTTGTCGATGCCATATATTTTTCATAGAATAAACTAAATCTCGATACCAATCTGACATTCTTTTTAACATAATTAAACAAAGATGTGGAGCTTTTTCTAGATTAGCTGGGAAATGGACTTTAACACAGGCAAAATATAAACCAATTAAAGTCCCTAATTTAATTAAATTGATATAATAAGTTAATGATATAGCATTTCTTGCTAATTTATATTCCGTTTTAGTACCTAAAGAACTAAGTGGAGGTAAAGGATCTGGTTCTTGAAATGAAAAAGAAGGTAAATTATCTGTAATAATAGTCGGTCGATTTAATAATAAAGCATGCATTTTTTCATTAAACCAACACATTTGCCAAGTTGAATATCGCATTCTTAAATAATCTTTTGATAACCTTAAATGATTTTTAGGCAATTGATGTAACCCTAAATTTTGGGCCATTCTACTAGCTACTCCAGTAAATAAATAAGCTGCTTTGAATAATCCTGGTATACCAATAAATTGCGATACTAGTGTTAATGTAATTACTAAAGATAAGGACGGTTTATAAAATTGAATTTTTAATTCTTCTTGAATTTGTTGACCTAACCATTTTGCAATATCTTGATCTATTTGTCCCTGATTTAAATACTTCAATCCAATAATAGTCACAACATTTTTCAATAAAGAATTAGCATCTTTTTTAAATATAGTTTCATCCATATAATTTAAATAAGGATTATAATGTTCAAAATAAGCTTCAATAGCTTCATTAATGAGATACTCTCGATTCATAATTAATTGTCTATATGGTTGAATTAAATTGGTTTTACTACTAATTAAATTAATTTTATTTAATACTTTATTATCCCCTTTTTTTAATGTATGAAATATAGTAATAATATTTCCAAAAATATTTGAACCATAATATTCAATATCCCCATCCCTTTTAATAAATAATCGTTCATTCCTGTCAATTTTGGACTTACATAGTATCTTTTTGAGTAAATTAACTGGTCTCCAACTTTCCATATTATTCTTCGAGCTTAACGTTACTTGTTCAACTTTAAACTGATAACTCTTATATCTATCCTCACTCTTCCTTCTCTCTATATCCTTCACGCCTTCCCTATTTTGATACTGTTTAAAACTCAACACCTCTCCGCTGCTTACATTACTTTCTTTCTTCGGCTTATCATCTTGATAACAACAACTTAATCCTTTTAATAAACATCTATCACAATTGGGTAAACTCCGGCTACATTTCCTTTTAGCTCGTCGACAATTGAAACAAGGGATATGAGATAATTTACTGTCAATAGAAAATTTATTAATTGATGGTTGATAACTCGGGTTTTTAGATATCATAATGAAAATAATAAGTGTTTAAAAAATGATTAAAATTAGAAAAAAAGTAAAAATAATTAAATTATACTTTAATAACTAAATGTTAAACATAATATATTATGCAGCTTGACTCTTTTGAGGGTTAGAATATCCAATCAGATAATAAGGATCGGATTATGAAAGGAACTAATATTAATTTAGTAACTACAAACTTGGCTTTAAATGAACAGTGGATTAGGATAATAGTAATAAAATGAGTGTTTTTTTTGGTTTCATCACTTCTTCCATTTTCCAAGTGCTATTGAAGAAAAATTGTTAGTAAATTTCTTAAGCAAAAAAGACATCCCAAAAGTTATTTTTAAATTACAAGTTTAAGCTTTGAAAATTGTTGAAAGAAGTACAGGAAATATTAAAACTGTAACTATAGTAAATATAAACAAAATTTATAAATATAAAAGTATTTGAATCATAAATGATTATTTTGATTTCTTATCTAATGAATACCGAATATACTCCATTTGAACCCAAATCTCCTTGGTCTTTATTCCCTTTCAAAAGATTTTAAAATTTGGTCAAAATAAGCTTTTTAATGCTTTAAAGATAATTAGAAATCGGTTAAAAATTATTTTAAATTTGATTTTTTATCAAAATGAAAAAGCTTCCTCATTGGTCCAGTGGTTAGGATCTCACGCTCTCACCGTGATGGCCAGGGTTCGATTCCCTGATGGGGAGTATTTAAATACCATAACATGTGTTTTTTATTTAATCCTATTTTCAATATTCGTAGCATTGTATTTCAATCAGCTTTTGCTAATATGTAATATCAACTTCAAATAAATATCATCTTGATTTAACAAAGTTCGATGATAAAATATACTTGTTTATTGAAATTTTGGTAACTTATGAGGGTGTTTTTTGGTTTCATCACTTTTTCCATTTTTTTAAGCGCTATTTAAGTGGAAAAATTGCTAGTAAAATTCTTAAACAAAAAAATACATCTCCTTATGGGTTAGGTACCTGTTATAGAATTAAAGTAATAGAATGTCACAAAAATAAAAATAAAAATAAAATAAAACCTTATTAACATTTTAATAAATTATTTATTACTATTATCATTGAGAACTTAAGTTAGATATAAACTAATGGTTTTATTTTTCCTAATTCAATATGAATATCAACCTTACATTAAATTTTCTTTCTTTTACTTTAATAAAATAGCTTGTTTTGAATTTTTGACTTCAAATAGATGAGCTCCTATAAAATTGATACAATCTAGTTAACTATTTATTCTAAGCTATTAATTCGCTATATATAATTTTATAAAAATAAACTAAAATTGACTCAAATGAAAAACAAAAACAAAACAATATCTACATAATCAAATAAACTTTTAATTAACCCTTGAAGGAGGAGAAACCTAAACACATTCATCAGTTAAATCAAAAAAGACAATTGAACTTAAAGTTTACCAAAATGACCCCATCTCCACGAACAAATAATAGCTCAAATTTTCTATGAATGTTCTATATAAAAAAATTAGACAATTAACATCTTATTCTTTGTAGTTTTTTGTAAAAAAAAACTTACCCTAACACTTTCTGCTTCTGTAATTTTATTAAATTCAACTACTGTTATAGTTTCTTCAACATCTCCAATTACCATATTCATATGTTGATCATAAGCCTAAAAAAGTTAAATATTAATATCGAATATAAATACCATTTCTACTGTGCATCTTTTATCTTTATAAAAAATTTCAATTCTTCTTTGTCTCTTTTAATCCAAAAAATAAATAATTTAAATCTTCTAAACTTACATGTAATCTCCCTTTTAATTCTCTATCCCCACGCATTTTAATATAAATACGCTCATCTAAAGATAACTTAACTAAATCCAATGGTTCTTCTACTACAAATTCTTTCTTTTCATTTTCTTTATTACGTTGATTAGGATTTACTTCACTCATTTTTAAAATTGATACAAAAAAAACAATTTTTTAAAAATCACTTAGAAATTAAACAAATTTCTATTCAGTTATATTTTGATTTTAATTGGCTACAATATAAACAATCAAAGTTATTTAAAAAAAAACAAATATAAAAAAGAACTCATATTTTATTAATATAAAAAAATGATAATTTAAGAAGATCCAGAAACGGTAAGCTTCTTTAAATGAGCTACAAAGAATTGTAACGATACATCTTCAGTAAAGATTTTTTGTCCTTCATTACCATTAGCTCCATAACCACCTGCATAAGGATTACTATTATGTGTAGTGGATGGATTTAATTTGGATAATAAGAAACGAGCTTGAGAACCATGTTGATCACAAACAATGTATCTTGGAATTGGGAATCGAGCAGATAATAATTCCTATAAGAAAATCATAATTAATATCTATTAAACAATTATATTTTAGTTAAAGTTCACTTACTTGAGCATCAGCTTTAGGTACTTCTAATAATTCTTTAAAGTTCTCATAACCTTCTTGTTCATGATAGCCAGCTTTTCTCCACTGAGCCAAGTTTTCTCCATGCCAAATAAGGATATGGAAAAAAGTATCTAAAAGAAGAATAACATCAGGTTTAGCTGAAATTGAATCTAAAAGTACAGGCTCTGGATCGGTATCAAAAGCGTAGGAAGTTAAAGTAGGTTGAATCATTAATAAAGAACTATTACAATCTTCACGGTTTAATATATGACGATAAAAAGCAGTTTCATCAGGTGAATTATTAAACACTTGTAAAAATTGAGATCTTCTTAAATGAAACATAAATTGTGGGTAATGTACAAAGTTAGGTTGTAAACGGAAAGAGTTAGGATCATCCTTAGTATATTGTGCATACTTTTGACATAATCGAACTAACATACGATCCAACCATTTTTGTACATCAGAACCATCGTCACTTTCCCCTTTAAATACAGCTATACGTGCCATAAGTACAGCAGCAGCTTCTTGATCAAATAAACCTGGAATATTTTGAGAAGAACCTTCCACCCAATTACGAGCAACAGTAGTTACCCTTAATCTTTGATAACCAGAAGAATGTTGGTAACGAGTTAAAAATTGAACTAAGCCTCTAGAACCAGGTTGAAGAGATTGAGCTTGTTGATTAGCTACTTCAAAATAAACACCTAAAGTAGTGGTTGGTGATATACCACATAATTTCCATGAAGCTGTACCACCAATACCGATTTCTGTATCACCAACACAAGCTGATTTAACATTATTTGAAATGGCTGGACCAATCAAACCACAGACTTTAAGTTCAGGTGAAGTTTGAATATCAAAATTAGCATTAAATGCTAAATTTAAATTGCCTTCATCATCTTTGGATAATAATTTTTGGAAAGATTGTCTAAAGATAGCTGTATTAAATGAATCGGCTAAAATGATACATCCACCTGTAAAATTAGATAAAGATTTCATTTCAGCTAAGCCTACTTGATCTAAACATCCCACAAATATATCAATAGCATGACCATTGGCCGCGGCTCTTTTACCTAATGCATCATAGTATTTACATGCTGTACGATAATGTTTAGCTGTTTCTTTTTCAATGTCATGATGGGAACGTAATGGCTCTCTCTTTTCTAATCCTACAATAGTACCTGCACCAACGGTTGCCGCACCACCAGTGAATAACATTACTCTACCACCAGTGCTTGGGAAAGATACCTTAGTAATAAAAATATAAGATTCTAACTATTAAGCTTTTAAATTATTAATTTACTTCAAGGATACTAGTAGCTAAATTAACAGCTACACCAGTACAGCGTTGGGCACGTTTGTCATTTGGTACAGACCATGGATCTCTTTGAATATTTTCAAGGATAGTAGTGAGGGTGAATTCACATTGATGAAGTGGAAGTAAGAATCTAATTATTTAAAAAATAAATAAATAAATATTAATAAATATTAATAAATGTAATTTACTTGCTAGCCCCATATTGTTGAGCTTGAACAGGCATACCAGGTTGTGGGCGAACAGCTCCAGAGATACCAAGCATTTCTTGAATTTGTTTAGAGCTATAATCTTTAGTTCCACGGAAAACAAACGATTTTGGACAATCTGGATATCCAAGTTCATGAACTTGAGCCTATTTAAATTAGTATACATCTTTAATAAAACGTTACTGAATTTACCATAGTACCATAAGTAATCAAACCAACTAAAGCATTAGGTGGAAGTAAGGATAAAGAAATAACTAAAGAATCTTTTAAAGCTGTAAGGTCTTCTTCATCTAAACAGGTATCTACGACAAAAAAGAAGATTGGTGGCATAGTAGGGTTTCTAGTAAGTACATATTCAATAGTAGTGAACTTTGGTAATAATTCCGCTGGTAAGTTAGTAGTAGAAATATTTTTATATTGGGGTGGGAATGGGTTTCTACTTAAACAGAAAGGACAAATCCATAATTTAGCACGTACATCCAATTGACTAGATAGATGTGGGTTAGTAAAATTTAATTGTAAATATGTAACATGTGCTTTACCAATAAGGATTTAATATCCCTTTACAAGGTGGTTTACATAAAACAGGTTCATATTGCACTGGAGGTACTTCAGTTCTCTCTTTTAATGGGGTATATAAACAAGAGATTGGAATAACTTTTCTAGTGGCTTCTATACGCGTATTGGCAAATGCGTTCCATGAAAAACGTATACCATCATTCTCTTCTATTTGATTGAAATCCATCTTATTTAATTATTTAAATTTAAAAAAATTGTTTATTTTTTTGTTTATTAAATTTAGAATTGATAGTTTGATTTCTTAATTTTGTTATCATTGTTGTTAGTTGAAATTTGATTGGTGGGAACAAAGGCCAATGATTTTTGCTTACTTGGCTTTTAAATTATAAATGTTAACCAATAGTTAAAGAACAACTAATTGCTAAAATTTATTTAGTTGTAAATAAAATTGGAAAAAGGTGAAAATTAATAAAGAAAAAGGGGTATCTTTTTGTTTTGATAATTTGTCCACTTTTATCAAGTTAAAAATTGAAAAAAGTATCAAAAAAAATATCAAAAAGAAATATCTTTTTGATTATGCATTTAAAAGGAAGATATGATTTAGAGATATTAATATGGTATCTTAATTTAAGACGAAAATAATTTATATGGTTTTAAAAGAATTGAAATAGTCATATTAAATATCTAATTTCTATTAATATACATATCATCAATTAAATCAATGAATTTAATATTTTATGAGTGAACTTTTGTTACTAATAGTTTTAAAACAATTATTAGAATTTTTTTAAATATTATAATATACTACAGCGAATAATCACTTTATTAAACAATAGATTTCTTTTCTGAAAACAATAATTGATTATCATCTTTCTTAATTTCTAGTGTAACCAATTGTACTTAAGTATCTGATTACCAGAATAATAAGAACTAATATTATTTAAACTTAATTTAAATTCATGATTAAACTCCTTTAATTATAAACTTGCTATCTTCAAACAACTAGATTCCTACGAAAACGACCAAAATCCAAAGGAATTAAGCTAATATTAGCGTTACAGTATTTTTTATTAATAATTGACCTATCAATGATATTTAATTTGTTAAGATAATTCAACTAAAGAGATTTTTTAGATACTCTATAAAACTTAGTTGAAGTCATATTTCTCATAGTACAAAATTTATTTGTTAGTAGATATCTTTTATTATTATGATCACCCCAAGTAGAATATAAGAAACAACTTTCACCTTTAAAGTTATTTTTGTTTTTGGTTTTGTACTCATGTAAAGTAATGAAAGTCATCATTCTTAATGGACAACTATCTGGTATTTTTTTACACTTTTAATGCTTAAGATATGATTTTCTTAATTTTGAATCTATGAGTAACATTAGAATAATCATAAACACATAACTCATACCGTTAGCTGATTTTTAGGGAATAAATACATTATCATTTTTAATTGAAACACTATTATATCCTTTCGTTTCAGAGATACTAATTACATAATACCACCTATTAAATTTACCATATGAAGTAAAGTTAGCTTTAAAAGGTCTATTTTTAAATTGTACCAAAGACATAATGATAATAAAATAAGATTACTTTCTTCTCTTATGGCAGTATTATTTTACTCAACCAAAGTTTCCTCTTAATATTTTTAATATCATCAATATCCGAACCATAATTGGAATATGAATCATCACATTCATTCCTAACTTCTGTGAAAGTATATCCCGTTTTATAGTTTGATACAGCAAAATCAGAAGATGTATTTTTTTGTTTAAGAGCTTTACTAGCAATTTTTCCACTCAAATAGTGCTTAAAAGATAGAAAAATGATGAAACCAGAAAAAACGTCCCCATCACTATGATTAGATGAGGTAGAAATAATTATATTACCTCCAAGGTCTCCTATAATAATCTTCATTAGCGATTAATATTTTATAATTACAAGCAAATTTATCAGTTAATTAACAGTAGAAGTTAACCTTATTAACGGAACACTAAAATAATAAATACTCATCACTTTCTCCCTTGACCTATATAATAAAAAAGCTGTATCTTTTAATACCTCCTTTAATGATTCCAGAATCCCTAGATTCTATGAATATGGCCTATATATCATAAATAGGGAGATAAGAATTGAATATTTCTCTGTCAAAAAAATTCAAATACTTAATATGGCTAAAAAAACCTTTCTTTTTCTAAAAGTTGATAGGGATCCACTATAAATACTATATCAATTTGATTCTTTGGATCTCCACTACTTAGAAGTTTTTTTTGTTTCAGTGATAGCTTTCGTTGAGTAAATGAGTAACGTATGCTTGTTATTAGTTGATTATCAATATTATCAATAATAATATATAAATCTTTCATTCGTAAACTGTCAAACATATTGACTAATTCTTGCTTAAAATTATTTTATCGAATAGTTGTGATAATAAATAAATCCTCGTTAAGATTAGCAATTAATTCTTTCTTTTTAAATATGACCCCTTACCTTTTTCAACAATACTTGATGTGTTTTTGTTAAGAACGTGACAATGTTGTGCTTATTCGATTTTTTTATTTTGATTAACATGTTTTAGACAATGACTTTTTAGTATATCTTTGAATATTTAAATCTAACATTATTTTTATTTAAATATTAATAGTTGCTATAAATAAAAAATAGTAATAACTTTAAATAATATTTAAATATAATTTTATTAATTGACTTCAAAAGGGAAAATTAGTTAAAAACGTATCTTTCTGATACAATATCGCAAAGTCTGCTTTATTGTTGTTTCTACTCTATTACCAACAATACAATGACTGATTACATTAACGTTTAAGAATATTTGATTTATACTAATACGATACCATTCCGATAGAACGAACTGGGATGAATTGATTTAAAGTAGATGTGAACTATATAAATAAGACATGATAAACTACTTGTAACTATTGAAAATAAGGTGAAATTAATTTTGAGCTCTTTATTAAATTGAAATCTACTTATATTAATTCAGCTCATTAGTATTGAAGGTTAAAGGTACTGCATATTATTTTATTAAAATATCAACCATTAACTGTTTAAGTCCGTAGTTTACCAATATTTACACTGATCTTTTTAAACGTTAATGTAATCAGTCATTGTATTGTTGGTAATAGAGTAGAAACAACAATAAAGCAGACTTTGCGATATTGTATCAGAAAGATACGTTTTTAACTAATTTTCCCTTTTGAAGTCAATTAATAAAATTATATTTAAATATTATTTAAAGTTATTACTATTTTTTATTTATAGCAACTATTAATATTTAAATAAAAATAATGTTAGATTTAAATATTCAAAGATATACTAAAAAGTCATTGTCTAAAACATGTTAATCAAAATAAAAAAATCGAATTACCATTAACTTTTATTTTCAAAATAACAAGACTCTGAATTTTTACTTAAATAAACATGCCTATTTGTTTTGGCTGTTATAAAATATAATAAATAATACTTATCATCTAAGCTTAGTAAGTAGCTTTCTTCATGGTCCAGTGGTTAGGATTTTCCGCTTTCACCGGAACGGCCGGGGTTCGATTCCCCGTGAGGAAGTAGATGTACTTTTGGTTTCAGCATTTTTCCTCTTTGAGCCCCCATTTTGGAGAAAAATTTTAAGCAAAGAAGGCAATATATAATTGCTCTAATAATTAGATCAACATCGAAGTCATTGTAGTATAGTGGTAGTACGCCGCGTTGTGGCCGCGATAGCGGGGGTTCGATTCCCCCCAATGACATAAATTTTATTAGAATTGCATTGGATTTAAATGTTTTTATACTAAATTGTTATTAATTTCTTTCATGGAAATGTAAAATGCAGCTACTAATATAATCATTAGATTTATATCTAAATGCAACTAGTCCTAAATTTCTTATTCAAAAAAGAATGTAATAAAGTACTATTTACAAAAAAGTTTTTAGTAATGAGTATCAAATTAGCTCATTGAAATGTTTATTAAATTTTCAATTTTTATGAAGCTAAAATACCTAATAGTATTATCTAAGGTTACAAATCTTTTAATATTGGAAAATAAACTTGGATTTACAGCTATTGTTGGGAAAAATAGCTAGAGGTAGATAAATCTTTTAACCAAGCTTAATTGAAATAGTAATTAAAGCTGAAGGTTTTAAAGGTAGTTTTAATTTATTATATGAATGCTGTGCTCTAATGATCTAATTTCAGTTTAAAATAAGATAAATGCAAATTAAATCAAAGATTATAGCACTAAAATATTTTGTGAGATGACGGAATTTTAGGTTGTCAGGATCTAATTATGTACTTATGGTGCTAATTAAAGCTAAACGTGGCTATTTATTTTTAAACCAAAGTTTTCTTAAATTAAATGTAGCTACCTAATTTTAATATTATTTATTACAGCTGCATTTAATTTAAAAAACTTTTGGACTAAAAGAAAGATTACATTAAATTTTAATTAATAGTATCTGAAAAGCAATTTTAAAAATAAGATTTATGTTTTTGATCACAGGTTTAATTTTAGATAATAAAGGAAAAAATGCCTTAAGTTTTACAATAAAATTTGTTTCAGATAAAGAGTGTACGATCTAAATCCGAAATAAATTTAAAACTTGTTACTCAACCTAAGCAGCATGAACTATATTCCTATAAAGAGCTAAACCCTGATTCATTCACTGTGCTTCATTATCTCACTCTTACTTAACCAACAACTATAAATACTTATCAAAAGGTATAATCTCATTTTTAACTAAAAATGATTTATATTTTATTCTTCACATCAATCGTAGTTGCTCTTCTTGTTTGGAAACTACTTCCACCTTCCAATTTGTATAAAATACCCTCCGTACCTTTGATTCCTTTCTTGCTTTCTTTTATAAACCAAGAGCCCAATGACAAAAGATCTGAAAGATTAGTTTTACCTATTTTATATAAACACGGAATTACTAAGTTATTTTGATAGCAATAAAAATAATCAAACATACTAACGTCACTTTTTACAGTTCTGGCTAAACCGGTGGATAGTAGTAATTTCAGACACTGTAAGAGCCAAAGAAATCTTCAATAAAACAAGTAAATTTAAGATCATAGATTTAAATTCACAGTAGTTCATTTGATTAGATATTTACGAAAAAGATACTCTACGTGCTGGTGCTGAGCATACGGTAGGTGCTAGATTATTCGGCAGCAATATTGTATTTACTTCTGGGGAGGTGAGTCATAAAACTAGAAACTATAGCAAGTGGCTGAATTTTTTATCATTTTAGGAATGGAAGCGTCATCGTAAAGCGGCTAACCCTGCCTTTCATCGTTCTTGGTCTACTGAATTGGTTGGAAATTGTTGTGAAGTTTTACTTGATAAAATCCAGTTGGAAAAAGAACCTATTGAAATATTATCCTTTCTTAAAAGGTAAAAAAAATTGATGATTATAACATATTAAGTTATATTGTTAAGGATGACCCTCGATGCGTTAGGTAAAGCTATCTTTAATTTTGATTTTAAGGTAGAGCATATTTATCGTTAATAATTCAAATCTAAGTTTAATATTAGGCTGTTGAACAACCTGAAGGTAAGTACGTTAAAATTTACACATCATTAATGCAAGAGTTTCGTAAAGTTGTGTACGCTTTTCTGCCCTTTTTGGAAAGTCCTATCCTTAATATAAGGGCCAATGCACACGCTAGAGTAACTGAATTTCGAGCGCTTATCAGTGAAGTATTAGAACAAAAAAAAAAAGAGCTTCAAAGTGGTGGAGAAGTAGATGAATCTAAAGCAGATTTGCTTACTCTTATGGTAAAAGCAAATATGTTCATCATGGAAGATGGGGAACCATTGCTATCCAATGAGGAAATAATAGTAAATCAATAGTAATAATGATGGTTTAATTATTAAATGAACCTAGAATGATACAGTTATATTTTTCGTTGCTGGACATGATACCACTGCAAATACTCTGGCTTTTATTTTGTATTATCTTAGTAAGTATCAGGTAAAAGATAAACTAAATTAATTACAACAGCGATTTATTAAATTATTCATTCAGGACATTCAACAAAAAGCGAGAGAAGAAGTGATGCGAGTCATGGGTAAAAGAACTGGATCACCTAATTTAGAAGAACAAAAAGAGATGCACTATCTATTAGCTATCATTTATGAGGCCATGAGAATTAAACCAACCGTTGCCCAGTTGTTCCGTAAAGTAAATACTGAAGTGGAAATTGATCAAGGAATTATCATGAAGCCTGGGCAATTAGTTTCCATTAACTTGTATGCTATGTTACATGATCCAAAGTATTGGAAAGAGCCTAATGAGTTTAATCCAGGTAGATTTATCAAGGAGACGTTGGTCAACGATCAGCTAAGCTATGAGTTTGATAAATCAGCAACTAAAGCTTGGTTTGCTTTTGGTGGTGGGCCTAGAAGTTGCATTGGACTTTCATTCTCTTTAATGGAACAAAAGATTCTTTTATCAATGTTGCTAACCAAGTTTAAGTTTTATCTTCCTAAAGATAGCCCTTATGAAAATGATATCCTTGTTAATAGTGCTGGGTTGACTCATCCCAAAGACCTTAAGTTACAGTTTGAAGAGTTATAAAGTAATAAAAACTGTGCAGATAAATGTTGTTTAATTAGAGAACATTATTTTATGAATTATATGGAAATTTTAATTTTTGACAGTAAGTTTTATATTTTAGTTTAAAATTTGTATTGATAAAATTGAGAGCTGATGTAACTGGATTGAATAAGGTTTAGCCAAGTTTATCATTTTGGTGATCGAATCATTCAATTAGGTTTTAAAAATAATTACGGTTTTAGAATTTGATATTGAATCACATTATTTTTCATATGATATATATAATATACTATATGCTATATATCACACAATATCTTTGTTGGTTTACTTTTTACATCTAATAAATCTAGTCCCGTTCCATTAATTGTTTTTTGTTATTTTATTAAAACAAAAATCTTTAACATACAAACTTTTTTACTTATCCAACACACCCGTTTAAAAACACCCATTAAGAACCTCATTATATAAACTTCAGTATATTACCACACCATTACTTAAAAAAGTATATAAGAATTGAGTTTAACTGTCATGAATTAACTTTTTTACAAAAGATGTACACTTTTTTATTAGTATTATTTCTCCCACTCTCTTTATTCGCATGGAAATTAATTCCATCTTCTAATGTATCCCATTTACCTTCTGTATCGGTATATAAATACTTGGTCTCCTTTCTAAAAGGTATGTCCAGTGATGATCGTAATGAACAACTAATTATGCCTATGTTGTATAAATTCAAAGTCATTAAAGTAAGAGTTTATTAAGTAAATATAGTTGTTGGAATCAATTGCTAATTTAGTAACAATATTCTAATAGTTTTGGATCAATCGATGGATTGTATCAGTTAGTGATTTAGAATTATCTAAAAAGATCTTTACGCAGACAGGTAAATAAGAGATTGTGAAGGGTTACATGAATAATTGATTTCAACCAAACTTAATTATAACTACCTTTAGAACACTACGAAAAAGAAACTGTACGCTCTAATGTAACATATTCCTTTGGTAAACAATTATTTGGTAATAACATTGTGTTTACTTCTGGAGAGGTAATAATAATAATAATAATTTATAGTTTAAAAATCAACTTATTTCCAACTATTTAGGAATGGAAGCGTCATCGTAAGATAGTAAATCCTGCTTTCCACCGCTCTTGGTCATCGGATATTATTGGAGATTGTGCGAAAGGATTTATCGATCAAATTCAACTTGAAAAAGGAGAGGTTGATATCTTACCTTTGCTAAAAAGGTAGGTTTTTACTTGTATAATGATAGGGTTAGTAATAACACTCTTTTTTAGAATGACTTTAGATGCTTTAGGTAAATCAATCTTTGATTTTGATTTTAAGGTAATTTAATAGCCATGTTTTGATTTTCTTATTTAATGCTAACTATATGGCTAGGCAATCACTGAACCCAATGGAAAATACGTCACACTTTATAATTCTGTGGCACAAGAGTTGAGAAAGACTATTTATGTGTTTTTCCCTATTTTAGAACATCCGATCTTCAGTTTACGTACTGAAGCCCTTAAAAAAGTAGTAGAATTTCGTAAGCTTATTAGTGAAGTATTAGATCAAAAGAAGGAAAAGATTGAAAAAGGAGAAGCTATTCAAGATGAAAAAGCGGATTTACTTACTTTAATGATAAAAGCGAATAATGATATCACTGAAGATGGGAAACCTTTACTGTCAAAAGAGGAGATGATTGTAAGTTCCTTTTAAATGATTAATGAAATAATGTAACTTTTTATTTTATTAGGATGATGCAGTTATTTTCTTTGTTGCTGGGCATGATACTACGGCAAATACACTAGCTTTTATTATGTACTATCTTAGTAAACATCAGGCAAGGAAAAATAAAATTTTCAAAGTCATACTTTATTAAATTAATTATTTAGGACATTCAACAAAAAGCAAGAGAAGAAGTAATCCGAGTCATGGGTAAAAGAACTGGGCCGCCTAATTTAGAAGAGCAAAAAGATATGCATTATTTATTAGCAATCATTTATGAAGCTATGCGATTGAAGCCTACTGTTGGACAGCTATTTCGGGTAACTAAAAATGAAATTGAGTTAGAGCCTGGATTTGTTTTAAAACCCAATCAAATAGTATCCATTAACTTGTATGCTATGTTACATGATCCAAAGTATTGGAAAGAGCCTAATGAGTTTAATCCAGGTAGATTTATCAAGGAGACATTAGTTGATAATCAGCCTAGTTATGAATTTGACAAATCAGCTACTAAAGCTTGGTATGCATTCGGAGGTGGGCCTAGAAGTTGCATTGGGCTTTCATTTTCTTTAATGGAGCAGAAGATCTTGTTGGCTATGTTACTAATTAAGTATAAGATCAGTCTCCCACAGGATAGTCCTCATAAAGATAAAGTTATCTTGAGCTCGGGCGGCCTCACATACCCTAAGGAGCTTAAAGTTGCATTCGAAGAAGTTTAAGAGTATTAAAGTTAGGCCATATTTGTTTATGTGTCAAGTTTTTTATAGCGTTTTTTATAATCTTTTTTAAATTTAAAATTGGTATCGGATTGAGCTGAATATTATTAAAAATCATAACCTGATATTTGATAGTATATGCATTTAAAAAGGCCTCTATTTAGTTATAAATCGGAAGCTATTTACTTCCACGATCTACCATAAGTAGTAACTAAACAATAGTTACTACAATTTCTAATAAATACTAAAATTAATTTCTTTATAATGGATTAAAGATAATAGCTGATAGTAAACTATCAAAATAAAAAAATAAAAAGTACACTATGCATTATACGCATAGTTTATAAACAAGATAAAACTATATAAAGCAACACTTTAAAACAATATAAGTCTATTAAAAATAGTATGTCATGGTTATTTTTAATACTCTTATTAAATTTTTTATTTTTTATAACCTGTTAATTTTAAAATTTTGTAATTTAGTCAAATATAAGATTGCCTCATAATAGAGTTTATAAATTATAATTGACTAGGCCTAAAAACATAATATATTAATAAACGATCATATAACTTTAGGTTTGGGTATTGCGGTAAATAAAGAACATCTTAAACTTAAGCCTTGATAGTCGACTATATAAATCATTGTTATTTAGATTTTGGTTTTTTTTTATTGAAAATTATTATTATTAGAATAATAATAATAATAGAATATTCTTTATAATATTAAATAAAGTGGTTTTCTTTGAATTTTTAAATTTAATTTAATTCAAATAAATCATATCTAAATTAAACTGGGATACACTATGAAAATTAAAAGCTTTTCTTTTAGTCTATAACTCATCAATTGTTATCTCATTATTTTCATTATTTTTGATTTTGATGCTATTTTATCATTTTAGATAAATTAAGAGCCATTTGTTATGTTAAAAGCAGGTTTTTGTAATAAATTATATTTTGTTACTCTCATGATTGATGGAACTCTATTCATCATAGATTTAATAAACATCAAAAGTTATATATCATAAGCGTGTAATTTAATATAATATAATACTGAACTATAAAGGTGTTAAGTAATTCTATATCAACTAGTTATGACTATATGAGAGTGTCTTTTTTGGGTTCATTATTTTTTCTATCTTTTAAGCGCTATTTGAGCGGAAAAATTGTTTGTGAAATTCTTAAACACAAAAATACACTGCCATATCTAACTATGAAATTGTTCTTTTAGCTATGATTAATAAATTAATTACGCAAATAACTATAAAATAAACCTAATAATAAATCACCTATTATTCGATAAAGTGAATAAGAAAGCATAAATAGCGATCGAAAGTAAAAGGGGTGCACTCTTTTTCAAGAAATCAATTATTATCTTTTAAATGAATTTCACTGCCTTCTATACCATTACCTTAATATTAAATGTGATTGTCTTTATCACTTGCTTGTTATTGTTATTATTTGCAACACGAATCTCAATAAAAAAGAATGACGTTAAGCTGATTATCTCAATAGCTACTTTAGAGCTCTTATTGCCAGTTCTAATAATTGCGGATTCAATCTACGCTCGAGTCCAAGGTGAAAAAATGATATATAATTTTGCAGGTTGTACAATCACAGGCTTTTTTTATGTACTTATATTTTATTTTGAAGTGTTATTCAATGCTTTTTTGGCCATTGAACGTGTATTAATTTTTAAAAAATCCAGAATAATAAGAATAATTTATTGGATATTATTTATCAACTCCATCATCTTTTTACTCTTATTAATTATTTGTGCAATAACTGGTGCTTTTGTACGCGCAGCTACCAATTTCTCTTGTCATCTTGATGTAGTTAATTATCCTTTAGCTACTTTTACACATTTCTTTAGAGATTTTAATTGTTTCGCAGGGATACTTACAATCATTTATTGTTATTATGAGATATCTAAAGAAGTGAATGGGTTCCGAAAAGTACAGGATAATGAATTTGACCTAAATTCCAACAACAGGTTAAGAGCTAAAGATTATCAGACTGCTATCGTTAAAACTTATATAACCTTATCGATTTATGGAATACTAATGACTACTGGAAACACAGGATTTTTGGTTGAGACAATATTAAATTATTTGGATGAAGGGAGATTTATTAGTGTTGCTGATACCCTCCATATTGTTGGAGCTATCTTTTTTGCTGTGGGATTTGTCGCTAATTCTACTTTAATTCTGTTTTTTCATACTGGGATCAGGCATGAGGCTGAAAAGTTTCGAGATCAGATTAAGGAATTTTTTAGAAGATAAATAAGCAATGAGGCTGATGAAAAATATTTTGTTGAGTATTTTGTTTTTATCGCTTAAAACGGACTGTTAATTAATACATTTAAAGTTTGGATTAAAATGTAATACAACAATGAATAAAATTGCTTTTGTAATTTGGTTTGAATTTTTATAATCCAATTGAAAGAGATAGTAGTATTAATATTACATTTTGATTTTGATAAGTTTTTGGCCATTTAAATCCTCTTAGCTACTTTTTAGTATTACAAATTAAGCTTCAATGTATAAATAATTATAACCAAATGTCTTGTATATGCAGTAATTTAAAGCAGATAAAATGTAATTAATTGGGATGTATTGGTTTTAAATTTGTCATCTTCGTGCTTTGTAGATTTTTAATCTGGGGGATTAAAGTTGTTGATATTTAAGAATAACTTTGTACATGCCAATAAGATAAAAGCGATTAGTCGTAAGACTTGTCAGGTAACTTTTTGTAACCTCATATTTAACCTTTTTTAATGGTTATGGATTTATTATGATTACATTTTGAGTTCTTTTTATTAAAATTTATACAAATTCATTAATTTTAATAAAAAATTAAAAGTTTCCCTTACACCAAAAGTTATTTTTATAAAACTAAAAAGTTCAGTTTCTTAAAATGCTTGAATTTTTTTATGATGGTTTTATCTAAAATTGTAAAATTGATTTGTTTTAGAGTTGGGAACCTGCTTGGATGTACTTTGACCGGTAGGCCTATTTTAACAAGTAACCTCTTCTTTAGCCCTAACAAAACTTGGTACTCAAAGGGTCAGTTAATAAAATATCTGTTATGCAAATAGTTTAAAAAGACATAAATAAGATAAAAGTAAAAAAAAGTTCTTTGGCAAGCTGAATATAATTTTCAAATGTATTTCGCTGATTTCTATTATAACTGCGCAATAGTATTTAGTATATGTATTACCATTGTTTGCTTTTTGTTGGTATTATTTGCAACAAGAATTCCAAATAAAGGCAAAGATATCAAATTCATTGTTTTAATTGCCATTGTAGAGCTCTTAGTACCAACCTTAATGGCAGTGGATCCCATTTACACTCAAATAACTGGTGGAAAAGTGATATTCAATCATACTGCTTGCACAATCACTGGCTTTTTTTATGAGATTGTTGCTTATTTTGAGGTTTTATTTAATGCTTTTTTGGCCATTGAACGTGTATTGATTTTTAAAAAATCTAAAGCGATAAGACTAGTTTATTGGATTTTGATTATCAATTCAACGGTTTTCTCAGTATTACTGATTGTATGTACAGCAATTGGTGCCTATATACGTGGGCCTAGTACTTATATTTGTCATCTTGATGTGGCCGATTATCCTTTAGCTACCTTTACCCATTTTTTTAGAGATTTTATTTGTCTTGGTGCGGTAACTATATGTATACATTGCTACTGTGAGATATCTAAACAAGTAAATGGGTTTCTAAAAGTGCAAGATAATGGGCTTGAATTAAGCATCAGTCATAAAGAAAGATCCAAAGAGTATCAAACTGTTATTATTAAAACTTATATAAGTTTAACAATATACGGAGTATTGATGTTTTCTGGAAATCTAGCATTTTCCACTGAGGCAATGCTGAATTATTTGGATAAATCAAAATTTACAATGATTGGCGATCCCCTTCACTATATAGGACTTGCCTTTTATTGTATGGGATTTGTTGCTAACACTGGGTTGATATTGATTTTCCATACTGGGATCAGGCATGAAGCTCAAAAGTTTTATGGCCAAGCTAAGGAATTTTTTAAAAGATGAATAGGTGATGTTGTTGACAAAAGATGTTTTGTTAAAAGATTTTATCTGCAATGTTTGAAACAATTTTTAGTTGATTCTTATTATTATCATAAATAAAATATAATGGTGAGTAAATTTTTATTTTAATTTCTGGTTTGTATAGTTTGTTTTTGATATTTTCTATAACCCAATTGAAATAAATACTTGGATGATATAGTACTCCAACTCCGATATTCCTTGTTCATTTTGATTATTTGTGTTTTAAAATCGTTAAAAATATTTGGGCAATTTTTACTGTTATCCTTTTAAAGCCATTTGATATCATAAATAAACGATAATGTTTAAATAGTTATAATCAAATTTTCATTGTATAGTTGAGTGGCAGTCAAGGAGAGTAAGGACTTTTTTCTTCTGCCGATTTTTGCAAAATTTATTTTCTTATAGTTAAAAGAAATGCCAATCAAAAAAAAAGAAACAAGAGACTCAAAAGCTTAAAAACAACTTATATATGAGGATGTTTTTTTTGGTTTCATCACTTTTTCCATTTTTTAAGCGCTATTTGAGTGGAAAGACTATTGGTAAAATTCTTAAACAAAAAAAAATATCTCCATATGACAAAAGTTAGGGCTAGTTAGGGCTAGAGTAGAGTTTAACTTTTAATCAGTTAGAACGAGTTAATCAGCTTCTGTGCATTTATTGCAGAAAATTGGTTCTTTATCGAAACGCATAAAAATTCGCAAAAGGGTCCCTTCACTTCTTGGCCGCCACCTGCAGCCTTATACCTGAATTGAAGAAGTTGTACGTAGCATTTTCAAAGCAAATCGAAGCATTGTTGATTTGGCTTTTTTAGTCTGAACTCTGTAATTTTTTATTCTTTGTAGTCGTTTTCATTCATAGGGTTAAAATTATTAATATATTAATATAGTTTTGTATAAGCAAAAAAAATAAAAGTAATAAACCATAAGGTTGATAAGCTTAATTTGCTGAAGCCTCATATTCGTCCCTTATTTTATAGTTGTAGGTACGCTACACTCTGCATTTTGATTTTATTTTTACAAGATTAATTCAAATCCTGTTTTTAATGAAAAGTTCTATTTTTATTAAAAAGAATGGATTTTGTCAATTAAATTATTTACAAAAATGATAAAATTAATTTGTTTTAGAGTAAGAAACCTGCTCGAGGGTACTCTAACTGGTAAGAGTGCTTTAAAAGCTTACCTTTTCTTTAACCTCACTAAGACTTAAACTCAAACATTGACTGTAGATAGATTATTAGGTATTAAGGTTATATCACATTTATAAAAGATAGTCACAAAGCAAATTTAGCCCTTCAAATACTTTTGTAATCTATACTTGTCCATTTTTTTGTGCCAAAGTATTAGTTTGGGTATAAAAAATAAGCAAAAGATTATTAGATACAACATCATTTTTTTGATCCTTGAAACACAATCCTTGTTTAAGTTTTGTCTTATAAAATATAGTTTTTTTAAGTAGGACCTCTCCATTGCAATTATATAATCCTACCCATTTTTTCCAAAAAAAATTCTAGTCATTTATGGGGAGAACTAATAGAATCTTAATGGACTAGATGCGTCCAATTTTTATATACTAAAGTTTAATTGTAACGAAATAAGTTCAATATATTTAGTCTAATTAATCAAGGGATCCTGATTGAGTTGATTTTTTAAAACTTGATATTCAATGTGTATATTAATATTTATTTATTATGTAACTAATTAAATTAAAAAAGATATAAAAATCATAAAAATCAACATGTTGTTTTGGAAACAATTGTTATTTTATAATGAATAAAATTGTCTCGATATATTTTCAATAATATTTAGCGTATGTGTTGTTATCGTTTGTTCCTTGGTGTTATTATTTGCACTATGGATCCCAAATAAAGGCAATAACATTAAGCTCCTCATTCTAATTGTAATCATTAAACTCATAGCGCCATTATCAAATATTGTGGAACCTATCTATGCCCAAGTAAATGGCGAACAAATGCTCTATAATCATGCTGCTTGCACAGCCACTGGCTTCTTTTATGAATTTGTTTTTCATTACGAGGCTATATTCAATACTTTTTTGGGCATTGAATGTGTTTTGATTTTTAAAAAATCTAAAATAATAAGAGTAGTTAAATGGATCTTAACTATCAACTCAATCATTTTCTTAACCCTGATGATTTTGTGTGCAATACCTGGTGCCATCATGCCTGGAGTTATCGATTTTCTTTGACATCTTAATATGATGAGCTATACTTTAGCTACATTCACACATTTCTTTAGGGATTTTAATATTTTAGGTGGGATACTTACAATCATTTATTGCTGTTATGAGATATCCAAAAAAGTAAATGGATTTCGAAAAATACAGAATAATGAAATTGAGCTAAGCACCAGTCATAAATTAAGGTCAAAAAAGTTTCGAGTTGCCATCATTAAAGCCTATATAAGTTTATCAGTATATGGTATATTGACGCTTACTGCGTGTGGCTCGTTTTTCATCAGAGGGATATTGAGCTGTTTGGATGAAGTAAGATTTGGTAATGCTATCAACTCCCTTCATGTTATTGGAGTTCTGTTTTTTTGCTTTGAATTTTTTGCTAATTCAACTTTGACCTTGTTTTTCCATACTGGGGTTAGACATGAGGCTAAAAAGTTTTAAGATCAGGTTAAAGGATTTTTTAAAAGACAAGCAAGTAAGAGCATCGATTGAGGTTTTATTAAAAGGTTTAATTCTCATAGCTTAAAAAGGGTATTTAACTAATATATCTATTTGTTTTATTTTATATATAAATCATAGCATGGATGAAATCACTTTTATAAAGGATTTTCTTGGCATTTTTTACGACTTGATTAAAATGCTAATATTAATATAACATTTTAATTACAATTTTTCTCACTTGAGATTTTGTAGTTTATCTTTGAAGCCATTTAAACTATTCGACAACGTTTTATTTGCATTTATTTAGCATCATTTATTATTATAAATTAAGCTTCAATATATAAATAATTATACCAAATGTTTTATTTGTATATGCAGCATTTAAAGTAAATTAAAGTATTATTAATTGTGGTGTATTAGCTTTAATTTTGTCATTTTTATGATTTATAGCTTTTTTATCTGGGATTAAGGTTGTGGATATTTAAGAATAGTTTTATACAAGCTAACAAAATAAAAACAGCAAATGATAAATGTGGTTAGCTAGTTTTTTGTAGCCTCACATTTAAACTTTTTTAATAGTTGTGTAGTTAGGTTTAAATGTAATAATGTAATGACTTTCATAACTTTGAATTAAGCCTGCTTGAGTTTGTTAGAGGTTTTTCTAAATTAGGATACGTAAAATCTTTTTTTACAAGTTATAATAATTTATTGGAGCAAAAATAAGTAAAAAAGTTCAAAACTTTCAGTATTTTGAGTGAAATTATAAAGCTTGATTTTATTATATGAGGGTGTTTTTTTTTGGCTTCGTTATTTTTTCCATTTTCTAAGCGTTATTTGAGTGGAAAGATTGTTAATAAAATTCTTAAACAAAAAAATACATCCCCATATTGATTTTTAAATCTCAACAAAAGAATGAGATTAAAGTTCTGTTTAAATATAAAATTATTGAATTTAAACTAAATTCGATTACTCATTTTCTAATAAAATTTGGTTTTTCTATTTGGCTGAATCATTTTTAAGGCTAATGCTTTGCTAAGTTCAATAGCCTTTAATATTTAGGCATTTTTCAATCTATTGTTGTAAAGGAATAGAATAATATTTGTAAAATGACAAGCAGTATTTTGAAAAAAAGTAACACATCAAAAATAAGCTAATTCAGGATAATTTTTTATCACTCTTTATTACTTCATACGAAAATCTATTGTATTTAATCTTTTAATCCACCTTAACTTTTAGGTGATACAAATATGATTTCGTCGCTTTTCACTCCAGTACTAAATGCTCCTTACAAAAGCGTAAGATCAAAAATAACGCCTGTAGCGCCGCTACAACTTGTTTTTGGTTTCATTTTACAAATGAGGTTATGCAAATTCCTGCATTTAATAAGGACAAATTTATATTAAGTCGGTTATTTTACAAAATACCAGAAGTTTATTTGTTTTAAAGGATATCTTTTGTTTATTAGACCATATATCAAAAACGATAAAATTGGTTTGTTTCAGGGTTAGAAACTTGTCGAGCGCACCATAAAAAAGCTAGTACTTTTTGACAAGCAAACTTTCGTTTAACCTTTCAAGAATTGGTATCCAAAGAGTTGACCAATAAACTAGCTATTACCCAGAAAATTTAAAAAAAGATATAAATAGCATAAAACTGAACGTTCTTATAAAGATAAAATTAAGTCAAAAATGGATGCCGCCACCGTTTATTATTACTGCTCAGTAGTCTTTAGTATAAATATCATTATCATCTGCTTTTTATTGATTTTATTTGCATCACGAATTCCAACCAAAAGTAACGATGTTAAACTCATCATTTTAATAGGAGTCATAGAACTCTTAATACCAATATTAACGTCAACGGATCCTATCTATGCTCTTGTAAATGGTGAAAAAGTAATCTATAACCTTACTGCTTGCACAGTCACTGGTTTTTTCTATGAAATTGTCGCTTTTTATGAGATTATATTTAATGCTTTTTTGGCCATTGAACGTGTGTTAATCTTTAGAAAGTCTAAAATACTAAAACTAGTTTATTGGATCTTAGCTATCAATTCAATCATATTCTTAATCCTACTTATCATATGCTCAGCACTTCGAATGTTTATGCATGGATCTACCAGGCACATTTGTCTCCTTGATGCGACCAATTATGCCTTGGCTGCATTCACCCATCTCTTTAGAGATTTTAATTGTATTGGTGGGGTGCTTGTGTGTCTCTATTGCTATTATGAGATATCTAAAGAGGTGAATGGGTTTCGAAAAGTACAGAATGATGGGTTTGAATTAAGCACCAAGCAAAAAGAGAGATCTAAAGAATATCAACTTGCTATCATTAAGACCTATATAAGTTTAACAGTGTATGGTGTGTTTATGCTTACTGCAAATCTAGTGTTTCCTACCGAAGTGATATTAAAGGTTTTGGACAAACCGAGATTTACCCCAATTATCGATCCCCTTCATTATATAGGGCTTACCTGTACATGTGTGGGATTCATCGCCAATACTGCACTAATTTTATTTTTCCATACTGGGATTAGACATGAAGCCGAAAAGTTTTATGGGCAGATAAAAGGGTTTTATCAAAAGATGAATAAGCGATGGCATGGATGAAAAATATTTTGCTGGAAGGGTCATTCTCTGATTGTTTGAAAGCGAATTACTAATTGATATGTTTAGTGGTTATCTTAAATAAAACCCAATGATTATTAAGTTTGCTTTTATTTTTTTTGGCTTTTAATAACTCGATTAAAATAAGCATCAGTATAATAGAGCACTTAATTTTAAATTTTCTTATTTCAGATTTGGCAGTTTATATTTTTAAGCCATTTAAACTATTTAACAACTTTTTATTAACATTTATCTGATATTGTTTGTTATTACAAATCAAGTTGTAAAGTTAAACGATTACACCAAATGCTCCATATATGTAGCATTTTCAAAGCAATTTAAAGTGCTATGATTATAGTATATTAGTTTTAATTTTGTCATTTTTATGCTTTATGGTTATTATATCCGGAGGATTAAGGTTGTAGATATTTAAGAATACATTTATACAGGTTAATAAGATCAAAGAAGCAAACTATAAGACTATTTGGCAAATTTGCTCCAACCTCCTATTCATCCTTATTTTCAATAGTTGTAGATCTGATACACTTTGTATTTTGGTTCTATTTTATCTATAGAAGTTGTAGAAATTCCTGTATTTTGATGGAAAATTTAAAATTCAACTATTGAAGTAGATTTTTTTTTAAAAAGAGTAAACTTTGTTTATTAAACCTTTACCTAAATTGTAACATGAATTGATTTTTGACTTAAAAGCCTATTTGAGTGCACCTTACCAGGCAAGCACTCTTTACTAGGTAACCTCTTCTTTGGGATTCCAAAGACTTGAGCCTCAAATCTTGGTTGAATGTAAGTTTCATATATAATTAAAAATTAAACTATTAAATCAATAGTCATAAAATAGACCGGTTTCTTTAATTACCACATATAAGTTAGACTAATCCAATTCTTTTATACCGAAATTGACTATTATGGACCTAACGCTCAATTTAGCCCAGTTAAGCAAAAAAATTTGATCCAACTGAGCGAATTTTTTCGAAGAACTTGGTAACCAAAGGGTCAACTAATAAATTATCTTACCTAAATAATTGTATAAAAAAAGATATAAATAACATAAAGGAGGGACTTTCAGTTTTTCTAATAAACAACTTTAGTTTTTAAATGGATATTACTACCCTCTTTTATAATTTCTCAATAGTACTTAATGTGTTTATTATCATCACCTGTTTCTTATTGATATTATTTGCAACACGAATCCTAATTAAAAAAAAAGATGTTAAACTTATTATTTTGATTGCCAATTTAGAACTGTTAATAGCAATTTTACTGATAGTCGATTACATTTACACTCAAGTAACTAGAAATAAACTTACCTTAAATCACACTGCTTGCACACTCACTGGGTTTTTTTATGAGGTTATTGCTTATCTAGAGGTTTTGTTCAATGCTTTTTTAGCTATTGAGTGTTTATTAATCTATAAAAAGTCCAAAGTGATAAGAATAGTTAAATGGATCTTGATTGTCAGCTCAATTGTTTTTTTCATTCTACTGACTGTATGTATAGCAATTGGTGCCTTTGTACGTGGATCTACAAATTATATTTGTCATCTTAATGTAGCCGATTATACCCTAGCTGCATTCACTCATTTCTTTAGAGATTTTATTTGCGTTTCTACGGTACTAATAATCATATATTGCTATTATGAGACATCTAAAAGAGTGAACAGGTTTCAAAAAGTCCAGGATACAGAAACTGAACCAAGTACCAGTCATAAAAAAAGATACAAAGAGTTCGAAGTTGCAATCACTAAAAATTATATCAGCTTAACAGCATATGGATTATTGATGTTTATTGGAAATATATTGTTTTCTATTGAAGCAATATTAGCTTGTTTAAACAAAGCGAGATTTATTGATGCTATCGATCCCTTACATTATGTGGGACTTATCTCTTTTGGTCTTAGTTTTTTTGCTAATACCGCATTGATCTTGTTCTTTCATACTGGCGTTAAGCATGAGGCCGAAGAGTTTCGAGAGCAGGTTAAAAATTTTTTTAAAAAATAAATAAGCGATGGTGATGGTATCAATGTAAAGTATTTTATTGGAGGAATTGGTAATTAATATGCTTAACAGTTTTATGTTCAATAAAACATGATGATTAGAAAAATGACTTTTATAATTCATTTTTAGCTTTTCATACTCGATTAAAATAAATACCCTTATTAACATAACAATTTAATCCTAGCTTTTCTCAGATTTGATAATTTATACTTTAGAGTATTTGAAGTATCTAAACATTTTGCCTATCAATTACTGTTTTTTTAATCATTTTGCTTTATAATTTTTTTACACTGTTTAAACAATCATTATTTTTGTTTTTATTTTTAGTATTCTTATAGTAGATTAAATGCCTATAAATTAGGTTTTATCGTTTGAAGTTATTATCTTCTGTGTTTTGCGATTATTTCCATCCAGATAATTAAAAATATTGTATTTAAAAAGCTATTATGTATGTTCCAATAAGATAAAAATAATAGAGTATACACATTTTAAAAGGATTAGATTTTTCAGTATAACATAAATTCTCGAGTTGGGTAGATAGTTAATTAAATTAATGAAATAAAATTCAATAAAATTGAAATTATTACACAATATTTTTAAACAAGCTAATCTAAAATTCTATTAAACCTCTAAAAATTTAAAAACATAAGGATTTGTTGTTTCTTGTTATCCTTCATAATATAATTGACACATTAATTTTTTGCCATTCACATCTAATATTTTGCTGAGTTTTGATGCTTTCAGTTAATCTATTTGCTCAAATATGTAACCATATTATATAAAAACTGTTCAATTACTGTGAAAATGCTAGGAGGTTGATTAGTTGAGTTTTTCCAACAATCATGCTCATTTTTATCTTTTAATAGTTCTATAGCTTTGAAGCTGACATGTAATAGTTTAACACTTTTATCAGCGATAAGTTAAGTTTGTTGGAATTTGTTAAAGGTTTTTGTAAATAAAGATTCGCATATGGTCAATAATTAATGGTTGAGGATCCGCTAAAATTTGCAATTTGGTTTTATTTATAACCTTTATATAAAATGAGCAGTTTGATGGCAAATTTAAAAAGACTGCTAATAAAAGATTATTTAAAAAAAATTTAAAGAATTGATTTCTTTTATCAGAGTTTTTTCTAAGATAATAAAATCGAACTGCTTCATGTTTAAAAACTTCCTTAAGTGCAATTAACTAACAGGTTCTTCGATAAGTAATCTCCCATTTAGCTCTACAAAGACTTGAAGCCAGACCTTAACTGAGAGGAGGTTCTTAGGCATAATAAACAAACTATATTCTTAAAGCAATAATTACGAGATAAACCTAAATAATAAATAACCTGCTATTCGAAAAGTTAAATAAAAAAGAAGGGGTATGCTTTTTTTTGTCTAAAGGATTTAAATAAAATTTTTATTAGGTCGTTCAGTAGTTTCATCACGCTTTAACCCAAATAAGAACAGGCTAAGATAAATCACTGCGACACTAGTAAGAATTTACTTAAAAATGATTTTATTTTTGAAATAAAAAAACATCTACTGCTTTAACCAATAGTTATTACTTTTAAAGCCCATGAAAGAATGTTGAAACATAGTGAATGACCTAATAACTTCTTTGTTGCATAAAAATGCACAAAAAACCAAAAGGGATCTGTATATAAATGATAATAAGGAACTGTTTTTTCAGTTTTTTTAGTTTTAAAATAAATAACTATATCTTCTACATCCCCATAATAATATTTAATGTATTTGTCGTCATTACGTGTTTCTTATTACTATTATTTGCAACGCGGATATTAATCAAAAATAATGAGGTTAAGCTCATCACTATAATTGCCAATTTGGGACTCTTAATACCAATCTTGATAATAGCGGATTCTATCTACACTCGACTAGCTGATGAAAAGATGATATTCAATTCCATTGGATGTATGATCAGCGGCTTTTTTTATACTTTCATCTTCTACTTTGAGGTTATATTCAATTCTTTGTTGGTCATTGAGCATGTATTGATATTTAAAAAGTATATGGTAATAAGGGCAGCTTTTTGGGTCTTATCTATTGGCTCAACTATTTACTTGGCCCTTCTAATTGCGTGTGCGACAACTGGTACCTTTATACGTTCAGCTACCAATTTTTCGTGTCGTATTGGCGTGAAAACATTTCCCTTGGCTACTTTTACCCGTTTTTTTAGAGATCTTGATTGCTTTGGTGGGGTAATTATAATAACCTATTATTATCATCAGATATCTAAGAAAGCGAGTGGGTTTCGAAAAGTACGGGAAAGCGAAATTCAATTGAACTCTGGTCATAAAGCGACAGATAAAGATCTTCAAGTTGCTATCATTAAGACCTATATAAGTTTGTCAATGTATGGAATATCGATGCTTGTTGGAAACGTCCTGCTTTTTATTGAAACAACATTAAACTATTTGGCTATAGAAGGATTTGGAAATGTCACTGATTTTCTTCAATTCATTGCACTTATTTTTTATAGTTTGGGATTTTTTGCTAATTATACGTTGATATTATTTCTACATACTGGGATTAGGCATGAAGCCAAGGAATTTCAAGACCAGATAAAACAATTTTTCAAAAAATGATAATTAACGGTTTGATGTTGTATATTTTGTTAAAAATTTTTATCCTTAGTGATTTAAATAGGCTGCTAGTTATATGCTTAGCATGTTTATGCTATATATGAAATATAGCGATAAGTACAAATGCTTCTATAAATAACTCTCAAAGGTTTTTTGTAATTTATTAAAATAAATACTAGCGTTGATGTAGCATTTGTTTCGATAATTTTTATTAAATTTGACAATGTGATTTTGAGCATTCAAAGTTCAACTAAATACTTTTTACTACTATTTTTTACTAACCTGTAGTTTTTAAGTTAAGTTATAATATTTAAATATCTATATCCACGAGTTTTATGTATGTAGCATTTTCAAAGCAAATTAAAATCTTGTTGATAGGCATTTGTTAATTTAAATGCTACTGCTTTTATGTTTTGCGGTTACTTTCATTTGGATGATAACAATCATTAATGTATTTAGATGGCTTTATGTAGGTTAAAAAAATAAATACAATTAACCATAAAGCTGGTTAGTCAGTTTGTTACAGCCTCACAATTACTCTATTTGTAATAGCTTCAGGTCTGTTACAATTTGTATTTTGTTTTGTAATTTATAAAATTCATGCAAAATTCTTGATTTTTAATATAAGTTTGAGCTTTTTAATAAAGATAAATTTTGTTATTAAGTTACCAACTAGAATTATAAAATTTATTGGTTCCAGGGCTAGAAGCCTGATCGACTGTACTTTAACAAGCAAGTTCTCTTCAACAAATGGTATCCCCTTTGGCCTTACCAATGCTCATACTTAGACTTTAGCTGAACAAAGACTTTAAGTATAATAGATAAATTATATTATAAAAAATAGTCATAAAATAAACTTAGCACATTGAGTACTACAGATGGGCTAGACTTGTCCACTTTTCTTACGTTAAATTAAACATGACGAGCTAGGCTTGCCTTATTTTTTATGCCGAAGTTCAATCATAGCAAACTTGTCTTTACCAATTTGGCCCAGTTCTTTTAAAAACTATGATTTGGTTGGAATTCTTTGAAAATCTGGGTATCCAAAGGGCCAACTAGTGGATCATTTATTATCCAAACAGTTGAATAGAAATATATAAATAATATAAATAATAGAGTAGCTTTTTAAAAAACAATTATAATTTTCAAATAAATTGTGCTGAATATTATATTGATACAATAATATTTAGTGCATTTACTGTCATCGGCTGTTTATTATTGCTACTATTTTCAACACGAATTTCAATCAAAAGGAGCGACATTAAACTCACCATTTCGTCGCTAGTTTAGAACTCTTAAGCCCAATATTATTGATAATTAATTACATCTATACTCAAGCAAACGATGAAAAAATGATCTTTAGTGCCACTGGATACACTGTCAATGGCTTTTTATATGGCCTTATTGTTTATTTTCAAGCCTTACTCAATGCCTTTTTGGTTATTGAACGTATATTGATTTTTAAGAATATCAAAGCAATAATGGTAGTTTTTTGGATTTTACTTTTCAACTCATTCTTTTTCTTCACACTGTTGATTGTATGTGCAACAGCTAGTACCTTCATGCGTAGATCTACCACTTTATATTGCCATCTTATTGAAACGACATTGAATTATTTGAACAAAGCAAGGTTCAGTAATGCTACCAATATCCTTCATATAATTGCATTCCTCATTTTTGATCTTGGCTTTTTTGCTAATACTGAGTTAATTTTGTTTTTACATGCTGGGATTAAACGTGAAGCGATAAAGTTCCAAGAGGAGATTAAAGCATTTTTAAGAAGGTGATATAGCAATGGACAAGCGCGAGTTTACACTTTAGTCAATTTTAAATAATTGTAACTTATACAATCGGTACTTAATTAATATAGTTTGTTTTTTTTATAAATAAAACTGACTATTTACAATATTTAACATAATTAACAGAAAGATACTTTGTAACTCTTTAAATATTAATAAAATGATGAAAAATTAACCAGCATAAACTTATTTTTGTATATCGCCATAGTAGGAGCTGCTAGTGGATATTTTGTTGAAAGGTTTAATTCTTATCGCTTAAAAGAGCTACTAATTAATATATTTGTCTGTTTTATGCCAAAAAATATAGCAATAGGTACACAGGTTTGTATAAATAATTCTTTAGCATTTTTTATAACAAGTTAAAGAATATGCTAATGTTAATAAAGCATTTGAATCTGATTTTTCTTGTTTAAATCTTATAGTTTAATTTTTTATAATATTTTCGTTTTTGTTGTATCTTATCTACCATCTACTGCTATTTTTAATGTTAATTAATGTTATAAACCAAGCTATAAGGCCTACATAATTATAATTAAAAATTAGAATAATTTGCTCATAACATTATAAATTAAGTTATCTGATTAATCGTTTCTAGCTCAACTTTCTAAATAATGCAATTCAATTTAATATAAGTTTTAACTTTATATATTTTAAGTTTCCAGCTTTAGGTGTACCTTCTGCCTTTAAATAGTCCATTTACTAATGGCTAGTTATTTGTATTTAGCATATCAAAAAGTATAAACAACCTATTAGTAGCTATAAACCAAAATTTATCTACAATGGCACCACATCGGAATTTTTTCTGTTACATTATAAATATTAATGAAATTAATCTTAAAATAAAATCTAACTAATTGGTATAAAAAATAAGTCTTATGATAATTTATTTATCTTTATAATATTAAATATTACTGTATCAGCTATTACCATTTCTTTTTAAATAAACAAGCTGTTACAATAGCTTTAAAATTATGAAGGTCACAAAAAGTTTTAAAATTAACTTAAATTTCCAATAAATTTAAATGGCTTAGTAAAATAATATAAGCTATAAAAGCTAACTTTGTAATTTATATTTTAATTATTTAAATGTTATTGTATATTTTTTTTATATTAAAACTTATACATATTATTTTGTTTTTTTAGCTACATTTGTTTTTATTATTTTATATAGTTTGTTAATAAATATAAAATATTTATAATATTCTATATAACTTATTTTTTATTACGTTTTATGCTTATAAGCTATAGTTTATTTTAATTACATAACTTAAACTTTATTGATTATCAGCTTTATTTAAAATCATAATGTTATGTATAATAATTATTTTTACTTAAAAATATAATGTTTTATTATATAACTAAATTTTATATTTTATATTTTATATTTCCAGTTTTTTATTATGAAATATTTTTTATTTTTTTGGCTATATTAAATAATATTTTGATATAAATATTTACTTTCTTTATATTTTATTATTATTATTATTAGTATAATTTTACATTTATTAATTTTTTTTTATATTTACACACTTTTTTAGTAAATTTTTATAAATTTTTTTTTGGATTTTCAGCTTTTTACAACTAATAAAAAGACAACCAAGCTTTAAACATTAAATTTTATAAAACTGTTGAATTATTTTTAAGATTATACATATTGTTTAGTTTTTAATTTTAAATTTCTTATTATTAAATTATTATTATTATTATTATTAGTAAAAAACGTATTTTAAAAAAGCAGGATTTTTTAAATAATTTAAATAATCTTTATTACTTTTTATAACTTGTTTATATTGTAAAAAAACATGTAATCACAAGTATATTTTTATTTTATTTAAAAAATATATTAAAGACTATGGGTTCGACTTTTAGGGCGAGCTTTAGGTTCAAAATATACAACTAGAGCTTCAGATTTGCTTATATAGTTTAGGAAAACCACTATAACTTTGTACCTGTTTTTTTTATTTTTTTTCATCTTTTTAATACCACAACTTTTACATCTTATATGGAATAAATATATTACAACTTGTAACGAGATGAAGTTTAAATAAATTCTTAACTTTTAGATATAGAAAGGATCTCTTGTTGCAATCAATTATAAAATGCTTTTAATCTACTGATTTAGTTTAATGAATTTTTCATATATAACTTCAAGCTATGTAAAGAAACATCACATTGAAATTAAAGCTGTAGTAATTTATTTTCTAAAATGAGACTTTAATTTTAAACCGTTTGAATCAAGCAACTTTCTATAAAAATGGGCAAATCCAAAATCTAATAAAGCTGGAGTTTAAATCCTAAACTTAGCAAGGATTTCATATTTACACTATGATTGACATTTATGAAAACTAAAACTAATCTTTAAAAAAGTAACATTGTTTTATATCTAAAATTACATAATAAGCCTTAATAAATTTAAAAATAAACAAAATAAAGTTTAAATAAATTTTATTAGAAAAAAATACACAAATTTAGATTAGCAGTAGAATAAAAATGGTCTATAATTGAACCATATTAAAAAAAAAACATTAAAAATAATTTTAAGAGAAGACATCATAAAAAAGTTAAGTTATGAATTATCTACGTCGATATCATAGCTTCCAAACATTCCTATTTACACTATAATTGGGCTTGTAATTTCTTGGTGTCTAATTTAGTTTCACTAATATTAGAAGAGGCTTTACTATTCATACCAAATTCACTTTCACATTCTGAAACGGTAGAAACACATCTTATCCAATCTAAAGGATAATCTTTACGTGCTAAATTACCTAATACTTTACTAGGACCAATGGCAATAAATCGATCTACACCATTTTGTTTACAATATTGAATAGAATAATGCCATTGAACAGTACTATCAATTTGATGACTTAATAACTGTTTAATAATATATATTTGGTCTTTGGCTCCTGTATCGATTGGTTTACCAGTAGCTCCAAAAATAACTGGGATGTTAGGTTGTTGAATTTCAATCTTATTTAATGCTTCTTCAAAGGTGACACGAGATGGTTGCATTAAACTACAATGAAAAGGGGCTGAAACAGGTAAATCAACAGCACGTGTAGCTATCTTCATTCTTTTAAGTTCTTGGGAAGCAAAATTAACACCCTCCCTCGTACCAGATATGACAGATTGTAAATTAGAATTAATATTAGCAATTTCAGCTACTTCTCCATCAGCAAGTTGAGAACGTATTGTTATCATAGCATCTTCCAAATCTCTTAATCTATTCTTTGATAATATTAAAGCACTCATTAAAACATCACGATTTTGTTCAGCAACACAGTTTTGCATAGCTTTACCACGGATACGTACCAATCGAGCAGCATCACTTAATTTGATAGAGTTTGTTGCTACAAGAGCTGAAAATTCACCAAGAGAATGGCCAAGTGCAAAGTTAGCTTGTTCTTTTAAATCAAACCCAAACTCTTTTTGAAGTACATTTAAAATAGCGATTGATGTAGTTAATATAGCTGGTTGAGCATTTTCAGTTAATTTAAGCTTATTACAATCTCCTTCGAAGATTAACTCAGATAATTTAAATTTCAAAGCTTCATCAACTTCGTGATAGATATCCCTTGCAGATTGATAATTATCATAAAAATCTTTACCCATACCAATATATTGGGAGCCTTGACCCGGGAATAAGATAGCACACTTGTGTGGTTTTCCAGCTTCTGAAGTCTATAATTTATTAGTTATGAATATTAAATCAACTTCAATAAATAACTTACCAACCATCTACGAGGTAAAAAGGTTTGCCTTGTTGAAGTGGATTGAAAGCTACGTCGATTAATCATAACCCATTGTTTTAGTTGATGTATATTATTTGTTCTTTTTATCATTTTATTTTATTATAGTTTATAAAACGTTTTATATAAATAAGTGAAAGTTATATATAAATTCTAAATATGTTCGAGAGTGTTAAATTTGAAAATTTTATTTAAGGAGAAATTGGCACCTATTTATATTCACAATGACTCACCACTTCATTTCCAAATAAAGTTTCAAACTTAGTTAAATTTCATCAAATAACATTTGAAAAAGTGATCTGTAATTATCAAATAAAACCTAAAAATAAGGGTAATAATCTTAATTGATTGGCCAAAATACTCAGGCCACTAACGTTTATATTTAGAAATGCTAGTCATGACTTGAATCAGTTAACCAATGTTAAAACATTTCTAATAAAAACACGAATCAAATAAAGCGGAATTTTAACTTTTCTAATGTATAAAAATCACTTTAAGCCTATAAAGTATAAATATAGCAGTTATGTTTCATGAATGAGAAATTTGAAGATGAAAATAAAATGAAGGTTGGGTTTAAAATAAAAACATTTTGCTTAAAGTGAATATTAAAAAAGAGATTTATTGACAATTTTAAATTAGTTATGAAATAATAAACTAATAATATTATACTTATTTCTACCATTTTATTACTTTAGGAAATTTTAAATGCAGTAAATCGGGTAAATTTTCTCACTTCAAGTCCACTTGATTGTTGATATTTTTAATGAAAATCTCCACTCAATAACTTATTATTCATTAAACTTACTATGTTTTTAAGCCTTTGAAAGGTTGAATATTTTCATTAATTGATACTCACTACCTAATAAATTTCAATATCTTAAATCATCATAAAAGATCATTATTGCCCAATAATAACATCACCAATCCCTTATTTGTTACTATTTCAATTGAAGATGACATCATTTTTTAAGATGAAGGATAACTTGGGATAATTAAAATTTCGCAAATTCTTTCCATCCATTGCAAAATTCAAAGCGAGAATCTTCTAGTCATGGAGTTGATTGGTAATATTTTAACTGTATGTTTTGACAAATCAATACAATAGATAATGCTCTCTTTGGTAATATGATAACTCATTAGCTCGATGTTAGCAATTGATTTATAATTTCAAAGTATAGAGTATGAAATGTTATAGTTGATTTCAATTAATTATAACTTTCACATTATTCATAAGATTTTTGATTTTTTAATTCGGAAATTGAATCAAAATTTTTAAATTCAATTAATCTTAGTATTGTCAAACTAAACAATCTGTTTGATATTATTATTTACTAAGGTTACTTTAGGCTAAATCTAGCTTAATGATAACCTTTTAATAATAAAATAAATTAGAAAGTTGAATTTTAGATTTAGTGGAACTTAGTAAATATAAACGATTTCATAATTAAAAAGCTTGTTTACTGATATTATTAGCTTATTAAATACTTGAATATTAATTCAATTTAAATTAATTTTATAGATTTTAATTTGAATATATTCATATATATTAAAGTAAGCTTGGTTTGAATATTGTAATTTTATTCTTTTGATTAAGAGTTAACATATCCCTTTATCTCTTATCGTGTAGTCAACGTGCTACCAGTATACCTGTATTTATTTATATTAGTAATAATCAATTTATAGCTGTGAATAAAGAATTAAGATTTTAATAAATTGGCATTATAAAATAAAATAATAACAAAAGTATTTTGAATGAGTAATAAATTAGTATTATAAAATGAAATAATAACTGTTATTTAATTTTTTTATTAGAACCGTAGGATTGAAATTCTATTTATTTGATTATTTATTGAATTAAATTATTAAATTGAATTTATTAAATTTTGATGAATTTAAAAAGTTAATATAAACTATGTATTAAGGTTTTGAAAATGTGTAAATTTCAAGTAGACATTTATAAAAACAATCGAATGTAAATTAACTAAACTAAGAAAATAGGAATAGTAAAAGGACAAGAGTAACACTATACAATTATGAAAATTTTTTTTTACCCTCAACTTTATAACTAAAGATTTGCGGTAAGGGTGTAGAATAACATTGGTAAAAAAATTTTAGACTAAATAAGTTTCGCTTTTGAATAAAAATTTATATTACTGTTGTAATCAATGATGTTTATTAATTATTTTAGTAAAACAAATTAAAATAGCTTTCAGTTAAATATTTTTCGTTGCTTTTAGTTTGTAGTTGTGTTAATATAAATTCAATGACATAAAAAAGCTTGACCTTTTAATTCATATTAAAAAAAATTAACTCAAAGAACAGTGAGCAATATTTAACTGTAACCTGCTTTGTTTTTTATGGGATGATATTTTGTTTTTTAGTAAAATAGAAATTGTTATTCAAATAAAATGTATTAAACTTTTATAAAAAATTATCTATATTAGAAGTGAAAAGTATTAATATGATAGAAATTAGTTAATCAATTTTTTTCAATATTATTTGAAAAAAAATCTAATAAGATAGCCTGCTAGTTTTTCAACATTAAATAAAAAAAATTAAATCATTTTTCAATTGTATTTTGTCCAATTTTTGGTTTAAAAATTAAAAAATTAACACTGAAACTGTTCAACGCTATTTTTTAAACCAGATTATCCCAGATCCTCTTTTGCACCATCTCATTCATCGCTCTTCTTTCGAATACCCTTCACCTTTTGTGTTTTCCAAGGTTTCCATGCTTTAAATTCTTAAAGCTTAAAGAGCTTTCTATCTCTATCATAAAAACTAGTTTTAAAAAAAGTCTATTATATCAACATATAAGAGTGTCAACAAAGCAACTGTAATGCTCATTTGTTGTCATCATATGAGGATGTATTTTTTTGTTTAAGAATTTTATTAACAATCTTTCTGTTTAAATTAAATAGCGCTTAAAAAATGGAAAAGTGATGAAATCAAAAAAGATCCCCTTATCAATAAACGGAACATTATTTTTTAATAATTTAAAAGAACATTGGTAAATGATTAAAGTAGTAATTATAGAGAATGAAATATATTTTGTTTGAGAAGATAGAAATAATCGATAAATTTTTAGAAGTTGACTCCAAAGATTAGTTGTAATTAAACTGATCATAACAATTATTCATTATTCTATAATTGAAAAGAGTATTATTTTTTGATATTCTTTTATTGAAGCTTTTATAGTTGAAAATTTGTTAGTTGATTAGTGTAATGAAAATATAAAGCCCAAAGGTTCTGACTTTGAAGTTTTAAGGAATCTCAAAAATATAGATGCATAAAAAGTAGCGTAATAATGGCATCCAAGTACTCATTCATTAAGTCATGGTATTTAATAAATAGAACATTATTGACATTTAAAGAACATGTAAAATGATGTATTAATAATTATGAGAATGAAATATTTTCCTATTTGATATAATTTTAGATTGAATAGAATTAATATCAGTTGATTAGAATTTAGCTGAATTATGGTTTTAATTTAATGGATTTCTTGATAATGTGATAGAATTTAAATTTCAGTAAATGATAAATAAGAATAACTAATTTGAGAAATTTAAAACTATGAATAGTATAAATAAAAGTGACAAAGCTTTTACTTAATATTATGTCAACAAAAAAATGAAATTCTTTTTTAATTCTTTATTGTTACTAACTCACTTAATCTTTGTTAAAGGACAAAGGTAATTTTCATTTCTCTTATTAAACTATTACTCTCATTAACTTGAATTTTAATACTATTTAGTACTTCAACTAATGAAGTTAACTATTATGAAACTAAAGTAATACGTTATGAAGATTATTGCAAAATTATTTCTGATGGAGAAGTACAACAATATCATGGACTTAATGAAAATACACCAACAATTGTAAAGAAAGGGAAATTAGGTCATATTGAAAAAGGAACTCAATTAATAGATAATTTAAATGTAGATTTAATTACTATTATTACTATCAATGAAAGTAATATTAAACAAGAGTTATTTAAAGTATGTGGTAGTTTGCCTATAATGGATTTATATACTAGTTCATCAGAAGCTGTGAATAAACATTCCCTAGTTACTCGTTCTACTGATGCTACTACTGAAGTTCGAAAATTACTAAATAGTGGTGATCCAAAGAATCGAATTGATGTTGTATTCATGGGGGATGGTTATCAACTTAGTGAAAAAGAAAAATTCTTTTCAGATGTTAATTATTTAGTTAAAAAGTTATTTGAAGGTGTAACATTCAGTTCCTATTTCCCAATTTATAATGTTTGGGCAGTATATGTGGAATCTAAAGATAGTGGAATAACCAAAGCTAATATTAAAAAAGATACAGCCTTTTCTTTATATCGCCCTGGAGAAGAATTAAGAGCTATTTATTATCCTGATGAAACAATTAATGTTATAAATAATTATTGTAAATTAACTGGTGAATTTGCTTGTGATTATAAAGTAATAATTGCTAATGATGAACACTATGGCGGTGTTGGTGGAGATATTATTATATCAACTTCCTCAAAACGTAGTGGTTCAGTTGTATTAAATCATGAAATGGGTCATACTTTTGCTGATGTTGGTGATGAATATGATAACTCCTATGCTTATTATGGAGCTAATAGTGAAGAAGTTAAGAATCTTAATGAAGTTAAATGGAAGCATTGGTTAACAAATTCAACTAATTTAAGAGAAGAGCGTAATATTAATAGACTGTTATTATATCCATGGTATAATTTAAAAAATGGTACATTTAAAACTAATTTTACTTCTGACGGTAATTATAATCGTTGGTATTATAGAATCGGTATTTCAGGCGCAAAAGAAGAAAATAGTATTTCAATTAAAATTGATGATGTCACCATCCCATGGAAATCAGCTGATACAATTGATCGAGTATTTTATGATTATTTCAATGGAACTTCAGGATTTAGTAAAGGATTACATACATTAAGTATCACAAGTAACACTAAAATACCTGAAAATGGACCTTTAAGGATGGTAACTTCAGTTACTTTACATGAATATGGAACAGAAGAAGAATATAAATTTAACGGTGAAAATTATTCTTTATATCCAACATGGGATGATCATAATATTAAAAGATATCGACCAACAAATGAATATTGTGTAATGAGAAATGTTACTTCACCTAGATTTTGTAAAGTTTGCAAAGAATCCCTTTGGCTACAATATCTTAAAAGGTTAAATATTATTGATGAGTTAATTGTAAGTAAGAAGTGTGGTAAAGTCAATGTTAAATTAATTCCTTTACAATTTGCTCAGTTTCGCAAACAACCAGAATTATTTAAAGGAGAAAAGTTTATTGTTAAATGGTTTAAAGATAATGTTCAAGTAAAAGAATTTGATAATCTATTTGAATTAAATTTAAAGAATAAAGACTCAAAATATTCTGGTGATTGGGCAGTTAAGGTACAATTGATTACACCAGAGATTAAAAAGGATGATAACAATTTATTATTTTCAGAAAAAAAATTTATTATTTAAATAAAGTTATTTTTTTATTTATTAGTTATACTATTTTATTATTTACGTTATTACTCTTTATTCATAATGATCTATTAATGATTTTAAAAAAATAACAGCATTATTGTTCTTATTTTAACAAAACTTTTATACAAATTAAATATAAAAAGCCCTATGGTATTTAATAAAAATACCATAGGACTTCCCAAGCTGTACTTAATTCAGTATAAACTTGTATTTAAGTCTACAGAATAACCCACTGTAGACTACTGCTTGTCCAAACATCTTAAACAAGGACATTACTAGAAGATATACTAGTAGTTTAACTATAGCTAACAAATATCCATTAGCTTGAATAGCACTTATACTTGGATAACCACCAACTTATAGGATGCTAATTTACGAGTATAACCATATTCCATAAACAATCATACAGTAGCTAAATACTCATAATTGCTACAGTCATGGGGTTTGAACCCGTAGTTGAGACTGAATGGCAATAGCTAGCTACAGCTATGCCAAACGACCTCAAAAAAGGTATATTTGATTTGGATATAATTTCAAAAATTACTAATTTATTACTACAGCTAATTAAAAGTAATAATATGATTTGGTTAAAAAGTAAAGATTTTTCTAGCTAGTCATGCTCTTGATAATAGGTTTAAAAATTAGACTAAAACGAGACTAGTGAGAAGTTGAATTTGATAATAGAGGTAGAAAAATAACTCAAATATAAACTATAAGGTACTGAGCTTTTAATAATGTGGCATCTTACAATAACACATAGTTGGAAAAGGGGTAGTACTATGGTTTGGATTAAAGTAGTGATTGGATGACCAAATACAATGAATAACGCTGATGTACAACTTCGATCTACTTCCTTATTACGAATATATAAGTAAGGAGTTCGAATTAGCTTCTATCCCTTATAGTTCCAATATCAAATTAAAAAAAAATTTCATCAAAAAGGTTGAGTATATTTTAAGGAGTTCAAAATAAAGCAAGCTCTAGTTACATTTGATACAAATATATATAACATACAGATATTTTCCTTACTGTTAGTATTTATTTTATTATCAATAACTTCACTAGAAGAAACTACCTAATTGTTTTTTAAAACTAAATACACTAAACAATATTCCAAAAGTCAAACTAATAATTAAAATACACATGATTTTATGTTTTTACACAAACAGTCATCATGCTATTTCAATAATTTACATTGGCTTAATGACATTAGCTTAGGAAAATAATAGCGTAATAAATGTACTTTTTAAACAGTTTCTATTATAAAATTCATATTACAAGGATTTAATTAGATGACAAATTCTTCATTATTAACAGAATTCTTTTTGTAATTATCACCACTATTTCCAACTTCTAAATCCGAGGTGATGCCATACATTTTCATATTATCTTAATAAATTAAAAGCTATGAGTTTATAAAAATAAATCAAATAATAAACATACCATCCCCTTTTATATCATTCAACTTATCTTTAATCCTATAGTAAGCTACTTTAATCGAATTATAAACTGTAGGATCACAAGAAAAGGTAATAAAGTTTAATGTACCAGCTAATGGGTAAGTAACATAAGTTAACGGATCTAAGATAAAGTTAGGCTTATCATTAAAATTGTAGTGAATCCGAGATATAACCTCAGAAAAGTAAGCGATTAACATTACTATAGGATATAGCAATCTAAAAATTTAGTAACTTTGAAAAAACAAAAAAATTAGTAGTAATGCATTCTGTGGCCTAATTGCTTAATGGTCTTGAATGCTTTTGATGAAAATTTAGTATCCTTGTTGAGTCTATTGATGTCAATTAATGCAGTTTCTGGAATTAATTTCATAAACAAAATAGTAATGGCAACAATGAGATAGGTAAGTGCTAATAGTCTCCAAAGTTAAACACAAAAAAATCCAACGTTTTCATCTGACATTCTTCTCCCTTAGCTGCGGGTAAATAACAACTGGCGTAACCACTCCAACCGAATTTTTCTAAAGCTAGTTTTATGAGTTAGCAAATTCAATTATGTGTCTATAAAAAATCTAGCAAGTGCAGGAGGTGTAATCAAAAGCGAAAAAAATACAGGAGCTACACAGTACATAGCTTTCATTCTTTTAGTAATTGATTTATTATGAATGAATATGAGCTGGGGGTTTACAGCAATAGATATATTCATGAAGGAATAGAATAACGCAAATATTATTGTGGCCCACCCAAAAAAAGAGCAAAGTGGTCCTATATGCAACCAAAAGTCATAGGTTGTCAACGCAGTTTGTGATCTCAAAGATACTCTATTTACAAGTTGGCGATGGTATATGGCTACAATAAGTTGGGCTTAAATAATATTAAAAAATAATGGATTCACACATTCCAATTATAAATATAATCACCAGCAATAGTAATCGCGATGATATGTAATATACAATTAGAATAAATTATTCAGACAAGTATACTTCAGAAGGGCTAGGTCCCGCTTTTAAAAAATAATAAATAAGTTTACTTTTTACTTATATAATTTCACTTTTAAATCAAGTTATATGGAGATGTATTTTTGTGTTTAAGAATTTTACTACCAATTTTTTCACTCAAATAGCGCTTAAAAGATGGAAAAGTGAAGCCAAAAAAAACATCATTATACATAATATAAGATAAAAGCAATGTTAATTTGAACTTTTTTTATTTTAGTTTATTTTTTTAACCTCTATACTTTAGTTATATTTATAGCATAAAAATCCACATAATTAAAGGGCTATGCTATGTAGTAATATTTGAATAAATAAAATTATATATATTACATCACAGTTAAAACAGTAGTTTATAGAATTTAAAATACTGTGATAGCATTTTAGTTAAATTTATTGCATCTAACCAAGTACCAAATGTTACATTTGTAGACTAAATACAAACCAGTTAAAACAATAATGCACAAAGGTTGTAGAAGTATTAAATGATAAATTATTTCATTAAAATCATCAAAGTGGTAACAGGAACCCCCATTGCTATACATAAAACACAACATAAATATAAACTATTTTGCTCTATGAAAGTAGGAACATGATGCGTTTAATACATCTATTTCATTACACTTTAAAACTAGGCTTAAATCTACCAAAGTTTTAATTAAAAAACAGGTTTTATACGAGGATGTTTTTTTTGGTTTCATTATTTTTTCTATCTTTTAAGCGCTATTTAAGTGGAAAAATTGTTAGTAAAATTCTTAAACATAAAAATACATCCCCATACCATATTTTACAAACCAATGTCACTGGAAAACTTCTCTAAGGAATTAGAGAACAAATTCAATGATGTGTTATAAAAAATTATAAGTATAAGAATAATAATATCATTGGAAGATGTTGATAAAATAGGTAGAGTGGTAAAAGTCACCGTTTGCTTATGACCATCCTGTTTTGCGGACAAAATAAATAATTTGTAGAGTTTAGAGGAATGTATACATAAATTTATAGGAAAGTAAATGCCTAAAATTAGTAGTTGCTTGTATAAGAAAAGAGTAAAAATAAAAAAGGAAGTTTTAACAATTTTCGTTTTTATAGCGTAAAAAGCTGTTTATGTTTGCTTATTAAAAAGGGTACTATAATAGTATATTTTAGATAGCCCAGCTTATTTGCAAAATTAATGCACCAAATGATAAAGTAGACGATGGTTATTAATTACAGGTAAATTGCAGTGAAATAGACTATTTGAAAAAACATAAGTCTGGTATTAAGTTTAACTAAATAAAATTTAAAAAAATATTTTAGCTATGGTTTGTACTCAATTTATAAAAACTATGTAACTTTAAAACATTGAACATGTTTCATCCAAATATATTCCTAATGAAAATAAATTAATAAAATTGAAAAAAATAACAAAATGTTCTTAATCAAAAACAGGTTTTATTTGATATAAAAATAACTTTAGGAATTGTGGTATAACAAGAACAAAGATAGGTCTACAGTAGAAAAAAACCAAAAATTATCTCAAATTTAACTCGTTTGTTTTTTCAAAAAAATGTGACATCGTGACTTGGGGTAAGCTGATAGTAGCATGACCAAAGCCGATGAATGAATTAATGTGAACTTTCTTTTATCAAACATTACTAATGTTATATCAGTAAAAAGCCATAACCAAACTATATCATATGTAGTTCCAGTATTGCGACGGAAAAACTACCCTTAAAGAATTGAATGGCTTTAAGAGTTTCAAAAAAATAGAGGCTTGCAAGGTTACTTCAGATCTAGATGTTTATTTTTTATTTTTTATTTTTTATTTGTTCACATCTTTATACTTCATAACTTCAACAATATCATAAAAGGAAAGTTAACTTAAAATTAAGCTAGCTTTTAGAAATGAAAGTTACAAAAAATAGCTTCGAATTAACAACATTATTTCATTACATCCTTATGAGATTATATTGACTATATCACCTCATACAATAGATTTGTTAGTAAAAATATTAGAACAGCTTTTGAAATCAATAATAAGTTTATTATTCAAAAATGTATTTACAAAGATTTCAACAAAGTAGCAAGTGCTTGATTATTTTCGTAGCCACTTTCGAACCCGTACTTAGTTTTATTGTCTTTTAAATTCGAATCAACTCTGCCCATTTCCACGCTGAGTTGATTATCTAAAATATTTTAGTTTGTATAATTAAACAAGTAAAAGCATACCATCATCTTTTGTCACAGTTGATTTATTTTTAATTCTATCGTAGACAACTGTAATTGCATTGTGGACTGTAGGATCACAAAAAAAAGCAATAAAGTTTAATGTTCCACCAAGAGGATACGTGATAAAAGAAAGTGCATCCAAAGCAGGGCTAGCTCCATCAACAAAATCATAATAGATTTGGGATATAATTCCAGCGGAGTAGGCAATCAGTACTCCTACAGGATATAATAATCTAAAATTTAATTACATATAAAATTGAAAAATAAATTAATACATTCTATAGCCCAATAACCTTATGGATTTTGTAGCCTTTGGTGAAAACTCTGGATCCATATTTAGCCTGTTGGAATCAACTAATGCGGCCCCACGAACTAATTTCATAAATACTAGTATAACTATAACTATAAGATATATAAGTGATAATGATCTCCAAAGTTGAACACCAAAGAAATCTAGCATTTTCATCTGATACTCATCTCCATCAGGCGCAGTCATATAACAGCCGCCATAAGAATACCAGCCGAATCTTCCTAAAGCTAATCTTATGAGTTAATGATTCTATTATTGTTACAATAACAAAGTTACCAAGTGGAGGGATTGTAATTATAAGGGAGAGTATTGCTGGGACTATCCAATATGCAGTTTCGATTGTTCTAGTGATCTGCTTATTATGAATGAATACAAGTTGGAGGTTTACAGCGATGGATACATTTATGAAGAAGTAAAATAACGTAAACGATACCATATTCCATCCAAAAAAAACGCAAAGTGGTCCTGGACCTTTTGCATAAGGGGTCTTCCACAACGACCCGGTATGTAACCAAAAGTCATAAGCTGCCAGTGCAGTTTGGAGTCTCAAGGAAACCCGATCTACTAACTTACGATCATAAATAGCTAAAAAGTGATTAGATAAATAGTACAACTAAATAACGAAGACATACACATTCCAATCATAAAGATAATCACAAGTGCTGCTAAGGACGCTGATAAATAAGAAGCAACTGGGACATATTTTTTCGTTAAATAAGTTTGAAAAGGAGTAGTGTCCATATCTTGTTTAATAGTATGGTCAAAAAATCAATTATTTGTTATAAAAGCTTATTATAATAGTATTAAATAGATATATTGTGTTAATGGAATAATATTAATAAATTTATAAATTAAGTCAAGTATTTATACTCCTGAGATTATTTTGGGTTGATGATCCCAAATACTTCTATATTGATATATAACCTGTATTAATTTTGGCAAACTTGTTTCTTTATCATGTTATTTTTTTAAAAGAATTTACAGTCAATTTTTTTTGAAACTAGCTTTAATTTCAATTTTGGAATTTTAGTTTGACAAATTAGTTCTGATTGGCAATATCGAGTATATAACTTATTGGCTCTAGGTATATGAGTAGTTATCGGCTAAGTCTACAAGTACCAACTTTTTTAGTAGCTTCGGTTTAAAATATATTGTATATTTATTACTTATGTCTACTTTCGAAAAAAAAACGTAAAAGCAGTGTGAGTAGTATTGGAAAATCAAAATATTATAGAAAATGTAATGGTGCTGTATAGAATTTTATTTCTTACCTTTTTTGAAGTAGTGCTTCGGCTGTTTGGCATAATAGTGTATTTTAGAAAAAACCACATCAAATGATTTCATTTCACAGTTCTTATCAAATTTGTTATATATTTTATTTACAAAACTTGATTAAGTAGCTTTCATTAATTATATATTTAGACATTCATCTTTGGGAACAGAACTTTTGAAATTTATGAAAGAATAGAAATTTATGCTTAAATTTATCATGATGCATAATATATATTCAAAAAACTTAAAATGGTTAAAGAACAATATAGATTAGAAAAGAATATCACTGTTTAGGGATATGCATTTTGCTAATGTAATAGAAAAGCTGCTTCCTTAGGCATATGTTCTCCAAAAAAAACATACCTGTTAAGCCTAGTTAGCCATACCAAGTTAACATGTTAAGTCTACTTGAAATCAATTAAAATAATAAAACATACTACAATTTCACTTTATCAATATAATCTAACATTAAAGCAGTTTATGTTTATACAGAATCTGATATGATTAAAATCCACAATTAAAGAGGATAGTTGACAACCTGTCTATTCAATTGCTTGAAATCATTGAAAGTAATATAATCTATACCTTGAAATTTTGTACAAAAGTTAGGACACATATCTAAACTCCGTTTATACTCAAATTTAGCAATTTTATATTAGCATTTATCCATTAATAATTTAATATCTATAAAACTAACACTTGTAATGAGTATTTAAAGTCTCAACCTTTAAAAGAATTTTTAGTTTGTACTATCAAGATCCAAAATTCAAAATCACTTATAACATCTCTTAGTATCAAATTTAGTTTAATATCCTTAGAAAGGCTCCCTAGCATAATCACTTTAAAAAATCCAGTGACTAATTAAAAACTTTTTGATTAGCCTTGTAATTTGATATAGTATTTTAAAAAACGTCCTGCAACATATCAAAGATTTTGTCCTGATACCTTCACCTTCACCTTCACCTTCACCTTCATCAAATGTGAGTATAAATAAGCACTTTATGTTTGAAAATATTAGAGTGTTTATGTTTTGTATCGTGCTATAATATAGAAACTAAGTACCCCATTTCCAGTTTGATCCATCTGAACATATGGGGATGTATTTTTGTGTTTAAGAATTTCACTAACAATTTTTCCACTTAAATAGCACTTGAGAAACGGAAAAAGTGATGAAGCTAAAAAACATCCTCATATAAATTACATTAGTAAAACCTTTCTTAATATAGTAATTTTTATTAAATTTAATAGAAATTCTGCCAATCTATAATACGTATTGTAATAAAATAATTTAAAGCTATTAAACATTTTTGCTTTTTAATAAAAAAAATATTTAAATATAAAAATAAAAATAAAAATAAAAATAAAAATAAAAATAAAAATAAAAATAAAAATAAAAATAAAAATAAAAATATAAAAATTTTAATTTAATTTAAATAAAAAATATTACTATATATTAAATATGTTAATCAAAGTTATTAACTAGTTTTTATATCTAGCACAGGATATTACATTAAAAGTTATTATATAATTAAAGAAGCGATTTTTACTTACAAAGCTTAAGGCAAGTTTGTTAAAACGAATATATTTTCAATATCTAGTGCAAAATATTTGCTAAACCGTGCTGAAACAACTCAAAACCTCCATTTCTCACTTTAATAACTGTAAAATTAAACAATTGAATTCAACCATTTGATTGGCTGTATTGAATTTTGTAGTGAAGTTAGCAAAAGATGCTATGATTTTAGTAGTTTCCTAAAAAAAGCAGCCCTTTTTAATTACTTTTATTAACAAATGAGCATTCAAAGTTGAGTGCTTTGATTTTTGGGGCAATTTATATTAGCACTGTACAAGATGTTAAAAATTGATTTAAGTTACAAACATTTGAGAAATCATTCAATTTGCAATTCTACATAGAAGTCAAGTTAAGCCTAAGGTGTATTCATTTCAGCTTTGACGTCTGTAGATGTTCCAATTAGCAAAAATACGGTGCTAGATAAATTGGTTACATGTTCTAATTTTTATAATGTAAACTAGTAAAAAATAGAAATATTCTAGACGATGGAAATTGGTCCATATGATTTATAACGTTAAATTTATATACATTAAATTGTGGCACCACGGTTCGCTAATGAAAAAGTAACTAAATCAAGCTCCTATTGCGGAATTCTATCCCTTTGAATTTTTAAAAATAATATAAAAATAAATCATCTAGCATAAACATATTATCTCATAAAAATAACATGTAATTTCTTAATTTTAAAAGATAAAGATAATATAAATAGTGCTACTAAAATAGTGTACTCTTTTGGTTACTCATGAAAATGAATCTTTGCTTTAGATTTGTATGATATTGTTCATTCGAGGAAGTATATTTTTAATAAGCTTCGGCTTAAAGCCTTAAGATCTTAAACTAAGTATTTGAATTTTAAAAATCCGGTATTCCAATTACTAGGTACTATTTAATATATTTCCAAAAATATAAAAGCGTAAAGATAGCAATATATATATATATAATACCAGATTTTTCATTATCTGTTTCGATATGGGGGTGTTTTTTTTGGTTTTATTACTTTTTCCATTTTTTAAGCGCTATTTGAGTGGAAAAACTGCTAGTAAAATTCTTAAACAAAAAAATACATCCCCATATGTTGATGCTACTATGCCACATTTAGGAATTTTACTTTGATCCAAAAGTTTCAAAGATTGCTATGACTGGAACCATCTTTAGTTTTGCTAAATGTTCAAAATAGCAATATGGAAAATTTTATATGGTTTACTTATACTATATGTATTTTATATACCTTTAATACAAGCTAGATATTGCCTCAAACAATATCTAGTTTTTTTTCCACACCAATATGGAGTTCAATATAAGATTTTATTATTGTAAGGGCTATAAGAAGTTTATTTCTATTTTTATTTATAAAGATGACTATTTTATAAATGATTGATGAAATATAGTTGTGTACTATGAGTCTGCTGAAAACGCATTGCTGTTTTAAATTTACTTGCATATCAAAACTTACAAACATATATAGACTAAGGGATAAAAAGCTTTAAATTATACTTTTAAGATGGTATGTTGACTTTTGATGAAAAATATGAAAATGAAACAGAACAAAATTTCATGCTGCTTGAAAACAGGTTTAATAATTCAAAGCACTATATATAAAAGTGCACTATATAAGAATATTGTGTATAGTTTGATTTAAAAGGTTATCTAATTTATCTAATTTTTCAACTAAAGATGAGTGGAGTTTCCAATGCAAGATATATAATGAAAGAAGTGTTTCCAAAGGTAGCCATAGTTTCTTTATCTTTGGCATGTGTGATTGTAGTAGTAATGATCGGATTAAGTAATTTAATCATACTGTTTAAATATAATATCTTATTTTAATTAATAGCAATTTATGATCGTAAGTTAGTGGATAGGGTGTCTCTTAGACTACAAACTGTCATCTCATGCTATGACATCTGGGCTCATACTTTTCCGTTATGGACTAGAGGAAACAACTACAGAGGCTCACCGCTATGCACCTTTATTGCTTATCAATCGTTAGCTTTTCCTTTATTTTATGCTTTTCTTAACGTAGCTATTGGAATTAACTTACAGCTAGTTTTTATACATGGCATTAATATAACTAAAAAAATCGAAACTGCGTATTGGATCGTATCTGTTTTACTCACACTTGTAATTACTATACCACCATTAGGTAGCATATACAAATACTTTATTTATAAAATTGTACTAATGAGACTTTTACACAGCTATTGGAGCCCTTGGGTATAGTAAATTTAATGCTTGCTATTTTGCAACGGATGATGAAAATTATTCTAGATTACTTGATTTTTATGCTAGCAATTTAGTAATAATTATCAGCATGGCTTATTTATTAGCCGTTGTAATTTTAGTATTGATAAAATTATTCCGAGGATCTAATTTAATAAAAGAGCATCAAGTAGCTATGGATGCTAGTAATTCAATTGAAATGACAAAAAACATTCGTTTGCTAACTTCAAGGATGTAATATTAAGTTCATTTTTTATTTGATATATATTAACATTTTATATTTAGCTTATTATACCCAGTAATCATGATTATTGTTAATCTTGGAAATGTATTAAGTCAATCAGCTTATGATCTCGCAAACTTTGAATCTTTAGACTTAAAAGCTTTTTCATTTATTACTGGTGGTTTACTAGGGACCCTTAACTTTATTGCTTTCTTTTGTGATCCAACTATACATCAAGCATTTAAGGTAATATACTTTAGAATTGGGAAGAAACAAAATGAATCAACTAAAACAGGTAATATAATATTAAGTGGCGAGATGAATCAACTAACATCTTATTTTTTTAGACTATAATGACGATGCCTTTGATTTAGACGATGTAAAAAATGACAAATTTAAAAAGGATCATGATAATATTTATCATGATGTAGAAGGGCGAAATCCTGTTCAATATTCAAAATTCATTAAAACTTTGTAATTCTGGTAATTTATAAGAGTTTTTAATCAACAAAAAACCCTCTTTAATTTATAATTTTTGTAACATGCAGTCCAATTCAGTGGAAAACATACTCCAGTGAAAATAAGAAATAGATGCCCTTGTATAAAGTTAAATAATATAACTTTTTTATATTTATGTAAACTTTAGGACTTTTTATACTAAACAAAAATACCTTTATATTTACATTTGGTACTTTAATTTCTAATACAACTTTATTATTTTTAGCCCAAATTTCAATTCTATTAGGATTACTGATTTTCTTTGTTATTCTTGGCCAACTACAATCAAAAGTTTTAACAGATTATAACTAAATTGTACATTAAGTATGTAAACATTATATGAGGATGTTTTTTTTGGCTTCATCACTTTTTCCGTTTCTCAAGTGCTATTTAAGTAGAAAATGTGAAAGTTGGTACTCAGTGGTAGGAGTTAAAAGCAGTTCTTGGTTGATTAACTTGCCTTGAGTCGAACGGTCTTACTTTATATAACTAAGATAGACTTAAATGAATAGGAATAATACGTAATAAGTTACGAACTATGTAAAACAAATAGAATAGAAAATACTACTGTAAAATCTACGTAAGACGTTTTCAGAAAGACTTAGTGGCTTTATTAATAGTACGATATCAGGGAGTAATTCAGTTAAAAAGCCTCGAGTTATCATATTGAAGAATCTCTTTTATACTCCAATAAGTATGGATATTAAAAGGAGATAATATTCTTTACAATATGAAGTTAGAAATTCTCGCAGCAAATCAAAATAAGGGACTCTGATTTGATTGTATTTGAACTTGAGAACACAGCAACTTAAGTGATTGTTACGTTATAATCAATCCGAGAGCTAAATAAAGCAATATTTCACAAAGCATTAGGTAAAATAGAAGATATTAATCAATTAATTTCAAAATTTGAGATTTTTATTTGTGAACATAATAGAGTTAATAACTCAACTGTCAATAATGGGAAAACACCCCCATATATAACTTTTAAAAAGTATAGAAGAAACAAAGATACAAAAATAATAATAATAATACAAGGTATTAAAAAGTATTTACATTTTGTTAAACATGATAATAAACTACATTACTATCCAGTATCTGATAGATAAAAAAAAAGCGATATAATTACAATTAAAGTTATAGAGTTTATAGAAAATACAAAAATTAAAAGATCAACCCCAGCTTATCTTGCAAAAATAACTGAAAATTTGGAAGTTTTAATATTTACTAAGCAAGTAAGTAGCTTATTAAATGATAGAAATCAATTACTAAATGTTGATGTTACTTAAATTATTAATAGCTAAGTTAATAAATAGTCAAAGAGCAAGTAGTTGTAATGATAAGTAAAAACTATTATTATATTGCTTGTATTATATAAGGATGGTTAATTACAGTTTTGGGACTAACCACTCCCTCCTATCCAGCTATTTATTAACTTAGTGATATATTAATAATGTAATTATAATATTGAAATTATTTATTTATTTATTTGGTAGCAAATCTGCAATGTTGGCTATAAAGCAGTCAATAATAAACATTTCTCAATGAGGTTTTACAGAAATATGCATTTATTTACATACTACAGCTTTGATTAATATCAATATATAAGTCATATTGGTAAAAGCCTTGCTAATCCGGGAATCTGTATTATATTTAATAGAAATTCGGTTAACTTATATAAATTATAATAAAATAATTTAAACCTGTCGGATACTTTTGCTTTTTAATTAAAATTAGACAAAAAAATGACTTTTTTGTTTTATATTTAATGTTTTGAAATTCATTAGTAATTCTTAGTTTTAAAAAAATAAATCATAATACCTCATCACATTCTTTTTAAAGTTAATAATGGTACAAATAGTAACTATCATAGATAAAAAATCATAAAAAGTGATGTAAAAATACTATTGCTTTAAACAGGATACTTTATTTCTGTAACTAATATTATTTAATCCAACATCAAGTAAAATAACTCCATATGGGGATGTATTTTTGTGTTTAAGAATTTTACTACCAATTCTTAAACACAAAAATACATCCCCATATATAAAATGAAGAGTGAATGAAAATAATTTATAGATTAAATTTATAAAAATTATGGAGCTATCTACTTTCCAACAATATTTAGCTCAATAATGTGTACCAAAAGCCCCTTACGTCTCTGCTTGTTTAGTATCTATTGATATTTTATTTATGATTGGAATGTGTAATCAATTAATTCTATTAGTCTAATTCATATTAATTTTTATCTTAGCTATCTATGACAGTAAATTAGTAAATCGAGTTTCCTTAAGATTACAAACCGCTTTAGCAGCTTATGATTTTTGGTTACATACCGGTTCATTATGGAAAACACCTTATGCTAATGGACCTAGTCCTCTTTGTGTTTTTTTTGGATGGAATATGGTAGCTACTACATTGTTTTATTCATTTATTAATGTGTCTATTGGGGTTAACTTGTAACTTATTTTTATTCATGATAAAAAAATTACAAAGAGAATTGAAATCGAGTACTGGTTGGTGCCAATATTACTTTCCCTTATTATTTCTATTCCACTATTAGGTAAGTTTATTACTGAAACAATATTGGTATAAATTAACAACAGTTTTTAAGCCTTAGGACGATTTGGATGGTATTCTTACGGTGGCTGTTATATGATTGCACCTGAAGGAGATGAGTATCAAATGAAAATGTTGGATTTACTTGGGGTCCAACTTTAGAGATCGATTTCACTTATTTATCTTATTGTTATTGTTATTGCTGTATTTTTAAGACTAAATCGACAAGTATCTATAACTGGACATAATAAATCCAGAATTGATCCTGAACTTTCATCAAAAGCTACAAAAGCGGTCAAGTTATTAGGCTATCGAATGTAACACTTTATTTAGTTGTATATTTTTTTTGAGCGATTAGTTAAGCTTTTAGTTTGTTATATCCAATAGGTATGTTAGTGGCTTATTCTGCTGGTATTATATCTCAAATTTATTATGATTTTGGTGAAGCTAGTGAAACTTTAGATGCATTAAGCTATATTACCTACCCACTGGGTGGTACTTTAAATTTTCTTGCTTTTTTTTGTGATCCAACAGTACATAAAGCAATTAAAACCGTTTATAATAGAATTAAAAATAGGAAAAGGAAAGCAGAGGAAGATAGTAGGATTTTCTTAAGTTCATTTATTTATAATAATTTTATATTCTTTTAGCTAATGAAATTGAATTAGAATTGTACGGGATCAGTTTGAATTTAGAAGATGGTACAAATAATCATAATAATAATAGTAATAACGGTAGTGATAACAACAATCAGCCACTTGTTAATATAATTCAACTCCTATAAGGTATTAGCTTTATACATTAAAATCTTCTATATTGTTTTTGCTTTATTATCTACTTCAAGAACTTCTTGATTATGGCTAACTTACAGTGTTTGGAAATTGTTTATAGCCATCATCATCTATTGAAATAAGCTGTTTACGATTTGAATTTCTTTAGTGAAATTATTAAACTTTTGAAAAACGTTGCTATAACGAACAGACAAGGTAAGAGAAAAGATAAATTGTTCATATCTGTCAACGTTAGGATAAAAAATATACCTTTCTTTAATCATTGATAGTATATACAGACTCTTTAATAAATAAACTCATATTTCAATATTGGAACTATGAGGGGATAGAAATTAGTCATAGCCTCTTACTTATATAGTAATGTAAAAAATAAAAAGTTCCATATCAATTTGATTCATTAATATTAAGCATGGAATTCGAATACCTTTTTCTTAAGTTATGGTGCTACTCCCTATTGAATTCTATATTAAGATTGAATGCCACATTTTTAAGTTCTTAATCTCGCCCTATTTATAATTGGATTATTTTTTTAATTTTTTAATCTATATTCCAGTTATGGGGGTGTTTTTTTGGGTTCATTATTTTTTCTATCTTTCAAGCGCTATTTGAGTGGAAAGATTAATAGTAAAATTCTTAAACACAAAAATACATCCCCTTATAGCCAATTTTGTTCTTATTTTGTATTTAGAATTATTAAATTTACTTTTAAATACGAACATTAGGTTAATTGACCGAGTTTTTATTAATTTTGGTATTTTTTCACTTTTTAGAAAAATATCATTACAGTAATATCTGTGGATAATTGCCATAAAAGTGAAATGAATTGCTACGCTTTTTTATTTTTAATACAAGGTCTATCCTGTTAGTCATACAGACATTATTAAAACTACAGCTCAAGCCAATAAAATTCCTCTTGCAGTTTTAAATAAAGTTAGATTTGGTATTTTGTTATTTTACCAATTTTTTACTCAGCTTTTTATTAAATAATTATTTTGAATAAATGATTGTTTTTCAATATGTTTGATGAATTTTAATAGACATTGCTATTAATTTGAGTATTTTATTTTTAAAAGTAAGAACAAAGCCTATAAAAATAATCATTTTTTCTAAAAAGAAAAAATCAAGCAGTAATACATCCTAATTTTATAAGTCGACATCATTGTTTAAATTATACTGCAAGAGGAATTTTTGCAATACTGCAGCAGAAATGAACTTAATATGCACAATTTTGTAATTATCGGCAGCAGCCCAGAGGCACCATTATATTGATTTGATTTAAGCGTGGGTTAAGCATTTTAATTTTGTATTCAGTAAATACAAAAATAGAAAATAAATATGGGTGTGAAAGTTGATACTTAGTGGTCGAAGTTAAAAGCTACTCTTGCTTAATTAACTTGCCTTGAGTCGAAGGGTCTTAGTTTATGTAACTAAGGTAGACTTAACTTAATAGAAATAGTATGTAGTAAGCTACGAATTATGTAAAACAAATACAATGGAAGATACTACTATAAAATCTATATCAGATGTTGTCAGAAAGACTTAGTGACTTTATTAATGATACGTTATCAGGGAGTAATCCAATTAAAAAGCCTCGAGTTATCATATTGAAGAATCTCTTTTATACACCAATAAGTATGGATATCAAAACGAGAGGATAATATTCTTTGCAATATGAAGTTAGAAATTCTCGCAGCAAATCAAAATAAGGGACTCTGAATTGATTGTATTTGAACTTGAGAATACAGCAACTTAAGTGATTGTTGTGTTATAATCAATTCGAGAGCTAATAAAACAATATTTCACAATGGGGATGTTTTTTTGGTTTCATCACTTTTTCCATTTTTTAAGTGTTGTTTGAGTGGAAGGATTATTAGTAAGATTCTCAAACAAAAAAATACATTCCCATATCTTATTTCAGTTTAACAAATATGAAATTGTAAATACCCAAATCTATGTTTAAATAAAATCGATAATAAAACTTAAAATAAGGTTTAATTATAATGAAATTTTAGTAAAATATTATCATTTAATTTGATTTTGTAAAAAGCCCAATGTTATCTTTATAATCTAATTTAAATACTTGTATAATGTTTTATAACATTTTTTTAGTTTGTTATATTTAATAATTGTAATCATTGATGATTTTGGCGTGGTATTAAATCAATAGATTTATGAAATTTTTAACATTAGTCCTTTAAATTTTTTTTTTAAATTTATAATTAGTTTATTGAATATTATTAATTTATTGGTTTATTTTATAATTTAATTGTGCATCAAATACTTAAAATGATATATTGAGAGTTGTGATAGATAGAAATAAGACAGTTAAACAAACAAATAATAAAAGTTCTTTGAATAATTTGATACATTAATTGATTTTATATCATTTCCTAAAAACAACTGACTTTATCTATATTTCAAGTTAGTTTTTTTCTATAGATAGTTTCCTTAGAGTAAATATTACAAATTTTAAATATTTCATCGGATTATGACTTTTAATTTCATGACTATTATTATCATATTCCTTTTTATTCTTATCACTTTCTACATTATTTAAACTAAAAGAATCATTATTATAATCTATTAATAAATAACTAATAATTTATTTCATCCGATATTATTTGATACTATTTGTTTCTTTATAACTCTCAAATATACAGTTTTCAGAACTTGATGTACAGTTGGATCGCAAAAGAAAGCAGTAGAATTTAATGTGCCTAATAATCCACCCGTAATAAAAGGAAAAGCTTTTAATTCATAAGAACTATAGTCTACAAGATCATAAGTGGATTGACTTAATACATTTCCAAAGTTAGTAACAATCATAGTTATTGGATACAATAAACTAGAGTTTAAGATATCAGAAAGATATAATTACATAAATAAACGTCATCTTACATCTTCGAAGCTAATAAGCGAAAGTTTTTTGCCATCTCAGTTGGTCTACTAGCATCTATAACTACTTGATGCTCTTTTATTAAATTAAGTCCTCGGAATAATTCTATCAATACTAAAATTACAACAACTAATAAATAAACCATGCTGCTAATTATTACTAAATTGTTAGCATAGAAATTCAATAATCCAGAATAATTTTCATCATCCGTTGCAAAATAGCAAGCATTAAGTTCACTATATCTAAGGACCCCAATAGCTGTATAAAAGCTTGGTTAGCCTAATTTATAAATAAAGTATTTACATATGTTACCTAATGGTAGTATAGTAACTAAAAGTGTAAATAAAATAGAACCAATTCAATATACAGCTTCAGTCTTTTGAGTTATATTAATGTCATGTATGAAGACCATCTATAAGTTGATTCCAATAGCTACGTTAAGAAACAAATAAAATAAAGGAGAAGCTAATGATTGATAGGCAATAAAGGTACATAATGGTGAAACTTTATTATTATTTGTTCTTGTCCATAGTGGAAAAGTATGAGCCCAGGTACCATAGAATGAAATAACCGTTTGTAACCTAAGAGTGGCTCTATCTATCAATTTACGATCTTATATTGCTATTGGTTAAATTTAAAAAGTTATATTTGAATAATACGATTTAATTGCTTAATGCAACCGTTACTACTATGACTACACATTCCAAAGATAAAGAAAATATGGCTACCTTTGGAAACACTTCTTTCATTATATATTTTGTATTGACCTTGGTATCCATTTTCATTTAAGAAATAAAAAAATGAATTAGGTTGATATGTTTAAGATTCCTTTCAAATTCAGTACTTACTCTCATTTTACCTGTTTTTAATTAAATCATAATTATTTGTTCCATATTCTATTACTATTTTTTTAAATTTATAAATGAAAAGTCACTTTGATCTATGATTAGATGTAGATATCCCTTTTATGTTTTCAAATAACAATATGCAAGTAGTAGAACATCAATTTGATCTTTATAGGATTAAAGCATGCATTCCTATTCTTACAAATGGTTTAATAAATTAACTCTATTTTGCTATGGGCAAATTTAAAAGCTTGGTTGAAAAAATAAATTTCCCAATTATACTTTTTTGTTCATTTAACATTTGGCGTAAAATTTTTAAAAAAATATTAAGTAAAACTGGGCAAAAAAACGTTCTAATGTAGTTATTTTAAAATTAAGCAAGAGCAAAAAAAATTATAGTCTTGATGCTTAAACTTGCAGTTTTGCTAAAAATCAGAATTGAACAAAACTTTAATTGAGTTTTTAAACTAACCCATATGTTAAATAATATAAATTGACAGTAAAGAGTTTATTAAGAATGCAACTAGTTTTTTAATAAATTTAAACAAGCTTTAGGGCTGTGAAATATTGCTTTATTTAACTCTCGGATTAATTATAATATAATAATCATTGAACTTGTTTACAAAACTAGTTGTAGTCTTGTAATCAATTTGACTGTGATCCATGTGGTATAATCAATCCAGAGTTCCTTGTTTTGATTTGTTGTGAGGATTTCTAACTTCATATTGCAAAGAGTATAAAAGAGATTCTTCAACATGATAACTCGAGGCTTTTTAATTGAATTACTCCCTGATATCGTACTATTAATAAAGCCACTAAGTCTTTCTGACAATACCTTACGTAGATTTTACAGTAGTATTGTCTATTCTATTTGTTTTACATAGTTCGTAGCTTATTACGTATTATTCCTGTTCATTTAAGTCTATCTTAGTTACATAAACTAAGACCGTTCGACTCAAGGCAAATTAATCAAGCAAGAACTGTTTTTAACTCCTACCACTGAGTACCAACTTCCACAGGGTCAAATGAAAGATAAAGAGCTATTATGTATAAAGGCTCAAGGATTAAAAAAGAAAACGATAATATATTTTTAGCTGTATAAAAAGGTCAAATCAATCTTTAATTAAAATTAATCATGTCAAAATAGAAAAAGATTAAAAAAAAGATAATTTAAAGCCTTGTATTAGATGGTATTGAATGCTATATATATATATGCTCTAAAGGCTATTTGCTACAGACAAAATCAGTGGGCTAGAGTTATAGCTATATTAATCAAAAGAGTAGAGTTAAAAAAATAATTAAAAAATGATAAGAATTCGGTATTAACTTATCCATCTACTCCATTATCCTTCCATCAATCATCTTGCCCATTGCCTCACCCCCCTCAAAGTTGATATTTGATTTCTTGGCCGCATCACCTATCTCGTTCCTCCTTGAGTGTAAACTGCTAATCTAATAAAGTCCAAACTTACTTTGACGCCGATAGCTTCCTCTTAAAATTTGTTTTATAAATCTCCAAAAAGATTGGAATTGCTATAATAAAATCAAAATTTAAAAGCTTATAATACATGTTTATTTAAAAAGCTTAATTAATAAAATAAATTTAAAAAAAGTAAAAGCACTTAAGCATCTATAAAGCATGTATTTTTTTATATACTTATCAACATATTTATTATTATTATTACTAGGATCTTTTATTTTAAATCTTCTCAAAACTTTTTAATATTTTATATATGGGGATGTTTTTTTTGGCTTCATCACTTTTTCCATTTTTTAAGCGCTATTTGAGCGGAAAAATTGTTAGTAAAATTCTTGAACACAAAAATACACCCCCATATATTAACTTTAATTTTTAATTTTTAATTTTTGAATGTACTATTACTTAATTAAATATTTTTTGTTATGTTTATGATTACTACATTGTAATAATATTTTGATACTATGTCGTTCTTTAAAATTCAAAAATAGTGGATAGTTATAACAAATACATGTTAATAAAATTAGCTTAATAAACTCTAATTTTATTGCTAATTAATAACTTGGTTTTTCACTTATTATTCTTTTTGAAACTTCAAATTGAAATAAAATTTAAATTGTTTTTAAATTTTATTAAATTGTTTAGTTAAACTTATTTTTTAGACATTTAAATGAAATTATTGGATGAATTGATCTGTGACTCCTGTGGTTGATAATCACTAACTAAGCCATTAACTGACTTTTACAAAATTAAAAAATCCAAATTTCCTGATTTTTTTTTCGTCATATGCATATATGCGCGTTATAAGCAGTATGTATGAAAATTTAATACTAAATATGAAAGGAATTCTATTTTTAGAAATAAAAAGCGAATCAAAATCAAAAATTACTATTTTAATTAACATAAACTTGAAGTAGAAAAGTGTGAAAAACGGAATAATTGCCCAATTACTAGCGACTATTAAGAAAGTTGGTAGTAACTAGGCAAATATTCCATGTTCTAACAGCTTTCCACTTCGACAAATCCAATTAGTTTTTAAAGTAAACAAAACTTTTAGACAAAAAAAATTAGTCACTGGATGCAATATAATTTTTTTGTGTAGAAAAGCAGCAATTATTTGCCTGTAAAATATGTTGACGTTATAATTTTATTTCTTTACTAGATGGACTTGCTTAAAATTTCAGATTATTTTAAAAGCTACATTATATTATTCTAACACTCATGACGTAGCTAGTTAAGTTTTTCAATATCTTAAATACCTACTTGGTATCTTAAATACCTACTTGATTACTTTAGCACGAAAAAAAGCCCTTTGTTTTCTTAATATCTATGCTTAATTTGTTTTATTTACAATAAGTTAAAATCGGAAAAATGTTGAGCCTTAGTTGGAAGTTAGTTCATATAATGATTGCCAGAAAAGATACCGAAGGAGAAACTAGTTGAGTGAAAAAGGATATGAGGACAAGGATAAAAAACATGAAGATAATATAATTTAAAGACCAGTGCTCACTATGCCAGTTTCTTATCTTTACAGATGCTAAGATTTTCTAGTTTTGAATAGTCGTGTATAATACTAATAGCAGCTTCAGGTAAACTATTTTGAATAAGTTGAGTTACATGATTTCAGCTAGATTTGGGATAAAATTTAATGGTAGTTTCGGGTTTAATAATTGAGGTATAGCAAGCATAATAGCTGAAATGCTCAAGAGCATTTAAATCAGATGGTTGATGGTCCAAAATTAGGATTTACATATGCATTTCTCCCTTAACTGTTCTTCTCGATTTCATATTCTTATACATGTTCTAATTTTTACAATTTTTAAAAAAAAATACCAGTCTTTTTTAAGATCCTCAATGCCTTGTTTTCACTAATCCTATTCTAATTCTTAATAAAAAAACATGGTAAGATTAGCTTATTATTGTTTTTGTTAATTAGCCATGTTTAAAAATAAAAGTTAATTTAATTTTTATTCTAACTCTTTTTTATACACTTTCTATTGTTTTTTAATACAACCATAGGGTGGATTTATTTTTCGTTTTGAATAAGAAACAATTTAAAACCCCCGTGTTTTTTTAGAAAGCGACCTGATATATTAACTCATCCAGCAATACTAGACAAAATAAAAAGAGAATAAAAATGGAACAGGTTTTAAAAAGTTAAAAATAACTGAGACTAGCATTAGCCATATTTAGCTTAATAGCTCTATTAAAAAAGCAGTGTTTCTAAATCGAGCAAAAAAAAAAACTGTTTAGAATATCTGATCTCATTCATATCTAGTTTTTTTCTTAATAGGTTTTAAGTTTATTAAAAATTTAACAGGATTTGTTTACCCTTCCTTCCGCCTTTTGATTTTTAGTAACTAATCCGATATTAACTCCTTGTATGACATATATTTATAAAAAATGGAGGTAAAAATGAATTGCTATTAATAAATTTTTTATTTATTTACATTAAATGTAGATAGAGAGAGGATGTGACTAGGTCACTTTAAATAAAGAAAAAAAATCAACCAAACAAGCAAAAATAAATAGAGTTCCAACCGAAAATTTAAGCCTTTCTGCACTTTTTAGTCATACAGTGTCTACGCCATAGATCCTTACGATAGAATCTCTTATCACATGAAGTACATTGGAATTTCCTAACTCCAGAGTGTATTTTCTTATGACGGGTAAGATCGTGATTTCTTAAAAAGGCACGATCGCATTGATCACAAGCGTATGGTTTACTGCTATCTTTAATAAATTTGACTGTATTTTTGTTTGAAGTGGATTGATTTTGTTGATGATTTAATAATATATTATTATTAGTTAGTAGGGATTCTTCAATCATAGTTAAAGGGGATAAAGATCTATTTGAAGTACTACTAAAATCAACATTTGCATTGGAGTTACAGTGTATATTAAAGGTGACGGAATTAGAGTTGGAGTTATTATGATTTATGGTATTGTTATATTGGTTCATATAGGTCATGTTATCAAAAACTAAATCATTAAATAATAAATCGTTATTATTTTGCTGTTGATTAGGACTATAAGTTAAATAATTTAAATTGTTATCTTCAGAGTTAAAAGGATTGAAAGTAGCCATGTTCGATGCTTCTTGTGGACTATACATAAGATAAGATAAATTGCTTGGAGATGAGTTATAGTTTGAAAATGGGATATTATAAGCCGAATTATCATTGGCATATTGGGGTTGAGTTTCTATTTCTATTGGATTACAAGGATAGTTATTATATTGAAGCTCATATTCCCATTCTATGTAATCTTTATTTTGTAATGGGTAACTTTCGTAAGTAGATAATTCCAACATGTTATTCATCTTTGTATAGAGTGAAATATAATAATAAATAAGTTCTAAGTTTTAAAATGTTGATAAGATTTAAATAAATCTATTTTTTAGTATTTGATTTTGATTCTTCATCTTGACTTTTTATACCTCTCTTTTAATAATCTTCAACTTTCTTTATTTATTCATTTTGTTATGCATGTCTGTCTTATAAAGCGAATAGATTCAACGTCAATTTTGATATGGACTAATTCGCATAAATTTTTAATGAACATGGTTTGTTATTAAATTAAATGATTAAATTTTTATTTTGCCTATTTTTAGTAGAAAGTGAGACCAATTTAAAACTTAACTTGAATAGATTTTTTCATTTTCATTTCTATTATTTCTATTATTTTCATTTTTATACATCAGGTTTAATAAATACATGTAATCAAAGCTCTTCGCCATTGAAGTATATTACTCAACTATAGTTTTAGTCTACTATTTAGTTGGTTACGAATTATTACTCAAATGAAGTAATTTACTTAATATAGGAAGTTGTCTAGTAAAATTCAATTTCACTTTGCTGATCATTAAGTGCATTTTTTGCAAAAAGTACCTCAGTTTGTTATTTTATTATTTGCTACAATTCGAATACTTTTGTTTAATTAGTTTCACTCATTATTAACTAATTATATTACTACTATCAAATAGTTAATTTTATTAGGAATTCACTCGATTGTTATTATTGTTGTTGTTATTGTTACTGTTACTGTTACTATTAAAGTTATTAGCTGATCAGTAATTATTATTGATTTAATTCTTTATTCACTTATATTTTTAATAATAAATTAATACTAAACCAAATAGGACCAGACCAAATTTTTGATATTAATATTAAACTAATAACTATAATACACTAAAATATATATAGACACCCATATCCTGTATTTATTTGTTTTTATCATGGTTGTTTCTCGGTACCATTATGGGAATTATTGATCTGTTTTTTTTATTAATAAGATAACATACAAACCATTAAACATTTAAATTTAAAGAATAGGTGTAAACAATGTACGATTAAGGTTAAACCAAATAAATGATTTGGAAAGAAAGAATAAGTTTATTTAATCGTTTCATCTAACATCCAATAACTTATCCTGATTTTTAACAGTATTAATCCATACATGTTAGTATCAAATACCACTGTAGTTATTTTTATCTTACAAGTTTCACTATAATATATTATTATTTTATTCAAATATAGCTGAGCTTATAATTACATATTATTTTGCTTAAATGACTCTAATTTTATCAATTGACATTGATTATGAGGTAGTTTTATGGATTATTAATCCTTTCATGGAGATTTGTAAGATATTATTGATATCATTGTAGTAATACTATAGCAATTAATATACCAGTAAACTTATTGTTAAGATTTAGCAATTAGTAACTAATAGACTTATTAGTAAGTTGCTAAGAGCAAGGCTTTGAATAAAAAAACTTGGTTCGTTTGTTCAATGTCCATGAAATCTGTACTTTAACTTAATATCTTTAATAGATATTTCAGATTATGGCTTAAGAACTTTAAAAAAATTTCAGATTACTAAATAAAGCTTTTAAACTTAAATTTAAATATTTAAAAATATTTTCGGTTTTAAAAAAATTAACTGTTAATTACTAAACTCATTTTAATGATATTTTCAGACCCAAAAAGTGGATGATTTATATTCCCCTTTTTTTTGAAAATATAGTATTTTCTATATTTAGTTGTTATTTTAATAATAGAATAATCTCATGTTTAACTTAAAGTTGTTTAGGAACCATCAGATTTTAAATAACGGAATAAAAGGGTCTTCTTGAGAGATCGAATTTTCCGCCCCTACAGTCTAATCTTTATTCAATAGCAAGCTATTATTTTATGATATTAAAATAATTTAAATACACATGTGTTTTGATTAGCTCTTATTCCCTTCAAAGTTTTTATAAAAAGGGATTCTAGCCAATGAAATTCCAATTTATTATTTTGGATTCAAATTAATGTAAATTTTTTGTGCTCAATTTCCGTTGATTTGATTAGAAAATATCGATAAGCTTAAAGTGCAATTAAAATGCATAATGGCAAATAGTAGCAATGTGCTTAAACTTGATCTTGGAAATCTGTAATTCGTTTATACTCCAAAGATATGAAAAATAATGAATATAAAGCTATCTTTTAGTGAGTCTCCGATTGGAAAGAGGGTCTATTTTTAGTAGCATTTTGTCTATTTAAAGTCAAAATTCGAATCTTTTAATGTCTTTAAAACCTATTTTTATTGTCAAAGCTCATGTGCTGTTATAGTTGAGTGAAACTCAGGGGGTGGTCTAGTAAAAATCTTAATTTTAGTCTTTTATAACTAAAGTTTCAAACCTTAGCTAATTTACTTTTGAAAAAAACTTGAATAAAAGTATTTTTGGTTTCATCTTGGCTTTAAAACGATAAAAACCGATTTTTATTAAAATGGTAGCAATTCGCCTTTTGTTTTGCTATTTCATTGATTATTGCTACATTAATTCATTATTTAATACTCACATTCATACCATACTCATACTCTAGATTCTTTAAAAGAATATGCTTGCGTTTTAGTACCACTACTTTTAATAAATCAATGATAGCTAAGCAGCATGTTGAATGATATGAATAGCAAAACAAATTATTTATTATACAAAATAACACTTATATTTTTATTTTAGTTTTCATATTCCTCTGCTAATTATATTATAGCTACTATCTTGATGTGATATAACAACTTTTTATTAGCAGTAGAGTTATAGCTGTTAGTATAAATTAGGCAATTTAATAAATTATGCAAAATCAACATGTTTCTAAATACTGAAACATTAAAAATTGAGAAATAATTTTTACCAGTGATGTCAATTTTAACTATAATTTCTCACTTATGTGTATTTGTTTTTACTTTAAACTATAATTCAGATAGACACATCAGTACAAGTTAGTAATTGCTCATTATAAAAAACATTTAAACAACCAATGTAATGAAAGCAGTTCAACTTATATATAACAGTTCAACTATATGAAAGTGCTACTATTAGAAGAGTTGAAATGCTATTCCAAAAAACTCTTTTATAGTTTAAAATTATTCTTATTTAATATTTATTCTAGTTGGGGTTTCATTTTATATTGGACATAATCAGCTATAAAACAGCGGTAAATTGAAAAGCTTAAATATGTAAATAATTACTTACGCATTTTATGATTGTAAACTAGTTCATTGTTTAGATAATATGGATAAACAAATAAGGGGCAATTCAAACCTAGGTTCAACTTTTTGCCGGTTTTGACCTTTTGCTGAAGCTGTAAATAAGCAAAAAAGAATGATTTTCATACCATTTTTGCATTGATTTACAACTTTCTCAAAATCAAAGTTGGAGAAAAGTCGCATCTTGTTTAAAACTAACCCATGCAATGCTTTTCAGCTTATTATCAACTTTACTCCCTTCTAATAACGCTCAAATTTGAGTTTATTATATTATTGATTATATTAAGTACAAACTGTAGTACTATTTTATAAAAATTACTATTGCTTTTGAGTGATAATTAGCTAAATCCAAGTTTATTTCAAATTTTCTAAATTGAGTGAGCTAAAATTTACATGGTACTTAGCTATTACATATGGGGATGTATTTTTGTGTTTAAAAATTTTATAACAATTTTTCCGCTTAAATAGTGCTTAAAAGATATAAAAAGTGATGAAGCCAAAAAAAACACCCCCATATAATATATAATGGTATATTAAGGAGACGAAAGTTAGCTTGGCTATTTATTTGTGAAAACTAACTAGATTTGTTTGGTTACTTTAAATGATATTTCCCTGTCTCTCCTCATAATTTTATAAACTCAATTTTAGTCTTTTTGCCTACCACATAATCCAAAAAAAACAATGAACTGCTTTAAATATACAGACTATTTTAATAGTAATTTACTACAATTAGACCCTTGTTTGTGTGTTTCTTTTTTTAGGCGGATTCAACGCCGTAAAAGTGTAGGAATGCAACAGTAGTAAACTATTTAGCAAAATGTTTTATTTGTAGTCAGTAATGTCTTGTAAAATATAGTTTCTGCTGCAACCAATAATGACCTATTTTTTTGTAAATAAAGAAAAGACATACGAAAGGCCTAACACAAAATAGTTACAGCTGTTGTAGCTTAAGTAACCGCTCATCTAAGAGAAAAAATTATACTATATTTATTAAAAGATAAAAATCAATTATACAAGTAATTTGGATATTAAAATTACCATTAAAAAAAAGTCACAAAAGAGCTGTGGTAGCTATAATGTGGCTTTTGTTAAAGCGATAACTAAGCCAAATGGCCAGCGTCAAGAAATGAAAGTGGCGTTTATAAATTTAATTTCTAAAATTAAAATAGTAAATTATTCAGTTGAAATTATGTTATCGCTTTTAAGTATCGGAAATATAAGTATAATAATATTATAAATAATGATACTTATAGAATTAATGTTGTTTATTTTTAAAAAATTAATTAAATGAAACTAATAAATCAAGGAATAATATTTTACATTGCAATAATACTATCAATTGTTATATCAATGAATTATGACAATTATAGTTTACTTCGAATTTATTATAATAATCAATTAAAATCATTTACTACCTCACATCAATTCTTTAATTATTTAATCAGCTTTATTGAAAATAACAATGATAGCGATAGAAGTTTCAATGGCACTACTGCTGATAATAATCAACATCGATGGAAAGAAATATATGACGAGCAAATGGACGTAATAATAAAACAAGAGGAGCAAAGCAGACTCATGGAATATATAAAAGATAAAGATATAGAGTATAAAGTAATTATTTCAAATTTAGGCAAAACAATAGAAGATCAACAAAATCAACAAGCTCAATTAAAAAAGAATTTTATTATGACTAATAGAAATAAAAATAAAAATAAAAATAAAAATACTACGTTACCATTAAAAGAGCAGCCATTTTTTAATATGTATTCAAACTATGATACTATATACACTTATTTTCAAAATTATAAATCATTAACCATTGGCCATTCGTATTTGAATTTACCTATTAAAGTTTTTTATAACCAGGCTATGGATAACAGTAAACCTATTATTTTAATTCAAGGAGGAATTCATGCTAGAGGTAATTTAATCTATTAGTTTTTTTCTTTATACTAATAATTGATAGAATGGATAAGTGTTGTAAGTACAATGTTTATAGTGATAAAATAGTTTAATATTTAATACAATAGGCGGTAGTAACATATTTAATGAAAAACATCTTTTCACCTAAAGAATCTGAATATACAGAGCAAATTGAATTGATCAATCAGAAATTCAATATTGTATTCTTACCTATTCTAAATATCGATGGGTACGATTATAGTTTCAAAAAAGATAGATTATGGAGAAAGAATAGGCAGACTATCAATGGGAGGAATAAGAAGAAGGATAGAAACTGTGTTGGTATTGTAAGCAGTCTAAATAGTATTTATTAATCAGTATTGGAACTAATTGTTTATCTTAACAGGATTTAAATAGAAATTGGGTAAAGCAAAAAATAACTAGTAAAATAATGGCACATTTAATAATACTTTAATAGTCTTTTCATTGGGATACCAAAAACAACAAAGAACCATGTCAAGAATCGTATAATGGTAATTCATCCTTCGAAGCCGTTGAACTTCAACATTTAAAGCAGTTTTTATTAAACCAAACGAATATAATAAGTTATATTGATTTTCATGCTTACGGCCAATTATTTATGTATCCCTATGGATACACATGTGATGTGAAAGTGAGTCCATTTACTTTGAATAAAAATGAATTAAAGTTTGTATTACTTTTATTAGAACAATACCAGAGTGAATAATTTACATCAAGTTGGGTTAGCTTCAATCGATAAGATTCGACAAGTCCATCATCGAAAGTATAAATTAGGCTCGGTTTGTAATACGATTTATAAGGCGGCAGGTGGTGGGGTTGATTGGTAATTATATTTGTTATTTGGACTAATTTAGTAGATAAACTTTAATTAGGGCATTTCATGAAGCCAATATTAAATATCCATATGCAATCGAATTACGCGGTAATCATGAAGAAGATTATGGATTTTTATTACCTAGTCAACAAATTATACCTACAGCTGAAGAAACCTTGCTCGGTTTGATTGAGGGGTTCAAAAAAATGTGTCAGCTTGAAGAACTATAATTTTAGTTCTATTTGGATACATTTACTTTTGAAATTATACTTAAGAATAATATAGTTAAATGTAAAATTATGCTGCAATGAGGTATCTATTTATTGGCTATAAATAGTAATACCAAACGATCATAAATGGCGAGATAGTTGGACGATCACCTCTATATTAAGCAACTTACTTAAAAACTATTAAATTTTGATTATCTTTTTGAAATTAGTAATGTTTTAGCTTAATTTAAAACTTATAGTTTTAACTTATGTTGGAATTGTTAGTTCACTTTTATTATTAAAATATAGTTTTATATCATAGATAATTTTAACATTATTCTTTGCTTCTTTTCTATATTTGATGAAGATAAATTTAAAAATGATGTATTTTTAAAGCCAATGTTCAATAATAAGTTTTAAATAATAGTGTAATTCAAAAGCTAGGAAAAACTCAAGTTTGATTTACAGACTCGCAGTTATTAAAAAAGAAAAAATTACTGCTTTCTAACTTTTCATTGTGATTTTTCACCAAATTAATGTAATAGTTTATATGGGGATGTATTTTTTTGTTTAAGAATTTTACTAGCAGTTTTTCCACTTAAATAGCGCTTAAAAATGGAAAAGTAATGAAGCCAAAAAAAAATAGTGGAAAGCTTTGTGACAGAAAGGGTCATAACCTCTCTCATTAAGAAATTCCATTTTTTAAATCGATACAAAACATCAATGTGTTTTATTTCTGGAAGAAGTTTAAGGTATAAAGATTAGACAAAATTAAGGAGAAAGGAAGGAAAGTGATATTGGGTTGAATTGTGGTATTTATTCTAAACCACAATTTTTATATTCCAACGTTTTATTTAATTTATGCCGTGTAACGTTAGAAATTATTGAATATTAAAACAAAAAATTATTGGAAAATATAGAAAGTCAATTTTAAAAAAAATAAATGGCTAACTGAATGGTATCTAAGACAAATAAATATTTATTAAATAAATTTACTTTTATTTATTTTATACAAATGATTATTTCAAACAAATAACTCATTATGGTTTCAATTTTAATTAGAATTATTCAAATTTGCAATAAATGATAGAGTATGCCACTTTGAATTTAAAAAACTTATAAATTTCCTTTTTAAAATATTAAATATTAAAAAATAAAAATTACTTTGTTTTATGAAGCGTATATAAAATTGTATTAAAAATCATTTACTATTTGGTTCTTGTTAAAAATATGCTTTTTTAATTATATAGATTCCTTTTTACAATTTAAGTGTAATAAATTTTACAATCTAAAGGCTTATTATTAATAAGAATATTTCAAATTATAGTAATTTGACAAAATTGTTCAATATGGGGATGTACTTCTTTGTTTAAGAATTTTACTAACAATTTTTCCGCAAATAGCGCTTAAAAAACGGAAAAAATAATGAAGCCAAAAAAAACACCCCCATATCATTAAATTTAAAGGACATTTAAAGGTACCTCACAATATAAAAAAGAATATGATCGAACTGAGCTTTTTCGTTGTAGGGATTTTTTTGTAATTTGATAAGTTAAAGAGATAGACGTTTCATTACTGCTCCTGAAATAAGTGACTCTATTCAAGCGTAAAGAGGATCTTTTTATCATTACATCCAAATTTTCCAATGGGTTGTTAGTTTGTTATTCCTTCGAGAATTACAAAACACTTTCATTTATATAGGGATGTATTTTTTGTTTAAGAATTTTACTGACAATCTTTCCACTCAAATAGTGCTTAAAAAATAGAAAAAATAATAAAACCAAAAAAACATCCCCATATGATAGCTTTTTTCTTAAATTTTATTATACTTAATTTGAGGATGTTTTTTTTGGTTTCATTATTTTTTCCATTTTTTAAGCACTATTTGAGTGGAAAAACTGCTAGTGAAATTCTTAAACAAAAAAATACATCCCCATATATTGCATTTCACAACTTTAAACTTTAATTTCATCTCTAGATTATTTGATAAGAATGATTTTATTTGACTAAGCTATAAATTAAACTTTAGAAATAAAATTTGTAAAATCAAAAATCAAGTTTATGGTTAACCAATACTTATCGATTTTGGGATCGTATGGCATATTTGGTATAATCACTGCCAACAATTCCAAAGCCCAGGATTTAAGTCTCAATCAAGTCAGGAAATCGGGGTCTCAAAAAAGCTGCTAAAATCGTCATGTAACCGTCAAAATCTTAAGTAAAGGATGTCTCTAAAAGCTTATATTCTATGCAATTTATCGCAATCAAATCTGTCGATTCGGAAATCAAGGATCTATAAAAACTGTGTTTATCGGATGAAAAAAGATCTAACTTAGTTACACCTAAATTGAAAACCCTACAGTATTTAAAAAAATATCACGGGGTGGTTTTTTGTAAAAGTTTTTAATCAGTTTAGGAAAATTACTATGTTTATAAAGTTTTTTTTATAGATTTTTATACTTTAAAAAAGAAATACGTATAACAGTTTATTTTTATAATATTCATTTTATTATACTGTAAAATGAATAATATTCACATTACTAATACTAACTATAAATCCGATCCGAGTAAAACTTTTAATCTGTGATTTTTATCTTATGCAGAAAACTAGCAACCAGAGAAAAGCTGCAAATAAGTTTTGAAAAATGTAGTAGAATATAATAAAATAACACCAAGGCTCTAATAAGTCAAATACTTGTTTGACTATACATTTGAGTATTCACAGTCGATAATCAACTTAAAGCAAATAAATTAAAATTGTAAATTTAATTATCTTATTCAATCAGATATAATATAAAATGATATTTCACTAAAACTTACCCGTAATTTTAGCTATCCTTTATATGCCATAAGATTATAGTATATCTATTAATAAAGGGATAGAGCGGAAGATGAAAAGAAAGTAAAGCTAAAGCAGTTAAAAAACGTCTTAACCAGTTAATATGGCCAATAGAATTTTCATGTGTTATTATTTAAAGGCTGTATTTATAAATCCTTTGAAGGGAAATCAAATAAACCATATAGATTTTATCATTGCCTTTAAAATTGAGTGTCTATAAAGGAAACATTTCAATATAATAACCACGTTATTATTTTAGGTTGCATTAAGTGTATGAAATAGTAAATTTAAACTTAAATAAAAATCTATTACTTTATTTTCTATAAAGAATTAATAAGCCGTACTTTTTTAATCACTTTCCATTTGGTTATCATTAGTAGATAAAATGAGTTCTTTATCACTATCTGAAAATATACAAATACCTTGTTGTAAAGAATCAATTAAAATTTGTAATTTAGAATTAGTAAAATCTTCCTCCTGTTGATTGTTTAACAAATGTTAGTATAAAAATCAATATACAAAATAATTTACCTCTCTGAGTTTATCCAAATCATCTCCAAAACTAGACGTTACCTGATCCATATAATAACTATGGAACATTGTCTTTAACTTTTCTTTTTCTTTTTCTTTGGCTTGTTCAATGTTTATCGCTTCCTATTAATTGATGGTTAAATGATACATTAACTTACAACTTAAATAATAGCTACCAAAAAAGTTTTATCGCCTTCTAATGAAAACATGGAACGTTGTAACTTAATATTTGCTAAACTTATAGGTTGCCACATTTTATTCATGATTGCTTCACCGCTATAATCACTGCCTACATTTTTAATCGCATCCTTAACTTATTAGACCATATGAAATAAAAGTTAAAAACAAGGACTTACTTCAATTACTTGTTCGTTAATCAAGTTGGCTGAGGTTTTATAATCAGGACAAACTTTGTATAAAGTTTCCAACACTTTATTAAATAAATGTATTGTCTTTTTCTCCAAGTTATTTATTCTTTCGTTTGCTTTAGTATTAGTCTGGGCTTAAAGTTATGCTATTAGTTAATTAATTCATTAGAATTTAGGTCTACCTTTTTTTATTAAATTTAATTTGCTTTTGAGGGCATTTGAATAATTTTCATTAAATATTATTTCTTCTATCTCAAGTAACTTTTCTTTTAACTTTTCTAAATAACGTTATATGTGAATCATAATTAATTAAATTAAAAGTACCATTTATTTGAGCCTTAATATCCTCTTTCTCTGGACTGTCCATAATTGACTCATCTGAAGATGCCATGTCTTCTTCCTCCATTGCCTCGTTATCATCTGCTTCAAAATCATCTCTAATATCATCTTCGATATCAGAGTCTCCGAGACTATTGACTTCATCATCTATACTTTCGATATCTTCGTTTATTTCCATATTGTCACTATCAATATCCTCTTCTATCTCTTTTATTTCTCTTTTGTTGTTAAATTTTTTATTTTTATCCATCTTCATTTTAAATACTGTGAAAAATAAATAACTCAAAATGAAACTTAAAAAATATAACGCACAAATTAACTTTTGCTTTAAAGCGAAAGGTTAGAAAATAAATTTTGCAATATTATTTTTTTAAATCGTAAAGGGGCTAAAACTCTCAAATGCTTTATCAATGTATTGAAATATTTTTTTATTAATTTTGGATACGGTGTTTTTAAACTATCACGACTATAATAAGAAAAATACTTGAACAACATGTTGGAAGATATCTTTAATAATGAATAAAAGCAAAACTAAAGAAAGTAAAAGAATTCTAATAGAATTAAAGCAGTTAAATTTCTAAAGTTTTTGTCGCAGTACTCTATATTTTGTTTATATTTATATAGTTATTGTTAGAATATTTTATCGAATTGTTCAAATATCTTTCTTCCTATAGCCGCGATAGGCTAATAGTGCTGTAGTTTATTTTAAGAAATTCTTGATCTCCAATTCTAAAAAATTAAAGAATTAATCGGTCACGTTTAAAGAGTTATTTTAATTACAAAAAATACAATTTAAAACTTATAAAAATTTGATATGATAAGATACTAATTTATTTAAACAAAACAACAATTAATTACTCCACCTTAGTATCGATCTTATTATATCTTGCACGGAATTTATCATCGGTACCATGGACAAAGTCCAATAAGCCAATGACACCATACATGTTATTAAAAGTTTCATGATGAAAGTCATGTAATTTGGGATTTGGGAACCCAGGAATAGTATAACCACCATGGGTAATCACGGTGTTAATAATTGCTACTATAAAATAAACCCATACCGTTACTGGATGGGATTGTAGCACAATGGGACCAACCAATAATGGAGTGATATTGCTAACTAGAAAATCAAGTGGAGTGGTATATACAGCTATGTAAAAGTTAGTATCATTATTTATAAAATATAATATAAAGCATACCAGAAATACCGATAGGAGCAGTAAATTCATGATGTTTTTTATGGAATTTGGAATAAAAGAAAGGTAAATGAAACAAACGATGGGAATAATAAAATAAAATTTCTTCGATCAAAACACAGATCATAACATCGAACATCACTTTACTAGTATTTGGTAATTCAGTAAAGTATAATTCCCCTGATTTATTATTAAATGCAGAAGTGGGATGAAACATATAAAATACAAAATAACCATAAGGCACCCCAAGTACAACTAAGTTAAATAAAATTACTGGTATGGCTTTTGAATAGTCGAACCAAGTAGGTTGATATTTTGGCTGTACCTTAAGTTCAAGTGCTGTAGAACTTGGCATCATTATAAAATCAATGTAAGCTAATACTGAACTGAAACTCATATAAAATATAATTGATACTATAGCAGTACCAAATAATGTAATATTAAATTCACTAAAGTTAGTTATCAATTTAGTCCATAGTTGCTGACTTAAAGTAGTGCTTGTTATTAAATGATAGCTTAAAAAAAGACCAATAAAGGAAGCTCGATCTTTTATAAAATTAACTGGAGAAGACATTCTTTTATTTTTTTTAAAAATGGTCAACTGGTTCATATTTATACTTTTGAAAAGGTGGAAAATTCGAGGTTGAATGTAAAGCGGGAAATGAAAATTTATGATAATAAACTAGAATTTTTTTGTACTAAAATGATTAAAATTAATTAAGGTGGAAAATGAAGTGTGATATTTAAATATAAAGGTGGAAAATATAATTACGATATTGAAATAGCAAGGCGGAAAATGGTAAATTAAATAAAGTAGGAAATCGTATAGTCATTGTCGCGTTCATTCCAATTTATTAAATAATATTCGTCTGTATAATAAAGTAAGAAAAAGGCGGGAAATTATATGATAAAACCATAATCATTAATAAAAAAAGAATAAGGATTTTTTAGTCAAGATAATATGGATTTTTAAATTGGATATAAAATAAACTTTCAACCCTAAACTATTATAAACCCCTTTTGAAAATTAGATCATATTAAATTTAAAAAAGATAACACTATACTGCATCCAAGATCAGTTTAAACCCAAGGTTCAATTATTTTCCGGTCTCAGCTCCTTCTGAAAAACGGAAACTAAGTACAAACCCTATGAAAATAATTGACATTGTTCCTAGTATTTGATTGATAATATTTTAATTTTAGGTTGCATAAAAAGTATCAATAGAACAAAAATGAGATTTGTATGTGAATATTCCAAAGCTAACACTAACTCAAACTGGGAAGTTTTAGCGACAATGTTAACCAGGTTTGAAACTTACCTACATACCATAAACCATAGTGAAAATATCAAAGCGGCAACAGTATCTTTTTTTATAAAAAATAAGAAATTTTTAAAGAAAAAATTAAAGTTGAATAAGATTTTACATTTCATGTTTTGATCGAAAGTATATGGGCATATTTTTTTTGCTCAAAAATTTCAAATACTTGGGGCTAGGCTTTTTAAGAATTTTTTCAACTTATTTTGCATAAATATGATAAATTATTAGAATTAAAAATATTCTCACATTTTAATCTTTATTTAAAGTTGAATACTCTTATACTATTTCTGTTGTAAAAATTCTATTATATACTTATTTGAACCCTTTCCTTTGAATTTATCTCTCTATACTCTATAATTTTTATTAGTATTCATTTATTCATTAATATTCAAAATAGAACCTCGTCAACTTTAGAATTTGATAGTTTTTTATTAGAAATTGAATTTAACTTTAAAGATTTTGATCTGATAATTTTCGAAAAAGATAGCTTATTTTAAGCATGATCATACAAACAAAAACTAATAAAAAAATTGGTTTGATTGAAAATAAGAGTATACAACTTTGAAAAAAATAAAAGCGATTAAAATTTTATTTATATTGAGAGGAAGATATATTAATATTTATCACTTTGAAAGATAATAAAATAATGTGCAAATAATCATATTAATTTTAAATTATACCACGTGATTATTTATTTTTTATCTCCAACTTTAGCCTAAACAAGCGAATTAATTTAATAGTTTTAAAAGAATATTATTATAGTTACCAATAATTCAAGTAGTGTAGATACTTGTTGCATATTATTATTTTCTGGTGCTTTTCTAGTTTCATTCCAACTAGTTTCATTACTATTATTTATTTCTTTTACAACAGTAGTATTATTAGTTATTTTATTTTCTACTGTTTTATTTAAATTGTTTAAATATTCTGATACTAAATTTTTATCTTCATTATATTTGCTATAATCATTTTTCTTACTTACTCCCACTTTGTTATAATAATTAGTATTTAAGCCATTATTATTATAATTTGGGTTATAATAATTATCTTTTAGGACTTGTTAATATTTTATATTGACATTTTATAATATAAATTTACCTTTATCATAACTTAAATGATTTTGTTTTTCAGCTATTTTATCAAGTTGATTTAAGGATGATTCTGGATTATAAGAATCTGCTTCAATTTCTTCTTGTTTCTTATTAATTTGAAATTTGTTTTGATAAGCCTCAAATTGAGATAACTGAGGTTCTCCTTTTAATTCTTGTTTGCTATAGTTATTATAATCATTATAAGTCATCTAAAATACAATTAATTAAATTAATTAATAGAGTTTTAGTTTTAATTACTTCTTTAGTAGCCAAGTTTCTTTTTGCAGTATTTTGATGAGGTAAAGTTGATGCTGGGTTATATTCAATAATACCATTGTTATCATCATTGTTATAACTTCTTTTACCAGGTGAATCGTAAGCATAAGCTGAAGTATAATTGTTCACTGGTGTTGCATTTGAGTCATAGGTATTATTATTATAATAAGAGTTATTATTTTGTGGTTCATTATAATAGTTTTGATTGTCATAGTAATTTCTTTCATAATTTCTTTCATTTTTATACTTTGGACTAAGTGTTTTACTTTTAGCCTTACTTTTTACTTTACCAGCTTCAGGTTGACTATAACTAAACAGTATATAAATACTTTGTCTGATAATCATAGTTAAACACTTACCTACGAGGATCCCATGCTAAATCAAATGCTGTTGGAAGGACACCAAAAGATTCCCAATTGACTTTGTGTTTGACATCATGTGATGCTCTAGCATCAAAAAACGAAATAATCTTAGTGCTATTTTGATTAAATTAGTATAAACAATCATCGATGTTTAGTTATAACTATTACCTTGGAATTTCACAAGTAATGATATCTTCGATTTCGCCAAATTGTGAAAAAAAATTATATAAATATTCTTCAGTTGGGACACTGTTACTTGGAAATGCAATTTTAATCGAACCCTTATAAAAAGGAAATTATTTTTTGTTATATAATATTTGTATTAAAATACCTGATTATCTATACCTGCAGGTGGTAGGGTGAAATCAGTACCTGCCTTGAAAAAAGAATAATGTACATCAAGCTATTTAATTAACATTAGTTTTTATTAGCATCTTTTTAAAATTATACATACCGTTTTTGATTTAAAGCTCATTCCATCAACACTAACTTTAGCTTGTATTGCTGCACGAATATCATACTATAAAGAATAGATAAGTATTTTATTAATGGCTTTATATAACTAGAAATAGCTTCTGATTTTAACAAAGTATTGGATATTATACCAAAGTATTGATTTTTTTAAAATAATGAAATTTACTTACAAAGGTTATATAAAGTACACCTTTTGTATCATGATACACTGTTGTTTTAATCTCACCAAAAGGCGTAAAGAAATCAAGCAATTCGGACTCATGTGTTCCACTCTTTAATAGATGAATTTGAATAAAATAAAAAATATTTTAAATAATAAAAGCTTTAGATATTATTCGAAAAAATATCAACAATAGTTATATACCTCAATATTTCTTATAAATAAACAACGTACTGGATTTTCTCTTGATTTTTCAATTATTACATGTTTATCTGCTTTGGATGAATCTTTTAAAAAAATTTAATAAGTAATATGTTTTAACTATCTTTAAATCAAATATAAAATTTTTAACTACGCAAAGATTTGATTGTTTTTTTTTAATATTTTCATTTAACTATTGTAATTTTGACACACTGGTTTTAAAATTAAATGCATACCTTTTGAACTCTTTGAAATAACTTGATTCCTAACAAAAGCATTATAATTTGGTTTTTCATAACTTTGTTCATAAGTATTTCTATTAAAATTCATATTATTATTATTATTATTTGGCCAACCGTTACTGTTGCTTTTATGGTGGTAACCAACACGATTGGAACGTATATTATTACGTCCATGTTCTCGAGTATTAGGTCCCCCACGATAGTTATTTAAATATTTTTGATTATCTTGTCCATTTCCTCCTCGTTGTTTGGGGTATGGGTTTAAGCGATTATAATTCATTTTTTAATTTATCTTTTATCAATTAAAGGAAAATAGGAAACCGTTTTGAATTATGTGTTTATACTATTTTCCTTGGTTAAGGATAGGAAACTCATGTTTCTTGAAATATAATTGGTTTAATAGATTTGAAATTTGAAATTGACCAATTAATTTAGCTTTATCACTTAATTTGATAACAATAGGCTTAAATTAATTCTATTAGTGAGACAAATCCCCATTTTATTGGCTTTAAGTAATATGGTTTTCAGAATTTGACCAATTATAGTCCTACAATTCTAATTAAAAGATTTCAACGAATTAGGTTACAATTATTGAATTTTAATAATAGGCTTTAGCGGAATACAAAGTTCTAAAACAGGATTTAATGCCTCTCTCTTTAATCATCTAATTTTCTACTAACATAACCCCATACCTACCTTTATCTTCTTTATAAAAACCCAACTCTTATAATTTAATTCCTCTTCCTTTTATAACCATAAACAAAGTATTTGATAGCTTCTACTCTTCGGGATTTAGAAAAAAAATAGGCTTAATAATTTTCAGCCTAAAAATAAGGGATTTTTTAATCAAGCAGCTCTGATCATAATTTGTAAAATATTGCACAAAACCAATTTACTCAATTTATTCCCTTTAATTTATATTGTTTGATATTACCATCAAATGTAAGATCAAGGACTATACAATAAAAAACTATATGCGTTTGTTGAAATGAGTAGCCATTGGTTAATGAGAATTACTTGAGGTTATGCTATTGTAATTATATATCAAATCTTATTACACTTAAAATACTTTAAACATGGTTTTTTCAGTAAGAGTTATTGAGCTGGCTTACGAATATTATATTCAAGTTAGCTGCAAACGTATAAAAATTGGGCTTTAAAATCTTTTATTGAAATCAATACGACATAAATGTTATTGAAATTAATACTAAACTATTATAGAACTACTTAATAAGTTAATATTAATATATCACTTTGTTTTCGAATACTTTAACTTGTTCAAGTTAAAAATAATCGGAGTTTATATCTGTTATAAACGCTAATACCAATATCATTGATAATAAATACAAGACTTTTAAGGTAGATATATTCAATAGAGTTAGACGAAACGATATTAAGGTACCACACCTATCTCAAGTTGATGTTCAATCCAAACATAATTTCTTGTAGGGTTGTGTCTTTTATCTCAAAATTTATTTCAGTGTATTTTGAAATTTCATATCATAAAAAATGAACAAAACACTGAATCAAAAAGGATATCCTTTATATTAAACAATATACCTAGCTATAGACTGTAATTTCGATATAAAATTATTAAAAATAGAAGATCTTAAGCTAATTAATATTTATATTAGTATTATAGTAATATTGCATCCTTTGTAATTACATATACTATATTTTAGAATTTCTATAAATGCTTATGTATTAGATTATATTTAACTATTAAAACATTTAATATGAGTAAAAGCTTGGTTAAAATTGAAGATAAAATTTTCCATTTTACTTTATTTATTTTTATCTAGTGTAAATTTTTGAAAAAATAAATACTGGATAAAAAAACGTTTCAACATGAGTTATTTTAAAATTGAGCAAAAAACCAAATATTTCTATAGCACTTATTATTTAATTTGCAATTTTTGCTAAAATCTAAACTAGACAAAAATTGAACCAAGCTTTTAAACTAACCCATATATAAAAAATTCAAAGTAATAGAGTTGATTTTTAATAAATATAAATATTAAAAAAAAACTTTAATTTATATCCATACTATTTATTTGACTTAAGATTTATCTGAATAACCAGTATAAAGAAGATTTATTATTGAACGTAATATATTTTTGGGTGCTAACTTCCCTTCATTGTTGTCATTATCACTTTTAGTTCCAATTCTAGTTTTATTAATCCAATCTAAATACGATTGAACTCTAACAAAACCATCTGGAAAATTTTTATCAATAATACATTTTTCTTCACCAAAAGAAACAATACCTATCTGTACATAAGCATTCTTTTTGTTATCGTAAAAAACCAAAGGACCCCCTGAATCTCCATTACAAACACTTTGTTTTTTATGTTGATATTTAGTACATAATATTTTGTTTTTATCTAATGAACCAAATTCTTTCCATTTTTTAGCACATTTATTGACATCGACGAGCTTAACTTTAGCTACTTGTAATTCTTTAGCAGTTTCTTCAGTTTCATAAACTTGATAACCCCATCCAATAACAGTTAAATTTTTGATTTTTAAATCTTCTTGAATCTTATTCTCAGCTAATAAAATATTTTGATGCTTCACCTCCATTGAAATTTCTTTCTTTAATTTCCAAATGGATATATCATTTACTACATTTTCTTCATCATATTCTTCATGATTAATGATTTGTTGAACTTCACTACTAAATCCCGATTCTTCTTCATCTGTTTTACTTAAATCAAATCGATGAACATGAACCGTAATGTTGCTGAGATTTTCAGGTTTGCAATGAGCAGCTGTGAGTATTGTAGAAGAGTCTAATAAGGAACCACCGCAAAAATGACTTCCTTCTTTTTGAATAGAAACAATAAATGTGTAACTAAATGGCTTGGCAACGTTACCATTGACAATACGATGTTGGCTGGTTATACAATTGATCAATAGTAGAAGTACAAGTACAAGTGGAAGCATGGTATTATAAAAGTATGAAGTTGAGAAAAGAGTATGAGTTGATTGGATTTATTTATGATTGTTATTTTATATTTTTAATGTTCTTTGTTTTTTAAAATTTATAATAATTTATTAATTGTTAGATATAATTTCCTTTTATAGTAATTAACTATTCGAAGTTAATATTTAGATAAGTGTTTTAATTTATTGAGATAATTGAGATAGTAAGTTATAATAAAGAAATAAGATTGATAGAAATTGTAAAGTTTGTATTAATATAATCTATTTATTCATAAGAATAAAAGAGGTATATTTTAATGTTTAGCTTTAGTTTTAGTTTTTATTAAAATTGATTGATTACCATAAATGTTATTAAAAATTATACTTTTTCAATACTAATATTCGTCAATATAAACTTTAAAAAAATAATCAAAATGTATAATTCAAATATTAGTTTACTTGTTTTATAAAAATAAACTAATTTTCTTAGAAAAATCTATTTCTTAGTTATCTAAATAAACCCAATTTAGTATGTAAGCTTTTGAAAATATTATATCTATTTAAATTGTTTTCAAACCATCCTTCCACCTTATTTTTTTCAATATCAACCTTAGTACTGTGTTAATGTTGATGATGGCGAATTAAATTTTAACTGTGATTACTATTTAATAGATTTTGTTGATGTTATTAATATTATAAATTTAGTTGAATTTGTTAAATGTTATTTCAAATCTATGTTTTTTTAAAAATTGGGAAGATAGAGAGTTGAGTATATATAGGTTTGAAAGCTTGATTCAATTTTTGTCTAGTTTAGATTTTAGCAAAAATTGCAAATTAAATAATAAGTGCTATAGAAATATTTGGTTTTTTGCTCAATTTTAAAATAACTCATATTGAAACGTTTTTTTATCCAGTATTTATTTTTTCAAAAATTTACACTAGATAAAAATAAATAAAGTAAAATGGAAAATTTTATCTTCAATTTTAACCAAGCTTTTACTTCCACATTTATATTTGATTTACTACTATTATTTAAAGATTTGATGTTCTTTTAAATTAACTTAATTTTAGGGTGTTTTTTTTGGCTTCATTATTTTTTCCATTTTTAAGCGCTATTTCAGCGGAAAGATTGTTAGTAAAATTGTTAAACAAAAAAATACATCCCCATTTGTTCTATTGAGTTACTTATCCCAAGAGTTTTTATATATAAATTATGAAATTTTTAATTATGATTATTATATAAACATAATAATGGATTTTATATTAATAATACAATTAGTATAAATTTAATTATTTAGTTTTTATTTTTAATAAGAATTAATATTTTATATTTACAAGTAAACTATGGTTAATTAATTACTAATTGACAGTAAATCTTGTTTTTTAATAATTCATATTCTTATACTTAAAATCAATTTCCTCAATACTATTGTGTGTATCTAAAGAAATATAATTTTTATAAATTAATTTATTTAAATGCAATATATTGAAACTTTAAACTCATCCCATTTTTATAGGATAATGATAAGAAGATAAAAACCTATTTGCTAAAATTATTAATAGATTTATATAATACTACCTCTTATAAAATGCTAAATAAAAAATAACACAAATAATAAAATATGAAATAATATGAACTTTAAAACTATAAACATATATAAGTTATAACTTATTTTATTGATAATATTTAGGGGGTTGAGGCATACCGAAGCTACTATTATTATTATTATTATTATTATTATTATTGCCATAACTCATATTTGAAGGCTGAGGGAAAGGAACTTTACTATCATTATAATAACTACTATTATGATTCATGTTATTATTATTATTATTATTATTATTATTATTATTATAATTCGTATCATTATTATAACCATTATTATGACTCATGTTATTATTATAATTTTCATTACCATTATTACTATAGGTATTGTGTTCTTTACCATATTTTTCATTACTATAGCCACTATTGTTATTATTAACATAACCGTAATTTCCATTATTACTCTGTTTATGTTCATTATTATTATTAGAATAATAATTAGCTTCCGCTAATAATTTATTATTCATCCTTTCTTCTTCTTCTTTTAATTTTTGACTTTTCTTTTCATTTAAATGTTCATTTAATTTATATCCACCATAAGCTAACCCTGCTACAGCTGCTAAACCTCCACCTACACCTGCAACTACCTAAATTTAAGGATTAATTAATTGAATTCATCACTTTTTGTTTTTTTAATAAATATAAAAAATTAGATTTACCTTCCATGGTTCAACGCCTGAATCTACATTTGGTTTTCCTTCATTATTATTTTGGTCATGATGATTGTTATTATGTTGATTCCCATTATAAAAATTAGGGTCTTCTAAAGGTTTATTTGGAGTTGGGAAGATTACACCTTGATTATTATTATTATTGCTATAATTAGTATTATTATTATTATAGTTGTTGTTATTATTATTATAATTTCCTTGATTTTTCAATTGTTCCAATTGCTGTTGTTGATATTGATTAATGCTTTGATTATGATTATTAATAATTTGATTTTGTAAATCAATCTGAGCTTGTAATTGCTGCTGTTGGATTTGTTGTTGTTGGGCCAAATAATCGTTATAGTTACTCATCTTTTTTTTTTAATGTGAGGTTTAATTTTTTTTAAAAATTGAATGAGTTGGGGTTTATATAGTCTTTTACTACCCTTTGCTTGGCAATTGGAATTTAACAAATAATTAAGAAATTTTTAAGGATTTTAAAGTTTGATTGGTGGATTTCAAATTGGCTTTAATACAAATGTCAAACTTTTCGAATAAAGAAATGGAAAATTTATAAATATCAGCTTATATTTGATAAATTTCAAAATGTCTTTATTTGTTTATTGTTTATTTCTTATTTATGCAATTAAAAGCTAAAAAACTATTAAATAAATAACTAAAGCAGTCAAGAGATTATTATATCATCACTTTAAATTATTTGCTAAATAATGTTTAGTGATAGATTAAACATGATAAAATATCACTACTATTCCATTTGGTGATCTAATATTAAGAAATTCTGTTTAAACCCAAAAGGTTAAAATAAAGAAGAGTTTCACTTCTTATATAGTATGTAATGATACTTGAATTTTAATAAAAGAGTCCTAAAATATATAGAACCATAACAAGTGGAAGTATATAAAGGACAAGAACGAAACCAAGAATCAAACTTTAGAATATTAAAATTATCAATAATTAAACTTTGTTATAAAAATAAACGAAAAGTATAGTGTGACATTTCTCCTAATAACATGTTTTAAATACCATTCCTTATGTAGGATGATGATATTTGATTACTGTTGACCATGAGTAGCTTGGAATTATAATAGAATTTGAAAACTACTCTCTAAGTTTGTCCAAGTTATAGGAAACTTGAATCATTTTTAATATTTTTCATGAACTAATTTGTCCAATAAAAACAGAAGATAAACTTAATGAAATATATATAATGATATTAATTTTTTTTATATTAATTGAAGTTTTAATGTTTAATGTTTTTAAAATCTATAAATGTTTCCTAGTCAACTAAACGAACCAATTAAATTGAATATTTGAATTTCATTGTGGATATTTCGGATGAATAAATTTAAAATCAATTAACTCTTTATATAATATTTTCTAATAATTTGAATATAAAATCAATAATGATATTAAGAAGCCGACAATTAATTAATAGAACAAGGCTATCTATTCAACCCAAGTTAACATGTTGTGTTCATACTACCAAAATTAGATTCAACAACATCAACCCTAATATTATTACCAATAATAATAATACTAATACTAATGAAGAAATAGAATCCATCTCTTTAATGAATACCAATTATACACCTAAAAAATTATATTTATCTAAAGTTAAAAATAAAATATATAATATGGATGAATTTCAATTAAAAATTATTAATTTATTAGATATTATTTATTTTGATGTATTAAATAAATATTATAATAATATTACGTTAAATAATATTGTTAATAATAATAATAACAATAATAATAATACATCGTTATTAAATAAAGTTAAATCTTGGTTCATTAAAAAAGAGGAGAGTAAAAAGAATATTGATCTAAAGGGAGATACAATGCATAATAATGGAATTTATTTATTTGGTAGTGTAGGTAAAATTAATAATAATAATAATAATAATAATAATAATAGTAGTAATTTAATTTATTTATTTTAGGTACAGGTAAAACAATGTTAATGGAATTATTTTATGATAGTTTACCAACAATCCTACCTAAAAGAAGAGTTCATTTTCATGCTTTTATGATTGAAATACATGAACGTAAGTATATTAATATTAATAGTATTTATATAATAATTTTATCAATTAAGGTATTCATCAAATAAAAAAAAATAAAAAAATAAGGGATCCAATACCACCTATTATTATGGAATTATCAAAAAATGCTAAAATACTTTGTTTTGATGAATTGCAAGTAAGATTTAATATTAACATATTTAATTTTTATTTTAATATAATTTTAATATTAAATTAGGTAACCGATATAGCAGATGCCATGATTTTAAGAAGAATATTTGATGAATTATTTAAAAATAATGTAACTATTATAATTACTTCGAATAGACATCCAAATGGTAAATTTCAATTATTTTGTTATTATAAGAAAATAAAAGAGATTAATAATATTAAATAATATATAAATTAGAACTATATAAAGATGGTATTCAACGACAAAGTTTTATACCATGTATTGAATTATTAAAACAAAAATTAAATGTAATTGATTTAAATTCTGGTTTGGATTATAGAAGACAAGGTAAATTAATTAATGACAATATATTAAAATTAATAATTTATATGAATATTTTTAAATAATATTTAGTTACTGAAAAAAATGAATTATATTTAAGGTAAATCAAATTGTTTAATTTATTATTAATTGCTATTAATTGTTATTAATTATTATTGAATTATAGTCCTATTAATGAAATCAATGAATTTAAATTTGATGTTTTATTTAAGGAATTTTTAAATGGAAAACAAGGTAATTTATTGTTAATTATAATCTTAATAGTATTAATATTTTAAAAATATAATTAGCTAAACAAGAAAAACTTCATTTCTTGGGACGAGAATTAATAGTACCATATGCTAATAATGGAGTAGCTAAATTCACTTTTGAAGAATTATGTGTTCAAGTAAGAGAAACAATAATTTATTATTTATTATTTATTATTTATTATTTATTATTTATTATCAAAAATATTAATTGATTATATTTATTGTAGCCCTTAAATGCAGCGGATTATTTAAAATTAAGTGAAAAATATCATAGTGTCTTTTTATCGAATATCCCCTATATTTATCAATGTGATCGTAATATAATTCGAAGATTTATTACTTTAATTGATGCATTATATGAAAATAAAGTAAGCTTTCATATATTAAATTTTAAGTTTTAACTTAATAATTAATTAATTTTTATTTCTCTTTTTTTATAGAATACTTTAATCTGTCTCTCTATTGATAAAACTGAATTATTATTTCAACCAAAGGGGAATAATAATTTGATAGGAGAATCACAAGATAATAAAGACTCATCAAATAGTGTTGTAGATGAAGAAACGTTTGCTTTACAAAGAACGTATTCAAGAGTAGTTCAAATGCAATCGATTAATTGGGTAACTATGAATAGACAAGCCCCTAATTCAGTTAAAAGACAAATCTCTAGTATTGATTTATAATAAGTAGAATTAATAAAAATATAAATAAAAATATAAAATAAAAATAAATAATTTTTATATTAATTTTTATTTTATTCTATTCTAATAATATTTAATAATAAATGGATCTAGTTCTATGAATTGGATAATTGGAGGAATGTAATTTATAATGTTGAGCATATTCCCAAAGATAAAAATCCATTTTAATTGCATTTAAATTGAATTTTTTATTTAATTGTTGTATTATTAATTCTACTGCCCAAATACTATTACCACGTATTTCCATTTCTTCAAGTTGACCATAATCTATTGCTTCATTTTGAATTAATTTGTTCATTAATTTATCATTATATTTTAAGATTCCTATATATAAATTAATATGAATTAACAGTGAAGGGAATTTTAATTTACCTAATTTTAACAAAGTCTGAGGTACTCTATAATAATTTAAAAGAGGATTAATAAATTTTATTAAGAAAAATTACAATTTCATTAATTACCTATAATCTGGAAACATAGTAATTTGATTAATATTGTTAAACTCTCCTAAGTTTTTATATTCTAAATAAGCGGCTATATCAGCAATAAAAATTTGAGCTCTTTTATTAAATTGGACTGTTTTCCCTAAAAACTCACATTGATCTTTAAAGCAATTAAAATCTTGAGTTATTATAGTCATTAATTGAATTGCATCTTTATTGCCTTTTTGAATTAAATTTTCAACTTTATTATTGTATTTGGAGATCATAACAGAACTGATTTGTTTCATTACAAAAATTCTTTCTTGTATTAAAGGCGGATAAGGTTCTATTAAAGAGTAATCCGAATAAAATAATTGCTTTAATTCTTCACTTGTCATAGATAATATTGTATTAAAATTTAATAAATCAATACCATTATCTAAGGCTATAAAACATTATTTTAGTTTATTTAATTAATTATCATTTATAAAATAATAATAATAATAATAATAATAATAATAATAATAATAATTTATTAACTTACCTCGATTAATAATTGCTGGTAAAGACCAATAACCTTGATAAATTTTTCCCTTATACAAAACTCCATATTTATATTTTTTAATATGATTAATATCATTATTAATTTCTAAATCACTCCAAAATGAAAAATTTAAAGAATCAACAAGAAAAATCCTAAATATACAAATTAATTTTTAAAATAAAAAATAAATTAAGATTAATATTTCATTTAATGAGAAGGATAATATTTTCCTTACCATTCTAATGCTTTTTCAAAATCAGGATTTGGATTTAACTCATGAAATGACCAATTTAAATAATTAAATGGAACGTCGTTGATATCAGCTTCAAGTTTCTGGCAAAATTTTTCTACATTTTCCAAATTGATACTAACATATTCACTATTCTAATAAAATTCAAGATTAATATTGGAATTGATATTTTATTGAAAGTTGGAAATAGAAGTTTCTTACCTCATAAATAAATTGAGCACTTTGAGCTACCGGGTTAAGATTCATAATTTCAGGAAGAATGGTCATCTTAAAACAAAATTCAAAATGGTTTGAATTTTGCTTGTTTTTAATTTTCGAGATCTTATTTTTTTACAGATATTCTAATTCTATTATAATAAATTTTGCAAGAATTTTTAGAACCATTCTTTACTTATTTGGTTTTTATAAAGCTTAATCATTGAATTTTAACTAATAAAATAAAATTTTATTCTTAAATGAGTAATCAACTAAATTATAATAAAGTTACAACAATTTTTTTGGTCTTTATTTTTTTTTTTGCGGCTTTCAAAAATGTAAGAAAATGAGAATTGAAAATCAATATCTTTTGATCTATTTTTATGTAACAAAATTAAGAAAAACTATTAATATATGGGGATGTTTTTTTGACTTCATCACTTTTTCTATTTCTAAGCGCTATTTGAGCGGAAAAATTGTTAGTGGAATTCTTAAACACAAAATATATCCCCATATTAAAATCAAAAAGAATATCATAAATTTGGGTGTTATTGACTTGTTTTTTAAAATTATAAAAAAAATTGATTATTTTTTATAAAACGAGTGGAATTTTCTTTGATCTTTATTAATATTCCCTATAATTAGAATTATTTTCTATACAATAATATAGTTAAAACTTTTTCTATTTGTATATTATCATCTAATTCATTTATCAACTAAGCCAACAACCTTTTTTCAATATTCTATCAACCAATCAATTTCAATCTAAAAAAAACTTTACTTTAAAAACCAAAATCAACAATTTGAATTTTTAACTTTTTGAAATCATGAAGAATCTTGGAAAAACATATGAAACGGTATTAGAAAGAGCGAGTAAAAAATATCGATATAAAAATCAATTATTAGGCTTATCTTTAGTATTATTTTCTACTTCCATCTTTTTTTATTCTATGAGAGCAGTCAAACAAGACGACTTTTCGGATGTACCTGTACCTAATAATAATAATAATAATAATAATAAGGACCAAAAGGAATAGAAGAATAAGGAGAGAAATAGAAGAAATAACTAAATGATATTTTCTATTTCTGATTTACCTTTTAAAAATCAAGAATAACTCATACTAAAGTAGATTAAATATGAGCTTCAAATAAAATTCATTTTTTTGTTATTGTTTTTATTTTATTATTATTTTTAATAACGATTTTGCATTTTTGTTTCTAAAATGAAATTAATATAAAATCATTATTTCTTATTGTTATATTATAAGTTTATTTTATATATATATATTACCTAGTATTGATAATATTAAAAAATTTCAAATATATGTTTAAAATAAATCACTTTTTTAATTCTACTATTTGATCATTAGATTTTATTACTATTATAGAATTAAGTCCTTTTTTTAATATCTTTTTACTAATATACAAGTGAAAGACTTTTTAATAAAATTTTCAAATGAAAAGAAACCATTTATATATATATGTTTACTAATTAAAAATGAATCTAAAGAAATCTTAAATATGTTTAAAACGAATCAACTTATTATTACAATAACTCTTTGTTTTTTATCAATATATCTTTAATTACCAATAATAATTCTTAAAGTTGAAATGTTTAGAGATAAATCTAATTATTATTATTATTATTATTATTATTATTATTATTATTTGTTTTATTATTAACATGTATAGTTTTACCTACCAACAACTAATAAAAAATCATAAAATGAGTTAAAATTGATTCATTTATTGCTACTTATTTTTTCAATCGATGTACTTACTTTACCTATTTACCACTGATAATTCTAAAAAACCTTAAATATTAATCCAAATAAACGAATTGATTATTATATTTTTATTTTAATTCATTATTGTATTTTAATTAATAACGACCTTGTCCTTGATTACCATAACCTTGTTGTCCTTGATTACCATAACCTTGTTGACTTTGATTGCCTGAAGATTGATTACCATAACCAGAAGATTGATTCCCGTAACCTTGTTGTCCTGAAGGTTGATTACCATAACCTGAAGATTGATTACCGTGGTTGCCAGATTGAGTAGAATTAGAAGCATATCCTGGAGTATTACTACTTTGCATTTTAACTTGATTTTGTTTATAAGCAGCTTCTTCTTCTTGAGTTTTATTTTTTTTAAGATGCTGATTTAACATATAACCACCAGCAGCAGCGGCACCAGCAGCTAATAATCCACCACCAACACCAGCAGCAATCTAATTTTAATGAAATTTAGATAAAAAATTTATTATTATTATTATAGTTTAAAATTAATTACCTTCCAACCTTGATTTTGATCTTCTTCTTCTTCGTTCTTTTGCTCATTTTCATTCTTCTTTTCATCATTGTTATTGTTATTGTTATTATTATTGTTGTTATTGTTATCATGCTGTTGCTGTTGCTCTTGTTGTACCTTATTTTCGGATGGTTTATAACTATCATTGTTATTGTTATTGTTATTATTAGAGCTTGAGTTGTTATTATTGTTGTTTGAACTTGAGCTATTATTGCTACTATTATAACCACCTTGATTCTTTAAATGATCAAGTTGTTGTTGTTGATGTTGTTTAATACTTTCATTATGATTATTAATAATTTGATTTTGTTGATCAATTTGAGCTTGTAATTGTTGTTGTTGAACTTCTTGTTGTTTTCTTAATGTTTCTTGATAAGAATCATTACTACTTGGAGTATTTGCACCAGCGGATGGATTATAGGCCATTTGAAATTTTTGTCTGTTTTATAAAAAAGAAGTCGTGAGCTAGTCTTATATTTTTTATATCTTTTATGTAGTTACTATTGTTTTTCTAATCTTTATAGTATTTGGCCGTGCTCTTTTTATTGGTTAATAAAGAATCTTATAATGCTAATTATAGCTGAATGGTTCATATTGTTTTGGCTCAAACTTAATAAAAGTGAATATTAGCTTAAATATGGTAAAGATACGGTATTGTAATTAGATCATTATCTGCGTCATCTTTTATTTCATTGAGCCAATTGAAAATTTAATGGTTACAAAAGTAACACGATTCATTATAAAATTTATGCTTACAAAATGTTACTACTATTCATTTTACTATTATTAGATTTTTAATAATAATATAATTAATATATAAAATAGTATTAAACAATCCATGATAATCAAATTATTGCATGTGTTAAGATAATTCTAACAATTTGTATTGCTATTTTTATTGATAAGTATAACTTCTATCTACTTGAAGTTTATATAGTCTTCTAATCCTCAAATCTAGATTAAAATAAATCCTAAAACCACGTAAACAAAAAGTTTTGGAATAAAATTTAGTTCCACTCCTCTTAATATTCTAACACTATCTTGAGTTTACAAGCCCCAAACTCCTCTTAATAAACATTTTTCTAAATTTAAATTATCAAGCTTTCCTCTCAATATATAATTTATAAAACTATACCAATAATGCATTTTTAACTCTTTTATTATATCAAATATCAACTACAAACTATTGAATAGAATCAGCTTACCTTTATATAATAAGTCCCTTCTTTTAATTTGATAACTTTGCAATTGATTTGATAATTCAAATAAGGGAGTCAAAAACCAAACCAATAAAATGCGATTTTCATCATTAAAAATGTCATATGAAATTATTGCCTATTGGTCAAATTGATAATAAAATGCATTTAAATCGATGTTTACTTTTTTAGTAATTACGTTAAATCACATAAAATGAAGTCCTGTAATATTTAATTTTCGAATCTATCAGTTAAATCTTACATATACAATTATTTTAATATATAATAACAATAATTCTAATCTTATGATAATAATGACTAAATTGTATTACTAATATCACTATAATGTTTGATATCGTTATTAGTATTAATAATACTATAAGAGGTAATTTATTTTTAATATTATTATAACAACAACAATAATAATAGTTTTAATTTTAATAAATTATTATAGGGATATTATTTTTCTATTTTTTAATTGATCTTGGTCTTATTATTTTTATAAATGCTGGTAAAAATTATAATACTAATAGTATTAATGCACTGATATACTTTGAATATCATTATTAATTTTATCGTTTTAATTAAAATTATACTAAATTAGTGTTAATATAGTTTCAATATATTATCATTTTACGAACAATACTTTATGTTTATACATAATATTATATACTAATAAACAAAAAGCACAAAAATGGTATGTAGTTGTAAATAATAATATGGGGATATATTTTTTTCTTTAAGGATTTTACTAATAATCTTTCTGCTTAAATAGCGCTTAAAAAATGCAAAAAGTGGAAACCAAAAAAAACATCCTTATATTTAAAAACTTTGCTTAAGATTCTATAAAAATATTCTTTGTTAAAAAGCAAAAGCACTCAACACAGGTTTAAATTATTTTATTATAATTTATATTGTAAGTTAGCAGAATCTCTACTAAATTTAATACAAATTCCCAGATTAGCAAGGCCTTTACTAATGTAACCTATATATTAATATTAATCAAAGTTGTAGTATATAAATAAATGCATATTTCTATAAAACTTTATTAACAAATATTTATCATTAGCTGATTCATAGCCAATATTGTAGATTTGCTATCAAATAAATAAATTATTTTAGTATTATAATTACATTATTAATATATCACTAAGTTAATAAGTAGCTACATGGGAGGGAGTGATTAGCCCTAAAACTACAATTAACTATCCCTATAATTAATCATTCTTATATAATATAAGCAATATAATAATAGTTTTTATTTTTTATTACAACTACTTGCTTTTTGATTATTTATTAACTTAACTATTAATAAGTTAATATTAACATTTAATAATTGATCTTTATCATTTAATAAGCTATTTGCTTGCTTAGTAAATATTAGAACTTTTAAGTTCTGTTATTTTTATAAGATAAGCTAGGGTTAATCTTTTAATTTTTGTATTTTCTATAAATTTTATAACTTTAATTAGAATTATATCACTTTTTTTTAATTTATCAGATACTGAATAACAATATAGTTTATTGTTATATTTCTATTGTTATATTTCTATTGTGTGAAAGTTGGTACTCAGTGGTAGGAGTTAAAACCAGTTCTTGGTTGATTAACTTGCCTTGAGTTGAACGGTCTTAGTTTATATAACTAAGGTAGACTTAAATGGATAAGAATAATACGTAATAAGCTACGAACTATGTAAAACAAATAGAATAGACAATACTACTGTAAAATCTACGTAAGATGTTGTCAGAAAAACTTAGTAGCTTTATTAATAGTACGATATCAGGGAGTAATTCAGTTAAAAAGCCTCGAGTTATCATATTGAAGAATCTCATTTATACTCCAATAAGCATGGATATCAAAACCAGAAGATAATATTCTTTGCAACATGAAGTTAGGAATTCTCACAGCAAATCAAAATAAGGGACTCTGAGTTGATTGTGTTTGAACTTGAGAACACAACAACTTGAGTGATTGTTGGTGTTATAATCAATCCGAGAGCTAATAAACCAATATTTCACAATTGTTATATTTCTATTGTTTTTTTCATATTTTTTAAAAATTATATTTATTTTCTTATTATTAACAATTAAATTATTAATTTTATTATGTTTACAAATAAAAATCTTAAATTTTAAAATTTATTAGATCTGGTCTTGTTTTTATTTTTATATTTTGTTTAAGTTTAAAATTATTATATAACTTTTATTATTTAATTTTTTAATAGTTTTACTAAATATATTTTTCAAGTATTAGTATAAAATTTATGTAATTTATATAGCTTTTTTTTTTATTAAAAGGTTTTTTATCTTTATTTTATTTCAAATAACTTTTTTTTAGTTGCATACTAAGCACATATACTATATAAATTAATTTTTTTGTTATATTTTTAAAATTGCTTAATATATATTTAAAAAAATATTAACCTAGCTACTGCTTTATCTTTTGAATTATTAAAATAGAAAAAAGGATAAAACCAGAAAAATACTTTTATATATTATCTGATAAATGTGAATGTTGTTACTCAGTGGTTGGAGTTGAAAGCAGTTCTAGCTTAATTAACTAGCCTTGAGTCGAACGATCTTAGTTTATATAACTAAGATAGACTTAACTTAATAGAAATAGTACGTAATAAGCTACGAACTATGTAAAACAAATAGAATAGAAGATACTAATGTAAAATCTACGTAAAATACTATAAGACTTAGTGGTTTTATTAAGGGTAAGATATCAGGGAGTAATTCAATTAAAAAGCCTCGAGCTATTATGTTGAAGAATCTATTTTATACTCCAACTGGGTGGCTATATAAGGAACATGATAATAGTTATTCCTTATTATAGTTGCCAAGTATGGACACTAAAATGTGGATAATAAATTATTCATGACTAGGCGGTAGGTATTCTCACAGCAAATCTAAATAAGGAACTTTGGATTGATTATATCACATGAATCACGTTCAAATTGGATACAAGGCTATAACTAGTTTTGTAAACAAGTTAAGTGATTATTATGTGATAATCAATTATAGAGCTGATGAACCAATATTTCACATAGATATTTATCATCATTATTTTTTTAATTAAATCTTAATGAAATAATTAGATTATTAAGTAATATTATATGGGGATGTATTTTTTTATTTAAGAATTTTACTAGCAATTTTCCACTCAAATAGCGCTTAGAAAATGGAAAAAGTAATGAAACCAAAAAAAACATACCCATATAATAATTTCAATTTGCTTGTTTTTAATTTTTTTAATATTTTTAATAATAGATTATAATATGGGGATGTATTTTTTGTTCAAGAATTTTACTAACAATCTTTCTGCTCAAATTGCACCCAAAAAACGGAAAAAATAATGAAACCAAAAAAAGCACCCTCATATTAATATTTTATTATAAAATTCTATAAATTTTAAGTTATTATAAATAGTTGTTAAAATTAATGTAAATCAATTACAATGTTTATATAAGAGGGTGTTTTTTTGGTTTCATTATTTTTTCCGTTTTTTAGGTGCAATTTGAGAGGAAAAATTATTAGTAAAATTATTTAACAAGAAAATATATCCCCATAATATGCTTTTTTTTATTATATTGAAATTTAGCTATAAAAGCTTGTATTTTGTTTTTATTTTAATAGAAAGTAAAGTCAAATAATTATATAATTAAAAAAAATTAATTATTTAAAAAAAATAAAAAGATTTAATTTTAAGCTTTTTAAACTTAATTAATTACATATTAAAAATTTATAGTTTTAAAGTTTTAAAATTTGGGTTGATTTTTAAGTAAATTCTGAAACTAATTTAGACATCTTTATATTTTATTATATAATTAAATTTTAGACTTTATTTATATTTTTAACTTTTTATTAGTTATATTAAGTAATATTTTATAAATATATATTCTTCAATTATTCTTTTGGCTTTATTATTTTTTTATCTTTCAAGTGCTATTTAAGCAAAAAAATTGTTAGTAAAATTTTTAAACATAAAAATACATCTTTATACAAAATAAATAAAAAAATAACTCACAATAATAGATTATATAAAAAATCAATAAAAAACAATATAATTAAAAAATAAAATAAAATATAATAAAATAAAACTATTAATAAAACTGATAATCAAAAATTAGTTATAAAATAAAAATTAATAAAAAAGTACTGCAATACTACAATTTGTTAATAAAAATGCAGATGAAAAAGCAATGTTTTATATTATTTTCCAAATTGCCATAAAGTTAACAGTCTGGGGTTATTTCAGATTTATAACTATGGATTTTAACTTTAGTTATAAAAGATTTATAGGATAGTTATTACAAAATTGAACAGTACTTGTGATTCATTCATCTAAGCTTAAACTAAGTAACAGTTAGTTGGGCTATTCATTGTCGATATTATAAGATTGATTTTGATCATAACCTGTTTTTTTTAATTTAAATTTTTATTTCTGAATAGAAAGCAGTTTTAGCTAATATGTTTTTTCCTTTTATTTTTAAAGCAAAGCAATCTATAAAAAAAAATTTCTTATTAAGGGATTCTCTGGACTACCTACTTTTATTTTCGATAACACATTGGCTTTTGTTTAATTCATTCTTTTATGGCTCTTTACTTCCATGATCTTTGATTGTTTTTACTTTTTAACACATTATTATCAAGCGATTTTTTCCATGTTTAGCAAAAACTTTATCCATACCAAAAAAACCAACTAATAAACTTGACTCTTTACTCTTTCAAAAGGTTAATGTGATTAGCTGAAATCTTTTATATAATAAAAATTTATACTGACGATTATTTTAAAAAAGTATTAATACGTTTACTGACAACAATGTGTTAAATAAACATTACCTTGATCGTATACTTTTCTAAAAAAATCATTATAATTTAGGCGTTAATACCCCAATTGTTATTAAACTAGTTTTTTATATGCAATGTATTATATATATAGTATAATTACTTTTAAGATTCTGGTAAGGTTAAATGTTCATCAAATTTAAAGGTTGTATTTTTTTCCCACTTCAATCGTCATGTTTAATGTTATGAAGTGAAACAATTTATTATATTCACCTAAATAAGGTTTTCTCGAAAAATAACTCAGGTCCTATAATACTAAGTAATAGCTTAGCTTCTAATAATAATTTCTTATACTTTATTTTATGTTTTGATATTTTATGTGTGTAAATTACTTCTATTGTGTATTGTAAAATATATAACACCGTAAACTCAACATTGGCTTTATAACAATAATAAACATTATGAATAACCTAATAAATGGTATTAAATATAAATAACAAAAACAAAAAACAATCAAACAGAAATACCAAAATAGAGCTAAATGAAATAATTTAATAGAAATAATTAAAAAGCTATAAATGGAACTAAAAAAGTTAAAAAAATCAATATGTGGTAGAATTTTTGATACTAATTAATTCTATATTTCGTCTTATTTTTCTGATTTTCTACCCAAGTCCTCAACCCAAGAACTTATACTGTTTAAGTGATCCTTTAATCGCTGATTATTAAAATTTGTTTGCTTTAGCTCTTCTTCAAGTTTACTACATCGTTCCTGTAAAATAGAGATATATTGCATTTGACTTTCTTTGGTATTTAATTCATGTGGTGGTAACCTACCAATATTTGTATTTTTAGCTAACAACAAGCTACTGGTAATTGAATTGGTGCTCATTAGATTGATACTATTATTGACATCCCTATTGCTATCATTATTACTATTGCTGTTGCTGTTTTTATTGCTGCTATTCTGACATTTAATTAATTCTAGCTTTAACCTAGAGTTTTCTTCAATTAAACTAGCTACATTTTCGTGTAACGTACTATTTTCTTCGCGTAATTTATCAGCCGTAGTTTCAAGCTCATGATTCCTTTCAAATAGCTGTACTTCTCGAATTCTTCTTCTTACTCGTGACTTAGACGATGCCTCCGCATTCTTTCTTCGCTTCTCAATCGAATCTGGGCTCAAGTTTAAATGAGCTTCCACAGGCGCTGTTTTTCTCCTTGTTCGAGGTGTATAATCGACCAATTTTTTTATTAAAGGAGCATTGTTTCTCCAATGTGAATCATCGAGTGGTATGAGTGAATTTGACCTTGCCTAATAGTTCAATTAATATTTAATAAAACAGAATAAAACAAATTACTGATTGAACAGAAGGCCGTTGAAAGTGAGTGTTATCTCTTGAAATTAAATCATTGATATCGAAGGTGGGATTGCTATCTTGTAAATAAATTGGTCTTTCTAAGTTGTTAGATGAAGGGATCAAAGAGTTAATCGATGGTAAAGAGATAGACGTGGTTGGAACTTTGGAATAAGAGGTATTATTAGTTGGGCTAAATATTGGAGGTAATTTTTCACTTTTTTTATTGTTATTATTAGACCCCATTTAAAAATGATACATAAATAAAGACGATGGTAGTCTATTAGTTTCTGTTATTTTCAATATTATACAACTATTTAGCTTTGGTTAAAATTTTGATTAAAAGATTAATTGATTTAAGTTAAAAAGATAAAAAGATACTAAGAACACTTTATGTTTGAATTTTAACCCGGTTGAAATTCCGAAGTTCAATTTACTTTTTAATTAAGGGATGATGTCTTTATTAATAGCCCAGGTTTGATAATGTGCTAAAATTGGCAGTATCTAATCTCAGCTTTTATATATTATTAAATTGGATTATGTTTATTGGCCCGCTCTAATGGGGTTCCTATATTCCGACAGTGTTGAGTTAAACCTGACGCTAAGCTTATTTCCGAATTAGTCTCAACCAATTAAGTTGGACTATTAATTAAAGCTGTAAAATATGATTTATTTTTTACAGTTGCCATGGCTCTTTTGCGACTTTTAATGGTAATTTTTATAGTTGATTTATTTATATAGCCGATTTTTTTACAACCTGATCCTTAATTTAGACGAATCTTAACGTAACCGTTTCTCTTAAATGAAAAGTTGGCTAGGTCTCAAAAGAGTCGCAACAGCTGTATGCTAGTATTTAGAGCTGTTTTCAATATCATGTATCATTATAGCAATAAATATTTAAGCAAGAATTATTCTTTAAGAAACCATAATTAAAAAAAGCCAATACTTTTTTACTTTTTTCGCGTAATAATTATATCAACCACGATGGCAGTATTGCTTATTTATTGTGGTGCTTCGTTAAGTATAGCTAAACTTTCACCACAAGCTATCCCGAGTAAAATTAGGTTTGGTATACTTTTAGCACTTTTATAAATAAAAAGATGTATTGAATCCCTAGTTAGCTGAAATAATATATTATAAATCAGGGTTTATTTGAGGTAAAAGATGAAATTTTACTAAAATTACCAAGTACAACAGAAAGTTAATGAAGTTTTATTCTTTTAGAAGTTTCTCAATTTACTATTTAAAAAATAAAAATGTCAAAAGGATAAGTACAAAAAGTTGTACTCATTTCAATAATTTAGTGTTCTGTAATTTTGTGAATTACCATATTGACAGCTATTAATATTTGTTAACGTATTAATATAGTATAGTAAACATCAGTACCCCTTTAATAAATAAGAGATAAAAATATAGCCAACATATAGAAATAATAGGATAGGATAGAATATTATTATACGGGTAGCGTTAAAATTATTATTACATTCCCGAGAGAACAGGGCTCTAAAGTGGTTTATTAAAACGATGAAATTTCGAGGAAGAATTGGTATAAAGGAGATGAAGCCCATAATTTCCCTCTTTCATTATTATCGTCTAATTTTGATCTATAAATAGCGTAATGATAAAGTTTACATAAATGATGAAACAGAAGGGATAGATAATATTACGAATTTAAAAGTTATATTAAAATGATTTTATAATATGAAATAAAAATTGACCCTTAATTCAATTTTTACTTAATTAAGTTATCTCTAAAGACTAGAATAAGAATGCTGAATTTTTAATGAAAAAACAAATTTTACTTAAAATTTCCATTTAGTTTCAAAATTTACTTTATATATTTTAAATGTGACAAAATCATTAGAAAATATTTATTAAAAATAGAGTAGAACATAAATGTAAACAATAGAAGGATCTTTGATTTCATTATAATCATTTACTTATTTAATTATACAGTTAATTTTAAACTCATATTAAATCCGATATGTATCGAAATATAAGCCATGACAAATTATACAAAAATTATTTTTAAATAGCTAAATTATTAATACAAACCTTATAAATAAAACAGTAAGCTTATTTATTGAAAAAATTGCATAATATGATCGTATATCTTTTTTTAGATTTAAAATTTATGCAACATAATTAAGAATAGAATATCATTGAATTTCTGGTGTAAACTTACCCTTTGCAAGACAGAACCAAAGTAGCACTGATTCTTATTAGCTAGTTTTTTTAGCTAAAATTTAAGCAATCAAATCAACAAGCTTTAATTAAAATTTATTCCATAAAATAAGTTATGGATTGAATAAAAACAAGCCCATAAATATAAATAGAAAAAGGCCTATTTTTCTTATAAACTATAAGTGACTCCCTTTAATGATTTTATTTTTCTGAAAATGATTTTATTTTATTCATTTATAATAAGCTATTATTGTCAACAGATACTGATGCCCATGTACGGAGGTAACTGTGAAATAGTTGATAATAACTTATACTATTTAGGCGGAGTTAAAAAATGGCCAGATTCAGGGTTTAATCGAATTGTTTATAATTTGAATTTAAATAGCCAGTTTGGTATAAATTCAGTACCATGGAAGTTTAAAAATATTGATCAATTAGCACCTTCAATTGTGTATCCAAATTTGTTTACCAAAGATAATTTAGTTTATGTACGTGGTGGGTTATATACTCCTGGAATAGAGTCCGTTAAAATATTTGATACCTCTTCAAACCAATGGTTAACCGACGAAAAGAATAGTCAAGCAGATATCATATCTAATTATTATAATTCCAAAGATACACAGTCCAATTTAAAATTTACTGAGTATTTATCAAATTTAGTCCAAATCAATACAAATGAAGCTATTTTATTAGGGGGGTTTATTGATTCCCCAACGAGAAATAATTCAGCTAACAAGTTGATTACTCGATGGGATGTTAATTTGAATACATGGAATATCGACACATTGAAATCTTTTCCTCCTATTATTGACTTTGCGTCATTTGTCAATAATGATAATATCGTTTCTGTTGGTGGTCAATTTTACCCAAATAATGAAAAAGTGTCTATGGATACCGCCTATGTCTACAATTTCAATCAACGTCAATTAAACGAAGTCAAATTAAGTGGAGATATACCAAGAGGAAGAGTTGGACATCAAATTGTTAATCTAAATCAGACTCATTATATCATGTTAGGAGGCGCATTTTCAATAGGAAGAAGTAATTTTACAGAAGTAGACGATAGTTATTTACTAAATATAGAGGAGTATAAATGGTATAAATTGGAATTAGAAAATTTCAAACCTAGCTATAAACCATGCTTAGTTAAACATAATGATTATCTAATTTATTCATTAGGCTACTCATCTAATTTTACAAACAGTACTCAGTTGATTGATGTAAATCAGCTTAAATTAGTCAATAAATATCAACCTAAAGGAGAAAATAACCCTTTACCTTGGATTTTAGGATTTTCTATAGGTGGAGTTATATTATTAGTCATAATAGGTTTAATTACTTATCATTGCTATGAAAAACATAAAAAAAAGCAACTTAGTAAAGTAAAAATGGGAAAAATCAATATTATTACTGAACCCCTTTTTGTTAATACTTATCCTATGGGCTCTACTAATCCTAATGCATTGGCTATTGTTAGAAACCCGTCATTGTCTCAAAACCATTTATTTAAATTCAATAGTTTAGATACTACGTTTGATCATGATCTTACCTTCGATCACGGTAATATGATACGTAAATAAGTTATAAAAGTATTTTTTTTTGAATGTTTGTTAATGTAAATAAAGTTATTATCATTAAGTTAATTTATTTAAACTTTGTGCTATGAAATTCGATTTTCTGTTATAAGAAGAGCGATACCACTAATAGTTTACATAGGAGATAAAATAATTGCGAAACAGGGAACAGTATTGATTAATTGAATTTCAATATGTATAATAAAAAATTATAGGATTCACTTTATTTGAAAGACTACCATTAAAGTTTAGTAAATAACATATGAGGGTGTTTTTTTTGATTTTATCACTTTTTCCATTTTTCAAACACTATTTGAGTAGAATGATTGTTAGTAAAATTCTTAAACAAAAGAATATCCTCATATTAAAATTACAAATAAAAAAGATTACAAAGTTATACCACAACAAATCTCAAATTTAATATTAATAAATATGTACAAATGTCTTCTATTTTAGCATTTGGATACTATTTATTTATCCCCTTGTTGTATAAAAAGCGATTAATAAATAAAAACAAAAATATATGGCTGTTTTTGTTTGAATTTCACTAGTTTTTCGACTCAATAGCGTCTAAAAGACTGACAGATAAATGGAATTAAAAAAGACTTCCTCAAGTCTCACTTACTTTAGCACCTTCTTTCTCTGCTTAAAAGCATCTCCCTTTATCATCCAGATTTTCATTTAAAAAACTAACACTCAATAATAAAAACATTTGTAAACTTTGCTTCTTCAAATGTTTCTAAAATAGGCATCCCCAAATCTAAATACCTTCTCATATTTAATTATACGCTAGCCAAAAATTACTTTTAAAGTAATAACTATTTACGAATTATGTAAATAGGTTGCAATTAGTTTTATTTGCCAATTTTTAAGCACTATTGAGTGAAAAAATTATTAGTGAAAATCACAAATTAAAGTGATGGCCATATTATTTATAAAGAATGTTACAAGTAGTCTAATTAAATATAAAAATAGATTAAAAACGTAATATATTGTGGTTTATTGTTCAATTTGATTTTTTTATAAAAATAGAAAAACGCTAAAAGCTAGGTTTTTATATATAAATAATAAGGAGTGGAAATGATCGAATCACGTCATTAATTAAATAAAATAGGTTGAGTTTTTTCAAATGATTATAAGGGTTAACTAGATTAATTTCCGGTTTACTCAAATTATTTAACATATTTTAAATAGCCAAAGTTAGTTATGTAAGGTATTTAAATAAAAAATTCATTTGTTATTCGTATAATAATTGTTTTTTTTTAACTTTCAAAGTATAGAATAAGTAAAATAATACGAATTTTATTTAATTTTTAATAAATTAAATAATTTTAAAGGATAAAACCATATGATGTCGTTAGATGTCATTCATATGGGAAAGTATTATATAATTATATAATTAAAAGTAACTTGTTTATGGATGGATTAAATCTAAGTACACCATTATTAATAAAAAATCATATAATAGAAGCTTGTTATTTAAATCTCATTATAAATTATTATATTACATATTAATAAGAGAGCATACTTATAGTTTAGAAGAAATTAACATAATATAGGGTATTTCCTCATGTTATACCACCGCATTTTGCTTTTAATTAAAATCAAACAATGAAATACCAAACTAACATCACAATACATATAAATTTAAATTTAAAGCAATTTATCAATAATCACCAATTGATAAAAAGTAAAGGAATTTCCAAATATGGCACTTCTCTATGCTTTTTGCTTTAACTTAGTCTGTTGATTGAGTAAAAAAAGTGATGTTTCAACCCAAGCACATTGTGCAACTGACATAACCACCAATTAAAAGATGGTGATCCAACTATTTCATCCCTAACAAAAACAAAAAAATTAGTTATTGAATGAACACTCCTTTAATTATTATCTCACTTTCAAAATTTACCTTATCACGTCACTCCATCACTTCGCTTAATTTATAGCATACTTATCATTTAAATAATTTAATCTATTTTAAAAAAGGACATTAAAATATTACTCAGTTAGGTATGGATGATGATAGACGGAATCCAGAAAGAATTAGACTTCCCCCAATATTACCAGAGCAATATGGAAACTCTTCTTCATCTGGACAGGAACATACTTCACAAGGTAGCTTTGGACAAGCCGCAATTCCTAGTATATCAGCTTTAACTCAAGATAGGAATCTTTTTCAACATCAATACCCCGCTTATCCCGGATATTTAGATATTACCCGTCGTCCTATTTATTCTCAACAATATAATGCTCCCGTAAGTAAAACTTTATAATAAATTATTTCTATAGTTAAAAGCTTCTTTATTTTAGAAACAACCTCAAGGGTATCAGAAAAGTGGTCCTACTAGCTTATCGTCGCCAAACCCAGGGGAAAATATGGTCACTAGTGATCCGAATATGGACCCTAAAGTATTAGAAAGAAGACGCCGAAATGCAACTGCTTCAGCAAAGTCACGTACTAGAAGAAGAAACCGAGAAATTGAAATGCAACAAAGGAACCAATTCCTTGAGAGGCAACTACTTGATCTTACACAAACTATTAATAGTATGGGAAATGAACTAAATTCATTAAAAGAATCCAATTCAGGGCTCAAATCACATGCAGATAATCTAGAGCGGTCTAGACAACAGGATAGAGATGAACTAAATCATTTAAGAGAAGAGTTGGTAAGATTAAATCTTAACAAAGCCAACCATAATGAAGTAGAAAGAGTTCGCGAATCTTATCAAAGAAGGTTTGAAGCAGAGGATAGATATAAAAATCTTTATGAATCTTATACATATCTTAATACCACGGTAAAAGACTATGAGGAGCGAATTAAAGAGTTGGAAAAGCGGTTAGAAGAGCGTAGAGATAAATTTGATCCAATCTATACCAATTTACACCCAAATGCCCAAGAATCTCAATACAAGTTGCAGCCTTTTCAAGCTCCTGAGCAGAGTTATAATCAACCTCGAGATCAATATTCACCTAATACCCAACCTAATGCCCAATCTCGTTATAGTCTTTAGACGAATATTGAATGGCTTTTGATAAGCGATTTTTTGTAAATTTATATGGTTCAAATCTTAAACTATGTATGTAAATATTTTTAATATTAATATTTTATGAAAAAATTTAGCTTTTCACATAATGTAAATAATAAGCTACTATTTTTAAACTAATATTTTTTAATTGAATAATTTTATAATCCTATTTCCTTAATATAACTAATTTAAATAATTTTTTTAATATCATTAAATAAAGATTTCTACAAACCACTATTTTATTTATTTAATTAATTTTTACAATATTGTAGTATTTTATTATTTGCAAAATATAATTCTAGAACTAATTATAAGCATTTTAACATTTATGCCAAATCACTTTTGCATAAATATATGACCAATTGATTTAATGAAATTTTAAATAATTGTAATGTAAAGTTAATTTGGAAAACGTTTTCAAGTTTGCAACTCGACAAAATATTTAATACAAAGGTTCTATTGTTAATATTCGTTATAAACTATAATATATATTTTACTTTATTCCAATTAAAACCGAAACTATTGATAAAAATACCTTTTTTGAAAAAAGCCAAGCTATTATTACTTGTATTTTTATGACAGAATGCTTTATGTAAAAGTATTCTTGAAAAGACATTTAAAACTATTATTTTAACTCTCACAATCTGCTTAAGACATTTCTCTGTTTTTATAACCATACTTTTGTAACAATTTTAAGCATTTTTTTAAATAATTTTAAACAACTGTTAGCTTTTATCGGTTAGTAAATTTAAAAAAGAAATCAAGTTAATAGTAGTTGGGGGTGTTTTTTTGGCTTCATTATTTTTTCCATTTAAACGCTATTTGAGCGAAAAAATTGTTAGTAAAACCCTTAAACAAAAAAATACATCCCCAGTTAACCTTATTAGGGTCGTTTAATAAGGGCTTTTTTATTAGTAACAGCTATTACAGTAATAAAAATTAATATTTAATGCTAGCAGTTAAATAAATTTGAATATGATTATAGCTAGGATGTAATAAAATAATTTATATGATTAAATTGCTATATTTGAATAAAGTCTTTCAATACAGATAATGAACCTCAATTTTTTTGAAAGACACACAGAAAACACAAACAAAACTTTAATCTTTTTAAATTATACTCTATTCTAATACCAAACTTGTTTTCACTTACTAAACTGTTGCTATCATGAAGTTATATTTAATCATGTCTTTTACTACAACCACTTTATGTTTAATTCATCAATAACTTGGTCATTTAATTTATCAACTTGATGTTTGATAGTGATATTAAAACTATTACTTTCCTATATTTATATTGCTTAGCATTTAGCGGCAACACATTCAAGAATATAGATTAATTAAATATATTTCAACCCCTATCCGATTTTCCAAAAATATGACTCCTTGTACTTTATAATTTAAGCATAAGTTTATAATATACAGTTTGAAAGTTACACTATTAAGAAAATCAATATGGATAAAGCTGTATAATATCAAAAAAAATCATATATATGGAAGTCTTACTAAAATATTTTAAAAAGGACAAAAGGGTAAAACTAGTCAAAGAATTACTATAGTGCTGCTAAGAAAATGAAAAGATTTATATTACTTTTCTGGTAGAAATGGCATTAGTATGGTTTTCGATTTTTAAACGGAGAAAATTTCAAATCATTGAAAATATCACATTTATTCCGTAAAGAGGTTTTTTATGATTATGATTTGTGATAAAAAGTTTACGCGTTAATTTTATAAATAATTATTTTCTACTTATAAGAGAATGATTAGTTTTTTAAATAGATCATTTATTTTTTTAGCCAAGATTAGAAAAAAAGATCACTTTGTTATTCATGACATATCAAAGGATGAACTTAAATATTGAATATCAAACTAATTGTTTTTTACTTTAGAAAATTTATAAGTATAATATTTTATTATTTAACGACTAATAATATAACTTAGCTAAATTAAGGTTTCATGTTTATACTTTATCAATACACAAGATTGTTGTACAAAAATTTTAGTTATAAATCATACTATTTTATTGCAATTACCACCAAAGCATGTTTGAAGCTAATGTTGCAAAATTATCATTCATTAGCTATTTCTAATCTTATAATTAGAAAACGATAAAAATAAATATTTCAATATTTTTAATGTATTGTTTCAAATTTTACTTATTTATAAATTATTTTATAAAGCATTCTAATTCTATTAAAATTAATATTCATAAGCGGCATTGAAATAATTAAAGTTTCAAGTAGATATCTAAGTCAGAATTATGTAGTCAGCGCTAATTAACTTTTATGGCAGCGTATAGCTATAAAACATGGGTTAGTTCATATACCATTGCCCTTCTATATTGAAATTTTGGCATGTTATTTTCATACATAAAACATTTATAAATTTTTACTCTTTCAAGGTTTTTAAAAAATAGCTTTGATTATTATCAGCTACAACTATTATAATCTCACTGTAGTTAAAATGCAATGATAATATTATAAAATGATATCGCACACGCTGAATTTCTATAAAATGTAAACACACCAAATTTAAACTTACTATAACTAAAACCAAGAATAAGGAGAGATGTTGTGACACTGTTTGTTTGTGATTAAAAATGTTATTGAAATGATTGAACCGTATTGATTTAATATTTTATTATTCATGATACAAAATCAAGACCTAATTCATTGAATTTATGAAGTGATGAAATTTGAAAAGTATTCAAAAACAATACAATGTAAAATATAGAAATCTATCAAGATTTATTAATGTGATAAAATTAAATATAAAATTAAGAAAGTAAAGATGGGGAACGAGTACCGAAAGCAAACAATAAACCTGAAAGACATCCTGCAACTGGAAGTGTTAAAATCCATGAGAACATACACCATGCTAACATTCTCCAGTTAACAGCCTTAGCATTACCGTTAGTAAGACCTACTGCAGCAGTAGACCCAGTAATACAATGGGTAGTAGATACTGGCCATCCAAGTCCAGATGCGGTAAGTACAGAAATAGAAGCAGCTAATTCCATAGTGAATCCACGAGAAGGTGAATGGTATGTAATTTTGTTTCCAAGGGATCTCATAATGTTGTAACCATATGTAATAAGACCAACATCTATAGCCAAACCACCGACGGCAAGGATCCAAAGTGGGATAGGAGTTTTACCACTGAGATCTACTTGAGCATTGACCCAAACATAATAGATAGTGGCAAAAGGACCTACAGCATTAGCAACATCATTTGAACCATGAGCAAATGAAGCCATAGATGCAGTGATTACTTGTAAGTAAGAGAACATGAATTCAGTATCATCATCATAGCGGACAGCTGAGTCATGAATTTCATGAAGTCTTTCATTCTTTAAATTAGTAACATCTTTACGTACACCATGTAAGATAGTATTTAAAACTTTCTTTCCAAAGCTTGGGTTAGGTTTGACTTCGTTACCTTCAACATCTAATTCTCCTACAATCTTTTCTTCAGGTTCTTGTCTCTTTGGACGTTCACTAAGGAAAGGTATAACGAACATATGATATACTTTAAGGTTTTCTTTGTTTTTGATTGAACGTCTAACCCATGGAACGAAGAAAAAAACACAGAATAAACCAACAAATACAGCACAACCAATGATAACACCAGCAGTGGCGCCATCTGTAAGGTTATTTCTTGTTCTGATACCTTTTTCTACAATGTAGTAAAGATCAACAACAGCAGTTAAAGTGAAAATGATTGGGATGGCAATAAGGCCACGTCTGAAAGAATCTTCACGTCCAAGAACGAAGAATTTGATTGGTAAAAATACTATAACAGCAATGGCACCAGCAAGTGCAGGAGAAATGAACCAGGATGCAATAATTTGACCAACGCCTTTCCAGGTCCAGTCAACAGCTTTAGAACCAAAACCAGAGATACCAACACCAATAATAGCACCTACAATTGAATGAGTTGTTGATACTGGCCATCCCATTCTAGTAGCAAATAATACCCAAGAAGCAGAACCAATAAGTGCACATAACATAGCAAACATGAGAAGCTCTGGCTTACCAGAGAAAAGAGTTAAATCAATAATTTTGTTTTTGATGGTTTCGGCAGTGGAGGAACCGAGGAGAAAAGCACCTAAAAATTCAGTAAAGATAGCAATGACACAAGCTTGTGGAAGGGTAAGAGATCCGGAGGAGACGGAGGTAGCGAATGAATTAGCAACATCATTAGCACCGATACCATAGGCATCAATTAAAGCAACGATAGTTCCAACTACAAAAACCCAAGTAAACTCAAATGGTTCCATTTTAAACTATAGTGCTTGTTTAAATTAATATAAAATTGATGATAATCAATGACTAAAATAATTTACTCAACTTGGGTATTTATACTTTTGGCTTATCTGCTTTTAATTGCATTTCTATATTAAATTTTATTAATTGGCTTAGAATATCAATAGCCTTTTTTAAAAAATACGGTGATTATAATATTGGAATATGAATAGAATCATAACCAGAATTAGAAATTGATATCTTAAGAATTATAGGGTGTAGGTGGGAAATCAAAGCTTAAAAAACCCAAGAACATTCATAGCTTAGAAAAACTCAGAAAAACGCTAATGACGAATGATCTTACAACTGAATGCGCACATGGTATTTTGAAAAAAATTATATTTCTAAATAAGCGTATCAAACAAAACAGGAAATGAAAGTAAACGAATCCCATCTTATTCATGTTTAGAATATAAATATATTAACCACACTATTTAAAATCACTTTTAGGAAGTAAATAAAATGAACCATTTATTGAAAATAAGTGCGATTTAATTAGTAAGCTAATATATTTTAACAATATTGAACCTTTTTAACATAATCACTTAATGATTGCAATAAGTTCATTTTATTAGAAAAACTATTTATTATATAATTAAGAAATGTCAAAAAATATAATAAATAAATCAAGTGTATAAACAATTATAAAGTTTAGTAACATTAATAGCTCTCTTTTAGACAATCATTAACTTTATTAGCTTGATTAACAATACCCAAATTTTATCAATAAGTTTAAACTTAAAGGATCCAATAGTAATTTGTAGATGTTGCAAAGTGAACTGAGTAGAGAATAAACCTTAAATAGATAATTAGGGGAGAAAAAATTTCTTAAAACATAGACTATGTAACCCACCTACACCCACGATTAGTGATGGTTAATAATTAAGTCAATATTTTATAACATTTGAAAATTAGTTAACTATAAACATAAAATTATTTTCATTATACTTTATTAACGATTTATAAATAAAGGATCATTTTATAAGGTTAGACTTCGTATTTGAATTACAACTAATCTCTCGGGAAATAATTTATAAAAGATTTTGAATATTTTGTGTAAATAGTAACTTTACCAATCACCTTAATTGAATTACATACAACGATAATGACATAAATTCTGATTATAATAAATCACAAAATCGTTTTTGCGGATCTTATACCCCGATATAAAAGTTAGTTAGTAAATCTGTTATTCTAGAATTCGAAAATAAGGAGCTAAAGATTGCTCTCAATAGTTTAAAGCAGTAATAAAATGGTATACTGAATAATAGTTATAGTATTTTGTGTACGAAATTTGATATCGATATTGTGAGATTTTATCCTTGAAAGCTTTATTTAACGTAACTTTCAATTTAGTATCACTATTTTTTATAATAATACTAATATAAAATAAACATCAAGCCTTTAATTAGCATGCTTAATATTATAAAAATTTATAAAAATACTTACTTTTAACCACCTTTATTAGTATAAAAATTAGTTGATATGGTTCTAATTACTTATTAAGAAACTAAATTCTAGTAATGTTACTAGTTCTAAAAGTATTTAAATATTAATATAATTTCATTAAAAGATATACGCCCCTATGGTGGTGTTCATTATGGCAATATAACAATTCATTAGATTATAATATGAATTTTTTTGTTATTATTTTTTTTTCCACTTGAACAATTGATAAGTCAAAGATATTTATTAATATTTTAAATAACTAAATTTAGTGGTAAAAGCAATTGACCTTACTAATTATCTACCATTTAATACTATAAATTGCACAAAGACAAGATAAAATAAAATAAAATAAAATTATCAAATAAAGTAAACATATCAGTCATCCAATATAATAAATCAAATATCTATTAAAATATTCAAATGAATTTAATACCAAAAAAACTGTTTAGAAATTTATAACTTCCAAATACTTATTAACGAAAGTAATAAAAAAGTAGAGGAAGAGTGAACAAGAAGAGATATTATCAACTACAGGAGGCTCATCTTTCCTTTTAATATCAACCTTAGAGCAAGACAAATTGTGTAAGGCAACTTTGGATTCTATTTTATAAACATTTGTCTATAGGCAAAGAACATACTTTTTTAATCATTCAAAACTACAGAATCAAAAAAAAAATTCAATCTAAAAATTTATAATTTAGTTTATAATAAGTTATTTTTAAGAGGCTATACTATTCGATTAACATCATTTTATATAAAGAAAAATTAAGTTATATGAGTTTAAAAGCCAGGTTAGCATTTGGAATATTTTTTAGACTTTAGATTTAGATTGCATATTACAACATATATAAAATAAATAGAAAATTAGATAAAAAACAACCATAGGATGTTTTTTTATTTTCAATTTAGTCTGAAATATAAAAAAACTCATTCAATTTCTTCTACAGATATATATATATAAGTATCCCTTTTTTTGTTTAAGAATTCTATTGATATTATTTCCACTTAATAGCGCTTAAAAAATGAAAAAATAAATGAAACCAAAAAAGACATCCCCACATATATTCTATTTTCTTTATATTTATCCTAACTTATCTTTCTTACAATAAATATTAAAAATCATGTGTGTATAGTAGTGTTTATTAACAACTTTTAATTATGTTCAGAAACAGAAATGATTCCTCAATTACTAACATGGTAAATAATATTTGGGGATACTTTACCAATTGTCCTTTTTGCTATTTTTTAAAATTCAGAGACTAATCAACTAGTACACTGTTCAAGCTTGAATGTGTGATAGCTAACTGTTCATTTTAAACAAAAATTAAATTAATAAACCTCAAATCGCTGATTATAAAATTTATCATTTGGTAACGCATATTTGGACTTAAACAGCTACATTAGTCAATTTTTCTAAATTTTAAAAAAATAGCAAAAAGGGCAAATAGGTAAAAAACATTCCTATTTATCAAAGGTTTTACAAAGCAGATAGTTAATGAGATATATAATAAATCCTGAGAAGACTATGTGCTGATACCTAACAACTACACGATCCTTTGGCAAAATTGAAAACCCTCCTTCAAAAACAAGACCCTGTCAGTTTTAATTATGTCCAAGCCCCTTAACGCTAGGTTAATCTGTTCCTTTTATGTAAAAAACTATAATCGGGAAATATTGAACCTCAGGCTAATGAAACCCACCTAATAAATTTAATCAATTTGCTCAGTTTCATTTTTAGCAACAAATTTGAACAATAATTTAACTATTTTTATAAAAAAAGGCATCTTAACTGTAGCCGATTCTAAAATGAGATGAAATGTGAGTTAAAGAGTAAGATGGATAAGGAGAAAGCGACTTCAACTTAAAAATTGATTAGTAATTGAACAGATGGGATGTATTTTTGTGTTTAAGAATTTCACTAACAATTTTTCCACTCAAATAGCGCTTAAAAAATGGAAAAAGTAATGAAGCCAAAAAAAACAGCCCCAGATAGCTTTCATGAGGAGAGCATTAAGATAAAATTACAAATGCAAGAAATTTGTGAGTAAATGCAATGTTTTTTTATTATTTTTAAAAAGATTAGTATGCTTTTAATTACGTTTTGTTATTATAAAGTAGATTTGTATTATTAATTATCTATTTTAAATAATAATCAGCTTTAGATTGTTTTTATTCTTCATGATACTTTATTGTTATTACTGTGACTTTTTTGACTGCTCCTGATTTTATTCAATTTAGTATTTTTACATTTTCTTATCTTAAAAAAAGGATCATAAATGAGCATTATTCTAAACTTTTAATCGTATTAAATTACTACCCACCTTTTAAAAACAAACTAAGCTTATTGCTTATTTCCCTTTTACTTAATCTTTAAAGATAATCTCGTTAGTTTCTTTTATTGAAAAAATAAATTATTTTTAAATTGAATTTTATAATACTAACTACATACTCACAATCATAATCTATTAATATCAAATATTTAGCTCTATTGATAAACTTCATATATTTCCCATCTTGCTTATCCCTTTTTATCAAATATTACTAGCCTAATTGACTATAGTAATTATCAAGTTACCTTATTATCTCCTTTTTATAAAGAATAAACTTCCTTAGTTTAATTTCTTGTCATTTATTTGATTTTATACAATAATAATGATAATGAGTTTAAGGATCAAGGGATTAATCTTTTATAAATAAAACATAATTAATATGTTAATAAAGTATTTATATTAATTAGCATAAATTTTATAGTTACCATATTATTATTGTTTTAAAAGTTAGATGATGCATTAATAAAAATAATATTTGAATTAAAATAAGTGGTGGTTAAAAATGATTTCTATTTATTTTATATTTTTATGCTTTATTATGCTGATATTTAGTTTTTTTCAATTTTTGAATAAATGCTAATTAAATCTTATAAATATCTAGACTTTCTTTAATTTTCTTTTTATTTATTAAAAACAATACTATCTCAATCAACACAGCATAACTTGTTTATTAAATTTGTTATTAATCTATCTTACTTATTTTTTTAACTAAACTTACATTTTATATAATATGTTTTAAATAAATATAGAATTCAAGTTAATAAGTTCAATATATTACAACTCCGATTAACTAAAGGTTAATATAATTTATAGATACTAGACTTAGACTGTTCGATCAATATTATTGTTACAAATTTTAATAATCTATTAGTAACTGTAATTTTTAGTATGTAAAATTACTATGTTTGAAAATAAAATATACAAAAAAGTTAACTTCTTTTAATCTTTGTTTAAGGAGCAATGTAAGACCAATACTACTTTATTAAATTGGGCTTTTTACGTGAAGATTCAAAGTAAAATAATATAAATAAAATTATATTATATTTATTTTTATACTATTTATATTATAATTTAATAATATAAATTTTATAGTTAATATAATTAACAAGTTCTTTTTAAATTTTATACAAGTTTTAATTTTAATTTTAATTTTAATGCCATCCAGACAAATAATATTCTCTTTTTTTGCATTCTAAAAATATGGTTCCCTTATTAAACATGGAGTAAAAGTAAGGGGTGTATACAAATAAAAAAGATACTCAAAATAAATCTAAACTTAGACATATAAAAAGCCTCAAACAATAAATAAATGATTTTAATAAACTTAATTTATAAAGAAATATTCACCTATCAATATGCTGGACCTTTCTGACCCAATAGTTATAGGTACCGTAGTGTCCGACATTATCATTTGTTTATCTTATTTTGCTATTCCAATTGAAATATGGTTTTTTCAACGTTCATTGACACGTCCTTTGCCTTTTAAATATGTTTTAGTATTTTTTGAAGTTTTTATTACCGCTTGTGGTATTACCCATTTAGTAGCTATATGGGTACCATGGACCCGAACGGACCCGGTTTTATTAGCTTCTAAAGTTTTGTGTGCTGTTGTGTCTTTTGCTACCGCTTGTGTTCTTATCTTTGTTATCCCAAAAGTATTTTCATTACCTGTAAGAACTGCATTGCTTCAAGAAGAATTAGGCTTTCGTATAAAACATGAGCAAAGTTTACAGGTTGCTAATGATGTGCTAAGAAAGTTTCGTAAAATCACCAATCAAATCCGTAAAAAATTGGATGTGGAAGTGATTTGTGACGTAGTGGTCCATGAGTTAAGTATCAACTTGAATTTCAGTGGCTTGGCTATCTTTTTACCTGATGAGGTCAATGGTGATCTCATTTGTTATTCCGAGTATATCCAGACTCATAACCAGGTCAAAGAAAATTCTGGTATCAAAGCTCATTATTGGAAAACTATTAACATGGACCCAAACAATGATATTGTCAAAAAGATTATTTGTACTACTTGTACTTTACATTTGAATTGCAACGATATGATAGAATTAGTTAATAAACAAAGGGGTGCTTTGTTTAAGAGTGGCTTAGCTATGTCCTTTGAAATGAGTGAAAATGGTGGTAAAGGCTTTATCTTAGGGTTTTATGAGCAAGAAAGTATCATTTTGAATGAAGAAGATCTTGAGATGTTTGAGGATGTGTTAGTACAATTAGAAATTGCTTTACAACAAGCAAGACAAATTCAATTGGAATCATATCATTTAAAGAAGATTCAAAATCAAATGCGTAATAATCATAATTTGTATCAATTAAAACAGGATGCTGACATTAATAATCAATTTAAATCGAAATTGATTATGCATTTAAATAAAGAATTAAATGACCCACTTAGGTATATTAAGGAGTATTTACAAGCTATAGCCCAACATAATAACTTAAATGAAGAACAAATAATGCAATTTAACTATATAAATAATTGCTTTAATCAATTAGATGGTATCTTATTAAACTTAGATGAATCTGTTAAAATTGAATCTAATCAATTAACCCTTATTAATCAAACATTAAATATAAATCAATTAGTAACTAGTGTATTTGAGCAACAATCTAATTATGCACAAACTAAAAACGTTCAATTCCATCTCAATATATTACCTAATACTCCACAGTTTATCATAGGTGACCAATTAAGGTTAAAACAAGCCATGTCTATATTACTCAATAACTCTATTAAATACAGTAGTAGAGATCAAGACGTCTCCGTTTTTATCTCTTTAAATGAAGATCCACCCGCAGCATTCATTCCTTTCTTAAAAGATCCAAGATGCTGTACTTTTGATAGTCAATACAATCCTTCTTTTATCTCTAACACGGAGAACTTGATTTATCCTATTGAAACTGATCCTACATTGCCAAAAACTTACTCTAAAAAAGTATTTTACTTCCATATAGTTGACTTTGGTATTGGTATGCGTAATGATCAAGTGTCTAAGATTATACGTGCTATTAACCAAATTGATTGTGATACTAGAACATTAAGCGATAATGATGATAAATTAGTTACTGACTTATCAAATAATATTGAATTAGGCTTAGGCTTCTGGATGTTAAGTCATTACATCAAGCTATTCCATGGTAATATGGCCATACGCTCTTGTAAAGGAAGAGGTTCTGTTTTTACTTTCTCTGCCAAATTATTTATTCCTTCAGTTATTCCAGAGTAGATGAAACTCATATTATTATTTTTAATAAAGTTGCTTTTTAATTCATACTATCATTAACATATAAATATTATAAACTACTACTACTACTACTATTATTAAAATTATATTTAAATATATTTATTAAATTTTAATGAGCTATATTATTATACAAGTAATGATTAATTTGTCCTATTGACTTTATGCTACATGGACTGGAACTGGTTCACGTAAACCTGTAGTGGCTGAATCAGCATAATGCTTTCTTCTGTGTACAGAGCGTCCCAAAGAAAAGAATAAATTAATGATAAACGTAATTATACAAGCTAACAGTACAATAGCACCAACAATCAAAGCACTAAGAAATACGGGCCATTGTGGACTTGCATTATCTTGGTTAGTATAACTATAATTCAAAGCAATCCAAATAGCTGCCCATACAATAGTTAAGCCATACACTACATCACGGTTAAAAGCTAATAAGATAAGAGCCATCAAACCTAGAGCACCAAACACAATGGAAGCATTACGGTAAGAATATTCACTAAGATCTGCAAGAATAGCAAAAGAGTAATAAATTACTGATACTGAAACCCAACCGAAATAGACCGAAAGCCAGAATCTACCAAAAAAGAAATTGAAAAAGTAATGATGGTCCGAATTTTCTCTGGTTGTTAAATCCCTCTTGATATACTTAGTAACTGAGCTGTACATAAAGGCAAGGGACAAGAATAGTAAATAAATAAAGATCAATTGAATCCAAGCTAATTCTGGTGGGGCATAAGCATAAGAAAATACCCAACCTACATTAGCTAAAGTTTGAACCCAAAATAATGGAGAGATACCATAATTAATATAATCATAAATATAAGTAAATGGAGTCAATTGATATACGATAAAAAGGAACATGGTAAAATAAATTAAAGCCCAAATAACGATGGACCAGTAATGAGGGGCCAAAGCTGAATCGATTTGATCATAAAAGTAACGATTACCTAAAGGTAAAAAAAAGCCTAAAGCATTAACAATAATGATTAAAATGAAGCATAGTAAATTGATGATTCGAGTGAAGGGTAACTTCATCATTTTTATAATAACCTAATAGTGATAGTTGGAATTAAAATATTAAATTAAGTGAATGTATAAAAATAAAGTTGATACTTATGTTGAGCTTATATACCCTCCATTTTTCCATCAAGGAAAATTTGATTTAATGCAGTTTAAAACATAGCTAGCTAATGATTTTTGTTAATTATGACTTAATTTTGCCTTCATCAAACAAATTCGCCTAATTTTTCAGTTAATTTTTTTAGTAAATTTTAATGCCTTTTATAAAATAGATAAAAATCAACTCATTGAATCATCTTAATATCATTTTGACACAAAACTTCCTATCTTTAATTCAATGTGATTTCATAACTGGTCAATTGCTTATTGTTCATTTCTTTATTGTAGTATATAGAATGTAAGAATAATAGAAATTAGAGGGTCCTAAAACACTAAAAGTATTATATAATTTAAAATGCTTAATAAAATATATAAATAAAATATTTCCATTTACAATTTAAAATTAATAGTGACCGAATTTTAAATCGAAAAGTTGATTTACATTATTCAGCCAAGTAATTATTATTAAAATTTAACTTATAAAGTAGCTTTCTTTTTAAACACAATTTAATATAAAGGATATCCCTTTAGCATTTTATTTCATTTCAATAATTAAAGCACTGCCACTTTCTGACTATGATTAAGTCCATTATATGCAGTTAAAATTGCCGCTCTCTGGCTGTGAATAATTTTAGTTTTAAATTAGGTTGTAATAATAATAATTTATACTCAAGAAAATGAAACTTAAATTTATTAAAAAACAACTTCAATTTAAGGAGACCTAGAATGCTGTCTTAATAGAACATATCTGAAGTTATTATTCCTTGGCATCACCCATTTAAACAATAAAGAGAAGCCATCAATAATTAATAAACAAAGATATAAAAATAAATAGAATACAAATATAGAAAAGTAATGTACCGTTAATGTTTCTTGATGACAAAAACTTCCATGAAAAGAGTACATACCTTGATCCAATGTAAAAAAAGAACCGAATATATTGGCTAAAATCATCAATGGAATTACATACGCATGTTTTGGATTGAATTCGGGATGTACAATGGCTGGAGTGCCTATAGGATAAAAGATATGATCTATAGTATTTGTTTTATTTTTAAGATAACTCATGATGCCTTTCGTAGTCAATGGGACTGTCTTAGGTAACAATGACCAAGCGTAAGCAGAACCAGGGTTATGTAAATCGGTACCTGTTACTTTTAATAATTGTTGGTTGTTTTTATTAAGAAAATTCAAAGTGTATTGATCGTATATATTTTCATTGATGATTTCTATACCATCAATCCCCCATTTAATTGCTTGAGTTACACTGGGATGTTGAGATAATCTGGAATTGGTTTTACCAAATTGTATGTGATGACTCCATGGTATATGATTTAAAATTGCTATTCCACCATTTTTATGTGTTTGTTTAATAATAGTTTGTATCTCTTCATCGCTTGGATAAGCCCCATATAAATTAGATAGTTTTCGTATATTGATTAAGTTCATGTGCACTCGACAGTTACTATTAATATAGAAATAAATAAATGTGCTACAACTAAGTTAATATTAATAAATAACTTACGTATACTCAACGCCAGGAATAACAATTAAGTTATTTTTATATTTTTTTAAGGCATATTTTTCAGCTATCAAAGCCCCACGTAATTCATTATGATCTGTAATTACAATAATATTATAACCGTTTAGGAAGGCCCAATCTACTACTTGTTCTGGAGTCATACTACCATCTGAATATGAAGTATGTAAATGAAAATCCATTTTGTAATGATTTGTTTGATTAAGTTCAGGGATATTTTTTAATAAGTCAAGGTTCTTGTCATAAGAATTATTGTCCATTCTGGAAGGAAAACTGAATTTACGTACAAGTTGATCGCTTAATAAAGAAAAGAGTAAGAGGATAGTAAACAGTAAAGTACTTCGTTTTATTAGACTTTTTAAATAGTACCTAATAGAAGGAAGAGGGCTATGTTTGAAAGATATTGGTTCTACTTCTTCTTCATCTTGTTCATAGTTCAATAAGGTCCCTTCTTCTATTATATTGTTTCGAATATTACTAATCATTTTTTATACAATAGAAAAACAATGATTGTAATAAAATTTCATTTATAGTTTATTTTATAATCTACTTTAGTCTTAGAACTTAATAGCATATGGGTAAGATATTGGATGAAATTTTGGTTTCTCCTTACTTTTTTAAATCATAAAATTGTGTTTAAATCATATGGGGATGTATTTTTTTGTTTAAGAATTTTACTAACAATTTTTCCACTCAAATAACGCTTAAAAAATGGAAAAAATAATGAAACCAAAAAAAATATCCTCATGTTGCTTATTTATAGTGATTAAAAGAGATTTTGTTTTTATTATTTTTAAAAGCAAAAAATAATAAATTATAAAATAAATAAACATTGCTATTATTAAATTCTATAATTTTAATTCTAGTTTTAAAACACAAAAATAAATGTACTAATTAACTTTTACAACTTTAAACATTCTATATCTATTCCTCCTCTACTATAAACTAAGGTACAATCTTGCCAATAACTAACTCAGGTCTAACTCTAATAGTATGGTGGTGTACAGCACTTCTCCTCTCAATATTATCTTCTCTAGTAAGTATAGGTTCTTTACAGCTTTCACAACCACAAGTACCTTTATGTTTAATCTTACAAGCATCACATTGTAAAAATAATAAATTACAAACAATATTAATACAATTGGTATAATTACTGGTAGGGGTGCCACATTGATGACATTTACTTATAATTTCTTCTGAAATGGGTTCTCCTCTTCGTTTATCGAATGTGAAGTTTTGACCACGGAATAAAGATTTTACTTGTTTTTTATCTTCCTTATCATTTACTAATCCCTCTTCTACCTTTTCTTTCAATTGTTTAATATAATTTCCGTAAGCTGTAATACCTCCCTTTAACATTCTAACATCTTTAAACCCTTTTGATTTTAATATAGAACCTGCTTTAGAACATCGAATACCACCAGTACAATACATATAAATTGGGTTTTTTTGTAAGCCTTGAGTATCTTCGATTAACTTATCCATACCCTCTCGAAATGTAACTACATCATGGAGGATTGCTCCTTCAAAATGACCAATATCACTGTTAAATCATTAGATTAAAGTCAAAAATAATTAAAGATGAGTTAAATTACCTCTCATATCGATTTCTAACATCAAACAGATAAAATTTATCTTTTTTTTCTGATATTTCAGTCAACTCTTTATGCCACTTTTCAGCATCTAAATAAGTAGGTTGATCTTCAATATTGTATTCTTCTGGTGAAATATCCGTAGCAACAATCTAATAAATTGAAATCACAATTAGTCCATCCACCTGAATTTACTTTATGAAATTTCTACTTACTTGTTTTTTAACTCTAACATGTAATTTTGAAAACCCTTTTTCATTTAAAGTCGAAATATTGAAAGTAATATCTTCTCCAAATAAATTCTTGTCCTCTATTTTTATACCAGATTTAAAATAAAGTTCGATTTCTTTTAGTCGTTTTTTAGGACATGAAAATTGGGCATTGATACCTTCAGTAGCTATATAGATCCTTCCACTCACTTGTAATTGAATTAAATCTTTAAGTAATTGAGTTCGTAATTGAGATAACTTTAATTGTGGCAAGTTGATAAATTTATAAAATGAAATACTTATGTATTCTTGTTGGAGGTTTATTGGAGTGGAAATTGGGTTTATTGAATTTGAGAGTGATGAAGTACTACGTAAACTGGAAGCTGTTATGGTTAAATTTCGGATTGGGATAAATTTAGTTGAGTTAAGTCTTATTTTATATTTATAAATAGACGTTATTGATACATATATATTATTTCTTGGTATATTTCTAAAAAGGAGTCTTAAGTTGGACATATTGAAGTTGTTTCTATATCTATTATTCTATTATTTGGATTAAAAAGTAAGAATAAAATTTTATTTGACTTTAATTTTTGATTTATTGAATAGCCAATTAGATATGACAAGTGATTTTTATCAGCTCTAGTTTTATTAATGATAACAATATAGTATTTTATATAATATGCTATAATAATTTATACTAAAAAAACTATTATCATATTATGTCAATTATCATTTTTTTCCTTTTGCTGAACTCGAGTGTATTCATAGGGTATTTTTTTAAGCTTTTTTATTTAAAATAAGCTTAATAGTTGGAATATTGACGTTTTTCCCTTTTAAGGATTTAATTAGAGATTTTTCAAATTTTGAGTTTCATAAAGAAGGAACAAAGCTTATCAAAATTCAAAAAATACTAACTATTTTCATTAATAGAAAAAGATTTAATTGAAATGTATTTTTTAGAAATATATACTTTATTAATATAAGTTATAAAGCTTAAAAACCTAATTGATATTATAGATAAGATTTTAGATTGATTTAGACATTAATACAACTTTTATATAAATAAATTCAAATCATAAGTTAATAGTGCTCTTGACTCTATTCTATTATTTTTGAGTTTTTTGAGCAACTTAAAATTTAAAAACAATTCGACTTTCTCAATAAAAACATTGCCCACTTTTATCCTATTTATGCTTGACTACTTTGCAATAATTCAAAATCAGGATAAAATGTAGCCTTGGGTTTCAATTAGTTTCTATTCTAAATAACATAAAACTATTGTAATATTTAATACTAGTAACAATGCATAACACAATAATAAGATCAAAATCGAATAGTTACCAAATATAATCAAATTACTAGTTTTACTGATATTAATATATTTAAATCAAAGAAATAAGTGCAATTAATTAAAAAATTCAATCAATAAGTTTTTTTAATTTATTTATTTCACAATTGTTTTGATCCTGAAAGCAAATGTTTATTTTTAATAATTGCTTTATAAAAAAAAATTAAAAATAAATATGAAACATCTAAGTTTAATATTATTTAAATTAAAAGCATAAAAATCCAATAGGTTCTAACTTAACTTTTATTAAAGCCTTGAATTTCTTACATGAAATCATCCAAAATACAACAAAAACTGCTTTTCGATATTTAATTAGTATTATTCTAGCTTTCAAATAAAGCTTCAATACAGGTTTAACTAACTTGTATTACTTTTAAACCTTAAACTCAATTGAAAGAAAATAAAATTAACAAAAATTGAACTTCAACAGCTTAATAAATAGTTAATAAATTACTTCAATTCATTATTATTTTATTGAAATTTTACTTGCCTTTTTACTAAATCAAGCCAACAACATATTTCTAAATTTTAATTACCCACCGAATCAGGCTATTTCAGGCTAACCAATTAATTTAAAAGTATAAGTAAAATTGACCAATAAAAATCGAAATACATTACCATCACCACTCAACAGAAAGATACACCCTAATCTTCTTGGCTATTGCACCTCTTTAAGGACTTTTTATTTTTCTCTTTTTTATTATCAAAAGTTTCTAGTTTTAAATACTTTGTTTACCAATTGAAGCAGTATAGAAGTAACAGCAGTAGCAATATTTATTAAAAAAGGAAGAGAGATTAGCACGATATAATATTATCAACTGAAATCGAAGGTATTTATAGTTGGAAAGAATAGTTGTAGAAGAATAAGTATTTGAAATATAAGAATAAGATAGCAAATAAAATTCAAATTCAGATTCAAAAAAAAAGATGGAAAATAGTTCAAGTTTAATGAAAAGTAAAAGTGTAGCTAATTTAAAAAATAATCAAGTTAGTCCAAATACTAATGGGATGCAAAAATTAAATAAAAAACTTAGTAATTTAAATTTACAAGAAAGTAAAGCTGGAAATCGCTCTTCTTTGTCCCATAAATTTTCACAATTTTTTTCTTCAGTGTCGGGTATGTTTTAGTTTAACTTTCAAGAGCTAAATAAAAATATTAATCAATATTTTATCTTTTTAAATAGGTAAATTTAATGCTAATAATAGTCCACCTCAGCCACAAAGAAAACAACAAATTTCTCTACCATTTAATACAAGACATATTACCCATGTAGGTTATGATAATGAAACTGGGGAATTTCTGGTAAATTTAATTCAATTTTTTTAAAAAAGCAATCAAAGATATTAATTTTTATTATCATTAGGGTCTACCTCAAGAATGGAAACAAATACTTAAAACATCGGGTATTACACAAACAGAACAAGCTGCTCATCCTCAGGTAACTTTGAACTATTTTATTAATTGAAGTTTATAAATTAACTTGATTGTTCTTTTTTACTATAATAAAATAGGCAGTTATTGATGTAATGGAGTTTTATAATCAAGGACAAAAAGATGGTAAATGGGATCGATTTGAAGATAATAATAATAATAATAATAATAATGAAAAGAAATTTAATACTGGAAAAGTAAGAATATTATTTAATTTATTTAAATAAAAGAAAAAAACACTAATATTTTTTCTTTTAGTTATCATTAACTCGTCAAGAATTAAGAGATTCATTAAGGGAAGAAAAAAATCATCCAAGGAAATCAGATGCAAGTACACTTGCTCCTTCAACCAATTCTCAAGTATCTATAGCTCATAGTGGTAATATATTCTATTATAATATATATATAATATTAATTTAATATTAATTTATTAGATCCTACTTCACAATCTTTACCAATGGAATCTTCACTTACTCCACGTAATGAAATTGATCATTTAGATAATATAACTCATGATTCACTTGGAGAAATACCACCTAAACCTATGCCAAGACCATCAACACAACGACGATCCTCTATTCATGATGTTATGGAACGCTTAAAATTATTCTGTCATTATCAAGATCCCTATAAAGTTTATGAAGGACATCGTAAGATTGGGCAAGGAGCATCGGGTGGTGTATTTATTGCATATCATATAAAAGAACCTAATAGTCCATTAGCATTAAAACAAATTAATATATTACAACAACCTAAAAAAGAACTAATTGTTAATGAAATTTCAGTAATGAAATCAGCAAAACATCCTAACATTGTCAATTTTATTGACGGCTATTTATGGAAAGGGGATCTTTGGGTGGTTATGGAATATATGGAAGGGGGTTCTTTAACTGAAGTAGTTACTAATACTATTATTACAGAAAGTCAAATAGCTACTATTAGTCAAGAAGTAAGTTTATATTATTATTATTATCATATAAAAATTAAAATTTATATTAATTTTAATATTTATTTAGGTATTAAAAGGTTTAGATCATTTACATTCTCATAGTATTATACATCGAGATATTAAAAGTGATAATATATTATTATCATTTAATGGGGATGTTAAAATTACAGATTTTGGATTTTGTGCACAATTAAATGAAGATGAAAATCGACGAGTAACTATGGTAGGTACACCTTATTGGATGGCCCCAGAAATAGTTACACGTAAAGAATATGGACCTAAAGTCGATATATGGTCATTAGGTATAATGATTATTGAAATGATAGAAGGAGAACCACCTTATTTAAAGGAAAACCCATTAAGAGCATTATATTTAATAGCTACCATTGGTACTCCTAAATTAGAAGAACCAGAAAATTTATCTAATAGTTTAAAACAATTTTTAAATTGGTGCTTAGAAGTAGAACCTGCTGAAAGACCTAATACAAAAGAATTATTACAACATCCTTTCCTTAAAAAAGCAGTATCAACTAAGGAATTAGGACCTTTAATTATTGATAGTAAAGAAAGAGCATTAGCAGAAGAATAAATCATTTGGATATTAAGATTTATTGAGTTTCAATTCCAAAAATAGGCATAAATTTAAGTACTAATTTCAAGAAAAGGAGATAGTTAAGTAATGATAGAAAAATTCAAAATAATTTTATTTGATTTTTCTTTTGGAAAAAAAAATTTAAGAACTTGGATATTCAATGTAAAAAATAAGAATTATTCTACTCTTTGTATTTAAATTTATCTTTTTTATTCAAAATAATATAATCTATTAAATAATTATTACTTTTTTGTTTATTTTTGATAATTTTATAACTCTTTTATTTTTAAGTTTCTATTTTTTAATCCTTACATATTTTAATATATATAAAATTAACAAATTAACAAATTAACAAATTAACAAATTAACAAATTAACAAATTGAAACATTGAAATATTGAAATATTGAAACATTGAAACATGATAATATTTTTTTAAATTTCTTTATTGAATTTATAAATAAAATGCAATTCAACTTAATAATATTAGCATTAAATTTTTGGCTTCACAGTATTATTTGTAAATGGGAAAGACCAAGGATGATAGCTATTGGTGATTTACATGGAGATTATAATCAAGCTATTAAAGTATTAAAGATGGTGGATGTTATTGATCAAAATAATAAATGGAAAGGAAAGAATACTACTACTTTGGTACAAACGGTAAGTTTTTATTTTTGAAAAGGTGAAATTAAAAAAGGAGAGATAATAGAAAGAAAGAAGAGGATTATTATTATATATTATTAATTGAATTGAAATAAAACAATAAAAGTTTAAAATTGATAATTTATTAATTTTATAGGGGGATGTAGTTGATCGAGGACCAGATACAATCAAATTATATAAGTTATTAAAACGACTTAGAAAAGAAGCTGAAATTGAAGGTGGCTTAGTAAGTTTTTATATAAACTTACTTTTTTAAATATCAATCAATAACATAATGAACCTTTCAACTAAAAATAAACTTATCTTGTTTTCTTTTTATTAGGTAGTTCCCTTACTTGGTAATCATGAATTAATGAATTTAATGGAAGATTATCGATATGTTACTGAAGAAGATGTTCAAACATTTGGTGATTTAACTCAACGTAAATTGATGTTTACAGAAAAAGGTTGGATTGGACGGTATTTAAGAGGTTTAAATTTAACAGCTAAAATTGAAGATACTATATTTTGTCATGGTGGGTAAGTTTTTAATAGAATCAATAATAATAATAATATCATTATTATTATATTATTATAGTATAGTTTAAGTATTTATATTTATATTTGTATTTTTATATTTATATATATTTTTTATTTAGGATCCATCCCACCTTTGCTGAATATGGTAACACTGCTTTAAATATAATCACCAAAAAAGAATTAAGTGAAAAAACACCTAATGAATTATGGAATGTGGAATTATTTGGTGGCGATGGCCCAGCTTGGTATCGAGGTTATGCATTAGAAACTGAAAGTGAAATATGTAATGTATTAAGATTAGCATTAAAAAAGTTAGGAGTTAAAAGAATGGTGGTGGGCCATACAGTCCAATCGAATGGTAAAATTAGAACTCGATGTGAAGGTAGAGTTATTTTAATTGATGTGGGTATCTCCGCTGCTTATGGAGGTTATCAAGCGGCCTTAGTATTATCCGAACTTACTGCTTCAGCTATTTATCCATCTGGGATGCAAGCGTTACAAGTACCTAATGAAAATGAGGAAGATAAAGATGAATTATGAAAATAAAATTTTTAAAATTCAATTGAGGACGTATTTTTTTGTTTAAGAATTTTGCTAACAATCTTTCCGCTCAAATAGCGCTTAAAAAATGAAAAAAGTGATGAAACCAAAAAAAATATCCTGATTATTTATTATGTTTTTATTTTTATATAATAAAAAGAAAGAGTATACACATAAATGAAAAGATTGAGGGGAGATAAATAATAATAATACAACTTATAAATTAAATTTCAGGTAAAGGTAATTTAACTTTTCTTGAAGAAAAAGTTATTAATTCTACTGGATTTGTTATATAATTCTGTTTTTCTTTTAATTGATTATTATTATTATTACTATTATTATTATTATTATTATTATATAATGATGATGATGGTATTATACAATTAGCTGATAAATCTAATAATGTATTATCAATGGTTTGATAAGTTTCATATAATGGAGTTAATTGATTTAATTTATAATTTATACTTTCATTTATCATTGTTTTACGTTTAGTTGCTATTATATTATCTATGTTAATTATTGGTCTCATATAACTATTTCGTTTTATTTCATTAAAAGCTAATAATAAAAGAAATTAATATTAAATTTAATAAATATAATATAATTTAAACTTACTCTCTTCATTTGATTCTATTGAACTTAATGAATTTTCATCAATATTGTAATGTTCAATAGTTTTATCTAATGGCGGTGGAATACAAGATTCATAAGGAATTATTGTATTTAATTGTAATTTATTTAAATTATAAAAATAATTGGGATATTCATAAACCATTTGTTTTAATTTTAAATTAAAATTAATAGGTATTAATAAATATTTTTTAGATATTAACTGATCTTTTATAGATAGTTTATTAATACGACATAATATATCTAACTATTTAAAAATAAATAAAATAGATCAATATATATAGTATTATTATTATTATTATTATTATTATTATTATTATTATTATTATTATTATTATTACCTGTATATCATATTTTACACCAATTTTAATTAAAGTATCATGTTTATTAATAAAATGAATAAGAAATTGATATTGTTTTGGTTTTATAAAATTACTATCATTATTATTTTCTTTAGAATAATACTTATCATCTTCAATTGCTTGTTCTATTTCAATACATAAATCTTCTCCATAAATAGACCAAACTTCACCTAATTCAACTAAAAAGGGACTGGACTTGATATTAATAGCATTGGAAGAGGTTGGAATTAATGGATTGTTAATTGTTGCTGGATTCATATCAACTTTGTTTGTTATTAAAAAATAATTAAACAATTTTAAGCAGTCACTCTAAATAATTTGTTATTAATGAGTAATTAAGTTTCATTATAATTGGTTAAATATTAAAGATTGAAAGAATATTATTGGTTTTAATAAGCTTAAATTTTTAAAACTAAAATCACAATTTTTTTTAAGGAAATTGATTAATAATGTTAAAGAATAAAAATCAGTATAATAATATATTTTATTTTATTTAATATTTAATCTCTGTCTTTAACTCTTGATCATTTATTCCAGTTAACAAATTATCTAAGGCTAAATCTCCCATCATATCCCTAGTTTCAATTGTAGCTGAACCAATATGAGGAAAGATTGTCACTTTATTTTTAAATTCAATAAATAAAGGATGTTTTTTTGACAATGGTTCAGGTGTAGTAACATCTAACCCAACACCGCCTAATTTATCTTCTCTTAATATTTTAATCAAATCATCTTGATTAATAATTTGACCTCTAGAACTATTAATCAATATAGCTTCTTTTTTCATTAAAGATAATTTCGAATAATTAATTAAATGAATAGTATCAGGATTTAAATCAATATTAATAAATATTATATCACTTTCTGATAATAGAGATTCCATAGTATTAGAATAAATTAAATTCTTATACGATTGTTCCAATAATGTTCTTTTATAGTAAAGTAATTGCTTTGGTTTAAATGGTAATAAACGTTCATAAGTTGCTTTTCCAATTCTGCCAAATCCTAATAAACCAATTGTTTTATTACTTAATTGATGACCTAAAATAAAATAAAATAAGATAAAATAAATCAATATTTAATATTATTATCTATATTTATATTTATATTTATATTTATATTTATATTTATATTTATATTTATATTTATATTTTATTTATATTTATATTTATATTTATATTTATATTTATATTTATATTTATATTTTATATATTTATATTTATATTTATATTTATATTTATATTTATATTTATATTTATATTTATATTTATATTTATATTTATATTTATATTTATATTTATATTTATATTTATATTTATATTTATATTTATATTTATATTTATATTTATATTTAAATACAATTGATTACCTAATAACCAATTAGGGGACCATTGTTTCCACTTTATATAAAATCATTAGTATGATAATATAATATAATATAATATAATATAATATAATAATAACTTACATTTCCATCAATAGCAGCTAATTGAGCCTGATATTATTATCATTATAATTATAAATTAAAGTATTAAATTAAATTATTACTTCAAACAACCTCCTCATAACAGTCAAAGCTAAACCAATATTAATTTCAGCCACTGCATCTGTTAATACATCTGGAGTAAAACCTAGTTTTATTTTTATATTGTTTTTTAATTCAAATTGTTTTATTGCATTTAAATCAAAGTGCTCATAACCTACACTCATAGTTGAAATGACCTTAAAATTAGTTAGTTCATATTATGAATCAATGAAAGAAGATGAATATTAATAAAATATCTTACTTTTAATTGTGGTCCACAACTAGTTAATAATTCATTATTAATAGAATCCGATAATGTACATAATATCCCATGTTGACCTTAGTTATTATTTATAATTAATTTAATTTAATTAAACTTTGATAAGTTATAAAATTACCTTTACTTAATTTAATAAACTCTTTAGGATCTAATGGTATTGAACTATTATGCCAAGTTAAGTCATAACTAAAATACATTAATAAAATATTAATAATATTAAATATTTATTAAATAGAAAATTTACATATCCTTTAAAGCTAATATTCTTTCATTTATCTTTGATGTTAATTCTCTTGTTATTAATAACTTATATTTCTTCATTTTAGATAGTCAAATTTAAACAATATTTCAATTTTTATAAATTTACATTCATGTCATTAGAACACATCACTCATTAATTCCCTCTTTAATTGGTTTATCACCATGAACAAAGCTCACTGCCAAGTAATTCCCATTCCCCTAATTTAATTGGCTAAATAAAACAATAACCCATGTTCTATTCAATAAAAAAATAAAAAAATAAGTGGCTTAAATAAAATATATAGAAGACTTTAATTGATAATACAGTATATAGTATATAAGATAAATTAAATAGAACTATGGAAGATGAATTTAAATTAGCGATCCAAACTAAATTACCTGAAAGTCCAAATCAAATATCCCCACCTAATGCTCAACTTTTGTTAGATATGTCTAAATTGAATTTAAATTTAGAAGAAGACAATAGTAAGGAAATAAAGAAAGGTAATGATAATGATAACAGTAATAGTAATGATAATAATAATGACAATAATAATAATAATAAAGAAAAAGAAAAAGAAAAAGAAAAAGAAAGAGGTAAAAAAATCAATAATAAAAAAATAGATTGTAAAAAGATTAAATATTAATATTCAATAGCTTTTAGTCCAATAGTTAAACCTAGTCCAAGTATGATAATACGACAAAATAGTTCTGGTGGTGGTAAAGGAGAGTTTGATTATCCTAAATTTTTAGATCAAATAAGGTCCCCTGAAGCGAAAGATATCTTACGTTATTTAGAAAATTTTGTTAGAGAATTGGACCGAAAAACATATACATTTAAACAATTAACTAAAAATATACATGAGTTTATGGATTTTATATTAGTTAAAATGGTTAATAATCAAATTTGGTTTGAATTAGTTAAAAAAGAAGAATTAAAAGAAGAATTTATGTTTGATAGCAGAGAAGAATTAATAGAACATTTACAAGAAGGTATTGAACAATATTTAATGAATCGATTACATATTCATTGTTTTTGTCCAATTGGTTCTGAAGATAATGAACGAGATCATATTTTAGAACAACGATATAAATTTTTTAAATGGATTAAAGAAAGTCATTTAGATATAATAGTTACGGATCATAATCAATATTATTTATTATTTGCAAGTCAAGAATTACAAAAAGTGAATAAGTTCAAAACTCCTCGACATAAAATGATATGTTTATTAAATTGTTGTAAATATTTATTTGCATTATTAAAAAAAATGGAAAAAGAAGACAAAGGTTCAAGTGGAGGGGCCGATTCATTTTTACCTTTATTAATATTAACAATACTTAAAGCAGCTCCTAAACAACTATTTTCTAATTTACAATATATTCAAAGATTTAGACACCCATCTAAATTATTATCCGAACCAGGTTATTATCTTACTCAATTTTATTCCGCTTGTTCTTTTATTGAAAATATTGAACCTACTTCTTTATCTATTACAAAAGAAGAATTTGATAAGTAAGTAATTTGTTTATTTATAATATGATAATATAATATAATTAATATTATATTTTTTATTTAAACAGGAATTTAGAAGATACATTAAAAGAATTAGATATGGATACAACTACTTCTTTACCAATAACTCCATTAAGTCAAGATCATTCAATTAGTCCAACACCAATATTATCTAATCATACAACAATAAAAGAACAAAATAATAATAATAGTAATGATTTATCTGGAAGAGAATCCCCATTAACACAACGTATAAGAAGACCATTAGATTTAATGAATAAATTTATTAATGATGTTACTAATCCAATAATAAATACAAGTAGTGACAATGAAGATTTATTTAATAGTAATAATAATAATAATAATAATAATACAATTAATAAAAAAGATTTAAAAAAGAAAAAATCATTTTTATTACAATTATTTGGTAGTTCAAGTGAAGAAGATTCCGATGAAGACGAAAATAATATTTACAATAATAGTAACAATCAACCAATGATACCCAGTTCCACTATGATGCGACGTAATTCTACAGCTACTATAGATGAAAAATTATTAGGGATCATGCCCAGTACCACTTCACCAAAAGTAAGTTCACCCTTACCATTACCATTTGATACTGGTATTGCTATGTTAATTGAAATGTTTCCAACATATGAACCACAAGTATTAAATGCTGTTTTAGAAGCAAAAGATGGGGATTTAACTACTTGTATTGAAACTATTTTACAGATGGATATGTCTCCACCTCCATTACCGCAAAGGGAGTTGTCTAGAGAAAATAGTGAAGAGAATATAGGGAAGAGTGAAAATGAAGAGAATGATGGAGAGAATTTAATTGATTTATAATATTTGTTTTAAAAAAATATAAGATAAAAATAATCTATTCTATTATTTTTATTTTTATTTTTTATAATTTTTATTTTTTATAATTTTTATTTTTTATAATTTTTAAGTTAAAGCTTGATAACCTTCTTCAAGTTCTTCTTCATCGGTATGAGGATACAATATATAATGCTGATACATAAATAATAGATCAAATAAAATAGATAAGTTGCCCAAGAAGCTAAATAGTAATAATAGTTTAATATGTATCTGTATAAATAATATATATAAATAAAAACTTACAATTTAATAGGATTCTATATAATAGTAATAATATAATAGATTAGTATAATAAATTTAATAAATTTAATCAGTTTACTCCTAAAATACCAGACCAATCATTTTGTAATGAAGAATCAATTAATAATTGAGCTATTGAAAATAAACCACCGGTGAAATCCTATATAATATTTTATAAATTATTGTTATTATTATTAAAAATTTACTAAAAGTATATTATGAATACTCCAACCAATAGTCGATTTTCTTTTATAATTTAAATAAGCCTAAAAATTAAAAATTAAATGATTAAAAAAAATAACTTCATTTTATCTTACTTGAGGAATATATTTTACTAGGGATAATATCAACTTAATAAATGAAAATACATATAACATATCTAACCACTTAATACCACCAAACAAAGAAATTAAAAAAGATATCCCCATTATACTTAATAATATTTGTAATGTCCTTGTACCAAACATTGATAGTTTTTGTTCTTCATCACGCTTAAATAAGAAATGAAGAAGAAAAAAATATTAATATATTTGATTAATAATTATAAAAAACTTACTTTATAAATAAAAGTTTGATATAAAGTGAGGGAAGATAACATTAAAGCATGAGTTGAAAAAAATAAGTCATTAAGCTTTACTAAGCTCTCATTAGGGCCATATCGTTCTTGATATTGTTTTTTTACTATTTCAGAAAACATAAAAGTGAAATTATAAACCTTATGTGTTTAATTAAAAAATCAGAATGATGAATAATTATGAATAGTAGTAGACAATAATAATAACATTATTAACTTACTGTATAACAAAAAAAACCCAAAACATTATAATATAAAAAATCAAAGGATAAACCCTGAACACTAAATTTTAAATAATTGAAATGGAGTTAACTAATTGGAAGAGTTAATAAGTTAATTTTTAGTCAAATTACCTTTTACGTTTATAATTTAAAACAGCTTGTGGATAGAAAGAGATGGACCAAGCTGAGAAATAAATCTATTAAAATTTCAAGGGATTAAACTAAATTGATAATAGTCCACTTTTCAACTTACCCAACCAAAACACCAAGAAATTGTAGTTAGTAATGACATTTGTTATACTATTAATATTATTATTTTTATTATTACAATTAAAATTTTAGAAATTTAATAAAAAAAGAGATTATTAATTATCTAACTTTCTTTTAATAGATTGATCCTTGTTTTATAATAAGGTAATTTGAAACAAATATGACGCCATTGAGTCTCCTTTTGAGTAGATTTTTGTTAATGTTATTTTTTGAATCGCTTTTTTTAAATAAGCTTTGTGACTGCTAGTGTAAAGATCAATTCTTTTTGATTGGAAAAATGGTAACAAAATTTTATACTTGGTGAAAAATAATGGAAGTTAATAGAGGAGAGTAAGGAAGATTTTGTAGCTAATTTAAAAAAGGTTAAAAAGTTATGAAAAGTAGTAGTTACCAATTTAGAAATTTAATTAGTTAATCATTGTCTCTTTAAATGAGTTATTATTAATAGAAAATAAATTACTCCCATTATGTTAAAATAAATAGTATTGAATTCTCTATTCTCATACCTTTCTTAGAAAGTGTCCTATTTGATTTATTTTGTTTGTTTATTGAAATGCTTAAATAAAATTTTTATTAACTAGGCTTTCAAATAAAAAAAACATGATTTTGAGTTTTGTTTATTACATTAAAAAAATTTTAAATTAGATTTAAACTACTGTAAATTTTGTTTAAATATTTAATTACTGTATGAGTATGTTTTTTTTGGTTTCATCACTTTTCCATTTTTTAAGCGCTGTTTGAGTGGAAAGATTGTTGGTAGAATTCTTAAACAAAAAATACATCCCTATACTTTGATAATTGAAATTTAATTTATAAAAACTTATTGTTTTATTTTTAAATTATGATAATTACTGTGAAGGTTGATACTAAATGGTTGGAGTTAAAAGCAGTCCTTGCTTGGTTAACTTGCCTTGAGTCGAAAGGTCTTAGTTTATGTAACTAAGATAGACTTAAATTAATAGGAATAATACGTAATAAGCTACGAACTATGTAAAACAAATATAATAGAAGATACTACTGTAAAATCTATGTAAGATGTTGTTAGAAAGACTTAATGGCTTTATTAATAATACGATATCAGGGAGTAATTCAGTTAAAAAGTCTCGAGTTAGTATGTTGAAGAATCTCTTTTATACTCCAATTGGGTGGCTATATATGGGGTGTTTTTTTTGGTTTCATTATTTTTTCCATTTTTTAAGCGCTATTTGAGCGGAAAGATTGTTAGTAAAATTCTTAAACAAAAAAATACATCCTCATATAAGAAATATTATAGCAGTTATTCCTTATTATAGTTGTCAAGTATGGATATTAAAACGTGGATAATAGATTCTTCGTGATCAGGTGGTAGCAATTCTCGCAGTAAATCTATATAAGGAACTCTGAATTGATTATTATATCATAATCAATCCTAGAGCTAATGAAGCGATATTTCACATTACTAAATATGAGGATGTTTTTTTTGGTTTCGTTACTTTTTCCATTTCTTAAGTCCTATTTAAACAGAAAGATTGTTAGTGAAATCCTTAAATAAAAAAATACATTCCCATATAACAAATTTGAATAATAACTTTAATGTAAAAAAAGAAAATATCAACGAAAAAATATTTAATAAACATCTTTTAATAGCTAAAGCATTTTAAATAATATAAATCATTTAACTTTAATATTTAAATAATAATGTAAAAGATGTTTTATAGTTTTATATTTTTTATATTCTTTTTTGAAATAAAACTTAAAATTCGATTTTTTAATTGAGTTTTTTTATATTTAAATTTTTTATAAAATTGTTTAAATAACAATTATTTAAATATATATTTAATATAAAAAAATAAAATAACAAATTAATTATTAAACTATATAAAACTTATTTTTAAAATTTATTACCTATAATAAACTAAAGTAATATAAATTCTATTTTTATTTTTATTTTTATTTTTATTGAATTCAAAAATATTCAACTTTGAGTTTTTTATTAGATAAAACAATTTGTTAGTATAAAAATATCAACTAAGTAGAGAAGGTAAAATTAAAAAAAGAAGGTTTTTACAGAAAGTAGTCAGTTTTTCCACTATAAAAAAGGTAAAGATCAAGAACTTTAAGATGGAGTTGTTTTTGTGTGCTATCTTTGCTAGGGAAAACCTAATTTCGGTAATATTAAGTTAATATAGTTTGGGAAATGGGAGATTGATGAGTTAGACTTTAGATAGAATAGTAATTTGATATATAAAAATGAAGAAAATTATATTATAAGACCAGTTTTAAAAAAAATAGATGTTTTATATAAGGACGTTAGTAGTTAGAGTTTTAAAAAATTAAAATCTTTTTTAAAAATAATTGTATAAATATTTATTTATAAGGTGCTTTTTTTATTTTCTTGAAAGGCGAGAACCCCAAGTAATTTATTTACAACAATGAAAATTTATAATACCCAAGTAGCTGACTTAAGGGACACGGAACTATCAGTAGATGGCTTCTAAAAGAGATAGTATTGTGTCCAGAATTTTTTTCCCTTTTGAGAGTTAGAGATGTGCAATTTAGTTCAGTGCAATTCTAACCTTTAGAGAACTGCCCGCTGACTTGTAATGACAATAAGGCTGAAGGGAGAAGTGGTAGTGGGTTTTGGGTCAAATTATAGAGAAAGTTCTTATGTACAAGTGAAAAATGATTTTAATTAAGTCAATTTTTTATAATTTTTTCAAGCTTTTAAGCTTAAAAAGGAAGCCAAACTATTTAAAATATTTTTTAAATATTTTATTAATAGGCTTAGTAGACATTACTTTATTATATAGCAAATTTTATTAGGTCACATAGATAAAGGCTAGAAAGCTATTAAAAAACCTATATAGTATATATAGTATATTTATAATTCTTACGTAATACCAAATAGAAAGTTTATATAGACATTTTGGAAAATTACTTTATCTCGTAAGCTATACTTTCACTTATTATTTGAAGTGAAAGTCATAAACGAATAGTAATCAGTAATTGGTGATTATACTACTAAGTTTATAAACGCAAAAGTAATTAAGAAAACAAGCAGGGAAAGATGGAATAATGACATTTTAATATAATTTCAATATATAGATAATTCCGTTTATTTAGATACATATTGCAACTTAAATTAACAACTTATAATAATTTTACGCTCATTTTTATATTGGTGTCGGGTTATTTTACTATAAATAGGCTCAAACATCATAATTAAATAAATATTGTTCTCATTTAAAAAATAAAATGAAAAATTTATCAAAATTAAAATTCGATCCAATTTTGAAGTTTTGAAGAAAATTACTTTATTAGGAAAAAGTTATGAAAATACAATTCGGAATTTGGTTGTACTGATTTCCCACTGCTTTTAGATTATTTATTAATTTAATAGAAAGTGGTTTAATTCTTTATTTTTTTAATATTTTCTATTATGCTATGATATTTTAATATACTTTCATGTATAACCACAATATTGTTATCAAAACAACATTTATTAATATATTATAACTATATATTTTTAAAGTGTCAACTAGCAGAGCATAATAATTTTAATAGACTTCTAATTCAAATAAATTATAGTTTAGCCAGAAATAAGGGTTCATCAGTCAGCTGGGTTTATTTTTAATTCACTAAGATAAATTGAACCCTTATTGACATAAGATTATTCTTCAATACAGGAACAATTATGAGTAATAATTGATTAAATTAGGCCTTATTTTAATAAAACCAAACGTTAATGTACCAAAATGATCTCATTGATCAGATGACCTAAAATTTAATTTTATGATTTAAGTTTTAAACTTTTCAAAAGTGGTAATTTAAATTGATACAAATATGTCAATTGGTGATATTATCTACTATTTCAAAAAATTATTTATCATTAGCTCACTGACCATTGTGAGATTAAAGAAAGTATAAATATGAAGTAAAATCGCTTTGGATTTCAACATAAAAAAAAAAAGTATTTGTTTATATTCAAATATAAATAAATATAAACATTTACTTCGTCAACTCAATACTAACCGAAGACATAAAATAACTTTATAACAATTATGAGTTCTCCAAAAACAAAACATCAACAAAGCTTTTATGAAGATACCACTGAGATCAAAAAGGTACCAGGCCCTGTACCAAAATCCGCATGGTTTATCATTGTGATGGAACTATGTGAACGTTTTTCATTTTATGGTGCTTCTTTATTATTCGTGCCTTATGTGCTCGATGTACTACAACTTGGTAAATCCAATGCTACTGCTGTGAACAGAGCCTTCAGTTTCCTCTGTTATTTCACCACAATCATTGGTGCTAGTATAGCGGATTCTTATTTAGGCAAATTTAAAACTATCTTATGTTTTGCTGTTTGGTATTTAGCTGGTCTCATTGTCTTATCTTTATCTGCAATTCCTGCCTCTTTAGATTCTGGTTTTGCTTTACCAGGTTTCTGTATTGCTCTTTATCTCTTCATCTCATGGGGTACCGGTGGTATCAAAGCTAATGTATCAGCATTTGCTGCTGAACAAGTTCCTCATGGTTTAATTCCATCTGGAAACAATGATAATACTTATTATGATTATGATTTAACTGTTGAACGTGTGTTCCGTTACTTTTATTGGGCTATTAATATTGGTTCCTTCACTGGTCAATTGGTATGTCCTATCTTAGCTAGACAGGGTAACTCATATCCTCTAGCTTATGGTATTCCTGGAATCATCTTTGTGGTCGGAATTGCTATTTTCATTCTTGGAAGGAGTAAATTCGATGAAAAAGAGATCAAGGGTAACCCATTATTTAAAGCTATTAGATGCATTCGTTATGCTCTTGCCCATAAAGGATCAAATCCAAATGCTGAACATTGGTTAGATAATGCTAAGGTTGAATCATCTTTTGCAAATGAAACCGACTTAGATATTGCTATAGTAAGCAGAGAAAACAGCATTGAATGGGACGATAAATTTGTTGATGGATTAAAAGGCACCTTAAATGCCTGTAAAGTATTTTCCTTCTATGTTGTTTATTGGGCACTTTATTATAATATGTTTGATAACTTTATCAACATGGGTGTCAGTATGGCTCATCCAGAATGGTTAGGTGCTGAACAACTTAACTTGGTAGCTCCTATTGTAATTGTTGCTTGTATCCCATTATTCGATGGGTTTGTCTTTCCATTATTAAGAAGATGCGGTTTCAAATTAGGTCCCATCACACGTATTACTATTGGATTTATTCTTTGTACCCTTGGGTTTGTTTATGCTACTGTATTACAACATATCGTTTATCAAACTGGTCCTTACTATGACTTTACCAATGTCCCAAGTGGTGTTGAACATCCAATGAACGATATAAGTATTTGGTGGCAAATTCCAGCTTATGCTTTGGTTGCTGTTTCAGAAATCTTTGCATCAGCTACTGGACTTGAGTATGCTTTCAAATATGCTGCTCCTGAACTCAAATCCGTTGTTATGGCATTTTATCTTTTCACTAACTGTGGTGGTGCCCTTATAGGTTTAATTTTAGCCATCTGGTCTGTAGACCCTAACTTTGTAATTTTATTCGGTATTCAAACCTCCTTACTTGGTGTACTTACTATAATATTTTGGTTCTTATTCCATAAACAAGATCAATAGTTATCTTTTCTCATTTTTTAATAAAAAGTTATTTATAATATAAATATTTCATAGAATTTTATATTTTGAATATTCAAAAAAATCAAAAAATTTATAGAATATAACATATTAATATAATTTGAAAATTATTAATTCAATTTATTAAGATATCAGATAAATATTGTATAAAATGTTCATGCTATTATTCAAACAATAAAAATATAAAACTTGTGCAATTATACAAAGGTGATTATTACTTTCTTAATCAATAAATATTTTAATACATTTACAATAGCAGTTTAGTTATCATTATAAACAATATCATATATAAAAGATAAAGGTTTTACATTTTATAATGATTAATTTTTCCACACTATGTTCCTTAAAAATCGATTAAACCAATAAAACAAAACCATTTAACCACATAATACCTTTACCCAATTTTATTATAAAGGATAAAGTAAAGAGCAGATGATAAATGACAAACAAAGTAAATTAAAAACAAGAAAAAAAAGCATGACTATGATGATTACTATTATAAACCATTTTTAATTCATCTTTTTATTTAACTTTTTTGTTTATTTATTAATATAATGAGGTATCTATTTGTCATATTGTTATATATTTACAATGTATGTAGCAATGGTATGATAACACACATTGAAGTAAGCTTACGAAATATTGTACGTTTAAATGATAACGAAAGCTACTTCAAGCTCTTATCCTTCCACCGTAACAGTTTAGAAAGTGGCTCTTATTTCCCTGACTTTGGTTACAATTGTTTAAGCTTATCAAACGAAAGTGAAGAAGCCCATTGGCCAACTTTTTACTTAGTTACTTTAAACTACATCAAACAACAATATACTCAACAACTCAACAATTTTTTGACTAATGGGTATAAAGCAACAGAAGATGATAAGACAAATAAATTTTATAATTTGTTAACTTTTCTATTCGGTATGGTTTCACATGGTACTGCAGATATAGCATGGCATTCGTTAGACCAACGTAGTTTGGGATTTATTGATACATTATCAAAGAGTGATTGGAGTAATAATTATGGTAAAGCTCATACGATTGCAGATATTGGAGCAGAGTTTGTATTAGCAAGGATGCAAAATTTGGATCATCTTTCTTTAGTTTGGGATGTTCCGTATGAGGATTTAATTAATATTTATAAATCAATGAATTATAATAATTTGAGTTTATCCCAGTTGAAAACATGTATGAACTTTGGGTATTCGGCTACCCAAGCCATTAAGCTACAAGGGAAAAGAATTTTAGGCAGATTAGAAACAAACCAATCCCCATTCTTAGTTGATCAATATGAAACGTACTTTAAGGGAGGGTTGAATTCGTTGATTGATAATGTTACGTATTGCTGGAAAGATTTAATAGAATGGATTGAGCAAGCAAATGATAAAGAGCCAACAAAAAAAGGCTTTTGCAATGTTCAATTCCCAAAATATCAATCAATCGATTTAACAAATCCAGCACCAAGTCAGGATGATTTTATAAATACTTTATCTTCTCAAAGCTCCATTTCTCCTCAACAAATCTTGGATGAAATTACGAACATCAAAGATAGAACACCACCAACATCAATATCACTTAACAAAACTGATGTTGATTTAAACTGCAATCAAAAGCTAAACACAAACTCGGTTTATGGTAAAGAACCTGATGCTATGTTTGGTTATTCTATAGCCGTAGATGAGCAAGCTAAATTGATAGCTGTGAGTGTGCCTAACAAATATCACACGTATAACAAGTTTGGTTCAGTTTATATCTATGATGTGGATTTCAACTTATTAAATGAAATACAATCACCTTCTTTGAGCTTTATGAGTAGTGGTAGGTTTGGAAATGATATTCAGTTTATTACTACCAACTCAACAAATATAAAAGATTTAATTATAACCGAACCTAGTTATTCTGCTGATAAATCTAATTTATATCAAGGTAGATTTCACTTGTTTGATGGTATTACATATGCTTTAAGACAAACATTTACTGTTCCTAAGTTACTTTATAATCAAAGTAGTTATACCAATTTTGCAGAAAAAGTATACCTCCAGGATATAAATAATGATAATAAGTTGGATTTGATAGTAAGCTCACCCAATTATTCAAATAATCAATATGAGCTTATTGGAAACGTCTGTGTTTACCTTACAACAGATAAAGGTATACCAGAGCAACCAGATTATTGTGTCTTCCCAAATAATTTAAATAGCTTTGTATCTTTCGGAAGCCATATTGAATTTATTAATTATAATCAAAACAACTATTTATTAGTAGGTATGTCAAGATACAATAACAGAGGAGCGATTGAAGTTATTAAATTAAATAATCAGGGTTTTATTGACAATCGATTTATCAAAATAAGTGCCAAAGGCGCAATACAAAACATCGGGCAGCATTTTAAACTCCATCAAAATTCCATATTTATTACTGCAACTGTAAAAAAGAAAGTGGATTTAGATTGGCTAACAAACCATATATATCAATACGAATTAAATTCATTACTCAATGATCAAAGTATTATTGAAATAGATAATAACACTCCTGCTTTTTTAGATACTAAAGATCCAGGTTCGTTATTAGGAATGAAAATGATATCTCACAACCAACATCTTATAATCAATCACCCGTTAGCTCAGTGGGAATCTGGACAAATTTATCATTATGATCAAATCAAAAATCAATTGAAATGTTTAGCTAAAGGAGAGGAAAGGGATCGATATGGCTATAATGTACAATTTATGACAATGAATAATTCCACACATTTGATTTTAAATTCTATTCACGCTAAAGATAGTAATAACAAAAGAGTAGGAAAATTGTTTATCATTAAGGATATTCAAAATATTTCTTGTTTCCTTAAAACTAGTTATAATTCAAATTTATTATTCTTCATTTTATTTATAATAATTATTAAATAAATTAAATATTATACTCTTTATTTATGTTCTATAGATTTTATTAATTTGTTAGTTTATTTCTTTCTAACTTGCTGAAACTTCCAAATAGTCAAACCTCGGCTATCTTTTCCAATCTTTTCTTTTTTACCTTTGCCCTAAAAATTAAATTAGATTAATGTTGACTTGAAAAACATATAATGAACTACCAATAAAGATTTTTGAATCTCACTTTCTCTTAAAGCCAACTTCAACTGATCTAAACGTTCCATTCTTTCTTTGAGATGGGTATATTCTCTTTTCTTTTGTTCATTCCTTTGTTCGAGTAATTCCTAACTCTAAATAAGATTATCAACTTAATAGCTATACAACTACCTTTTTCATAAAATTAGGATCTAATGGTTTGTTCTTTAATGTACTTTTGCGTAAACGCAAGTGCTTTTGTTCCACCAAAGAAGGTAAGGTATCGAAATGGTCTGCTACATCAAAGCTTTCGACTATAAATATATAAGCATTTGATATCAAAACATTATTTAAATAGTACTGTTTTCATCCTCATCAACAAATATGGTATGTTTGACTTTCTTTTTGGCCTTAGACCCTTCCTCTTCCTCTTCCTCTTCCTCTTCCTCCTCTTCTTCATCAATAAACGATAGACCATCTTTTAATTTTTCTATTTGCTAAAGTAATATTTAATAACTTAATTTATAACTTTTGATCAATTTACTTTCTGCTCAATGTTAATCATTTGTTGAATATAATTAGAATCCTGAGTTCTCAACAATTTCATAATATCTGCACCAAGGACGCCACTTCTTTCTTTAATGTGAACACCGCCCTAAAATTTGCTCCTTAAATTTTACCAATATAAGATCGATTTCAATTCACTTACCTTCGTCTTTGTGTTTATCATTTTAAAGTAAAACTCGTCCTCATTACGAAATCTTGCTTTTTCCCTTAATTTCTTTAAGGTATCTTGTTTCTTATGATAATCTGTAGCACGAAGCTTGTAATCCTTATGTTTCTCTAAGATACCCAGATGTTGTCGTCGGGCTGGTTGACTTCTTTCGGCATGATTGCGTCGTTGTACACTGTTTCTTAAACTGGACATTATTGTGAGTGAAAAAATATAATTTTTTTGAAAGGGTTTATGGGTTTTAGTTAGCCAATCATAAAATGTTGTAAATTCCTATCTTTTATTAAAAAATTGGAGTAGGAACAATTATAGATTATTTGAAATACTTTAAAAATAAATTATATACTATTTAAAAAACAAAAATTATATATACACTATTTATAGAAACTACCAAGATATCTTTAAAAACATTCTTTTAATATTATACTTTATTTGAGCAATCAACAAATTTGCTAATAATAATTAACCGCATGATATAAAATTATTTAGAATATGAAAATTGTATTATATCAATCCAAAAAACCATTAGTAAATTTAAAAACATTTATTTATAATATACTATTTTGAATTAATTACTAAATTTACTGAGTCTTATCCTTATTCTGACTCATCTTTAATTTCTTTTGTCTCATACGCTCTCTAGCAGAGTGGTATTTACTATCAGTTCCAAAGATGGAATCGTTCCAACGGAAGGATGATGCATAGCAATCAACAAAAGCTTGGTGATGGAAATCATGATGTTCAGCACCAGCCCAAAATGGGATAATATTATGTAAGGACCAAGGTAAATCATAACCTGAGTGAGCTTCCACAGCTTGACAGATGCGTAAAGCTACAAAGATTTCTGCTGTAATTGCATGCATATTTCCGCTTACACCCAAAATTAACATGGGTCCCAAAAAGGAACCTAAGCCTAATAGTGCTACTTCAATGGGGTGAGCATATTCGGCGGCAATACCAAAGGGGGCGGAGTATTCGTGGTGAACTTTGTGGATATATTTATAGAAAGGACCATAATGCATAGCGCGATGTAACCAGTAATGCCAAGAATCTTCAACAATGAAGCAGACGGCTAAATGAACAAAAAGCTCTTTCCTGTTTTTAATAATTAAATATTAGCTTTATAAAATATAAATATTGACTTACCAATCTGGGAATGGAATTTTAAAAAAGTCTAAACCAAGGGTTTTAGCAATGGGGTAAAAGAAAACGATATAAGCGCCAGCATAAAAGAAATGTACAAATAGCACTTGCCTTGTACAGTGCCACCTCTCCTCAGAGGTTACTACTTTATCCTAAATACGGTTTAATTTTATAATATATAAATAACAAATAGTTTTACCTCTTGAAGCTTGTATTTCTGTAAAGAAGGCATCTGGTCATATATCATATAGGGAATATACCTACCGAAATAAAAAATCTCATGTAAGCACAGAGAAAACACGGTGATCACTAACCAAGGATTTCCATATTTGAACATTTCCATCCATGCACTTTCAAACACATTGGGAAGATAACCATCAGGAATAATAAACTTTGGTTCTTCTAAACAACTTTCGACTGTTTGTTGAACAAATGCTTGTATTTCGGTTATCATCTTTCTTTCTCAATCTATGTTTTGATAAAACCTTTTTATACTTTTTTTGTTAGTTCGATTTATGAGCGAATCATAACACTAAATTTTTTAGCAAATTAAATCTCTGCATCTTTAACTTACTATGAAATCGTACCATTTTAATTCCTCTTTGAGGGGTTTAACGATTAGATTTTTTATTGGATTAAAAAAATAGATTCTTTTGGCAATAGACTATGAGTATAGCTACTAAATTAGCTTCATTGGCTATAAAATACTTGGTGAAATTAAAAGTTTGAAGTGATCAAAAAGTATGTTGAGAGTAAAATATTATCAATAGTTGTAATATACAAAAGTAATATGAAATTGAATATAAAAATAATTTTTATAAAGCTAAGCAAAATGAATCTGAATATTAAATCTGAATATTAAATTTGAATAGATCCATAGTTTTATAATAAAAGCTTCTAGAAATAACTAATTTAAAAAATAGGATGTTTAAAAATTGGTTATTTTAATAGAATGATTTTATAAACTGAATATTTGATTTTTTTAACTCATAACTAAAACATTAAATTAAGTTATATTTTACTCCTGTATAAGCATTATCATCAATTTAATTAACAATGAACTCTTGTATATTTATATATTGTGAATTCAAATTATTTCAAAACTTACGGAGACATTAATAATTAAGGCTGTAGTACCAAATACTTTTTACTATAACATAGTTATAAATTTATCCATGTAAACCATAGATATAATGAAAGTCAAAGTTTTTATTAACAAAATAAACATTTATTTGAACATAACTCATAGTAAAAGGAATAGAAAAATTAAAACTGCTGGAACTTGATAAAACGCACATATGTATTACGGTACATTGAATCGAGTACTTCATTTAAAGCGGGCATCAACATCAATGGATCATATTCCTGACTATTAATTTTCATTTTAATCTGTCTTACGGTAGTACCATTCAAATTCAATTGATAATCGGATCCAGGTGCAATAAATCTATCATAAAGCTGGATAAGCTTTCTTGTCTCGTTACCTGTCATGGGGCGTAAAGCAGTGCTTTGATTACTTCTCAATACCTGTACTACATTGTTACTCAACCTTTCCATTGGTACATCTTTGCCTGTATCGGCACCAAGGTTGCTGCTAGAACTTAAAGGATTCCACTTAGACTTTATCATTTTCGGGATTAAAGAACGTGTATGTTTCTTGATATCAGATTGATGATCGACTTTGTCGTTTAATAAATTAGGGTCATATTCATTTAAAAAAGTAATATATGCTTCATAAAATAAGGGGTTTTCAATTGTAAAGTCACTGACAGTGAACTCTTTAAAATCGGTAAATTGATCTGGATCTTTCAACATGAGGTGGAACTTGGCAAAGTTATTTGGTGTTTTCTTTAAATGCATTCGGTACACATCTATAACAGGAATTAATATAGATGAGCAATGAGTTAATAAATGAAATGGGAATAAGAATGCTACAGGGTAGAATCTATCTCCAAGAGTTTGTACATAAGTAAATAATAAAAATAAGGTAATGATTGGAGAAGTAGTCAATACTAAAGCTACCAACTCAAACTTAAGCCAGTAAGCGTCTTTAGCAGGCCACAACATAATAACCAAGAATGGCCCACCAACACCGAAATACAAAATAGCGGTAGCAAACAACGGAATCATACCATTACCTTGAATACAATTTAACTGAGGAACTGCTAATTTATGGTAATTTGGATCCAACCATTGAGTCAACGCAGCTACTACAGCATGAAATCCAAGCATAACAATAATACATACACATACCGATTGAGTTGTCCATCGATTCCTATTTTGATGATACCAATTGCGACCCAACTCTACATCCCGGTTATTTTTTAAATTGGTAAAGAAACCTACAGTTGAAGGGTACGTTGAATCCAAGTTAGTATTTAAGCCCAGCTCATTTTTATCCGTAACAGCGGAACTATCTTCTAAAAAGGTGAGATCACTATTAGCTTTCAATTTGGATTTGGCATGTTGATAGCTAAAAGCCAATAAAAAATATTTGCCAAAAAAGGTCAAAAACCAGGTTGGTGCGCCTAAGGATAAAGCCCATAGAACAAAATAGCACGGTACTGTGTTGGGTTTTAAGATTGTTATAAAATAAGTATTACTAAGTAATAGAGTACTAATGACCCCTAACAAAGTCAATGGCACATTACGAAACTTAACGGTTAAGTTTGAGCGTAGATAGTAGAATAATCCAGATGTACTCAAAATGAATAAGTTCCATACGAACATAACCCCGATTATTACATTATCATCAATGCTGCCTAAAGCCATTTTTATAAATAAATAATTAAAAATAAATAATAAGAAAACAAATTTTTAATTTTTAATACTTTTAGGTTTCTAAGGAAAGGCCTATATCAGAAAGGAGTTTATATAGTTGGTATAATATCCTTTTTAAGTTAATTATTTTTAAGGAGCAAGGGTTTATTACCAAAAATTTAATTTCTTTTTTATTAGATAAATGCTATCTTAATATATATGACTATTTAATTTGAGTATATTTTTAGATCTAATTATTATCAAAAGGCTATTGTTATTATACTTTTATATATACCATACTATATATTACCCTATGTTTATATTTTGAGCATCGGTTTAATTTTTATTAGGTTAATATATTAAGGGGTAAGGTAATGAGATTTATATTTAAATAATTTAAGTGCGTGAGGATAATTCTGTAAAGGGATTATGATTAAATCTTAAAATAATATAGAGTCGTAATATAAAACTCATTACTTTTGAAAAGATTTTGAAAGACATCGAATTATTTAGATTAAGCTCATATTACCAAATAGCATAAAATAAGGACAGAAGAACTTTAAACCTTGAAAGCTATGTGCACACTATTCAATAACCCAACTTTAGATTGATAAAATAGCTTCTTGTGCTTATTAATGATTTCAGCATGGAAGTTGGTGTCGCTACTTTTATTTTCCTTGGTTTCCATATCTTTAACAGACATCAAGGAACCCTAAAAGATAAAGCAAAAGTAACCCACCTAGTATTGTCATAAAAAACATAATACATTTTTTTAATAGTACTTTTAATTCATCATTATCATTACAATTTTCAATATAAAATCATTGAAGCTATATCACAACGCTTTATGTATATCACAGTATTAAAACAATAAAGTTCCAAAAATAGTGCTCATTATAGTATTGAAGCCTAAATTTTGATGATAATCTCTTAACATAAAATGGTTTTTGATTAGATAACTTCATAAGAAATTTCCTTTTTTGATAATTTAAAGTGGGAATTGTATACAACTACTGTAGATAAGTTTTTTGGTGTAAGTTTTTATAAAGATAAAGGGTATTTAATGCTGCAGCTAATAACTAGCTTTTTTTACCAAAAAAGAGGATTACTTTTGAAATGATCTTATATAAAGCTAGCAATGAACCTCAAATCAAGTTCTTTATATAGTGTAGATTTATTTGTAATCTTTATATGAAGGTATTTTTGGTTTTATCATTATTTCCATTTTTTACATGCTACTGAGAGGAAAATGTGTTAGTAAATTTCTTAAAAAAGAAACATCACTATATAATTTATATAATTACAGTAGATTATTTGAATTTATTTTCTCATCTAAAATAAGTTTATTGATTATGATGAAATATTTAAAACACAAACTAGTATCTTTTAAACATAATATTTTTACTTTAGAAAACGACTCTAGATGATAGAAATGGGCTACAAACAAATAGAAGATATGAGGATGTATTTTTTTGTTTAAGAAATTTACTAACACCTTTTCCGCTCAAATAGCGCTTAAAAAATGGAAAAAGTAATGAAACCAAAAAAACATCTTTATTATACTGTTTAATTTATATTAATTTAAACGAATAAAACCAATTTTTATTAAATAATAAGACCTTGAAAATAAATATTTCTTGGTTAATTTGTTTAAATATTTATCTTTATTTATTTGGGTTAATAATTAACTTTAATAAGCTACTTTATCTTCTTGTTCAACTTTTGAAGACTCTTTAATCTTAGTAGCAACTATAAGTGCAGCTATACACCCAGCTACTATTAAAGCCCAATTAATGATCAATTCAACGAGATAAGCAGTTTTAATAGCATTCAATCGCCAGGCAACTGCTGCTCCAGCAGATTGTATGCCTTTATAGAAACCAGCATAACGGGATAAAACTGCAGAGTCATTAGATAGTGCCCCCATTACCCAATAGGAAGTGGTTTGTACCAATGAATCAGCCAATCCATAAAAAATATACAAAAATACTAATCCAACATAACCACTATCACTGAAATCAATTGGCTTAGGTGGATTTTCTACTGAAAAATTAAGCTGTACAGCCAAACCCCCACCCCAAATGGCAGAAACAATCAATGCTAATAAAGACAAAGCCAAGAAACCTCTTTGCTTACGCGTCATTTTTGGATTATCTAACAGCTTACCCCATATAGTAGCAGAAATCATTTGAGTACCCCAGTATAAGGCATTATTAAGTGAACGAGTACGTATATTAAATAATAACCCATTATATGTATTAAATTCATAAGTATAATACCAATTAGAAGAGAGGAATAACGGAATCAACAATATCATCTTAAAATCAAAAAATACCTTTGCGACTCCTTTAATTTCTTCAATAGGCGATGGATATTTCGGAACCTCTATTGGAGAGCCATCAGAACGGACAACCTTATTAGGTGGTAATAACAACAATGCAATTAATGCTCCAACTATCATTAATGACATAAAGGCAATGTAAGTACCAGAGGTTACCCCAGCTGAACTGTTATTAAAATTAATGCCAAATGAAATCAAGCCGCCTAATACACCTCCAATATTAAATATAACCCAAAAAACCGAAATGAATTTCCCTTTTTCACTTTCTAAAGGGTATGCCATCATTAATGCGCCTTGTGCTGACCACAACATAGCTGCACCAATCCCTAGAATGGCACCTGCTGCAATAACAAGAGGCGAACCTATAGCATGATTTTCAATATTATTATAAGCTAATAATGAACCAGAGTATAGCGCAAAGGTTAAGCAACCTATTAACATAGTAAGCTTGGTCCCTAAGATATTGTTAATAGCACCACCAGCGAAAGCTCCTACTAAAGAAAATGTGGTATAGAGCGCAACTAAAGCGTTTGAGGCAACAGTTGGATCTTCTAAACCTCCTCCTCCGATACCATTTAACGCATTGAACATCCCTGGACAACAGAAACATATAAACCCGACTAATATATTCTGGGCTAGGGTAGTGTTAAACTTTAACATTTTGAGTTTTTTTAAAATAGATTAAGGTGAAATAAAAAGTAATAAAAATAAAAATTCAATTATTTTTCTTTTATCCACCACTTAATCGTTTTGTAAATTATTGTACAAATTATTCTTGGAAACCCTGAGTTTTAAATAATCTTCAATTGCCATATTACTTAATTTGGGAGTATGCTTTGCCTAAAGTTATAAATAAAAATAAACTCGAACTATGGGTTGTTTTTATTCGTATGTTGTAACAATTACCCAATGATTGTATATATTTCATAATTTTATTCAGTCTGAGCCCTATTAAATAAAAGAAAAAGCTAATAAATAAATTAGTTATAAAAGCAAGCTTTAAATAATTATACATTTAAAAGAATTTATAGCTTTTATTTACTCAAAACTAATACACTATGCTTAAATGATATTTTTTAGCAGTATTGTTTTTTTATATGATTTTATATGAAAAAGATGATTTCCAGTTTTTATAGCTTGTTTATTTTTGAAATAATTTATATCTAAGGATATTCAAATTCAGCATATTAAACATTGATTTCTTTTTCAAATAATACTTAGGAATATCTTTTATGTTTCATTATTTTTTTCATTTTTTATTTAATTCAAAATTGAGTAAAAAATATTAACTAAATATTGAAACAAAAAGCGGCATTCCTTCTGTACAAAATGGAATTTCAAATATTAAATATAACCTTCTAAAACTTGAACCTAAAAGAAAGGAATTATGATACTTTCCATCATTACCATAGCTTCATTTCCTCTTTCCTTTTCCGATTCTCATCAAACTTGCGTTTAAAAAATTTTACTCCCAACAAAACGCTTGAAAGCTTCACTTCCCTATGCTCAAAAATATTTATACAAATTTTCATACCTAGTTTTGTTATAGTTATAAAAGCTGGAATGAATATGGGGATGTATTTTTTTGTTCAACAATTTTACTAACAATCTTTCCACTCAAATAGCGCTTAAAAAATGGGAAAAATAATGAAACCACAAAAAACATCTCCATATAGCTTTTAATATTCAATAAAAAATTAATATATTAATTATAAGGTACAAGTACAATTTAAAGTTAGTACTTAAATAAACTTCATTCTTATTTAAATCTAAGTTTATTGAATTAAAAATATGAAATAAGGATGAATCAATTTTATAAAAAATATAGACATAAAGGAGTTAAAATTGCTGAAATTTTATAAAACGAACGTAGGTATTACGATACATTGAATCGAGTACTTCATTTAAAGCTGGCATGTACATCAGTGGATCATACTCTTGGTTATTAATTCTCATTTTTATTTGTCTTACAGTTGTTCCATTTAAATTCAACTGATAATCGGAGCCAGGGGCAATAAATTTTTCATAGATATTCAATAGCTCCCTTGTCTCTTTTCCATTTAAAGGCGTTAAGGCTAGGTTCTTATCAACGGTTATTATAGTGCTTTCAACATCACGTGAAATATTTTCCATCAAGATATTATTGTTATTTACACTGTGGGGCTCATTTAAATGGGCTGTACTTTGTAATGGATTCCATTTGTTTGGTATTAGCTTAGGTAAAATTGATTTCTTTGTAAGGTTTGAATCAATTTGGTGTAGTGGATTATTTAATAATAAATTAGGGTCATATTCATTTAAAAAAGTAATATATGCTTCATAAAATAAGGGGTTTTCAATTGTAAAGTCACTGACAGTGAACTCTTTAAAATCGGTAAATTGATCTGGATCTTTCAACATGAGGTGAAACTTGGCAAAGTTATTTGGTGTTTTCTTTAAATGATTACGATACACATCTAATATAGGAATGACTATAGATGAGCAATGAGTTAGTAAATGGAATGGTAGTAAAAATATAACTGGATAAAATTTCTCCCCAAGAAATCCAACATAAGTGAATAGTAAAAATAAGGTAATGATTGGAGAAGTAGTCAATACTAAAGCTACCAACTCAAACTTAAGCCAGTAAGCATCTTTAGCTGGCCATAGTAGAATAACTAAGAGTGGGCCTCCAACACCAAAATATAAGATAGCAGTAATAAACAATGGAATCATACCATTACCTTGAATACAATTTAATTGCGGTGTTGCTAACACATGATACTTTGGGTCTAACCATTGTGTCAATGCAGCTACCACGGCATGAAAACCAAGCATAATAATAATACATACACATACTGATTGAGTTGTCCATCGATTTCTATTCTGATGATACCAATTACGACCCAATTCGGCATCTCTGGATGATTCATGTTTATCTCTTCTAAATAAATTGAAAAGATTGCTATTCTTTTTATTACTATCGTGATTTATACTGCTGGCATGGTTGCTATCCAAAAAGGTTAGAGCTGTATTTGCCTTCAATTTTGATTTTGCATGCTGGTAACTAAAGGCTAGTAAAAAAAACTTTCCAAAAAGAGATAAGAACCAAGAAGGAGCGCATAAGGAAATAGCCCATAAAACAAAATGACAAGGGACAGTAGAAGGTCTCAGCATTGTCATAAAATAAATATTTGTAAGGAGTAATGTAGCTACAACCCCATATAATGTTAATCCAACATTTCGAAATTTTATAGTCAAATTGCTTCGCAAATGTACAAATAATACTGACGAACCTACTATAAATAAGTTCCAAAAGAACATGATAGTAATCACTATATTATCATTTATATTATCTAAAGCCATGGTGATAAATAGAATTGAAAAAGACGAATGTATTTTTATGATCAATATCATTTTAATATTATTGCTTTACTGTCTCCTTTTGAATTTAAAGCTGCTAAATAAGGTTAGTAATTATGGGGTGAGGGGGTAGTTTAAATCGGGTTTTTAAATATTGGTTTAATTTTCTTAACATTTTTTGATTATATTCAAGACACCCAATCATCAATTTTAGGAGCTAACTATGTTTATAATAATAAACTTTTATTTATTTAATTTATATTCATTTGTCCTTTTTACTCCTTTAATTGATTTCTTATAGATTATTTTATAGTGATTTTTAGTTTTAACTAAATTAGATTATAAATAATGTTTAATTAAACAATTAATTTAACAAATCTAATATTTGTCAATTTTTCTCCTTCTCATTGATAATCCAACATGATTTAACATATCTAATAAATTTCAAGTTTTAAGGGGCATAAAAAGGATGAATTAAACATAAGTATATTTACTTTGCTCAAACAAAATGATATAATACCCTACCGCCTTTTAATTTTTAAATAAAATTAAAAATGCCGAAATATTAAGCATAAACTTAATAGGTGTAGTTCGAATTTGACTTTATTATGCTATCAATATAATAATTAATCTTAAAAAACTGTAATAGTCTAAAGTAATAAAGTATATAATTATTTTATAATATGTTTTATAAGACAGATAAATCAAGCTTAAAAAATATAATATTTATAAGTAGTGAAATTTTAAACTGTTATGATTTAAAAATAATAAAGAAATATTTCTTTCCTTTCAGCTATATTACTATTTTTTAAGCTTAAAAACTGATCAAATTATAATTGATTTTTAAAAACATGTTCATATATATTTAATTTTAATGATCTATATTATAGATTTTCACTCAAATATCCTTTAATAGAATAGAAAGCTTGTTCAGCAGTCTTATCTTTACCATAGCAATCTACGAACTTCCCATTTGGGTCCATCAAATAAAAAAAGATTGAATGATCTACTAAGTAATCCTCACCAGGATTTACTTTTGGAGGCTTAGAATAATATACCCGATATGCTTTGCACGTCTTGGCAATATCATCAATTGTTCCAGTAAGCCCAATAAATTTAGGATGGAAATCTAATATGTAAATTGAGTTTAAACATAAAAAACAATGATTTACCGTTTAAATATTCTTTAATAACTTCTGGACTATCTCTCAATGGATCACAAGTAATAAATATTGGAGTAAGCTTGTTTTTTAATGAAGAATCATTCTCTAATAAACAAAAATATTAAATAAATATTAAATAAATATTAAATGAATATTAAATAATAGTACCAACTGCTTCAACGATTTCGGACATTTTATCCAATTCATCTGGACAAATGTCAGGACAGTGAGTGAATCCAAAGTAAATAATTGAATATTTATTCAAAAGGTTGTCTTGGTTAAATTTATTCCCAAAATGATCCGTTAATTCAAAATTTCCACCAAGCTTAGGTTTACCAAAACTTTTTTCATTTTCCCTCTTTATTCTTTGACCTCTTTCAATTTCAACTTTTTGCTTTTCTTGACCCAAGTAATAATACAACCCAGCACCAGTAGCCAAAAACAGGCCTAAAGAGGTTAAACTAACTGGCTTTTCAAATTATATTTTCAACTTTAAATTTAATGAATTCTTACTCCAATTGAATTTTTAACCTTCTGTCCTTGATCATTTGGAAGAGTTGCATAATTTACTTTAAATGAACGCGTTGGTTTTATGTTTTTTACCGCACTGAAGCTTTTTCTTATTGAATTCATAACCTCTAAAATTGTAAAATAATATTATTGATGACTAAAAATAATATTTATTTAATTTAAAAATAAAAAGATCGAATGCTTAATGAATAGAGCTTTTGATTGGGTAATGGTTGACTTGGTTCTACAGGCTAAGTGACAAAAAACAATAGTTAATAAAATGCACCTTGAATATTCTATTAATATATACAATATTCTATATTTTTTGTTTTTATTGGCTAATCCACCCTTTTCAACTTGATTTGACTAAAGTGGTTATTTAACGTAAAATATTTTAAAAGAAAATCTTGTCTTATGTAAAGTATTAAAAATAAATTCAATTTAGATTGCAAAATTTGAAAACTATGACTAATTTTGGGAAAATATTTTATTTTTATTTCAAAAGGTACTTTATCTACAAATTTATATTGCCCATTTTTTTACTCAATTATTTTTTATTAAAATAGTTTGTATCCTAAAAACGCTTAGCTATTATATAGAGGGTTTTAATTTAAACCTTAAACTAAGACGCAGCATTAATAAATAAAAGTTACCAATTTACTATATTAATTTTTTATATAAACTAAAAGTTTAAATTAGGATTGTTAACTCATTTAAGTTAAATTAATATATTTTAAAACTTTGGCCAAGTCGTAGTCTATGGTTAAATTTGACATTTTTAGCATGGGAATTTTTTGTATGCTTTCTAAGGCTTTGAAACTTCCTACTAGTTGCTGTATAAACCTCTTGCTTTTAGTCAATAAATATTAATTTAAGACAACAATTTCATTTATAATTAATTTTAAAAGTAATATAAATACTATTTTAACTATTAATTTTCAACCCTTAAATAAAGCATCTTGTAATCATTCAATCAAAGTCAGAGAGAACAATGAAAATAATGTAAATCACTCAAATAAATAACGTCCGTTTTATGATATGTGAGTTATAATTGGAAAAAATATCCATTTTAGTCTCAAAGCGCATTTATAGTTGAAAAAAACAAAAAAAAGCCTTATAAAACCTGCACGCTATGGAAGTGCCTATATATTTATCCTATCGGATATATGTTTTATTTTGATAAAATGTCATCAAATATTGTAATAAATACAATTTGGATGGCAAATATAGTAAGGTACGATCTTAATTTAGAAATAAAGTCAATTTTATGCTTTGCATACTGTATTATTTAGTACATTTTTTCTATAGAAAATATAAAAGCAAAATTTTATACGAGAAGAATGTATTAAAATAAAATAGCACCGTTTATTTAGCCAACCCAGTTTAAGTCTTTGTGAGGGAATTTTAACATATAAATTGTATCAATTTATCGTATTACTTTATATCTTTATAAGTGCTATTTCCTTTCTTAATAATTAATTAGTATTTAAACACCGCTGTTATTGCGAACTGTAATTCAAGAATTTCAGAATATTTTTTCTATTCATTGCAATAAATTTTGTTTTAAATAACCACCATAATAGAATAATATATAAACAAAGTAATTATAGTATCTGTCGCGGTTCTAAATAGCTTTTCAAGTGGTTTACTATAGCTTTTACAAAGCAGATGATGCACAAAATTTATTTTACGATTTCCTTTCTAAGTCCTAGAATCAAATTAAAATGACATCATATTCTATGCATAAATAAAGGAAGTGACTTATAATTAAGATATCTCCTAAAAATATATTGAATGGCTTCTATACATAAAGTAAAAGTAAAAAAATAGGTTATTATTATTGATAATGGGTAACTTTTGTTTTTTATAAATAAGGTACATTCCGGAAACACTTTAGAATAATTACAGTTCCGCTATCAAGCCAAATTTTGATATTTTCTTGTTTATAAATCATTTTCACGCTTTATTAATCAGTCTAACACTGAAAACTTAACTTTAGTCTGAGTCGAATATTTTACATCATATTTATGGCTTTTTAGTTGTTTAGGTTAATACCAAAGTTCTGAACTCGCCACTATAATTGTTACTAAATAAAGAGGCGTTTACTATTCTATATAAAACAATCAATATACGATTTTTTAGTTTGTTTTTAAATTACAGATATTAAAATGAATGATAGAATACCACAAAGATATACAATAAAATCGCTTCTAAACTCAAATCAAGAAGTCAACAAAGATAAATTGGATAAAAAAAGGGAGGAATTTAGTCGAAAAAAGTCAAATCAAAAGGAACTTCAGATAGAGAGCACAAGTAACAATAAAATAGCGCAAGAAAACGATATATCTTTATCTGTAATTGATAAAGAAAAAGCATACCCTAGATCAATCTTTAGCAATACAATCAAGGTAGTCATTATTATAAGACGCATTTAAAGTGAGTTTGTATTAATTTATTAAAGGATATAGAAAGTAACCCATTAAAAGAATATTTTAAAAACACCTTTACAAACGTACCTACTTCACGGAATAGTGAATCGAAGGTAGACGCCAAAAAAAAGGAAGAGGAAAGGAAGCGTAAAAACAGGGAAGCATCCCACAATTGTAGGGTGCGTAGAAGGCATAGGGAAGCGGAGATAAAATCAAAAAATGTAGAATTAGAAATGGATAAAGATAAAAAACTAGCTTTGATTAAAAATATGGGAAGCCAAGTTATCACAATTAAAAATGAGGTGAAAACAACCCAAAACAGGATTAAGGACTTAAACGTTCTAAAGAATTTAGATGATAGGATTATTTCTCATTTAAAAGATGATATAGAAAATAGTGATAAAGCAGATAAAATCGACTACATACTTAAAGATAATTTGGATTTAACAAAAAAGCATAACGAAGCTATTAGAATTAAACTGACTGAAATTCATCAACTTGAGCAATATTTCAAACAACTCGATATTAAACTTAAAATATTAAAGGAGCGAGAAATGAGCCATAATATATAAATTTTTACATTTTCTTTAATTATTTATTCAGAACATCTCAATAAATTATGCGTATAGCAACAATCTACTGTAAATATAGTACTTAACTGAAAGAAAGAATTAAATAAGAATTAAATAAAAATTAAAGTGTATTTATTGAAAAGCTATAATTAATAAACGTGGTAATTTTTTAGCTTTAGATAGAACATTTAATTTATATATATATTATTAGAAGAAAAATCCAGACAGGTTTCTGAATCTATAATACCATGTGAAAAATAAAATAATTAATGATTTTATTCTATTATTAAACTTTACTATTGAAAGCTGTATACTCTATTTTTTATATTAGGTTTTAAAAAGCAGTTTGATGTTTTATTTGAGAATGTATTTTTTTGTTTAAGAATTTTACTAACAATCTTTCTACTCAAATAGCGCTTAAAAAATGGAAAAAATAATGAAACCAAAAAAAACATCCCATTTAACAAATCAAGTTTTTAACTATTGTTCGTTATTCAAGGAGACTTTTTTTCAAGGTTTTAGGATAAATCTGACCAAATAATAAAAACATCAAACAGTTCAATAGAGTATATAATATATTATCGACTTTTAACGCTTTGAACCTCAATAACTTTTGAAATAACTATACATTATATTAAGTTACAAGAATTAATGATATTTTTATATTAGGTCGTTCTCTATGTTTCAGGCACCTTCATTTAAATTATTGCAATTTTTTTTTACCTGAATTTAGGAATTATACATAGTCTTATATTTTTAGATTCAGATAAAAAAAATGAATAACAGGCTTAAAGGAAGGTGCCTGAAACATAGAGAACGATCTAATAGAAACCCGAACATCATTATTCTAATATTTAATTAAAGCTAGTTTACAAAACGGTAAATATCAAGTACGTTATTAATTTCAAACAATAACATTTGTAAAGTTGCTATTTTTGAGTATTTTTGTTTTTTAAGCATAACCGAATATAATAAAGAATTAAGAAAGTTTATTTGGATTTGGCTTTAAGGTAATGTTTCGGTTTGGATTTTGCAGCTTTTAGCTTCTTTTTCAATTAATCATATTTTAAAAACTTATTATACCAGACTATACTTTTAAAAAAGCAAATAAAAAAAATAAAAATATCAAAGTCAGTTCAAAGTATTAATTGTTATATTTAATCTATTGTCTAAAAATAAAATCTAGCAAAATAAAAATAGGATAAACAATTTAATTTAAGATTTAAAGGGTTTACAACTGCCACCCTCATCTAAAAAAATAATGATTATTTAAGATATTATTTACAGAAAAGTTTCTATAAAAACTATATAAAATATTACATAAATCAAACCACAATATTTCTTTTTAGAAATATGTGTGTAAGGCAGTGTTTATTAAGGAATGAAAATAAACCATAATATTAACAGCTGTATGGTAAAAACTAAAAATTTGGTTGCGCAGTTCAAAATTTATGGTTCATGAATATTATAGTAGAATTAGGACATTTTCTAAAAAAGTTAGACTTCCAACTAATACAAAATAGTTTGAAGTTTAGTTTATTGTAAATAATAATATAATCTATACTTGATAGTATAAATCATTAATATGAGATGATAGATTGTATGTCAAGCTATATATGTTTGATATATTCAAATCTGATATGATATTTTTTGATTATATTTTTGATTATGTAAGCCTCTAAGTATCAATTCTACAATGATCACAAATAAATTTAACCCCAAAGAAGGCAATTTTAAGCAAGTATGATAATGTGACTTAAAAATTAAGTATAAAACGAGTAAAAAAGATCAATTGCTGATTTAAAAATGTTTACTTTTACTTTAATACTATGTTATATATTTGTATTATTTTTGGTTTATTACGTTTATAAGGTAATTAGTTGAATTGGTTTTTTTCATTGATTTAATCTTTAAAGATGGTATATAATATATACTTCAGCCCATTAAAAAAAGTACCTGGTCCGTTAATAAATTTGATATTCCCTATTATACACGATGCTTATTTGCTAGGTGGTACTTATCCTGAATATTGTCTTGCTATGCATAATAAATACGGAAATGTCGTAAGACTAAGTAAGTATTTAAAAATATAGTAGATGTAATAAATCAACCTAAATTAGGCTGGAACCAAGTTTCGTTTTCTTCTGAATCAGCAGCAAAAGAGTTATATTCAACTTATGGTTATCAAAAGAATAAAATCTATGAGATCCTTTCAGTAGTAGGAGAGACTACTTTTAGTACAAGGTATTAAATAATTTAATAATAATAACATCTATTAATATTTTTAGGGATAAAGATTTTCATCGTCAAAGAGTAATTTTGTTAAACAGCTAAAAGAATTATTAAAAATATACAGAAAAAAATCATTGCCCCTTGTTTCTCAGATAAAGTAATAGGAAGTGTGGAATATTTGGTTAAAAAAAATTTGGATAATTTTGTGAGTAAAATTGATGAATTTGTAACTCAGAACCAAAAGTTAGACTTTGAACTTTATTTTCATTACTTTGCTTTTGTAAGTTACTTGTTAAATTACCTAGGCGTTATAATATATATAATAGGATGTAATTGGAGATTTAGCGTTTGGGAAGTCATTTAATATGTTAAAGGATGGGCACCACCCAATAGTAGATTGGGTAAAGGATTTAAGCAAAATAGGAGCTTTAGTATGTCAATTATTTTTTATTTAAATATAATATTTACAAAATAATAGGTATTTACGTTTCCATTTATGAAACATTATCAATTTAAGACTGTTAAAAAATTATACGAGGTATCAATTAATAATAGCATTCTTGACTTTTAGCTAATAAATCCAGTTTTCCTATGATGCTATAAGAAACACTAGAAGCAATCCTGGTAAAACTACTATTTTGAGTGCTTTAATTGAAGCAGCAGATTCAGAGACTGGGAAAAAATTAAACGAGAAAGAATTAGCTGAGGAATCGATCCTCCAACTGTAATTATATATATTTATACAACTCTTTTAATATAAATATTTTAAGTGCTGCCGGGACGGATACTACTTCACATTCGCTTACATGGTAATCTTTATATAGAAACAATTAAACAAGTATTTAATAAAAATAGGATATTTTATTTACTATCTAATCATCCAGAAATATATCAAAATGTTAAGGATGAAATGCTGAAAATATTCCCAAATAAACAAGCAATTACTTACAATATGTGTAAATCGGAATGCCACTATCTTAATGCTGTAATACATGAAGGCTTGAGAATAGTACCAGCAATTGGTGGTACTCCAACAAGGCTTGTACCCAAAGGCGGTAAAGTAATAGATGGATACTACATCCCAGAAGGAGTAAAAACATATGATATTTTTAAAATTAACTAATAACTGTTTTTAGTGTACTGTTGGAACAAATATTAATGCGTTGCACAATTTATCTACTGTGTGGAAAGATCCAGAAGCCTTTAATCCTAAAAGATGGCTAAAAAATGGGAAATTTAAAAACAACTCAAACTTTATGCCGTTCTCAATGGGGCCTAGAGGTTGTGTCGGTAGGAAGTAAGTATTATCTATGAGACTAATGACTATTTTTAAAATTATTAGATTGGCCTGGATGGAGTTATATTTAGTTAGTGCAAGTTTGATTCGTAATTTTACTTTTAAAAGAGAAAGTAGCAGACCAATTGGTCGTAAAAGTTTTATTACTACCCAGCCTACTGAAGCTATCAAAGTATCTATTATAAAACATTAAAAGAACCTTTTGATTAAATAATTCTTAATTTTTTACTGTAATTTTAAATTAACAATATATTTCCTAAATTGTTGAGCATTATTACTCTTATAGAGGTGTTTTTTTTGGTTTCATTATTTTTTCCATTTTTTAAGCGTTATTTGAGCGGAAAGATTGCTAGTAAAATTCTTAAACAAAAAAATACATCCCCTTATCAGCTCTAGTTGTGATTGAAATTTTAGTTTTATTTTATTACAATAGATTAATTTTTATTTGTTATAAAAATTTAGTATTTATAATATTAAAGTATTTTGTTAATATAGGAACAAACTTTTTATTTTATTTCTATATAAGGTGTGAAAGTTGATACTCAGTGGTCGGAGTTAAAAGCTACTCTTGCTTAATTAACTTGCCTTGAGTCGAACGCTCTTAGTTTATGTAACTAAGATAGACTTAAATTAATAAGAATAGTGCGCAATAGGCTATGAATTATGTAAAACAAATAGAATAGGAGATACTACTGTAAAATCTATGTAAGACGTTGTCAGAAAGACTTAATGACTTTATTAATGGTACGATATCAGGGAGTAATTCAGTTAAAAAGCCTCGAGTCATCATGTTGAAGAATCTCTTTTATACTCTTTGCAATATGAAGTTAGAAATTCTCATGGGAAATCAAAACAAGGAACTCTGGATTGATTATACCATATGATTTACGGTTAAATTGATTACAAGACCACAACTAGTTTTGCAAACAAGTTAAATGATTGTTATATTATAATCAATCCGAGAGCTGATAAAGCAATATTTCACATAATTAAAATAAACTTAAATTAATAAAAATAGTATATAATAAGCCATAAACTATATAAAATAAATAAATAAAGTAAAAAACATTATTATAAAATTTATATAAAATATTGTAAAATTTAATAGCCTTATTAAAAAATATAATATTAAAAAATAATTTAATAAGAAGCCTTAAACTATTACATTAAAAAGTTTTTTTTGTATTTTAATTAAGTTGCTATATATATATAACATAATAGCAGCTATTTTTTATTATAGTTGCTAAATATAGACATCATTTATGATTAAAAAGTAAAAATTGTTATAGCAAATCTAAATAAAAAAATTTTGAATTGATTATATCCAAATTTAAAGACATTATAACTTTTAGTAGCAAAATCACTTAAAGCTAATTAAACTTAGTATATAAATTGTAGTTAAATTAACTATAAAACTGTAATTAATTTTATAAACAATTTAAATGATCATTATATTATAATTAACTAAAAAGCCGGTAAAACAATATTTCACATTACTGTTTTTATTAAATTTTGATGAAATAGTTAAATTATTAAATAAACATTATATAATAATTTTAATTTGCTCGTTTTTTTTATTTTTATTTTTATTTTTATTTTTATTTTTATTTTTATTTTTATTTTTATTTTTATTTTTATTTTTATTTTTATTTTTATTATTAGAACTTAAAATTTTTATTTTGAAGTTTAATTATAAAAGCTTGCATTTTGTTTTTATTTTAATAATAATTAAAAGCTTAAATATAAAAATACATCCTTATATATAATTAAAGTATATTTATTTGTAAAGCTCATCTGATTATTATAAACAAATACAGTCAAGTATTATTTATTATGCTAAGTTTGTATATTATTTATAGCAATAAAAATGCTAATATAAAAGGACACAATATTAATTTTTAATGTAAAATAAAATAAATACTAGTATATTTTTATTTGCTTAAGTTTCATGCTATTTGTCCATTTAACAACAGCATTAAAAATAAACAAATAAATAAAACTAAAAAAATATTCCAATATCTAAATGGGATGTACTAAAATCACTGATAGTTTTATAGTAAACAAATTAAGAGAACTTGGACTTTATGTTGGTTTCCAGATCGTTTATGCATAGAAACAATTTATTGATAATACGATGCTAAAAATCAAATAATTGATTCAGGTAGTAAAAAATATACAAACACATTTCTTTAAGGGTTTAACTAATAATTTCTTTAAAGCTTTAAGCTACTTAAAAGGTGGAAAATTATTTGGAAAAATCATTCTACATAAAACTTTACATATATGTGCTATTAACCAACTTAAATATAAAATTTATATACAAACGAATGTACAATAATGTTTGATTTTGTATTAGCTTATGTAAATTTAACAAAACCTTAAATTTATATGGGGTGTCTTTTTGATTTCATTACTTTTTCCATTTTTTAAGCGCTATTTGAGTGGAAAGATTGCTAGTAAAATTCTTAAACAAAAAAATACATCCCCATATGATAAATTAAATTCATAAGTTGTGTAAATAGTGTTGATATGGGCAAAAATTATTTTTAGTATATAAATGGATTTAAAAAGAGCTTAGGCTTTCTTGAAAAAGGCCATTGTCTTTTAGACTTTTTTTTATTAAAGCTGCTAGAGCTAAATTTTTGAGTTTTTTTACAACTATCTTTTTCCGTAAGCCAAGACAGTAAAGGTATAAGATTGCAACAAAAATAGTTTTGCCTTAATAAAGAATTCCTGTTTCTTTGTAAAATAAAGCTCAATGTTGCAACCAATAATGGTCATTATTGTTTGTAGAAAAGGGCAGTTATTTGCGAAAAGGCTAATATCACTAAAAGTAAAATCAGCATAGTAGAATGTAAGGTCCTCGATTTGAGCATGTTAAAGTAAATATTTTTTCTGCTTTAGTACTAACAAAAAGATATTAAGGCTTTACCTGATTGGCCCATCTTGTTCTAATTTTTTAACTAATAAAATAGTTGTCTTCGGGTTCAAAGTTTATAAAGGAAATAAGATTAGTTTAAGATATAAGCTCAAGGATAAAATAATTAAAATAAAATATTTTAATCAACATTGTTACATGGATGGTAGATAAGTTTTTAAAGCTACAATGATCTTATAACAATATTTGATATTACTTTTTATTGTTTTGGTTTTTAAATCAGATTTAGTGAAACCAAGAACATTATTTTTCTATTGCAGTATTATGTACAAATTATTGGTTTAAATTTTTATTGATGCAAGATTAGCCAATTACCTAATTTATTTTGCTATTTATAACAGGTTTTTTTATACAAATATTTAAATAGTGGTAATTTTTGATAGCATAAAAAGATAGCTATTTAAGAATAACAAAGAGTGGGAGTTTAGAGATAATTTTAGCCCAATTTAAATTATAAGTCTCAAAAAAATCGCCCAGATTAAAAAGCTTATATATCAAAATAGAGGCCTATATTTAATTACTAATTGTACTGCTTAGTGTATACTGTACTTTTAGCTTATTTAGTAAAATTAAAACTCACATACTAACAATAGCACAGTTATCATTACTTTGTTCATAATTATTGAAATAATTAAGTATTTTTTACCACAATAAGTGCTTCGAGATTTTATCAGCCTATTGTAACTATCCAATCAAATAACTATAGTCATAATTTGATCAAATTAATTCCTTTACAGTATTCCACAAAGCATCAGGATAATAGGAATATTTTATACCACAATATTAATGACATTTATTATACAAGGATAGATGCTATCTGACCTAGAATGGACAAACATGCGAATAATTGGGCATAAAAAGCTTGTTAATACCTGTACAGTCAAGTTTCTTATCCCCTATCTTTTGGTAATATTCGATTTAGCAGTGGTTATTTTACTTATTCTTGACTTTTGCTGTTTATACGTCGAATGAAATTATCCCTCCTAGGGACAGCAAATAAAAGAATCACCACTATCGCTTTAATATTAAATTGTTATCGAAGTGGGCAAAAGAAGTCGGGATATCTAATTTAGTTAAATATTTAATTTTCTAAATAAAGTTCTTATCCTAATGAAAAGATAAGGCGGGTTATGATAGCAAACCACTATTCAAAGAGCTTTATAAAAAGTATAAATACAGATCAAAGTCATCATTGTATCACTAAATCTGAACTTGAAATGATTTTTAACTCTATTTTCTTATATTCCATCGTCAGTTTACTTTCAAGTGGCTCTTTAGCTTCTACTTCCGGTAGTAATAGAGTTACTACTCATCATTATCATAAAGATGCTCCATTCCTTGATACAAATCCAGTAATGTGTGGATTTTTAGGATCTCACATGGATTTGAATAGAGTTACTGCAGTCCAAGATTTAACTGGTGCTGAATGTGGCTCATGCTTAAAAGTAACTGGTAACAATAAAGTCGTATACGTTATGGCAGTTGATAGAGGAGGTCAAGGCTTAGATATTAACATGAGCTCCTTTAAAGAACTATTCGGTGAAGAAACTGGGAGATTTGATGCTTCATGGGAAGTAACGGATTCTGGCAACTGCGCAGGTATTATCACTGGTGGTGACTATAACATTCCTGGATTACGTTCGATTCCTTCTCCAAAGAAAAGCGACGAGCCTAAAGTTAAACAAGAAGTTAAACAAGAAGTACAACCAGAAGCTAAAAAAGAAATCAAAGAAGAACCTAAGTCAGAAGCTTCCAATAGCGATAAGGATGTGACTTGTAAAGGATTTGAAATGAAATGCTTAGGTGGTAATCGCTTTGTACAATGTGTCCACGATACTCCTTTCATTCTAAGTTGTTCTGAAGGCACAAAATGTGAAAACAAAGGTAGCTTTGTTACTTGTGCATAAAAAATAGTCTAATTTCAATACTGTGTATTGACTGGTATAAATAAATATATATTTTATTATATTTAACTTTTGTTTAAATCTAAAATTTTCTCTTTTTTTTTAAAAGATTCGAAAATATCCATGTATCCAAGTGTTTTTTCGAAATTTTAAGGTAAAATTACTGATTGATAATAATGAAATTTATTAATTTAATATACTATGGTGGGCAGATGATAAGGTCAAATATTTTCTAAATTTACTAAACATTTAAAATCACCTTCATGATAAAGAACTTTCAACTTTTACAGAGATTTAAGGTTTTAGTTCAATTACGCGGATTCTATAATCCATTAATTTTAAAGTCACTATAGAATATTCCCTATTTGGAAAAATTTCTTTAAATTCGATTTATCCCCATGATATTTAATTTATCCCCTTTAAAATCAAGTACTAGAATAAAAAGAGGTGAGAGCGAAAGGTACCTTGGTTTTCTTTTATAAATATACCTAATACTTAATATTTAATCTTTGCTTTTGCTTTTTTTAAAAGCTGATAAAATTATACACAATTAATATCTTAATTCATCTGATTTGAAATGCACAAGACATTCATTTCAGCTTTAGTTTTATTCATTTTCAGTTCAAGTATCAATTGCTCTACCTCTGGTAGCAATAGAGTTTCAACTCATTATTATCACCAAGATGCCCCTTTGCTTGATAAAAGCCCAGTAATGTGCGGGATATTAGGGTCTCATATGGATTTGGATAGAGTTACTGCAGTGCAGGATTTACTCGGAAGTGAATGTGGTACATGTTTAAAAGTAAGTGGTAATAACAAGGTTGTCTATGTTATGGCAGTCGATAAAGGTGGCCAAGGTTTAGATATCAATATGAACTCATTTAAAGAGCTATTTGGTGAAGAAACTGGAAGATTTGAAGCTTCATGGGAAGCAACAGATTCTGGTAATTGTGCAGGAATCATAAAAGGAGGAAGTTATGAACTACCTGGCTTCCGATCTTCTCCTTCACCACCAAAGGGAGAAAAACATGAAGAAGCTAAACCAAATGAGACTCAAAAGCCAAGCGAAAGTGTCAGAACTCAAGCCACTGAGTCAAAAACAGCCCAAAGTACAGATTCTACCAGTCAAAACACAAATTCTTCTGGTCAAAGTACTACTGATACTCCAACTTCATCAACTGACAGTACACAAACTACTTCCACTTCTAGTACAAATAATAACTCGGAAACTAAACCCACTCAAATCCAAGGCGAGTTTTCATGTAATGACTTCGAAATTAAATGTAATGGTAAAACCAAGTATACTCAATGCGTCTTTGGGATCCTGTTTCATTTCAATTGCCCAAACGGAATGAAATGTATTGAAAATGAAAGTTCTTCCCCATGCCAATAAGTCTAAACTTCATTTTGTTGGCTATATACCAAAAGTATCCTTGCTGTGATTAATATACATTAGCATTTAAATAATGTGAATAAAATAATACTACTTAATACATTTTTATAATATGAATTAATTAAACTACAATTTATGAATTAAACTACAATTTATGAATTAAAATAGTAAGTAACAGTCAACAATCATTAATAAAAATTTGCTTATTTTAGATTAAATTATAATCAACAACAGATAATAGATAATAGATAATAGATAATAGATAATACACTAATCAATATATAATAGATAGCATTTGTAATACTTGCTCTTTATTTTAATATATTAACATATTTATTTTACTAATTATAAACAACTTAATAGTGAAGATAGGGACAGTGATGCCTATGGATAGTTGTCGATAATTGCGAAAAGTGCATATTAAGCTCATTTTTGCTGCAGTAATTTTTTGGATTACAGTACAGTATTCAAAGTTAATTTTGCAACAAATTTATCAGTATTGCCATCCTTATAAAGTTTAGGATGCGACATCATTTAATTTTTTTTTTAAAATTAAATGTTTCTATAAGCTTTATCCCTATTTTAAAAATGAAAACACAAATTAATAGCAATATCGTTTAAAGTTCATAAAACATACTGAAAAACAGTTATTTATTAAAATTATTAATTTATTTAAATAAAAAACTAAGTAAAAAAAAGGAAAATGATAAAACGCTAAATTTAACTTTATTTAAAACTACAAGAGGAATTTTATCGATTCACTTTGGTATTTTAATTTGTTTGAATAATTAACCACTCTATACCTCACAGTATTAACAAAAAAGTGTAGCAATTTATTTCACTTTTTATAGCAATTATCTACAGGTATCACTGTATATAAAATAATGGAAACCAAATTTAAATTGTATCTTTTTAACCCCTTCACTTATTTAGACGGGTAGGATCCGTCTAAATATTAATCAAATTATTGGTTAATTATTATTATGTACTTTAAAAATTAGACCAAAAATTTAGCATACACAGCTAAGAAATATAACAGCTATCCGAAAAACAAAATTGGTTTAATGCTATTATGAAAATTTTAACCAATAAGAAACAATGAACTTAAACCAACCAAATAATTAATTGATTTTATGAAGTAAAATGTGAATTAATTTGTAACGGAAGGGGTTAAATCAAAACATGGGATGTAATAAAATTGTTATTTATTTAGGCAAAATGTCATACAGCAAGACTAGTATTTTGTTTTTTTAAAAACTAATTGTTAAACCGTTCAGTAGACCCTTGCTATACTTCACCTTTAAGATGAAGTGTCGTGGCATCAATATCACCATTAGGTAGTATTGCTTCAGTCCTCTTCAAATAGGATTAAGCCCAGTGTATGCTTCAAGTTATAGTATCAAACATTCATGCCTTTAGTGAAGATGAATATGCTTTAAATATATAATATTCATCATGCAGTAACTTATCAGATGATAGTGTGTATTTTCAAGCAATTCATTATCAAAACATCTATAATATTTAAGATAATCAACAACTCGAAGATATTCGTCTAATGCATATTTTACAAAAGCATCTTCTGAATTACACAGTGATAAATGCAGCCTTACTTTATTACTTATTAGATCTGACGTAAGCTTCATAATATAAACTACCACTTTAACATATCTTCTGGTATCACATGTTTTTCATATTTTGTGATTTTGAAAGTATTTTAAATATCTAGGTTAGGCTTTTACAAGCTTTGGATTATTTCTATTGTAAGATTGAATTTAGCTATTTTCAATGCTTAAGTTTTAATTAGATTTTAATATCAAAAAGGGCACAATAAACTTTAAACATTCAGCCTGTAACTTTTATAATATCAAAAATGTGGTTATCAATAACAAAGTGATAGTATTATACTATAGTGTTTTTTTGTTTCAGTATTTAATAATTTTAGTTTAACGTTGCATAAAAAATAGAAAACAAATGAAACAAAAAAAAGAGTTCCTGGACAATATTAATCATATTTTATCCATTAAATATCAATATTTAATCTATATTGAAACACAAATTAACAATATTGTTCAATCTAATTAATCCGACATATTAATGTAAGCTATTTAATAGGAGATATATTTATAAACATAAAATAAATGGTAAAAAATCTATTTAATAATATAGCAAATGCTTTAATATGACGTAAATCAAGTTATACTTTATAATTGACAAAAATAATCTTATTTAGCACTTTAAAAACATAAATTACATAAACATATTATTATATCCCTATCTATTATTAGTAATATTCAACTATTTTTATGAAAAAACTTACAGGTGGTGGTAATTCATCATTGTCTGGTTCACCAGAAAATGTTGGTCTCTGTTCTCCTTGTGAATTTGGGTTTACTCTTGATCCTAAAGGAGTTATTGGATCGAATCTTGCACCAGGAGGTATAGCATGAGGCGGTAAGGAGCCTGGGTTTCTTGGAGCACTTGGGTGATCCGGAGAAAATATAGGATGGTTTGGTCCAAGAAACATACCGCCTTGACTAGATCCTCTCATGCCAAATGGATCAAGCGCGCTCCCGCCACCTCCTCCAAAGCGAGGTAAGCCTGGAGCTGTGCCCATACCTCCCAAAGGATTAAGGTCTCTATCACCATAAGCAAAAGGATTGAAAGAAGGCTCAGTTAAATTAATATTCCTATTATTATTATAATAATCATGTATAGGGGGAGTTGTGTTAGAAGTAGCATCATTTCCTCCAGTAATATTTTCTTGATAACCCTCTTTTTGTAACCCAGGTATAAGTTTTTGAATAATTTTTTCTTTAATAAGTTGAGTTAAATTATTAAATTTATCTTGTGATATATACAAGCTTGATAAGTTATCATCCTTTTCTAGAGGAAATGAAGTTTGGTCCGATATATACTCATCAGTGATTACTTCTAAGCTATAAATCTCATTTTCTTCTAGTGTACTACCATGAATCAACAATCTATTTAACATGATCAAGCTTTTGACTATAAAATTCAATTTGGATTGGGGATGTAAATACTCAAAGTTATAAAACTCGTTCTTATTCCAGATATCTGGCATAGAATATTTATCTGCTTCATCAGAATTTCCTTTATAAAGTCAATTTAATACTATCTTTTAAAAAATAAGCTTACCTTTTGCTTTATTTTTAAATCCCAATGCCAAGAATATAGTATGAAGCGATAGTACTATTATATCTTCCTTTTTGTTTATAAGCTGTTCATTATTTTTCTTATTATTGTTGATTAATTCTGAATATATGAAATTCAAATTGGTATCACTTAATAGATTATTTCTTTGTTCCATTTTTTAAAAACAATTCTTTATTACGTTTCATTTTATTTAAATACTACTAAGCAATTATGCAAAGTGATTTACTAAAACCAGATCCAATAATTACATCAAATGAGCATACTATTATGAATACAAAACCCAGTATGTGAGATGTAAAATTATAATTAAATATTATTCAGTTGTATTAAATATTTATAATATCTATTGTATACTAATAAATTTATTAACTTGTATAATGATAAAAGCACTATTAAAAATGACAGTGTTTTAAAAATTATTAAAATAAAATAAGTTACAAAAGCGGAAAATAATTTAATGTTTAAGTTAATCTATCTATATAAATTGGATAAATAAGTTTGAATATTAATTTTCATTTACCGAAACTTTGCCATGGCCAGAGGAAATAACCCTAGTTTTGTTAGCTAACTCTCCAGCCTCTTTAGCCATATTATTATCTTCTTTAATCTCAGTTGAAGCAATTTTTGCTGCTTCAGAATTGATGTTTAAAGAGTTTGACATTTCATTAGAAATTGCAGAAGCCATAGATTTTAATTGAATACCTTTTCCATGAGAAATTGGTTTAAAGTACGGAGTATTTATTAAATCTTCATTTTCATTAGAAAAGGAGACATCTTCATGATTTGCGGATACACGATAAGCATGGCTTTTATCAGCAATACCCGGAGCCAAGGCTTCTTCTTTTGTTACCTTGTTAAAAGCGTTTGAAGTTGATCTCGAAAGGTCAATATCCTCTTCAATATCTAAATGACGATTGTAATACTTAATAGAAGTGTATATAGTATTGTATCTGTAATTTAATTTTAAACTATTTAAAAGATTCTTTTTAATGTATTTCTGTAACATTTTTTAAAAAAAGTAAAAGAAAATAAAGATCAGAAGGGTTTTTAAATGTTTCGTCATCGTTAGATTTATGTTTCATTTTGCTTTGAGGTGAATTAATATTAAGAGAATGGGGATGTATTTTTTTGTTTAAGAATTTTACTAGCAGTTTTTCCACTTAAATAGCGCTTAAAAAATGAAAAAGTAATGAAACCAAAAAACACCCCCAAAATGATCATTTTAAAATTGAATTAACCAATAACTTAAATATTATATAAGTATATTAAAGTCAAACAAGGTTATTATTATACCTAAATAAGTTATTAGACTTATTAAGTGACTGATTTTATAATTTAAAGCATTAATAGATTTTAGATAAATATTTATATTAACTGGAATTTATTGTAGAGTAGCTTAATGTATTATACAATAAATAAAATTAATAAAATATCCAATTAAAATATTACACATAATTGTTTATACGATAATTCTTGTTAGCAATTTAAATTCAATAAGAAAAATCCACTAAAATTATTTATATGCTTATTAGGTGTAAATTAAATTAAAAGATATATAAGATATAGCAGCATCTATTTATTATAGCTTAACAAAAAATGAAAATTATTCCAATAGTATTAGTATCGATCTTATTAGGGGTCGCTTTAGCAAGTAATGAAGAATCCATAGGGTATAGGCAAGAGGCTGTTAAAGAGCATGAACCTCATCAAGGCAGTTGCTCAAAAGATGAGATAAAAAATAAAGGAGACGGACTATGCTACCCAAAACATTTTAAAGCAACCCATGAATTTCAGAAAATTATTGAAGGGCAAATAGTACCTCCAGGTAATTTTGATTGTTTTATTTTATTTTATTTAGTATATTTATTGTATTCTTAGGTTTACATTATAAAATGGGTTTACAAAATGGAGAAAAGATGGCCAAATTGCTTGATACGGCCGAAAATAAGGGAAATGAGGTTATTGTCTTGGAAAATAAGGATAACAATAAAAATAGACCTTCTTTAAAAAGTGGTACTGGGACACATAAAGAAAATGCTTCTGATCGTGGTAAATTTAATGATAGTGTAGCTCAATTACAAAATTTGAATGTAGATAAAGAGAGTATAATAGAAGCATTAGAAAACTTAGAAGAATTAGTTCATGATATAAATTTTGGAATAGATCTAGTTACTAACGATGTGTTTGTTAATCTATTGGATTTGTTACGCCCAATATGGCCATCGAAAATTAGAATCCTTTCAGCAAAAGTTATTGGGTCTTCAATACAGGTAAGTTTAATATGTTTTTAGAGTTTTATAAAAATGACATTTATTTCTATTAGAATAATAACAAGGCGCACGATGTTGTTCATAAATTTGATTTACCTTCAAAATTGCTTGCTTATTTATCTTTTGAAAATAAGAAAGAAATTACTCCAAAGTTACTATATGCTTTATCGGCTTCAGTTAGAAATGATAAGTTAGCATTAGAAGCTTTCCATCGTGCTAATGGATTTGATGTGTTGTATAATGTTTATCAATTCGATTTATCTAAAAGTGTCAACACAAAAGTATTAAATCTTATTATTGATTTACTAGATCCTTCAATGAAGAATGAACACAATGATGAAGAGGTTAACAATAATGATCAAGTTGAACCAGGATTGATTATCAAATGGTGTAGTTTATTACAAACCAAGTTGACTAATCATATAGATTCTGATCTAGCATACCTTTGGGGCGAAATGTTACTTAAATTCACCCAGTCATATTCTAGTAATTGTATACCAACTTCCGAAATATCAAAGGTGTTCAAACAAGCACAACATAATAGAAAACTAGATAGTGAACTTAAACAGAAATTATTACAATTAAAAGATTGGGCAAACGCTTCTTAAAAATAAAATAAACTGTGTTTAATCATTTTAAATTTTAAATTTTAAATTTTAAATTTCAAAACTGTTTAATTACATTAATAAGTAACTGTTAAAAACAGTAATTTAACATAATAATCACTTATATGATATTTGTAATTTACATTTTAAACAAAACTATCTTTATTTAAAATAAGGATTTATATTTATCACAAGTATCTACTAACAATTTAGTAATACCATCTTCTTTTGCAGAATGACCAGCATCTTCTACAAGATGTAATTCAGCTTCGGGTAAAACTTTTTTCAAATCCCAAGCAGATTTAGCAGGACAGACTACATCATATCTACCTTGAACAATAGTTACTGGAATTTTAGAATCTCTAATGATATGGGCATTTTCTAATAATTGGTTAGGTTTGAAGAATCCCTTATTAATAAAGAAATGGGATTCGATACGAGCAAAAGCAAGGGACCAAGTGTCATTAGAAGCTCTTTCAATACCTTTTTGATCAACTCTAAGTCTTGAGGTAGCCATTTCCCAAGTAGACCAGGCCTTTGCACATTTAACACGTTCTTCTTCATTATCACCAGTTAAACGTTTATAATATGCAGTCAATAAATCATGCCTCTCACCTTCAGGAATTGGAGCAAGGTAACCTTCCCATTGATCTGGATAGATATGGGAAGCACCTTTTTGGTAAAACCATTCGATTTCTTCATCACGGAGTAGAAAGATACCTCTTAAAACTAAACCATGAACTCTTTGAATGTGAGTTTCAGCATATGCAAGAGCAAGAGTAGAACCCCATGAGCCACCAAAAACAACCCATTTTTCAATCTTTAAATGGTCGCTTTAACATGATTAAATCTTTTGTTTTATTACTAAATTTATGTAAATAATAGTTACCGTAATTTTTCAATATCAGAAATAATAGACCAAGTATCATTTTCTTCTAAACAGAAAGAAGGAGTAGAGTTTCCAGCACCACGTTGATCAAATAAAATAATATGATAAATTTTTGGATCAAAGAATCTTCTATCACGATCTCCAACACCCCCACCTGGGCCACTTAAATGAATTTAGTCAATAATCAATTGTTTTTTATATTGATTTATTACCCATGAAAGAATACTACTGGTAATCCATCCTTGTTACCGGATTGTTCATAATATAAGGTATGAACGTCAGAGACTTTAAGTTGACCTTTGTAGAAAGGTTCAATTTCTGGATACAAACTATTTTGTTGAGTTGACATTATCTTAACTAATGAAAATATTAAAATGATTGATATATCACTTTCTTTTATACGTGGTGGGTTTGTTTTAATTGGTCAGATTTTAAATTCGAAAATTGTACACAATGATATCATTTTGAGAATTTTCTACTAATTTTAAAGGTGTATTTTTTAACATAAGAATCATAAAAAGTTTTAAGTGTTAATAACTCCTTACAAGATACCTTTAAATGTTTTGAAATTTTACAGTTAATAAAAAAACTTTACAAGGTTTTTTATGTGTAAAAATTTCAGATTTCAATGTTTTTTATAATAATATTAATATATATAATTTTTAAAAATAAAATACTTTTTTTATTTTAATATAATTTTCTTAGATTTAAATTATAGAAAATAAATCTTTTATATTAATATATATTTGAGCTTATAAGCAATTGTAAGAAGTTGAGTTATGGAAAATAAAATTATATTTTAAATTTCTTGAATTAAATTAAATAAAAATTAATAAAAAATTATTAATTTTTTATTAAGAAAAACAAAATCTTAAAATAAATTTAACAGTATGAAAATTTACAAAATTAATTAATTAATGCAGTTACTTAAGTTTGAATATGCATTGGCAAATAATAAATCTTATAATTAATTAATTATTATATTATCTTGATTTAAAACTTTTCGATTTAATTTTTATTTTAAAATAAACAGTTAGCTAGTGTGAAAGTTGGTACTCAGTGGTGGGAGTTAAAAGCAGTTCTTGCTTGATTAACTAGCTTTGAGTCAAACGGTCTTAGTTTATGTAACTAAGATAGACTTAAATTAGTAAGAATAGTGCGCAATAGGTTATGAACTATGTAAAACAAATAGAATAGACAATACTACTATAAAATCTACGTAAGATGTTGTCACAAAGACTTAGTGGCTTTATTAATGGTACAATATCAGGGAGTAATTCAGTCAAAAAGCCTCGAGTCATCATGTTGAAGAATCTCTTTTATACTCCAATAAATATGGATATTAAAACGAGAGGATGTTATTCCTTGCAATATGAAGTTAGAAATTCTCACAGTAAATCAAAATAAGGGACTCTGAATTGATTGTGTTTGAACTTGAGAACACAGCAACTTAAGTGATTGTTATGTTGTAATCAATCTGAGAGCTGATAAAGCAATATTTTACAAGGGATAGGGATAGGGATAGGGATAGGGATAGGGATAGGGATAGGGATAGGGATAGGGATAGGGATAGGGTTAGGGTTAGGGATAGGGTTAGGGTTAGGGTTAGGGTTAGGGTTAGGGATAGGGTTAGGGTTAGGGTTAGGGTTAGGGTTAGGGTTAGGGTTAGGGTTAGGGTTAGGGTTAGGGTTAGGGTTAGGGTTAGGGTTAGGGTTAGGGTTAGGGTTAGGGTTAGGGTTAGGGTTAGGGTTAGGGTTAGGGTTAGGGTTAGGGTTAGGGTTAGGGTTAGGGTTAGGGTTAGGGTTAGGGTTAGGGTTAGGGTTAGGGTTAGGGTTAGGGTTAGGGTTAGGGTTAGGGTTAGGGTTAGGGTTAGGGTTAGGGTTAGGGTTAGGGTTAGGGTTAGGGTTAGGGTTAGGGTTAGGGTTAGGGTTAGGGTTAGGGTTAGGGTTAGGGTTAGGGTTAGGGTTAGGGTTAGGGTTAGGGTTAGGGTTAGGGTTAGGGTTAGGGTTAGGGTTAGGGTTAGGGTTAGGGTTAGGGTTAGGGTTAGGGTTAGGGTTAGGGTTAGGGTTAGGGTTAGGGTTAGGGTTAGGGTTAGGGTTAGGGTTAGGGTTAGGGTTAGGGTTAGGGTTAGGGTTAGGGTTAGGGTTAGGGTTAGGGTTAGGGTTAGGGTTAGGGTTAGGGTTAGGGTTAGGGTTAGGGTTAGGGTTAA